>CM061265.1:47242628-47842628 GCA_030848825.1 Tadarida brasiliensis
AGGTCAATCAAGAATGACTAGTTAAATTCAATTGGTAGCTATTTTCCTCATGCTTTTTTATATTTATGATTTTATCCCAGTTGATCAGAACTGCTATTAGTAGATACTGATAGAATTGAAAGCTTAGGTTACATTCACCTGTTAGCCTGCTAAACATTGTTCTGCTTCTTTAAGGTAAGTACACTCGATTGTTTAAAAGGAACACAGTTCCCCCCCCACCCTCAATTAAAATTATAGTACCATAATCATTTCTAATTATGTCAGACTGAATTCTAATGCTTTCTACTAGTCTTTAGGTTTAGTTGCTGGGTAATATACTATCTTGATGTTTTGTTTGGTTTGTAAAGAGAGGGTTGCTTTTGGTTCAGGGTTCTAGTCTCTACAAGAGAATGCACACATAACAACGAATGCAATGTGAGCATCTGTGTATTATCTGCTATTTCAGCAAGAAGTTGCTTATCTTAAATTCATTACTTTCATTTTTTTCTCTTTTTTTATTTCTTCCCTTCCCATCTCCTCTTTTAAAAAAAAAATGATTATAGGCATCTAAACAAGAATAGATGCTTGATCGGAATCTTTTTAATCCCTCTCCATAAGCCACCACTGTACCCTGTCTTTTTTCCTCATTCAAGAGAATGAGAATCTCATGGAAAACTGCCAAGTGCTATAGCCAGTGAGTTGACACTGTCCAGTGGAATTCTAATCACTGCATTTCACCTCAAAGTGATCAACTGGCAATATTGGGAACATAGATACATAGAAATTATAGATATACTTAAATAGATAGTGTAAAATAATTATACATTTAGAGAAATATAATTTATGATTTTGATTGTAGCACAAATAGTTTTACATTTACAGCTCTTTTAACCATAATAACCATAGTCACAAAAATGATTTTTCTCTATAATTTTTTTTCAAAACATGGTACTCTACATGAACAGGTTTTTAAAAAAAATTTGTATGTGTTGACAAAATAAAACAAAACAAAATAAAATAAATATAAATGAATATATTGACAATTGTGCCCTAAAATACTGCTAACAAAGAACATTTTAGCCAATGGCCAGGGATCTGAGTTCTAATCCTAATCTGCCACTAACTAACATTTGAAAATATTTAAACATGAGCAGCTCTAGACCTTAGTTTTGCAAAATGATCAAAGTGGATTTAATGAGATATTAAGACATTCACAGGCAAAAATTCTGTGACTTCCTTGTCCTTGTTTAATAGTATAAAAACAATTTTGTAATATAAACACTTTAAAATGAAGATACTGCAGTTTGAAGTTGTGATGTAGAGCTCAAGAAGAGTGTCTGGTACAGAAAGAAAGCATCCTTTCTCCCTCCTGATGCTTCCTCAAACTTGATGAGAGACTGGATGCCTTGTTACTCCAGGCCATCACGCTCCTGTGTCTCCTTTGGCGTTAAATACTAAACTTTTCCCCTTCCCTCATCAGACTTAGAGACCTCACTTTGGCCACTGAGAGGCGAGACTTTTAAGGCTCAGTGGCATCCTGTATGGCATCTTAGGATGTTTCACTTCACTCTGAAAAAAAATGCAGCTTGATCAACTGAAAACTCTGGGTTGGCGTGGCCCACAAAGTAATAACTATTAACATCTGAAATTATAGATGCTGAGCAATGCACAGCAGGTCAAAAGAAATATATGCCAAACAAATGAAAGAGAACACAGCACACTTCATTTACATCAGTCTAAACTTTGGACCTATTACTTACCAATAGTGGTGGGTGATATCACCAATATATGGAGTGATAAAATATAAATTTATTATTATGCACAATTAAAAACATTTTTTTAAAGAATGACTATGACCCAATCCACAAAAGTATGTGTAATAACTGGCACATTAGTTAATTAATTTTACTTTTTACAACTTAATTTCTTTACTTTTTATTATTAGTCATGGATTGCAGCATTGAAATTAACATAAAGGTGAGGATAACACATGATCTTTATATGTTATCTTATTAAAATGAACCTATTTTTAATACCTTTAAGAGGCCTATCAGAAAACACAATTTATATCCTCAAAGTATATTTTGTCAGTTTCAAGTATAATTTTTGCATTCATATTCTTTTATGAATTTTAATGGAGTCACTTAAATTGTAATTATTCCTCTCAGCTCAAATGCAGGTAACAAATGGAATTCAATCAGTGTTTGCGCATAATGACCATCATTAAGAGAGAAATAATAATGACATTCTCTCTGCATTAAACTTGCAGACTCTTTACACAATGATCTGAATCCCATTATTGATCTCCATGGAGATATGCAATTGTCACCTATTCTGCATAATATCAGAATGTTAAATACATTTGTTTGGAACAAATATTATAATGAATACAGTCAGTTCCACTTAATTAACTATCTGATAACTGAATATTTTTACTTAATAATTTAACTTGGAACATCGAAATTGTTCTATTTTTTATTCAAATGCACTTGAGATTAGTCACAGAGATTCATTTGAATGTTCATAAAATGTATATGGAGTTTAAAATTCCCCTTGGCTTTCTTGAAGGTACATCCATTAGAGGGACAGTGGAGAGGTATTTTTCATCTGTTTGAAATAATTTTTCCCCCTCAGTGTTGTTTAAAATAACCCCTTAGAAGCTTACTTGTAAAATGTGTTTTCTGACCAAAATTCTTCTGCCATCTAACTTTCTTTTATCATAGAATTGTTCGTATGAATGCCACTATTCATATTTACTTACATATATACATTTTTAATGCGGGCATTTGGTGGAGGAAAGAAGATATGAATAAAATATTGAATTCACTTGTGCAGAAAGCTCTAGGAAGTCATAATTGGTGAATATTTAGCCTATTGGTATTTTAAGAGAATTCAAGGTAATAATAATAATAGTAGTAGTAATAATAATTACTATGAATACTGACTAGATTAATTGTTTTGGCCGTTGGACAAGTGTCACAGACCAGCATCAACACTGTTACACCAATCAATTCTATAAACATTTGCTGAGCCCTGACCCCAAGCTCAGCATTACACTTAGCAGTGAAGAAGCCATAATGAGTAAGACACCAGGCCTGGCCTCAGGAAAGTCATCATCTGGTGAGAAGAAACTCACGCACATGACACATTTCGACATGAGTGATACATTCCAATGACTTAGAAGAAGTGTAATAGAAGCACAGAGTTGAAAGTGATTGCTCCCATGGACCAAGAGAGATCAGCATGTATTTAGAGAGATGGCAAACTACTGTGTCTTACAGGATGAACAGAATTTTGCCAGGTTTAAAATATGGGCAGGATGGTTTTAGACGAGAAGAAGTAGCATGAGCAAAGCTTGGAGGTGTAGGAGTATGTGTATATTTCTGAGTACCAGTATCAGTTTAGTTCAGCTAGGGTCTGGGGTGCATAGTAAGCAGTATAAGGGAGTAAAACTATAAAGGTTCCTACAATAACTACAACTTATTAAACATTTTCTAGGTGCCAGGAGCTTGACTTATATCTCAAACTCTTGAGAAAACCCTGCACTATATCATTTATATAAACAAGGAAGTTATATTTAGAGATTTTAAAGTGACTTGTGCGATGTCACCTAGCCAATTAATTAGTAGTTGGCCTGAAATTTTGGACCAGTTCAATGGATGTTTAAAGCCTTCTGAACTCCCAAGTAGAGTTAAAACAAGGTTGGGAGGGCCCTGAATGCATGCTTAGGGAATCAGAGAAGTATTGAATGATTTTCCTTAAGAGAATGACATAACCAAAACAATAATTTATAAATAGAGTTTGGATCATAGTGTGGGGATCAAATTAGAAGCAAAGGAGATTCGAGGCAAACCTGCAAACTGTGAGGTTGTTTTACTAGTCCAGGTGAGAGAAGTTCAAGTAGCAGAATGACAATGGCAATAGAAAAGGGACAGATTCCGCAAACTTCCTACAGTAAACTCAGCAGGACCTGGTTTCAGATTGGGTAATTGAGAATATAAAAAAAACTACTGGGAGAGGAAAGAAGAATATTATGTTCCCCTTCTATATCCCTGGAGATAGACTAAAGTGTACACTCAAACAGTAGAGTTTCCACAGATTGAAACTACATTGATTTAAAAATACTTCAGTTTTCTTTCTAGGAAGCCCTTGGAAAATTCAGCAAGGCTATAGTTTTCCTTCATGTTGGCTTCCATTTTAGTGACCATTCTGTCTGATCCATTGCTCCTCAGCGTCTGGGCACCTAAAGTGAAAAGAGGCAATCTGACTAATTCACATGTAAATACAAGTGACTCAGTGTGTTAATCTTTCCAACACAACTAAGAAGGTAAAAGGAGATTGTTTCATGGAAGGCAATACTCAAAGCAAGAATTTAAAAAAGAAATTATTCACTTATTTATTAATTTTGTGAGTGTCAAGAACATCCCAGGCTCTTGGGATAAAAAGATAACAGTGACAGAGTCCACACCAGGTATTTGGCATGTGGGGAAGACATAAATCTTTGGGAGCCAGAGTGTGGACTGTGGTCATCAGAATAATGCTGCCCCTGCCCCATAGATGTTCATCCCCTAATTTCCACAAACTGTGAATATGTTCTGTTATATAGCAAAAGGAACTTTGCAGATGGATTTGAGTTTAAGGATTTTAAGATTGAAAAATTACCCTGGATTATCTGGATGGGCCCAGTGTAATAACATGGGCTCTAAAAAGTAGAAGAGGAAGACAGAAGTCAGTGAAAAAGGTGCAGTAAAAGAAAAGGCAGAAGAAATTCAAAGCATGAACAGAACTCAGCCAACATTGCTGGCTTTGTATATGGAAGAAGATGACCACAAACCAAGTAATGTGTGGCCTCCAGAGGCTGGGAACTTCCCTTCATCAAGAGCTGAGGGAAGTAGTGTATCAGTCCTACAACTCCAAGGAACTGATTTCTGTTGACAATATGAATGAGCAAGGAAAGAGATTCCCTAGACAATCTGACCAACAGAACTGTTAGAAGATCAACTTTTGTTTTAAGTGGCTACGTTTTTACTGATTTGTTACTGTAGTAATAGAAAAAATAATACAAATGGGAATAAAAGGAATGCTTCCTTTAAAATGATACAGAGAATATGAAATATAATAATTACTGCATCTCATATGTAGAAAACAATATAAGCAATTAGGTATTACTTTTGTTATTACAGGAATGATTCTAAATTTAGCCCATGGACCATAGAGGTTTCTTCCAGTTCACTAAAAGTGCCATGTGACATGCCAGCCATTCTCTGTGTCCAGAGCCTACCACCATCAGTTTCAGGCTCTGAGTCCTAGCCTAACTGAAAGGCAGACTTCCAAGTCCTCATACTATTTTTGAGACCCACCTGACCCATGACTGATAATGACAATACAATGAAATCTAATTTCTTAGGGAAAAGATAACAAGTTTTGGTCCTTATCCTAATTTTCTCCTACAAAAGACAATAGTTCTCAGAGACAACTCAAATACAACTTAGAGTACTAAGGAGTACACTCTGCTCCTCAGTTAAAGAACATCTGCATTCAGGTCAATGATTATGTCATGGTTTCCCCCAAGGGGGTTAGTGTTTGCTTTATTCTCTGACACCAAAGGTCAAATTCAACTGTTTAGAGGAGAGAGGCAGTGTGATTTCTCACTTGTTTTGCTGCCCAGACTCCATTCCCTTTAGTGGGCAATTACACCACATTTGTGCTTTGAGAGGGCCACCTGTTGTAGATGTTATTGGGTCCCAGCACGTCACCTTGTATTTTATCATTTCAGAGCAGGATGGCTGGAGTTCCAATTGCCAACATCTACATTTCTGTCTGAGAGGCTTTTTCTGGTTTAGAGTTTCTTCTGTCTGTGTCTGGCAGGACAGAGTCCTGGGGAATTAACTCCTTCAGGAATGTCTCTCAATCAATGGCTGATGGGAGTTGGAGAATACACTCCTTAATTTTCTCAGATGGGGTAAGCAGGGTTTCCCAATAGGATTACCAGGTTTCAGTTACCAATAATGGCAACTTGCTCTATTAGTACCACTGGCTGGTGCCCTTCCCTTCTGACAAAGCTCAGCACTTCTTCATCAGTGTTTCCTGAGATTGCCTTCCAAACAAACTCTTTGCACTTGGATCTTTGTCTCAGGGTGGGCTTCTAGAGGAAACTCAGACAAGAAATTAATCTTTCCATGCTCCCAGGAGATGTGCTTTGGTTGAAGATGATTGACTTTATGGTTCCAAGGCTGGAGCATGTGACACAGTTACCTATACCTGTCAGTGCAGTGTACCCTCCTTCCCACCTGGCCCCTGCCCTTGGCTGGTTTAGAGATGAGAATACGACACCATCAGAGCCAGTGATTCTAAACATTATAAATGTATAATCCAGTGAATATACATTTTGAATATACATATTCCAAGTGTGTTCTGGGTATTATTGGAATTAAAAAACCTCAAATGTATGTGGTACCCCTTCTGAATTTTTACTGTCTAGGAGAGAAATAATTATTAAACAGTTATTTAAGTAAAATATGTACAGATGTTTTTGCCTTGTCCACTGGGGATATGTTCCAAGACCCTCAGTAGATGCCTGAAACTGTAAATAGTACCAAGCCATATATTTATTGTTTTTTTGTTCCTATACGTACATACACTTTATGGCTTCTCTTCAGCACATCCCAAATTGCCAGCATCATTACTCTTGCACTTTGGGGCCATTAGTTAGTAAAATAAGGGTTATGTGAACACATGCACTGCGATACTACAATAGTCAATCAGATAAATGACAGGTAGGTACTAAGTGACTAACAGGTTGGTAGTTTATACAGCATGGATATGCTGGAAAAGGAATGACTCACATCCTAGTCGGATGGACTGGAACGGTGGGAAATTTCATCAGGCTTCTATGAATAGCACACAATTCAGAAGTTATGAATTGTTACTTCTGGAATTTTCCAGCTAATATTTTCAGACTGCATTGGACCACAGAACAAAACTGGGGAACACAAAACTGCTGATGGGGGAATTACTGCAACTACAATGGTGATAAGTACTGTTTCAGAAAAATAGAGTGTATTGTTATTTTTAAATGAAAGTGTCTTTCAGCTTTTAGAAGTCCACTAAGTTTTAGATATGGTAACCTGTCTGATTAATATACTATTACTATAATAATAAAAATAGCATCTTAGTACAAACACAGCTTTTCACCATAGTTCTTTTTCTAATTGCTTAGACTAACAAGCACAAATCATAAAATGAAATGACTAGTTTAATACAGTGGTGAAGATGATTTTTAGTTACATGACTATGCATCTGCCTAAATGCTAAGCATTGGTTATGTCTGTTAGGAAACATAGGAAGTTATGAGAAAAACTATTTTATTGAATGTACTTATCTTAGTCCATTTGGGTTGCAGTAATAAAACTCCACAGACTTGGTGTCATATAAACAACAGAAATTTAATTCTCACAGTTCAGAAGGCCAGAAGTCTGAGATCAGGGTCCTAGCATGGTTGGATGAAGGCCCTCTTCCAGATGACCGACTTCTCAATGTGTCCTCACATGGGGGAAGGGGCCAGGGGGCATGCGGGATCTCTTTTTTAGGGACACTATTCTCATTTATGAGCGCTCCACGCTCATGAACTAATCACCTCCCAAAGTCCCCACCTTAGGATTCCAACATGTGAATTTTGGTTGGACGCAAAGGTGCAGACCACAGAGGTACTTTTGACCAACCATGAAAAATTGATTAGATAAGTGAAAATTATGAAAACTGAAGACTGAAAGTGACCATGTCATCTAGAAGTCACTGATTTTGTAAAGAAAAAAAGGGGTTGTACACAGTGTCAGGTCAGTGAGGCTCTGATCATACCTCCAGCATGTTAGGCTCTGGTTAACTAGATTCTCCTGAGGGCAGATCTTGTTAAGAAGAACAGAATGCTGAGACCTAATTTCTCTCCCCATGCCTGAGGCATGACGGTTTTTTCCCCCTTCCAATTTATACTGGGACTACCAGGTTGAGCTCCTGGAGATAAAAGTCACAAAAGTGTGGAGCCCATCTATGACTGGAAGCCCCCAGAGTTTTTCACTTTCAGACTTGTCCATTCTGAGCCTCTAGGAGTTCACTGATTTCAGTTCTCATTTTCTACCCTCCTCCCCCGGCTGGTTCCAATAGCAAAATCAGCTCCTGAGCCCAGGTAAGCCATGATTCCCTGTGTTTGCCTGTCTTCCTATTTTGGGGGGAAGTGGTTTGCCCTGTGTCCCCCACCCTCTTATGGATTTAAGAGGAATTGTTAATTTTTCAGTCTGCTCTATTTTTTATTTGTTAGGACAGAGTTGCAACTTCCAAGCTCTTTTTGAGACCCACCTGACCTCTTATGAGTAGAAATAGAAACGGGGAAGTTTCCTTAAATTTTGACATTAGTACCTGAACTTTCTTTTCCTTTTACTGTATTTTCTTATCAGCTAATATCCCATCCATCATCCTGTAAAGTTTATATATTATTTAATTGCTTTAGAATGAAATTTGTTTCTGTCTATAAAAATGATCAGTTTCACATGATAAATGATTGAAAATGACCTCAAATGAATACTTTTCTATATGTATATTATATTTCAATAAAACTTAAAGATAACCTCTATACCTATCTTTAACATAATATTATTCTATTTATGTGGAGATTTTTATAAGCCTCCAACAGCCTTTTCCCCCCAATTTTTCTCTAATTTCCTCATTGAGTACTAAACAATTTAGAGACTAAATCTTGTTTCCTCTATGTCTTTAATTAACAACAGTTTGAACCACCTTCTCCTTGATCATTCTTGTATTTTAACTTGAGGGTCCATTTATTCATTCAGTAACCGAAGGAAATTTCAAGAAGGCTGGGGTAGCAAAGTCTATAAACTTTGTTTAGTTTAATTATTCATTTAGATCATATGTAGTAGGCTCTTGATTTTTTAAAAAAAAAATCTAACAATTCTGCCTTTAATTTGAGTTGTTAGGCAATATACAATTAATGTAATTATTGATATGGTTTGTTTATATTTATGATTTGTTTTTCTCTTTTCCCATCTATTCTTTATTCTTTTGTTCCTCGTTTCTTGACTTCTTTTGAATTGAGTACATTTTATGATTTCCTTTTTTATCTCCAATATTGGCTTGTTAGCTATTCCACTTAGATTATTTTTAGCAGTTTCTCTAGAGTTTAACTTATCACTATCTATATTTAAATAATATTTTACTAATTCACATAAAGTATAAGAACCTTACAATATTATTGCTCTATTTCTGCCTCCCATATTTTGTGGTATTGTCATACATTTTATTTCTTCAAATGCTATAAACTCTAAGATACATTTTTATTTTGCTTTCAACATTAGGCATCTTCTGAAGAAATTAAAAATTGAGAGAAAATTTCCATGTTTGCTCACATATTTATTATTTCCAAGTTTTTGCCTGATATCATTATATATTTCTGCTTGAAGAATTTTTGGTTAACATTTCTTGTACTACAGTTCTTTTGGTCATGAATCTCTCAGTTTTTGTTTGCCTGAAAAAAACTCTTAAATTTTCCTTTCTTCATTTGGAATTCTAGGTTGGCAGTTTTTAGTTCTTTCAACACTTTAATATCAGTCCATCATTCTATTCTATCTAGAATTTTATATCATTTTATTGTATTTCTGTCTGTATGTTTTCTATTAAGAAGTATGCTGTAATTCTTATTTTTGTTCTTTATATATAATGTGTACTTTCCTCTGCCTATTTTTAAGATTTTCTCTTTATGACTAGTTTTCATAAATTTTATATTAATGTGCATTCATGTGGATTTATCTATCTACCTATCTATTTATCTATCATCTATCTAATATCACTTTACTTATTTTGCTTGGGGTTGATTGAGAATCTATGATTTATAGGCTTATATAATAGTCAACAAATTTGAAAAATGTTTTACCCCTTATATTTTTAAATTTTTTGAGCTCCATCTCTGTTCTTTTTTTTTATACTCTATATATTTGTTATAATAGTTGATATTTTCACAAAGCTCACTGATGCTCTGTTTATGTTTTTATTCTCGTTTTTCTTTGTGCTTCTCTTTGAATAGTTCTATTCATGTTTTTGTTCTATTCACTTTCTTCTCTAGTGTCTAATCTACTTTCATCCTATCCAGTGTATTTTTTATGTCAGATAGTGAGCTTATTATATCTAGAGGTTTCATATATCTTTCATTCCTCTTCTCAGTATATGCTTCTGTTGTTCTTCACATATTGAGCATATTTATATAACATATAAAGCTTTTTTCATGGTCAAGTAATTCTATCAAGTCTGTTATTTTGGAGTCTATTTACTTTTTTCTCCTGGTCACAATTTCCTGCTTTTTTGCATACCTGTAATTTTGGTTTCTGTGCTGGGAATGATGGATTTTACCTTGTTGAGCATTGGATTGTTGCGGCACACAGGTAAGCACTCTTAGAGAAGCATGATCTCTTTGAGGCTTACTTTTAAGTTTTGTCATAGCAGGTCCAGAGCAGCTTTTTCTGGGGAGCTAACTTAGCTCTACTATTTAATGTGACCTTTCTACGAACTCTACCCTTTGTCTTGTGTATTTTAAGGTCTTTCCACTTTGGCTGATTGGAATAAAACTATCCCTACCTATGTTCAAACTCTGGGAATTGTTAAATCAACTGCTTTCTCACTAGTTTTTAGTGGTTATTTTCCCAGACTCGGGGACTGTTTTCCCCCACACATGGGCAGATCAGCCAAAGCCTTAGGAGATCCTCCTGCAGACTCCCAAGCTCTTTCCTGTTTATTTCTACCACTCCACTCTTCTGCTCTGTAAAATCTCACTCTTGACCTTCCTGAGCTCTGATAACTGTCCTCTAGTTCACTGCCCCCACTCCAGGTTTTATTTCAGTTTCCTGCACTATGGCCTGAACCCTGGCTCCAGGTAGTAAACTAAGGCAACCATAAAGCTTACCTTGTTTCCCTTCTTTCAGAAATTCCAATCTTGTGCTGCCTATCGTCTTCTGTCTGAAAGTTGTTAATAGGTATTTTAAAAATTTTTTAGTTTTCGAGTCATTTATAGTGAAATAGAGAAACTGGACATTTGTTTTTATTCTCTGTTTATTACAACTTCTGTTCCAGTAGCCAGCTACTTGTGACAGTTTTTCTGTGTGTTCCAATCATGTTCTTAATGTGCCATGCGGCTCTACCCAATCCCTTTTAGGAAAGTTTCCCTTTGTTTGCTCATGGCATGCTCTGACCACTGTAAGGAAGTCCCTTCATTTCTAGATGGCACCTTTACTTTGAAATCAACTGGTAAGAAGAATCATTAGAGAGGGGAGAAGAGCAAAAGTGAAATTTATGGACATTGGTTTGATGAGATGTGATGATGAGAAACACATTTCATTCCACACTGCTTCCTACAACACACATATACTCATTCACCTTACGTGCAAAAAACACATTCTTGATGCACACATGTGCCACACAGCTATAGGTTTGCAGCTGCAAAATTAGCTTCCAGAACATTTTTCTCCTTCTTTTCCACATGTACCCTTGCCTCTGAAGTTTCTCCCCCTGAACTTGCATTGGGTTGCAGCAGTTCTCAACCTGTGGGTCGCGACCCCTTTGGGGGTCGAACGACCCTTTCACAGGGGTCACCTAAGACACAACAGTAGCAAAATTACAGTTATGAAGTAGCAACAAAAATAATTTTATGGTTGGGGGTCACCACAACATGAGGAACTGTATTAAAGGGTCGTGGCATTAGGAAGGTTGAGAACCACTGGTAGAGGGAAAGATCCCTTCCAGTCTGCTATTAACCCTTTGAAAAGCTTTGCAGGTGTCCTAGTCCTTGTTTCTCCCAGCAGCAGCCTGCACCCCCACTCTTCTTCCTACCAAGAAAGCACATTTGAGGCAATATGCAGAATTTGTCGGAATCTCTCGTAGTAACTTGCATTTAAAGTGCATAATTCTCATGTGGAACTGAGGTTGTGTCTGCTTCTAGTATATCCTGCAATTTGGTCAGCAATATTTTTTCTGCCAGATTTTTTTGTATTCTTAAAAAGTTGGCCCTCTTTACCTATTTCTGGACTGAAATTTAACTTACGTTTTTGCTTTAATTTCTGACAAATTTGTCCACTTTCTAAAGAAATGTTATGGAGTTACTCTCCAAAATATTGAAATGAGCTTGCTGAATATATACTGCTTAATATTGGTAGAAACTGAAAGATGCCAGAAAACTAAGTAGTAGCAAATACCATTTAAAAAATCCTGACAAAATATTAGCTAAAGAAAAAAGCACACTGACATCCCGAGAATAATTCTACTACTGTTGATCAAATAAATGCTTTTAACATTTTTAGACAGGTTAGTAAACATTAGAAGTGAGATGACTTTAAGAATGCAATTCAAGCTATCTCAAATCAATTTTCTTTTAAAACATTTTATTAAACTGGCCAGCCAACTAAATGTTATAAATGTAACATATTTAGATTTTAATTAGCAAGTGACAGTCTTACGATATCCTATGGAAAAAAAAATATGGATTTTAAAATAACATGAAAAGATTCATAATGGTTTAAATTACTACACCCAAAATTAAATGATTAATGAATGAAGGTCAACGTAGAAGAAAGTTGAAAATGGCATATTATAGCTTTCTGTACTGGGCTTTGATTTCTCAACGAGTTAGAAAAGAACAAAAGTTACATACTTGTTAAGTTTCTAGAGTATAATTTTGAAGATAATGCTGAATGTTTTTTCATGTCAGAATCATGGTTAATGATGATCTTGGCAAACTGACTACAAAATATAACACTAAGCACCGAAAGTGGCTGAGACAGCTGCAGAGCAACACACCTGGTCAAACATATTTTTACTTTGAAGTTTTAGGTGACTATCAGTTCAATATTAGACAATGGTATATTGAGAGTCCAAAAAATGTATTCTACTCATTGTCTGTGTTGATAGATGTATGGCACTAACAATGTACAGTCTCTAAGAGCATGTGAGATGATAGTCGTACTCTACTTTATGAAGGCATGAAAAGTCTCAGAATATGATAGACTCTTGAAGGACTTGGCAACTATATCACGGCTGGATAGAGTGGGCAAGAAGGTGAGTGGCATAAAAACCATAGAAACAGCAGATAGAAATAAAAAAGAAACTGATCACTGTAAACCTGATGAACAAAATACTCACATATCTTCAGGTGCTTGAAGGACTATCACATGAAAGATTGGTACTTTGTGAGGTCAAGAGAACATAACTAGTAATGTCAGAGAGAAGTTAGATACACAGCTCAGGGACTCTTGGGAACAAATCTATAGACTGAGATGCTCAGTAAGAGTAAATCCTGGTTCTTTCTTATTTATTCTTGTAATCCCTTGAATACATTGGAATGATGAGCTTCTTAAGTGTCCCTGTAACTGCAGGTAGTTCAATAATTTTAAAATTTTATCAGTGAACTATAAATTTTTCCACCAAGATATGCTTTGACTCAATTTAACACAAAAGTTTTCTTCCAGTTAGACTCATCTCACAATGACCTTCACATTTGCTCATTTTTAAAGTCATCAATACTATAATGTTATTTAAAAGAAATCTTTACGAGATATTTTCCCCTCTACCTATATATTGCCCATCTTTCAAATCCAAACTCTTAGTATCTCTTCTCTCTGAAGCATTTCTTTATTATTTAAGCCAATCCTGAATTCTCTTCTTCTGCAGCTGTTATTACAAAAATCACAACTTTTTTTTTCCCACTTAATGTTTACTTAGCATTCAATTTAAGCTCTATAAGGGGATAAATATATTGGGAAAACAAAAAATACATTTTTTACCCTCATTCTCAAAATTCTGAAAAATTCTGTTTTTACACAGAAATAACAAAACACACACGCACACAAGCACACACACACACACAATCTTTGAAGGTAAGAAACACCAAATTTAACTAAGTATTTAGAAATGATAGGGAGCTAGGATGAAAAGGTGAAAACACCTCAAAAGTAATTTTATTTTTATTTAACTTTAAACTTGTCAACCACTTACGTCCTTGAACAGCTTTATCTTCTGTGTGATACCCAACTACTTAGTGATTCCACTTGGAAGTTATAACTATACAACTAAGATGTTATGAATATGAGTTTATCCATATGCCACATAAACTTTAGAAACTCTTAATATCTTTTCTTTAATAGAAATTCTCTCTCTATCCTGAGGTAGTTTGATTAAGGGCCAGAAAGCCAACTTCCTTAAAAGACCAAAAAAAAAATTTTTTCCCCCAACTAACTACCACTATAAATAAGAAATGTTTTTTTTTTTTTTTCAAATACAACATCAATTTCCTCAGCTGTACAATGAATTCTAATTTGATAGTTTTTATTCTTACTACTTCACTTCAAACAGTGACCTATACATTTGTTTAAGCAATAATAATAAAGTTCGTCTTCTGATTTCTTAAGAATAAAAAAATTAAATGTGTTGAAGAGACTACTAAAAATATTTCACCTTTCAAATATGGCCTCTGCACTGAAATATATGGGAATTTTTCCAATTAACTTTCAAATCTTCCCAGAACCTTTATTTTAAAAATATCATCTTTGAAATAATTTGAATTAGTGCTTTAACAAAAACTGATTCACAAGTCCCTAGTACCTTAATCATCAGTTTTAACAGCCTCCTAAGTATATTCTGCATCAGTTTTTAAATTTCCTTTTTCTTTATTGATTTTAGAGAGAGAGGAAGGGAGAGGGAGAGAGAGATAGAAACATCAATGAGAGAGAACATCAATTGGCCGCCTCCTGTATGCCCCCCACGGGGGATCGGGCCCACAACCTGGGCATGTGCCCTGACCAGGAATCGAACTGGCGACCTCTTGGTGCATGGGTCAATGCTCAACCACTGAGCCACACTGACCGAGCTGTTCTGCATCAGTTTTATTTTTTAAAGATTTTAAAATTAATTTTTAAAGACAGAGGAAGGGAGAGGGAGAAAGAGAGAGAAACATCGATGTGAGAGTGAACATCTATTGGCTGCATCCTGCACTCCCCCATCCCCCCTCCACTGCAGAATGAGCCCACAATCGGGCACATGCCCTGACTGGGAAGCAAACCAGCATCCTTTCGGTGCACAGCATCACAGGATGATGCCCAACCAATTGAACCACACTGGCCAGGCTGAATCAGTTTTTTCTTGATTATAAGATGTCAATAATATGGAAACATTTTGGTATAACAGAACATTTAATTACATCATTTTCTCTTCAGCCCACAAATCATTTGATGATGATTATGTTGGCTACTTTCATTGATTGGTAAGAGCTTCTTCCACTGAAGGCTCCCATGGTTCCCATTAGATCATTTTTCTTGTCAGACTCAGTTCATTTTCAGCCTGAAGAATCACCTCTTCTATTTGGCCACCCTGAAGATGGTCTTCCAATTTTTTAACATCTGGTTCCACTTTAACTATATCAACCTCTCATTTATAATCTCTTCTGTGTACTTTCTATATGCTGCATTTTTAGGGATTTGCTCAAGAACATCAAGCATCTTTGTGTACCATATTCTTAGCCTCTCTGCCGACTCTCGCAGACAGCCTATCTCTCAAGGCCAGTAGCCCAGCAGGCTCCTTTGGCAAGCCCGCCATGACAGTGTGGACAGCTGAGTTCATAACTTTTTCTTATCCCTCTTTCCTGATGTCTTCATAGCGCTTATTACCATTTAACATACTTTATGTTTTACTTTTTTCTATGTCCTCACATTACAATTTAAGCTCTACAAAGGCAGGTGGATTAGTTTCCTGGACCCACACTGTAACAAATCACCACAGACTGGTGGCTTTAACCACAGAATTTACACTGTCACAGTTTTGGAGTCTAGAGTACAAAATTAAGGTGTCGGCAGAGGTGATTCCTACTGGAGGCTCTGAAGAATAATGGGTTCTGTACCTCTCTCACAGCTTCTGGTGCCAGTTGGCAACCCCCCAATCTTGGCCTTTGTCTTCACATGGTCTTCTTCTAACGGGACCTTTGTGTGTCCTCCTTTTCTATCTCATAGATTATTGAATTTAGAGCTCACCCTAATGTCATCTTGGGATCCTTACCTTTGTTACATCTACAAAGACCCTTATCCCAAATAAGGTTACATTCTGAGGTTGACACTGAACTTATCTTTTGGGAGCCACAATTCAACTCACTACAGCAGATAAAATGTTCCTCTTGTGTCCACTGCTGTTTCCCCAGCACATGAACCACTGCCTAGAATGGAGTAAATATTTGCTGAATGAGTGCATTGAGGACCTACAACATTCCAGACCTCGGATTTCTAAAAACAATGCTGAGTATGTATCTGGTGATACACAAATAATAGATATATGAATGAGTAAGAGAGTCCCTTGGGATCACTTTTGATTTGTTTTATCTTTCCATGTCAGCATACTGTTCCTCCTTCCCTGCTTGGTAATATATCCTTTCGAAAGAAGAATTCTTGACCCCTCTTCCCAAAAGATCATTCTATCCAAAAGAACTGCTTAAGAACATACAAATGTATGAGAGAAATATGTAAATAATATCCCATACATAAATTCTAATACCAAGTTTTAGCGACAAATTTTGTCATTAAGATGATAAGATATTGTATTTACTTAAGCACCATATTATACTCATGTTTTTTACTATGTATATGTTAAAAGCTTAGAATAATTTGAATTTGTAAAATCAAAAATCAGAAAAAAAAAGTGAGTTCAGAGCTTATCACCAATAGTTTATCTTTTTCCCCCTTAAATATTTGCTAAAAATGCCAAACACTCTAATTTGTCTATTTTATATTCACATCAAAAAAGCAGTCTCCAACACTCATTGGTGTGGCTCAATTGGTGGAAGCATTGTCCCGTGCACTGAAGGGTTGTGGGTTCAATTTACAGTCAGGGCACACCCAGGTTTTGTGTTCGATCTCCCCTCAGGGTGTATATGAGAGGCAATCGATAGATGCTTCTCTTTCACATTGATATTTCTCTCTCTTCCTCTCTTTCTAAAATAAAAAAAAAAAAAAAAACATATCCTTGGGTGATGATTTAAAAATTAAAAAACAAAAGCAGTCTCCAAATTGCTTATTTCTTCTGTGATCTCTATAAATTAGAAAACTAGCCAGCCTTCCACTGTGAATGTTATATGAAATTGGTAGAAGAACTTTTTTGTTATGTTATAGTCATTTACCATTTACTTACTTAGACAATAAATATGGAGTCTGAAAATATGATTAGGACAACAATTCACTCATATAGTTTCAGAACGTAATTTAGCACCATATACTTTCCTGAACAAAATCACACTAGAAAAATAAAAGGTAGGCAATACCTTATAACATTTGAAGTCTACCACCTTATGTTCTTTATTGGTTCTCTAATTTACTTTATGGCTTGAATATGAAATTAAATATTACGTTCCTTAACCTTTATATATGTTATAAATACTGTAAAATAGATACGTGAAAAATCTATTATGCATCTTATATTTCTTTTTTCTACATCACCAACAGTCACTCACATAAAAAATGCATATAAAATTATGTAAAAAATGTCTATGCAATTCTATAATGAAAACATCACATATGAAATGGCCCCTTCATATACCACCACTCAGTATTCAAAAGCAAATCTATAACTAAGAAGGGTACTAAAATTTATCTATGAAAAAAAAAAAAAAAGAACCTTATTAAGGACTGACTGATTTGTTAGCAGAGTCA
Organism: Tadarida brasiliensis; assembly: GCA_030848825.1. NCBI lineage: Eukaryota > Metazoa > Chordata > Mammalia > Chiroptera > Molossidae > Tadarida > Tadarida brasiliensis. The sequence goes on from CM061265.1 coordinate 47,260,343, forward strand.
CAGGCCTGATTTTTAGAAAAGTCTTATAGGACCAAGAATGGCATCCAGATGCTTTCTTAGGTATGGGTGTCATTATTTTTAGCAAAAGAAACCTTTTCACCCTTAGCCACGTCAAAGCACAAAGAATTCCATAAATCAGTGCCAGGCTTGTTTTTATTCCTAAATACCTAACCACATAAATAGTTATGTCCTGTAAATTTTATTGCTATGTTTTCAATAAGGATTTAGAAGATTAAAACAGACTTTTAAAATGCAAATGTATTTTTAGCACTCTTTTCTGCTTTTCTCTACATACCCAAATTTCTTTTTGTTTGGGCAATGAAATTGGACTAGTCAGTTTAATTTTTATTGCTTGTCCATTTCACCTCCTAGATTCCAGGGAAAGAAACTAACCTACAACATTTCTAGTGAAAAGATTGTAAGAAATTCTTAAAACCAGACTCTAAACAAGCACATACAAAGAAACATTTTCTATTTATCACCAGCTGAATAAATTTTAAAAAGACTATTTTTGCCTTAAGTCTGCAAGCATGCCCCCTTTGTCATCGAGAAATACAGAAATGTTTGAAATTCCCCAGTAATCTGGGGCTCACAAATGGAAACATTCGGCTGCGTTCGGTTCACAAGCACACAGGGCCTGTCTGCTTTTGGTTTTGCATAATTAGAATGTACAGATTTGACATCAAATGTGCTATATTGTTGTTACAACATAAAGAACTCAGAACAAATGTGCAAAAGGTTGGATGCAATTTAGAGTGTAATGTTCTAGAAGTGGAGAGAGGAAGAAGGAATAAGCCAAGTGAAATCCCTTGTGTCTATACAACAGAGCAATACAACAAACAACATTTAGTACTTGGAAATTATCTTACTCTGACCAATTTAGAAGGCCTGGCTATGTGAATCAGATCCTAAACTCCACATAATGGTTATTATTTATTCTGTTCTTAGATCAAATTAGCTGGATGACATCCAAATTTGCATTTGACTATGTCCTGCCTATTCACACAAATCCACTATTCAGGTTAAATTGACTGTCTCTGAATTAATTGGTCAATAGAACTGAATGAACTGGCCAGATTATTTAGGTGTATATTAGGAGAATTTAAAGGACAGAAAAACAAACATGAGGGAAAAAAACCTGAAAGCTTTCTAAATAACTAGTTCATGTTCTAATTTATCCGTGACTTCAAAGTTTTTCATTACATGTATAAATTATAGTTTTCTGTATAGGGCTCTAGGTTGACAAGACCCAGCCTGAAATTCTGTTTAGAAATAGATGAGGGAGGGATACAGATGGGAAAGGTAGAAAGGAAAAAAAAATAGTTTTAGTTTAACATCTCACATAACAGCACTTGCTACCATGTTTGAGATTGTTCTCCAAGTCAAGTTTCTTAAGCAAAGTCCTTTTTAAAAACGAAAAACAAAAAACTAAATAGTTGAGAGTTTAGCTCTGAAATTGGAAGAACAATGAAAGAAAAATAGTTTCTGGTGATATTTCCAGAGATGATATGAGTCAGAAAAATGTAGGAACTGATATTAAGAATACAAATGATGACCTCTGTCAACGGAACACCGCATGAAAGAACAGGTATTTTCCTAAGATACTCATTTTGTTCCTTGGACAACTCACCATTTCATTATCCAAAGTAAGGTCTTGTTTGTTTATTAATGTTCTGTTCTGGCCCTTACATATCAAATGTATATGGCATTCACTGTTGAGTGTGCCACCATCACAGTACTTTCTAAGTCCCTGAGATAATTGTGAGGTTGTTATTCTTAGGCCATTGATCATTTTCCTGAAACACATGAGCCACACATGGGCAGGAGGGCCTACTCTGTAAATGTTTAATTTTAGGCGTTTGTAGACTGAGCAATATAAAGAAAAAGCAAACAAAGTAGATTCTTTATTTATTTATTTATTTTATTTTTTTATACTCACCTGAGGACATTTTTGCATTTCTGTTCAGATAGAGCGGAGGGAGGGGGGGGGGAAGAGAGAGAAAAAAACATCAACGTGAGAGAGACACATTGAGTGGTTGCCACCCACATGACCCCAACAAGGGCGGGGACAAACTGCAACCGAGGTATGTGCCCTTAGCGGGAACTGAACCCAGGTCTCTCTGGACGGCAGACTGACGCTCTAATCGCTGAGACAAACCGGCCAGGGTTAGATTCTTAATTTTAACTTTAATACAAATGTGCCAAGCCAGCTATCTTTAGGTAACAATGTGTAAGTGGATATATAGATGATTTCAAAGGGGCAAATAGTCAAAAGGTAAATTGATGTGAAATTCAAACATGAAGGAAGAAAGTCTTGTGGAGAATCAGAGCAACTGTGGGAAGCTGGGTGAGCACGACACAAAGGAAGATTATGTCTGATGTAGTATCCATATCAGAAACTAGACTAAGGCTAAAGTACAAATTTAAATACTGTTAACTCAATTGGGATCTTATCCTCTTTCTGACTGTATCGTCTATTTTCAAGAATTTCTTTTTGGAGCTGAGTTGAGTTGAGCTGAACCCGTATTGTCATCCAACAAATATGATCATGGCACAGTTCCAGGGTTCAGTAATACTGTGTAAGGGGAATGAATTAGGGAGGTGCTCCACACTCTTAAGCTATCCTCCTATTTGGGGAGGTTCACCTCATATCCTACCTGAGATGTGCTGAAAGGTAGTTTCATTGGTAGGAAGCATAAAACTACATCTGTGTAGGTCAGCCCAGCGTGATATAAACACTTTAAATGTTAAGGTAGAATCACTTCAGGTAGGGAAGTGTGGGGAGCCAGAAATATTTTTAAAAATTAAGACTTGATTGAGGGCAATCTAAATGTTCTATATTCTTTTTGCTCTATTATTAAGATAATTTTAACAACGATTGCTATGATCACAAAACAATTAATGTTCATTGTATAACCTAACAGAGAAAAGAGAGAAAATCACACACACACACAAATTAAAGTTTGAATCTTCAATAGCTGGAGAAAAGCACCGTTAGTATTTTTCTGTTCAGCCTTCTCTTAAATATAATGCGTTTATACACTTTAAAAATTATCTGGGAAGTTTCATAACATGCTTTTCACTTAATCTATTATGAACATTTCCCCATATCTTTAAATATGCTTATAAAATGGGATTTTAAAAATTGCTGCGTATGTTTACTCTTGTGAACATAACATAATTTATTTAGCCAATCCATTATTGATGGAGGTTTGGTTGTTACATTATTTCTGTTTTGCAATTATGAATCACATTCTTCTTTAAAAGCACTTCTGTACATGTCCAAGTTCAAGTGTATGTAATTTTTAAGCATTTTATAAAGTTACTAAGTATCTTCCAGAAACTGTGCACCAATTTATGTCTATAGTAGAATGGTATTACTTATCTATTTCTCTACCCTCATAGAAATAATAGATAATATCATAAGGAAAAAAAAAAGCTTTGCTCATTTAATAGGGCAATATGACATTGTATAGGTATTTTAATTTGCATTTCTTTAATTGGCAGGACAGTTTAGATATTTTAAAAAATGTATTTATTAATTATTTGCAATTTCCCCTTGTCAGTTAATATTTCTGTCCAGAGTCTGGCTAAGGTACTACATGGTATTGCTGCTTTGACATCTGTTTTGTTTGGCCAAGCAGTGGGCAGTGACTTGAAGCACACTAGCCAATCACGGAAGCCCATGCTCTAGATAGCAACCCTCAGAGTCACAAGCAAAGGTAAGTTCCTGATACGACTTCCCCAGTGGCCCTTGTGATTAGCAGCCTCCTCTGCTTCCCAGAGCCTTCCGGTTGTGCACCCTTTTGATATGACCCCAAGGGGCTTACCAAACCCTGCTCTTTTGGTTTGAATTGACCAATTTGGCCTTCTTCTGGGGACCCCCAAAGCACTTTACCCACAGGTCCTAGTAAAAACATGTGACCTGAAGCCCCCACTCCTCTCTCTGTCTGCACCCTGCTTTGACCTTCTCCTGTGGCCCCTCATGATGTTTCCTCCAAGACCTGTGAGTAATACATTTCTCTATTTCCATTTTTTTTGTGGTCTGTTTCTGAACTTTGATTCACTATCCATTACCTTGCGGTCCTCTTAACAAACATTAATTTAACAAAGTTCAAATAAATTCTTTGCCTATTTTCCTAATGCGATTTTGCTTTTTTCTTTATCTGAGTTGTTTGTCATATGATTGAAAATACATTTTCCCATTATTTTTATGTTTATTTTCCTTATTTTTATGGTATTTTTAATGTTTGCTAGTTTCCGTGTCTATGTGTTAATGTCACCAAAGCTATTGATGTTCCCCCTTTATTTCTTCCTCTTTTATATACTTAGTTCTTTTAACTTTATTCATCAAAGGATAACTATTCATCTATATTTTACTTTCAAAACTAATGGTTTAATTTTTTTTTGTTTAATGCTATTATCTATCAAGAATTTATTTTGATGTGTGATGGGAAGTACATATCTAACTTTAATCCCAACGTACCCCTCCCACCCAAATAATTAACCTATTCGCCTAGCATAATTTACTGAATAATCAGCCCTTTCCTTCAGATCTTAAATGCCACTTCATGTACTATAATACTAATTACATATACATATGTATTTTTAAAAATTCTCTTCCTAGATACATCTATTCTTATGCTATTATGACATTGCCTTAATAATTATGGAGCCATGTGTTTCCATATCTGGCAGTGAAAGCCCCCCCCCCTTTTTTTTAAATATTTTTGTTGTTGAGGCTATTATAGATGTCCCTCATTTTTCTCCCCGTTTCCTCCCCCTGCCTGGCTCCTGCCCCACCCCTGGCCTTCACCCCACTATTGTCTGTGTCCATGGGCTGTGCATATAAATTCTTTATATGCATACATATTCTTTGGTTAATCTCTCCCCCCTCCCTTCCCTTTGAGATCTGTCAGTCTGTTGTATACTTCCATGTCTCTGGACCTATTTATTTGTCAGTTTATTTTGTTCATTAGATTTCACGTGTAAGTGAGATCATGATAAAATTTATGAGTTAGTTTTATCTGTTTTAGTGTCCAGTTATATTTTTGATTTATTTTGTTAGCTAAAAAGACTTGAGTTGTATTGAATATGTAAATCTATTTGGAGATTGTGATAGACAGAATATTGACCCCCACCTAGGATGTCCATATCCTAATCTTTAGAACTCATGATTTTATTACTTTACAGGGTAAAAAGGGACTTTGTAGGTGTCATTAAATTAAATATCCTGAAATATTTTCCTGGATTATCTGGGTGGACCCAATATAATAGCGAGGGGTTCTTGTAAGGGAAATGGTGAGGCAGGTTAGTTAAAGGCAGGAAAGGAGACCAGGGAAGCAGAGGACAGAAAGGAGAGGAATTCGGTGATGCCACACAGTTGGCTTTGCTGATGGAGAAAGGGGACAAGAGACAAGGAAGTCAAGTGGCCTCCAGAAGGTAGAAAAAGCAAAGAAAGGAATTCTCCTCTTGAACTCCTAGAAGGAAAGCAGCCTAGCGATGCCTTGGTTTTAGCCTAATGAGACCCATTTCAGACTTCTAACCACCAGAACTATAAAAGAATACATTTATGTTGTTTTTACTCACAAAGTTTGTGGTAATCTATTACAGCAATAGAAAACTAATACAGAGGTTACAAACATTATTAAAATACTGAACTTTTCCTTCAAGAACATCAGAAGCCACTGCTTTGATTCAGATGTTCATTTACGTCTCTCAAGTCAAGTTTTTCTTTTAACATGAATGTTCTATATTTCTTATGAAGTTAATTCCTAATAATTCAGATTCTATGGATACTATTATTAATGTGGTGTCTTGTTGTATTGTAAGTAGTTATCTATGCTACATTGGAAAGGCATTGTTAATCTATTTCTTTTCTCCAATTTATCTAATTTTCTTCCTTTTTAAAAATTTCTACTTTTATTTAGATTAATTCCTGATTTCCTTAGGTTTATTTCAGGTTTATGTTATATTTAATAATTAATGAATGCTAATTCATTAATTTTCTTCTTTTGGTCTCATTTGGCAATTGAAAATAGTTGGTGTTATGGTTTGCTTCTGATAGCTTTTGTATTGCCTTGTGTTTTGATTTGTTATGTTCGCATAATTATTTTTGTATCCTGTAATAGAAAGTTTTAATTGACACTTACTAAAAATATTTTCCATAAGAATTTTTTTGTTAATGTTGCTTTATATTTAGTTTGCTTCTTTTTTATTGTTAAAAGGCAAATGTGTTAAAGGGCACATATATAATTTAAAAGTTTTGAAAATTATGGTCAACTTTTTGCCTGTGAACTAACATTAGATCCATTTTTCTAAATATTCTATTAGCACTTGAATAGAGGTAATATTTTTTAGTTTGATCAATAGCAATTAAATATATTGAGAATGTAATACAGAATCTAATTTTGATTTACAGCTATCTGTTCTGTATGTTTTCTTTACTTTGTGAGTCTCTTGAATATTGTAAACAGACTATAGATAGATTTGTTTTTAACTCAATCTAATTATTTTAAAGGTAATGAGACAAGATCAGATGTGTTCAGGGTGGTATGGCCATAGGGTAAAGGGTGTTAAATATATGGTGATGAAAATAGATTTGACTTTGGGTGCTGAACATGCAAAGCAATATATAAGTGATGTTATCATAGAATTGTACATTTGAAATCCATATAATTTTATTGATCAATGTCACCCAATTTAAAAAATAAAATGCATTATTCAAAAAAATGAAGGTAATGAGACCTGAATTAAAGTAGTAACAGGTAAACTTGACCAGATGCATTTGAGAGAGATTTTAGAAGGTAGAATTGATGTGACCTAATTACTTTGGATGCAGCGGGCAGAAAATTCAAGAACAACTTCCAATCTTCCACTTTGCACAGAAGAATGAGAACATTATTATGTGGAGTAGGTAAATAAAGATTTTTTTTTTTTGGTAAGAATTCTTAGTGAATCTGTTTGAGATGCCTATATGTAATGCAGGTTGAGTACATCTAGTAGGCATTTGATGAAAAGACTTGAAGCTCAAGCATGTGATAAAAGCTAGAGATTTATTGACAGAAAGGCAGAGTTTTTTTTTTCTTTTCTTTTAATTGAGATTGAAATAAACATGCTTGTAGTTTGAGGAATACAAATGATAGACTGAAGATAAAAGGCAAAGAGAGATTCATTAGGGGATGATAATCCTGGGTCATGAAAGGAATAGTGAATCTAAAGCAGAGTTTGTCTTACAAAGGAGAAAGGACATTTTGGGGAAGGAAGAAGATTAATATACAATATAGTCTGGAAGATCAGAAGAGGAAAGGGAGAGAGGTTGCTTATTCCTGACTCTGTCCAAGTCCTTTACATGGTGGAAGAATCCCTGCTGAATCTTGCTGCTCACATACTGTCAAAGAAAGACTCATACACTGTCAGATAAGTTGGGGAATTTGAGGTATGTGCTGGTCATTTGCTCTCCACAGCCTGGTATCTCCTGCGAATACAGGTGAGATTTCTGTGCTTAATTTCCAGGGTTTGGGAGATCTCTATGGTGTTCCTATTTTATAAAAGCAGAGGAAGCAATGCCAGCTGATGAGGGAAGGAGACAGAAATAGAGTGGTGGATTTATTAAGGTAATGATAATTTGAAATAAAATAAAATAGCTGGTTTGGAGAGAAGATAGGATTTTGTGAGCATCCTTGAGAGCCCAGCTGAAGCACAAGATGGCTTAGAGAGCAAGAACTGTAATATTATCTACAGTTGTACTCATGTGATTAAGAATAAGCACACATACTGAACCAGTGACTTTATTTATTGGTGGTCATTTGCAGAGAAGTTATGGCAGTAGACCAAAGAACAAGGGGGTCATGGACTTAAGAGTGTTGTGGACAGTATGTACTATCTGGTTAACTTTGTAAAGGAATACACATCCAGGAATGTGAATACATAATAATGATACAGCTCAATGAATTTTCATAAGGTGGACACAACTGTGTATTCATCACCTGAATCAAGAAATAGAAAACTACCTACACGGCAGAAGCACAGCCCTCCCATATACCCCCAGAGTACTATCTTTTCCCAAAGTAGTCACTATTCTGACATCTATCACCATAAAAGATTAGTGTGTGTCTGGCTTATTTTTTAAAATATTAGATTGTAGAATTTATTGTTGCTGTTGCATGTAGAAATAGTCTGCACTTGCTTATTGTTATACAATTGTATTAATAGATCTAATTCCTAGTCTGTATTTACTGGATTTTATAAGTAGTGCTCCTGTGAACATCACTTTATTGCATATGCATATATTTTTGGGAGATTATATATATATGACTGGAATTCTTGAGTCATAGGATATACATAATTCAATTTTCTATAGACCACAAGAGTAGTAGAGTATGAGTTCCCATTGCTTTACATCCTCAGCAATATGAATTTTAGTTATTCTGATAAGTGGGTAGTGCAGTGGTTCTCAACCTTCCTAATGCCGCAACCCTTTAATACAGTTCCTCATGTTGTATGTGGGCGTATCTGCATGTGGGCAGACCTGCCTGGAGATGGAAAGAGGAGCAGTGCCTAGGTTCCCAAGATGTTTGACCCCCAAAGGTGTCGTGATCCACAGGTTGAGAACCACTGGTGTAGTTTTATCTCATTGCGATTGCCTCTCTCATATTGGCCATATTGTTCTATTATGTTATATCTGTTAAAGCTTTCGCTAATTTTTCCACAACTTTATGTAAGGTGTGTTTTCTTTCTTTTTTTTTTTTTTTTCATGTTGAACAGTTTTATATTTAGAGAAGATTGGCAAACCATTTACAGAGAGTCCCTTTGTATCCCAAACCCAGTTGCCCCGGTATTAACAAGTCAGGTGTGTTTTCTTATAAATATCTTTTCTCAGCTAATGGATTACTTTCCCCCTCCTCTTAATGGTGTCTGTGGATTAACACCAATTCTTACTGTGGCCCAATTTATTAATATTTGTCTTTATTGTTAGGGCTTTGGTCTTGTTAAGAAATTCTTATTTATTCAAGGCTATGAAGATCTTTTCCTCTGTTCTAAAAGTTTTATTGTTTTCATATTCACATTTAGATCTAAAATTCACCTTAAATGTATTTTGGATTATAGTGTGAAATAATAGAGGTATTCTGGTCTTAATTTGAATTGCAGGATGAAAGCTTTCTATATTTTACCATTAAGTATAAGTTTGTTGAAGGATACTTTATCAGAATAAGGAAATTTTCTTGTTTGGTTACTTTGCCAAGAGTTTTATTGTAAAGGGGTATTAACTTTTTATAAAAGGTGTTTTCTCCTTCCATTGAGAAGAATCATAATCTTTCATCTTTTTTCTGCTATTGTGTTAAATTACAGATTGAATTTAAATATTAGACCAACCTTTTATATCCTAAAACAGTCACACTTTATTGTATTGTATTATCCTTTTTATGTAGTATTTCATTGAGTTGCTGATATTTTGTTTAAGATTTTTTCATCTGTTTATTAGAGAGATTTTCCTATAGTTTTCCTTCTTTCCTTGAATGTCTTTGTTAAGTATTTATGTAAAGATTTTACTCAATTCATTAGAAGTTGCAAAGTTTGCTCTGTTTTTTCTGAACTCTGGAAGAGTTTGTGTGAGATTGAAAATTTTTATAAAAATTTGGTCATAGAAATAAGTTTTTATATGGAAAATTTTAAATTCCAGATTTTCTTACAGAGTTGATTAATCTAAGTTGTTTTTCTCTAGGATTTAATCCCTTTTATTAATGATATGATGTTCATAAAACCTAATTTGTATCATTTTAGTACTTGTGGGATCTATAATGATATGTCTTTATTCCAACAATTAATAATATTTCTTAATCAGTCCTTTAGAGATCATAAAGCAAGCTTCAAAAGTTTTAAAAAAATCTTAGTTCTTTAATGGGGTATTGCAATGTTTTACATATACTGTAGTTACTAAAATATTTTTGATATATTGTGGATTCAATTTGCTAATTTTTTGAGGATGTTTGTGTCTATGTTCATGAGTAATATTAGTTTGGCATTTTCTTTTATTCTTTTCTTCTCTACTGTATTCTAGGAGAGTTTGTGTAGAATTAATATAATTTCTTTCTGAAATGTTGGGTAGAATTTTCTAGTGGTATTATTAGGGCCTAGAGTTCTTTCCTTGGAAGGATTTTAACTACTATCAATTTCCTTAATCAATATGTGTATTCAAGTTATCTATTTCTTTTTGTATAAAATTTGGTAGTGTGTGTCTTTCAAGAAATTGATTCATGTCATTTATATTGTTGAATTTATGGGCATACATTTTTTATAATATTCTCTTATTATCCCGCTAATGTTTGAAGAATCTTTAATGTTGCCTTATTTTATTGCTGATATTAGTAAATGTGTCTACTTTTTGGGACATTTTTGCAACAGGTTTACTAATTTTAAGAATTCTTTACTTTCAGTTTTCTTAATTTTCCCTATTAGTTTATGTTGTCATTTTACTTGATCTTTGCTTGTATCTTTATTACTTCTTTTTCTCTACTTGCCTTGGGTTTAATTTGCTCTTCCTTTTCTGATTTCTTAAGGTGAAAGCATAGATAATTGGTTTGAAGTGTTTTTTCTTTTCTAATACATGTATTTATTGATATAAATTTCCCTCTGAGCTCTGTTTTAGCTGTATCCTGCAATTTGATATACTGTTTTTTATTCATTTAATTTAAATTAATTTCTAATTTCTTCTTTGAGTTTTTCTTTGATCCATGGGTTATTTAGAATTGTGTTGTTTATTTTCAAAATATTCAGGTATTTTCCAGATATCTTTTGCTTATTGGTTTCTAGTTTAATTTCCTTAGAGTAAAAAAATATTTCTATGGTTTTAATTATTTAAAAAAAAATTAAAGTTTTGCTTTATGGCCCAGAAAATGGTCTATCTTGTGAATGCTACAGGTGTGCTTGAAAATTATGTAATGTTTCGTGTTGAATTTGGATGACGAATATATGAGTAATTATTAAACTATTCTTTTTTCTATATGTTCAAATATAATTGAAAGCTGAAAAACATTTTAATGTTGGGCACTGGCTGTTACCACATAATCAAAGTGAGCCATCAATGTGAGCTAAACTAATCAATGAAGACTTCATTGAAGATTTTGGGTTTTGTTTGAACTTTCAAAATGCTTAAAATTAGATAGATGGAATAAATAGGATGGTCATGCCTAAAAGAAAAGTAATGTAAATAAAAGCTAAGACATTAAAATGAAAATTGCGTCACTTTCGAGTTGCTTTACTTTATAGTTATTCCTGGGAGCTTTTTCCTAAGGACGATTAAGCTGGCTTTCCAAAACTTTATTTATAGTCATGCTGTAGTAATATCTATTTCCTCTAAATAAGAGTTTCTATGTTCATTGGAAGAATTGAGGAGGAGTTTGTTTAAATGTCTTATTCTAAGTACCATGAATCATTACAAATATTTGACAGTTGCTTCATCAGAGTTTCTATTTTAAGGATCATTGCATTTCTCTACTCAGAAGTCTGTTTCTTATTTATAGTATGACAGAGAAAATACACTGTCTATATGTTCATCATTGCTCGGTAAATACTTAAGAATCAGAATGTTACTAATCTGTGAATATAAACAAAGCTTCCAGTTATTACTTCAGGGTTCATACCTCACAAATTAAGTTAAGGATTCTTCTTCAGTCTTCTTGATGTTGCTCGATCATATTAGCTATGTCCCTTCCTGCTTCCCTTCACAAATTTTTCTGTATCCCAGTGACAAATAGTCATAATGATAACTGTGTACTCAGCCTCTTACCTTCTGAGTAGTAGTAGCATCTAGCACTTACATTGTATTTGGTTTTCAGTTTTCAAGGTGCTTTGCAATCAGTGACTAGCTGAGCTTCCCTACTCATGAAATTTATTTCTTGATGACAGGAGGACCAAATTCTTGGCATCTGGCTATGCCCACTATTGCCATTCTGGAGCAGGGAGAAATCAGAGCTCTAGAGGAAGAGGTCAGGGTCAGGACATTCACGTCCTATTTTTGACTCTGCACTTGACTTATGCATATTCTGGCTTAAGGCAGGCATTTGCTCACTGTAAATTTTACCACCTGTAGGAGAAGGAGAATGGAATCCACACCGAATAAATGAGAAGCTCATCCACCGCAAACGGGATACCTTGAATTTGTACTGGGACTCTTGCACCTAAAAACATTTTCAAGAGAAATACATAGAGACTGTTCCTTCTTGACATGGTATTTCTTACTGAAAGACTATTCTAAGTTTCTGAAATTATATGCTGCATAAAAACATCCTCACTATATTTACTTCTTAGATTCTTCCTCTTTTTATAAGACAAGAGGTCCAGAAAAAGATAGAAAGAACACTCAGTGACATTTAGTAAACTATGTACTATATACCACCGTCATTGTGGTAACTTTTAACAATTATATAAAGTAATTGATGAGAATTTCTAGTACCATATGTGTTAAGACTTGGTGATAAAACTGACAGTCTCCCCTCATCAAATTTTGAGTAATAGTTTCTGCGTATAGTGTAAGTGGCAGGTTATTATATATATTACTACAGAAGAAATTTAAAAAGTAGAATGGAACAATAGAAAATGGCTGTGATAGTGACAAATATTCAGAAAAAGGTAAATATGTTTATCTGGATATTTGTTTTGAAGTGCAGGTTAATTTCTATTTCCTTTTTCATCACAGATGTTTTAGAGTTAAGACATTTGTCCTCAGTGGAATTTGTGTATTTGAGTCTATTTCTCATGCAGCAACATTTATCATGCAGATATTTTGCTTGGATGTATTCTATATAAGAAAAGTAGATGACTACTATGAAGCATAATGACATTTACTTGATTTCTCATAAAAAATGAAAGCAAGAGTTTTTCTAAAGTAGGTGAAAAAAGTCAAATCCTGTTTTAAGAAATGCTAAAGAGAAAGTGTGGAATGATTTGTAGACCAGTGGAAGAAATTATTTAGTGATTTTAATTTGGTCAGAAAACACAATTATATAAATCCACAGAAGTTAGCTTCTGCCCTTTTTTCCCTCTGTATTCCTCAGGCTATTTCTCTCAGAACAAGGGGCACTGAATGTACACGTTCCACTTACATTGAAGTCCCATCTGGGAGAATGATTTAAGGGGGGCTTACAAGGTCAATTAGTAAAATTATTAGCTTTCCAGAGTGGTAGCTCCCAGATTTCTGTCTTGCCATATTTACTTCTGCTTTGAATGGTAGCTAAAGTGAAATAGAATATCCCAATAGCACCTGAAAATTTAAGAAAGAGAACCAAATTTTCATTTATCTAAATATTTGATACGTTTATAACGGAATATATGGCAGATTTTTCAGTTTCCCATTTCAAAACAGGACCATTATTGACCTGGTGTTTAGGCCAGGAAAAAAGATATCAGCTCCTTCACACACTCACTTTTGCAGTTTTGTGGTGATTCATGATAAGACAATTCTGCTCAAATAAATGGAGGGAGCTATTCTTTTTAATTTCTGCCCACTTTATTCTCTCAAACATTTGGGCCCAATAAAAAGAGCGCTAACCATTTTGCTCCTTGAACACAAAATGACAAGTTTTTTTTTCATATCCCTTATAATGTTGGTAGAAATTAGCAAATTGTAACTACTGTACAATTCAGGGAAATTCACTATGGATTTGACTTTTTCCACATGACTCAGTGGTGGAAATACAATTTTGGCTAAGGCCTCTTATTTTTCCTTCCACTATCTGCTAATTTTCTTGGGTAAGTATATACTCCAGAAAAATATTTTATAGTTGTGTTCATTTATTTATTAGTATTTATGTCATAAATACTGTGATATCATTGGATATGATACAGAAAACTCTACTAGCAAGGAAGAGAAGTATAATACAATATAAAAAGACTTCATTTGGTACAAGAATGCTGTAAGTTTTCCTCTCCATTTATTTTTAAAGTTTTGCTCATGCTATAATTTTTTAGGTACTTCTTCAAGCAGAAAATTCAAATATTAAGAAAATATATCTATATCTTTATTAAATATAAATGGTTGCTCTCATCAAATAATTCCAAAGCATCAGTGTTACACTGTTGAAAATTGAAAGCAAAAAACACTTATTTCTTTAAAACACAAAAGTACAACCACCAATGCAATAGGCTTCTTTTGGATTTTCTGCATGAAAGTGTGTCATCTGTAATTACTGAAAATTATTTACTTTCCTTTTTAATCCTTGTGTTTATCAACTTTATCTTGCTTTGCTGTACCAGTTAGGATTTCCAGAACAATGCTGAACTGAAGTGGTGATAGCAGGTACACTATTTCTGTTTACATCTGAGGGGAAGACTTTTCAGTCTTTAATGTTTCAGTGTGATATTTACCACAGGTTTATTAATCATTCTCCTCTCCTCCCTTTTTGTTTGTTAATCCTCACCTGAGGATATTTTTTTCATTGAATTTTAGAGAGGGACAGGGAGACAGACAGACAGAAAGAAATATCTGATGTAAGAGAGACACATCGATTGGTTGCCTCCTGCAGGTGCCCCAACCAGGAGGACCTGGGATTGAACCTGCAACCCAGGAACGTGCCCTTGACTGAGAAGCAAACCTGCGACCCTTCAGGTTCGTGGGCTGACACTCTATCCACTGAGTCACACTGGCCAGGGCAATCATTCCCATTTTTAATATAAACTTTACTTTGTTTATCTCATACTTAGGTCTTATATTTTGGTCATCCTTCTTCCTCTTTGCTTCATACCTATGAGCCAATACTCAGTATTAAGGCCTTTAAATATTTGTTTTATAATGTAGATTTCATTTGAACAAGCAAAATATTACAAAGAAACCTGTTGTGGAAATTAGTAAGCTCACTTATAGTAGAGAAGGAAATTCTCACTTTAGCTGTTGATTGCACACTATAAAATAGTATATACTCAAAGACACAAAAACACACACACATTCACACACACACACAAAGACACACACATTCACACACACACACACAAACTCTTGCTATAATTACATTATTTAGTTATTAAAAGTTTTTGTTATGGAAAATTTTAAACATACCCAAAATAGAGAGAAGAGTATAATGAACACATATTACATATACTCTAATGTCAATAACTGGTCAATCTTACTTTACCTATGTACTTTATTTTAAAGTAAATCTCAAATCATAACATTAAATCCAAATACTTCAGCATAGCCCTCTAAGAAATAGTGCTTAAAAATAATAACAGTAGTCTGGCTAGTGTGGCTCAGTGGTTTGAGTGTCATCCCATGGACTGAGAGGTCCCGGTTTGATTCTGGGTCAGGGCACATGCCCGGGTTGCGGGCTCCTTCCCCAGTAGGGAGTGGGCAGGAGGCAGCTGATCGAAGTTTCTCTCTCACATCCATGTTTTAGCTCTCTCTAAAAAAATATAAAAATATATTAAAAAATCAATAAAAGAAACATTAAAAAACATAATAGTAGAAGCATCATACCTTAAAATTATGAAGGTTATTAATATTATTTAATACACATTCAATATTCAATTTTCTTTTATTACCCCATAAATATGTCTTAAATCAGTATTAAAAATTGCATTATATATATATGTGTGTGTGTGTGTATGTGTATATATATATATATATATATATATATCTTAAATTTGTTTTAATCTAGCACTGTTTCCTTTCTCTTTATTTATTCTTTTTTGATTTTTGTGTCTTACAGAGTTTGCATTCTGTATTTGGAAAACAACAGCCCTGTGATGTAATTGAACATTTTTTAAAAAGCTTCTGATTTACTATAAACTGGTAGTTATATATCTATAGAATCATTCTGATTCAGGTTGGATTTCTTTTGCTATCATCTTTAACTTGATGGGATTGTTTTAATGTAGAAATAAGCAGCCCAATGAAAAGCAGACTTTCATTAATGTTTCCTTCTATTCTTGGTAGGAGAATTGAGAATCAATCTCATCCCCACTCAAATCAATGATAGTACCCAAAACACGAGAACTGAACTATAGCGGTGATACCTATTTGTGTCTTCATACATTTCCACTTTTGAGAGTGGGTATCATTTTTTCTTGAGTATTGGATGAGTAATGGAGCCTGGGATTTTTGACCATGTGCTGAATCTAAAGAAAATGGGGGAAAAGAGTAATGAACTAAGTCTAGGTTTTGAGGGGCATTATTTGGCTAGGTATTGAATCTAGTCCACCTTTGAATAGTTTGAACGTTTTAGAAGAGAAATTAGGAAGTTCTTTGCTCTCACTAGTGTCTTACTAGTGTTTCGAGCTAACTCAAGGCCTAGTTAGCTTTGCTGTTGCTTTTGTCAGAGTAAGAGAATTATCCAACGTTCTCCTTTTTAATCCTTTTACCTTTTGAGCTTCCACCTAACTTAGTTACAGAGGGGCAGATTGAGACAGTGATGCCCCACATGGTCGAGGGTAAACCTGTAACACATTTTTCTCTTCCTCCATCCATTTCTCTAGATTCGTGCATAGCACTGACATGTTTTGGCAAAAGAAGTTCTGGAATAAATATAAACAAATCAACATATATTTAGTAATGTATAACTAAACTTTGTAATTTTCTCAAATGTCAGCAAAGTTAGCAAGTATTGTTCCACTTTTAAATTAATTTTTAATGTAACTACCTTTGCCTTCACGAATTGATTAAAATCAAAAGTGTTTTATTAAATACTTTGATTATCCCAAGTTTAAATTTCTCATTAATTTTTGGAAGCATAATTCTTTATTCTTTAAAACAAGTCCATTTGGATAGAAATGCTGATAAAACCTAATCAATAATACACTAATATGTATATAAGTAACCACTTCAATTAAGATGCTAACTTCCTTGTTTGGTTGAGGTAGAGAAGAAACTGTATTTAAAAAACATCTTTAACCTAATTTCTGATCTTTCACACTTGAAGACTGTAAATTACACGAATACCATTCTGTTGACCACTTTATTAAAGCAAAAGCAAAGGAAAACCTTCACAGTCCAAACCACTTAGTGCTTATTTGAAAGTGTTAAATGGAGTTGGTGATTTGGAAATGGCCCCCCCAATACTTACAGTTGAGTGCTGAGTATATTGAAAGCTGTATAATTGCTAAGTGTTATGTTACATTGCTAGAGCTGTGATGTGGCCTGACCACCAAGTGTAAATACCCTGTCACAGACCAGGGGACAGATATTAGGGAAAAGAAAGCTTAATTTATAGTGGATTTTTACCCATTTATTTTATATTATTTTTATGTACATTTTGGGTTTCTAAAACCTTCACATTCTGCTTATACAGAATCTGCATTTAATTAGCTCATCGTCATTATAACTATCATTGTATATTTTTTATTTCCAATATACATATTTTTACAAAGTAATGACAACATGATCCCACTTTCTGTATTTATGCACAGGTACTTCAAAATTCACATTTTTCATCCATTTTAAAAATTTTGTCTTTTATCAGACGAAGCTGGTTTTATCTTACTTAGCATTTTCTCAGGATTGGATTGTGCTAAGGTCTTGTGACACAGAAACACAATGGAGTGTGTGCTTTATCTTCATGTTCCCACTCATTAGCTAGAGCATTATAGTTTGTTTTTTCTATTCTAATTAGCAGTTTGACATTAAAAGTAACTTTTACTTGAAGTAATATTTATTTTACACATTTTAATAAGTTTACATATTTCATTTGTAACCTATGCAGAGAACCTTTGCAGTGAGATGTATTTGTCTTCGTTTCTTAAAATTATAACATATAAGGAAGTCTTTCAATAATACATATATATTTTTTTCAGAGAACTTTTACTTTATTTACTTTTATTTTTTAAATTCTATTTTTCAATTATAGTTTACAGTCAATGTTATTTTGTATTAGTGTCAGGTGTACAGCATAGTGGCCGAAGTGATCTTGATATTTCCAGTACCTACCTGGTACCATATATAGTTATGACAGTATTATTGATTATATTCCCTATGGTACTTTACTCCCTATAACTATTTTGCAACTACTAATTTGTATTTCTTAACCCCTTCACCTGCCCAGTCCCCCAAACCCCCTCCCCTCTGGCAATTCTCAGCCCATGTTCTTTATCTATGAGTCTGTTTCTATATTGTTCATTTGTTTGTTCTTTGGACTCCACATATAAGTCAAATAATATGGTATTTGTCTTTCTCTGTCTGATTTATTTCATTAGCATAATATCCTCTATTATTAAAATACATTATATATATAACTTTTACTGACCAACATATTTATTATAACTAAAATTAAGATATTCTTTTTATCAAATTTAAAGTTACAAATGGGCAAATAATGATGATTAGTTTAATAGAAGATACATACATGGATATATTCTGGATTTAGATTATAAAACAGATATTTTAACATAACTTATTGAGCTATATTTTTGCAGTTAACACAGCATAAAAGTGAATTGACACTACCATGACATGTAAATGGAATTTTATTGAATGGTTTTGAAAAAAATATTTACATATATTGGGTGTTTATTTTAAGCTATCAAACCATTTTTTGTTTCAAATAAAATTTTAGATCTCCAATATTTAAAAGAGATAAAATTTAAAATGGCTTGGTTTGAAATGGGATAGATGGTTCTGAGACAGCTACTTAAAACTACCTTACTTTCCAGGCTCTACGGAGCAGACTTTAAAAACTACCTAATAGCAGAATTTTAGAAAGTGGCTTAGAGTTCATCAGCTTCAGAATTAGCCAAAAGATGTTCCTTGGAACACTACTTTCATTATATGCTCACTAATAACTGGATTCCATGGTCAATACATCTGAGAAACTCTTTATGCCTAGTCTATTCTCATTTAGGTGCTACCTAATGGATATGAACATATTAGTGGCTCTGAGGTATCACATAGTAAAAAAGAAAACAAAACATCGATTTCGTTGGAGTTTCAAAAATAATTTTCCCGAAATTATTTAATAGAATTTTGTATTTCTTGCAATATTAATATCCTAAAGAGTTAATTTATCACAGAACATAATTTTATGATAAAAGTCATCCTTGTTCTAATCCAACCGTTAGATTCAGCAGTTGCTTTATATAATGTCTCAAAATATAATGATTCAAGTTATGATTATATAATTTAGAAATGGGAAACTTGACTGTAACTCTGGGAAATCTATTTCATGTTTAGACAATTTTAATGGTCACAAAGATTTTTATGATAACGCTTATTTTTTTCAATGAAATACTACAAAGTGTTAGCCAGCTGTAGTATATTTTCACTTAAAAAGATGAGTTTTTGTCACTCATCCAAGTGCTCCTGATCTTGCTTCAAATCTTAAAGTCATGCATATTCACAGAGATCCTGGGATGAGATATAGGCAACCATTTTAATTGTGGAAAGGACTCAGTGACAATGATAAACTTGAAGATAATTAAAGATGATGATCTGAACCAGCATCACATATAATTCATCATTGTTTGGGAATATATGTTTTACATTTGAAGCATCAGTAGATTTGGAGATGCTAATTTCAAGTGACTTTTTGGTGATTGTGCTAAGTTTGGAACCATCTGAGATCACAAAGGTGCCTTGAGGTCTACCTGTACGTCTGCCGTGCAGAACCTGTGCTTTTACGCACTTACCACCTATGATCCAACAGTGAAAGAGTTCCCCAAGATTGGCTGCTGAATTTTACATGCGTGAAATCCATGTACTTGTAGCTCAGTAATATTTTCTAAAACCTGTGTGAAATGCATTCATTTTATTTGCCAATAATTCATAAATTGAACTAAATATAAATCCACTATGTATTAGGCACTGTTCTTGGAAATGGGGATATAGCACTGAACAAAACTGAAACCCTTCTTAGCCCATCCATCCCCACCTCATTTTTTCAGATATTATGCTTTCATTGGGGACAGACAGCAAAGAAATAAATACATAATATAATATTAAGTAGTGGTCAGTGAAAGCATCTGAGAGGAGGGTGACATTGGAACTGAGACTTGAATTATGTGACAGAATGTTGCAGATGGGGAATCAGCAAGTGTGAAGACTCAAAGGTTTTCTATATTGCTTGGATAGTTTACAATAATACATTCATTATTACTTGTGTGGAAAAATGCATAAAAATCTGTGCATCTTATTGTAAAGCTATACATTATAATGTCTACACAGTTGATATGGAAAAATGCTGAGACTAGATAAAAGGCAAAGGTTTTATGTATTCAATATGGAAGTATTAGAGATGTTTAAAAAGAAACATGTTTTCTCTTTCAATTAGTAATACTGATGAGAAAGTTTAATCTTACATGTTTTAATCCTTAGTCAAAAAAGAGCTTAGTATTAACAATATATTACATGCACTATCTGGATTTTAAGAACAAATATCATGCATATTGTATGTATTGCCTAATAAGATAAATAAAAAAGCAAATAAAAGTAGAAACACCCCTTGGAACATAATGACAGATACATATCTTCAGCAATCTGACCCAAATGTGGGAAAACAACATTAAGGAAGATGATAAATTAGTAAGGCCAAGTAGATACCTATCAAATCAATGTATGACCACAGCTATTTAATATGTACAAAAATCTGCTTAAGTTTATACCACTTTGAGAAAATATGATAAGCATATATATAGAATATAAACTAATGCACAGGGGACTTTCCAAAGAATTATTTATTTTTAAGAAAGATTGAACTTAGATTTCCTTGAAATACTAGCTCATTTATGTTACTCAGTTCATTTAGGATAAGTTTTGAGTTATAAAATTCAATCATCACCAACATTTTCAGAATTATATCTGTTGCATAAGGTAAAACAATATTATATAAAAATGGATATGTTGTGTGTAGGATTTTATTCTTTTGGAATTTACTTGTGACATATTTAAGTGTAACCTTATAGGATATTAGTTGAGGAACCCAGACATTAACATTCAGGGGGGAAAAAGCCTATATTACAGTAATATAGTATCTAAAATATAATTTTTAAAAATGGTTATGTTTTTATCTGTATATAAGGTTATAAATAAATAAAAAGAATAAAATGAGGAATAAAGCAGTCTTTCTTGATATATGTAATACCTGTTATGTACAATTCACTTGATTAAATTATGTAGAAAAATATTGATCCTTCTTGTACAATTCTGTTTGCTTTCAGAAAAATAAGGACCTACACATCCCTGTCTGCCTCCCTGCATCTGTCTTCGATACACAGCTCCCTTTGAAATTGGTGGGGTATGAGGGAGTGCAGTGGGGGATGAAAATCTGTGAATTCAGTGGCCATTTCTCAGGTGGAAGATTGGGGGAGCTGCCATTTTAATGATATCTCTCAGTGGGAGACCCAGTTTGATGAGGCTGAATAAGCCTGAAAGCATCGACTTCAAGATATAAAGAAGCAGAGTCAGAGAGCCTCACTGCTTCCAGAAGGCATCTGGAAATACTGAGTGGTATAGACTCCCTTTCAAATTGAATTAATTGGATTTGTGTAATTTCCTTTTCCCTTCTTAAGAACTTCTTCTTTTTTTTTTTTTTTTTAACCATCACTCATTATCTGTCATTTCATTTTTTAAAAATCTGTCATTTCTTAATGTTGGAACTTACTCCTTCAATTACTTCATGTTTTGAGACTCTCAATACCTACCAGTCTCTTAATTATCTCTTTTATTATATTGAAGAGCCCAGTACCTAGATGCTCATGTACATCTAAGATGCTCACATACGTCTCCCACTGAATCCAGTGGTCCCTGAACCTGTTTCTGGTGATTTTCTTATCTTAGTAATTAGGCATCATGATTAGAATAGTTTTTATGTTGTGTGGGATTTCACTTAAACTTGACTGTATTATATGTAGGTTTTCTTAAAAAAAAAAAGACTTAGGAAAAAATAAAACTTTGAAATGATAAGAGATGCAAATTTATCAAAACGATTATCTCTTTTTTCTCCCTGGATATTGCTTGATATCCTTCATGGTCTGAACATTACTGATTATCCCACGGTGTCAGAAGAAATATATTCCATATTTTTAACATCTTCTCAGCCACTGGCACATTATATTGTTGTTATACCTGGGTTATATACGTAATATCCATTATTTGAAAGCACAGACCAAGAAATAACCATCCGCAAAAAGGACCCTCTAAACACAAGATCCATTGAAAAACGTTATACCTATATATTTTAGGCAAATAAATTGATGCAATCTCTTCATACATTGGAGCAAAGAGAAAGCACATAATACTGTGAAGCAATTAAGAAAGGATCTGGTTATTTTGTTGGAATACTTTCGGAGTGACTGTGTGAGACAATATAAGAATGAAGGGCAGGAGGCGTTTTGGACACGTTTAGTAAATCCGCCTAAAATCTGCTCTCTCCTTCTAGATGGAATCTTATTCAAATCCCACCAGCCAATTGTAATACTTATCATAATCATAACGTTAAAGATTTTCAAGGCAGACATTTCCCTCAGCTGTCCTTAGGAGCCTATTTTAAGTGATTAAAATTCAATGCTGTCAAGAAGTTCTTACATTATGTCAACTTAAATTTGTCTTGCAAGTTAAGCCATTTCCTGCTGTAGCCCCGAAGAACAGCTGGTCACTATCTTCTTTATTATCATCCTCCTTAAGCTCAAAGATAAAATTATCCAATGCTTTTTCTTTTCTTTTTTAGCTGAAGTCATCACAACTTATCCATATATTTTTTTCATAAATTCTTATGTTTTCTGATGATATAATTTATTGTTAGGGCCACTCAGCTTTCTGATATCCCTGAGAAATTAGTAGATGGCAGCCGCTGTTCCTTTCCATTACAGACAGTAACTTGCCAAAATAATTTCAAATTATGGCTGCCCATCTTTTAATACACTGCCAATGACATAATGTTCCCTAAACAACACAAATATAATTGACATCTGTAATTAACATTAGGTCACACTTTTCTCTCCCACATTAAAAATGTCATCTTTGAAACATTATTTCACTGGTTATGTTTGTGCCAATATAGATATATCCCAGATATATTAGCAGTGAACCATGCAGCGGGGAAAGCTTAAATCTCCAGATGCCCTTCACACACCGACTATTTTTAAAATCCTTTGAAACATGATGTGAATCACTGCCTATAATATAGAAGGCTTATTTATTTTTTTTTACAGGACATAGTAGGTCTGTGTCCTCATGATGCAAATAATATAAATAAAAGGTGAATAATTAGGCCAATTATCTGCATATATCAAAACTGATGTCCCCGGCCCCAATTTTTTGATGATTCTTTGATGGTTTGTAGTTAGAGTCTATGTAGAGTTAAGATTAGGTGGCTTATTGAATACATTTGGTACATTTCATCAGTGCAATTAAATAATTGAGGTAATACGGGGCCTCAAGCTTCAGTTCTTTATTCAATTACACATTTCTCCAACTACACATTTAACTTTCTAAAACTACAAACTGTCCTAATAGTTACCCAAAATATCCTCTTAGTTTTGCTTAGGGAGATTAAGCTTGCCAGATTTATTGGAGTCCAGGTTCTCCCTAAGTCAGAAGGAAGAGAAGATGTTGTGTATGAGGCTGTTATAGATCCCATCCTAAGACCAGATCAAATCAGTTAGTTCTTCGTCTGTTCACTGTGATTTATCTACTAAATTTATCATTATATCCCAAATCAGTGCTACAGCAAATATTACTGAATAAAACAGGATATTTACCAAAACGGATGTAGATGAAAATCCCATATTTGTTTTTTAAAAACAGTGTGCGGGTGTGTTTATGCACGAGAAGTCTGGAAGAACACACACAATATAATTAAAGCGATTATCTCTGAGTGTTGAGATCATGTGTTATTTTTATTTTCTTCTTTTTGTTTGCATGCTTTTCTAATTTCTCTACACTGAACATGTATTACTTATGTAACAAAATAAGCTAATTTTAAACAATTTAAAGACTAAATCAACTAAAAATATATGTTTAAACAGAATAATCATTCCAATGGTGGTCAAATAAACTCAGTTATTGGAATTAGAGACCATACATATTAAATAGGCAGAGATCCTATTTCAAGTATTTTTTTTTTCAGATCCTAGCATGCTGTTCATACTCAAATACATTACCCTTTTAGGGGTATTAATATATTAACTTGAAAAATTGTGTGAAGTTGTGAACTATTTTTTTTACACAAGCAAACTACATCTTTACATTATTATAGTTGGATAATGGACGTTAAGAATTGCCAACTAAAGGGAAAGAGCAAAAGGGAGATTTCTAGTCCCATGACAATATTCTGGGGCATTAGTTTCTACAAATAAACATGGAGTTATGTCAGGAATGTTGTGCAGCCACAGCGCTGACGAGCCTCTAGTCCTGGCTGGAAGCACCCGTTCAATGTTCTGAAATTTCACAGTTGTGAAAAATTTTCTTCTCAAAACAACTTACTTGGAGTTAGTTCTGAATATGCCATGGGTAAAGAGATATGAAGGAACTACATTTAAATAGAGCATTGCAAATACTACAATTACACTTAACCTCATGATGTATTAGGTGGAATGTTTCACTAAAAGTAAAGAATCTGATCACAATGTTAATGCTTTTTCTTTATTCCTCATTAAGCTAAAACTTGGATCACTTGCCACGATTCTTTTGATCTGGCAGAGAGATTTGGGGAAAGGATTTTAAAAAAATGATTTTCAACAGTGGCATGCTGAAAAAATTGAAGAGTGTAAGATGATCTAAATATGACATTCTTTTATTCTTATGAAGATAGTATAACATAATGGCAAAGAGCACATGCCGTGGACACAAACTACCGGGCTTCATATTCTAGCTAAAACATCAGCTAGATGTGTAAACATGAGTTTGTTAACCTCCCCAATCCTCAATTTCTTCATCTAAAAATGGTAATAATAACTGTAAATGTACAAGTCATCATTAAATAAGATAAAATATGTGAAGATCTTAGCAAAATGTCTTAAATATAGAAAGTATAAGTATTAGCTATAATTAATTCAACAGATATTTATGAAGCATCTATTTTGTGCTGGGAAGTATATTAAATGCTAGGAAAACAATTATGAGCATTAAAGGCTTGGTGTCTAGACTCACGAAGCTTTTTAATTGCATTAGGTCCAGGAACAAACAGGCAATTATGAATGCTTGAAACCAAGGTAAATTAGGATGCTGTGAAAGTATTAATACATAGAAGGGGCACTTATACCAGTCTGGGAAAGGTTGAAGCAGGCAGTGGTATCTACATTGAGATCAGAGTAGAATGAATAGGTGTTAACTAGGTGAAGAAATGAGGGAAACATACTTCAGGTAAAGGAACCAGCAAGCAAAATTTCCTGTTTCAGTCAGGATTTCTTTTGCAGATAACCCAACTCAGATGGGCTAACAATAATAGAGTTTATTAGCTCACAAAACTAAAAAGTCCAAAGGCAGGGAGGATTTCAGATGTAGCTTTATCCAGGTTCTAATTCGATTTCTATCTTATTTGTTGGCTCTGTTTTTATTTTGTCCTGAGATTTGGTAGCCAAATGACATGGCAGTTTAGCCCTCACATCCCAAAAAGAAAGCTTTTTTCCCCTCCTTCAACTATCAAACAAAAAGCCGGAGATTCGTTATGATTGACCAACTTAGGTCATGTGATTATATCCGAACCAATAACTGGGACATGGGTAATGGGATCATATTGAATGGTTTGGCCATTCAGAGTGCTCTTCTGAAGCTGCAATCAGTAGCACCCAGAAATTGAGCTGCTACCCAAGAGAAGGGAGGAAGAATTGATCCTGGGGAGGAACCTAATAGTGCCCACTAGAGGCCAGCGGGTGAGAGAGCTGGGTATGTTTAAGGAGCTGAAATAGGTTTGATGAGTCTACGCTTAACATCTGAGGCAGCTGGGGATGGGAAAGGGCAAGTTTGAAATGAGAGGAGTAAGCAAATAGCAGATTATTCAAGACTTCAAAAAATATTTTAAGGGTTTTGGACTTCTTCCTGACATTAAGCAATGGAGTAAATAATCATGCTTATCAAATCTAGTGTGGAGAATAGCTAAAAAAAAGATGTGACTGGAGATTGGGGACAAAATAGGAGGCAACACAGCAGGTATAATGGCGACTTGAATAGGTGATGGCAGTGTGGATGTAGAAAGGTGAGTGTGAAGAGCAGGATGAGGAGAGCTTGGTGACTGATCAGTTTGGTGAGATTGGGAGAGAGAAAGGCATAATGGATAATGTCTACATTCTTGGCTTGGGCAATCAGACAGGTGGTCATAGCAATCACTGAGATAGAAATTTAAGTAGAAAGAATAGGCTTGGAAGTGAAGATTATGTGGTCCCTGTGGAACATCTAAGTGGAAAATTAATATAGGTGTAGAACCTGGAATGTTATTTGGACTTGAGATACTGTGAACACAAGGGGATCAATGAGATAATCCAGAGAGCACATACAAAAAGAACAAAATGTTTAAGATAGAAATTAAGGTATATGAGGCTGAGAGGAGAGCCCATAGAGGTGACTGAGAAAAGATGGCCACAGAAGGAAAAGGAAATAAGTGAACCATAAAAAAACATGAAATACAAAAGAAAATATTTGAAAATGGGGAATGGTTAATTGTCGAATGCATCAGAAATGAGAGTTGTTCAGAGGAGTGGTTGAAATGGAAGCCTGATTGCAGTGGATTAGAGCATCTGTGTTAAATGACTAAGTGGGGATGTGGATATGGATAACTCTTCATTTGGCCATGAAGGAGCAATTGACAAACAATTGAGGGATTTGCTTTTATTAATTATTATTATTATTCTCAATTATATATATATATTTCTTTTTTTTTTAATCCTCACCTGAAGATATTTTTCTATTTGTCTTCAGATAGAGTGGGAGGGAGGGAAAGAGAGGGAGAGAGAGAGAAACATCGACGTGAGAGGGACACATCGACTGGTTGCCTCCCGCACGACCCCAACCATGGCCAGGGACGAACCACAGCTGAGGTATGTGCTCTTGACTGGAATCAAACCAGTGACCCACTGGGAATTAAACCACTCTAACCGCTGAGCCAAACTGGCCAGGGCTATAAGTGTGTGTGTGTGTGTGTGTATAATATATATAAATTTATATATATATATATATGTCTAACCTTCATGGTAAACCTATGAGATAAATGCTACTATTCACATTTTACATATGAGGAAACTGAGGCATATTTGAACAAGTATCTTGTCCAAGGTCAAGAGAAAGTAAGTTGTATGGCTAGAATGAAACTAAAAGCAGCCTGGCCCTAGGTCAATGTTCTAAATTAATCTACACTATTGCTATCCCTGGGCTAGGTTGCTTTTACCTCATTTTACGAATCAAATGAATAGCAGCAGTAAAATGTAAAGCAGAGAACAGAAACACATTCCTGATGAGGCAGAGGGGATGAGGTTTCAATACAAATGATAGAAAACCTAGGATAATCTTGTCTTAACTTATTTTTCTGTCATCCAAAAGTCCAGGTAATAGTATGACATGTTGTTTCTTTACAAGAAACCTGATTTCTTTTCATACTGTTTTATTATGTATGGCTAACATCCTCAAGGTGAAACTCTATCCCTGTGTGGTCAATATGGTAAACACCAGCCACATGTACTATTGAGCACTTGAAATGTGGCCAGTCCAAACTGAAGTGTGCTTGGTGCTCCCTGGTGGCCTAGTGGTTAGGATTTGGTGCTCACCAAATTGAGATGTGCTATAACTATAAAATATATACCAGGATTTGAAGACTTAGTATAAAAATGTTAAATACTTTACTAATAATGTTTATATTAATTTCATGTTGAAGTTATGATAATTGAGATATCTTGATTAAATGAGATGTATTATTAAAAGTAAACATATGTTTTTCTTTTCACTTTTTTAATGTGGCTAGCAGAAAATTTAAAATAACTGATGTCACATGTGTTTGTGGCTTGCATGGTACAGTAGTCCTTCTTATCCATATGTTCCAAGAATCCCACTGCCTGAAACCACAGATAGTACTGAACCTTATATATACTATATTGATTGTTATGCATAGACACTTAAGATAAAACTTAATTTATAAATTAGGCACAGAAAGAGATTAACAACAATAACTAATAATAATGTAGAACAATTAACACAATAAGATAAAAGTTACTTGAACACAAGCACTGAGATAGTGCTATAGTTGACCTGATAACCAGGATGCTACTAAGTAACTAAAGGGCAGGGAGCATACAGGGTATGGGTACACTGGACAAAGGGATAATTCACAAAAGGATGATTCACGTCCAGCAGGATGGACTGGGACAATATGACATTTCACTATGCTACTCGGAATGGCACACAATTGAAAACTTATAAATTGTTTATATCAGGAATTTTCCATTTAATATTTCCAGACCATGGTTGGCCACAGGTAACTGAAACTGCAGAAAACAAAATCGCAGGTTAGAGGGAATTACTGTATTTCTATTGGACATTGATGCTCTAGACTTTACGTCTATGTTCTATGGAGCATTATGAAGGGACAGGGAGATTACATCCACTCCTTTCAAGGATGCTTCTAGAAGTTAGATAATTTTTGCTTTTATTCCACAACCACATTTAACTGAAGGCATAGATGGAAATTGTAGTCTCGATTCTCTATGGTCATATGCCCAGTTACAACTTTGCAGTTATATTAGCTCAGAAGAAGGGGCAATGCTTATTGCAGGACAATTAGCAAATTTGGACACAACTCAAGGCATGGAGAACAGAATTTACCTTGTCTCAGATGACAGGAGAGGCATTGCCTCCATTTGAACAGAGGAACAGGATATATGGCATTATATCTTTTTTAACATGTTTGGTGTTAGAATTTTTATTTGGTGGCTTCTATTTTTTTTTTTTCTGTGCAGAATGTGGGTCAAATAGAGTTAGATCTAAGAAGAGTGAGAGAGCTAAAAAAAAATGTTTTGAGAATCAGATTGAGATTGGAGATCATGAATTTAGATGGAAACCAGCCTGCATAGTTGTGCAGTTTTCACCGGTAACACCCAGGTGTACCTAAAAGAAAAGCTGGTAGTTAACACTATTCAAACTGGAGGTGGTTTTTTTTTTAACTCAT
The DNA here is from genome assembly GCA_030848825.1 of Tadarida brasiliensis. NCBI lineage: Eukaryota > Metazoa > Chordata > Mammalia > Chiroptera > Molossidae > Tadarida > Tadarida brasiliensis. The sequence goes on from CM061265.1 coordinate 47,289,409, forward strand.
CTTTACTGTTGATTGTATCACAGATGTCCCTCCTTTTTTTCCCCATTATCCCCTCCTCCCCAATTCCGCCCCCCTCCTGCCTTCCCCACACTACTGTGGGTGTCCTTTGGTTATGCATATATGCATAGAATTTCTTTGGTTTAACTCATCCCACCCCCCCTTCCCTTTGAGGATCATCAGTCTAACAACCAATTTGTACTTCTTAATTCCTTCATCTTTTTCACCCACCCCCCCAAGCCCCCACCCCTCTGGCAAGCAACAAAAAGTTCTCTGTATCTATGAGTCTGTTTCTGTTCTGCTTGCTCATGTTGTTTGTAGATTCAATTGTTGATAGATATGTATTAATTGCCATTTTATTGTTCATATTTTTGTTCTTCTTCTCCTTCAAGAAGATCCTTCAACATTTCATATAACACTGGTTTGGTGGTGATGAACTCCAAAACGGAAGTTTTATTGGGGAAATGCCAAGGGAAAAAAATGGGATGAGGAATTTGAAGATGATATGGAAGAGTTGAAGGGACAGACAATGGAGTCTGCCCTGGAAAGTAAGGTATGTAAAGACCAATGGCTTCTAATAAATCATTAGTAGGGAGGTGGAGGTAATGGAGGTCCTAAGAATACATGCCAGCCACTGAGAGCTGAAAGGGAAGGAGTTTGCAGTCAGTAATGAGATGATGTTTAATTTTCGTTTTCCAGATAGAATAGGTCTGAGTGATGACAAACTCCACAGTGAACCATGAGAATGAATGGCTGAATTAGAGTGGAAAAAGAAGTCAATGGAGGTGAAGAGGTCAAGAAACTGAGGAGTTAGGGATTTACTGGGAGAATGTGGTTCTTCAGAACTCAGCCTATTCTAGCTTTAATAACTACAAATTGGGAGGTTCATATCAGATAATTGTTGGGAAAACAATTCTCCACAAGTCTCTTGTTTCTGCAGATTTTGCAAGCAAATACATTAACTGCTTTTGCTCTGGATTATTGTTCAAGGATGTTTGTAAAGTTTTGCATGATAGAGATAGTGTTTCCCTCCGGAATAAAGGACAAGTGTGCTTTACTATAAAAGGTTAGCATAATCAAGGTCAGGGTTTCTCTTTTGTAACCCAAAGACACCATGTACAGGTGTTACCTGGTCCTCTTCACATACATTACTCTTGGGGAACAGCACAAATGCTAATAAATTCACTACTATTATTGCTGTGAGCTATAAAGTTCTTTGTCTCTGACCCAGGGATTTTGTGTCTTCTGCCAGAATCCATGAAATTGTAGCAAGTTAACTTCTTTGCTGTATGTAGATTAAAATCTCAGACCTTCACAATTCTTGACAATTGTTTCTAAATTTCATTGAACTACAACACATTCCATTAGCCTTCTTTCTCCATTGGGTTTTCATAGTTTTTCTTTTTTTTTTTTTTTGCCTCCTTTCCTTTATTATCCTATTATCCTGAAAAACCAGAGCCACTTCTTATTTCTATTTTTTTCTCCATTTGATAATATCCTCTTTAATTCTTGTATGTTCCTTACTATGTAGATCATTGTTAAAAATGGAATAATCCACTTTTTATATTTTAGACTCCATGATTTATGTGTTTTGGGTTATTTTTTCCCCAAATGTATTTGAGATAAAAATACTTTCTAAATATTTGAGTACTTTGGCATTTCCGAAGCTTCACTACAATCAGGTGCAATCTTTTGCATCTTATATACTAACTATAGCAGGTGGATAAAATCAATTGGATGTGTAAATTCTTTAAATAACAGCAAATGGAGCAAATTGAATTTCCAAGTGGAAAAAAAGGTGAACCTGAGAAGCAGTGGTAAGAAGGTCATCAGCAGAATTAGCAAAAAAGTCTAGCAAAGTTACAGTTAGGCAGCCAGTAATACTCTATTGATCAGCCTTTCTCAATCAATGAGGCTGTGCCTAGATTATTGATGCAAAGGTATTAAGCAAAATTTTATTTCAGCTAACTTGTTGGCTCAGATGTCAACTGAAAGTCATTTCCCCAGTCAATCAAATACACAATAAATCTGAGCAGATTTAGCTCTTAAACATTCTTGTGTCCACTCTGCTTTCCAATCATACAATTACCTTTGAGAGGGTTACAATTAAATTAATATATAAACTAACACATGGGAATATGCACTGCATTTTTACAAAAAAAAAAAAAAAAAAAGAACAGCCGATTCTGAGGGGGAAAAGACAGATATGAAATGTTACATTTATTGAATATAATGTAATTAAAACTATTTGAAATGATAGGTGTTTAATCCAAGTTTAGTTAATAATTTTGGTCGTTTCAATTCACAGCACCCATCTTTGTATTTTGTAACACTCAGTGTGATATCTAGTACATCTAAAAGTTGAAGTTAACAAGTTGTTGACAAGAATAGCAGACAAAAAGTGTGCCAGTAAGACACGGTTTCTTTTTTCCTTTTGAGGGTGGGGGTTGGTGGTGGGGCAGACATTTGGTAGAGTACTTGACTAATGCGTTCTGAAAAAACAAATTTCACCTTCCTCAAGGCACCTATTTGACTGGAGACACAACCTTATTTTCCTTTATCTCACTTATGTAAGAGTCTACATTTTTCACTATTTCCAGCATCACTTGGATGAGGATAACACTGATGTCTTTATAATATTAGCAGTTTTATAATTTTAACCCTCTACTATACAACTCTGATTTTACATTTTTTTCCCACCCCCCTCCCCCCAAGCACCACCTTAGAATGGTGCCTATTTGTCTCTCTCTTCCAATTCAACACCTAATCCTTTCTTCAGTTCCTATGCACCATGCCTTCTTCAACTCCACAACTCAGGTCCCAGGTGACTTTGTCTACAAAGACTTGTTCTTAAAAAAAAATCTAGAGTACAACAATCATGCCCCAAGCTGAATTTACATCCATAAAATTCCAGACTTCATCATATCTATATAAATTTTAGGCTAACTTCAGTATTTAATTGACATTGAAATTGTTATTACGGAAAGCTGACATTTTACACAAAATTTGAGGATCGACCTGAGTTTTACTGTATTATTTTCTAAAGGTTTAATAGAGTTAGCATACATCCTCTCTTCTCAAATAGATGGCAAACTTCTTAGAGTTAGGAAATAAAGTTTCTTTTTTTTTTTTTTTAATTACCTATAGCAGTCCAAACAGGAATGGAGACAGTAATGCTACTTATAAATACTTGTTGATATGGCTTTTTCATCATGGAGATGAAAAACCAAGACTAAAATTTATTTTAAAAATAGTTAATAGCTGGTAGTTTTGATGTACCCATAAGACACTGCCCAAACCCCTAGAAAGCTTCTGTATTTTGCATAGCTGAATTTTATCACATCTTAACCAAATCAAGGCAGAGCTAAAATCACAAAAATCCACTTTTATTCTTGATTAGGCCTCCTTCACTTTTCAAGATAAATAAATATGTAATAAAATAATTTAATTCAAGTTGAAAAACAATTCCCTTCAAATCTTCATTAAAATAAAAAATATGCTTGCAAGATCAAGGAGCGTCTTTCTCTTTCTCATTTTAAATGAGAGCTGGTCAAAAATCAGAAAAGAAACCACTATCAATTGCTTTCTTCCACCAAAGACGAACCATTTCTAAATTTGCAAAATGAACTTTCACAGTGTGAATTCTTAATAAGCCGTTTAGGGAGAAAAAAACATTTCCATAAATTAAAATAGGATGTCATACTCCAAATGAATGCTGGTTTTATACCTTTAAAATGCCGTCCCTTACAGCATCTAAACCTTAGGCTGTCTTCAGTCACACACTGGAGCTGAAAGCTGTCGCCCATGAGTGCAGGATGGCTGATAAGATACTGTCATATCAAGCTTTATTTAATACTGTTCACATTTTCCTTTACAACCAAGGTAATATGAAGAGTGCTGGTTAGGGACTTTATTAGTTTCCTAGGGCAGCCTAGAAACTGGGTGGCTTAAAACAACCAAAATTTGTTCTCTTATAGTCTGAAGGCCTGAAGTCTGAAAAGAAGGTGCCAGCAGGGCCATGGTCCCTCTGAGACACTGGGTAAGATCCTTCTTTGCCTCTTCTTAGCTTCTGGTAGTGGCTGCCAGACTCCGGCGTTCCCTGTCTTGCAGCTACATCACTCCAGCCTCTGCTGCTCTTGTCACAAGGCCCTGTCCCTGTTTGTCTCTATCTTCACGTGGCATTTTCCTCTTTTTAGAAAGACACCCATCATATTGCATTAGGGCCTACCCTAATGACAGCATGTAAAAACGATTACATCTACAAAGGCCCTATTTCCAAATAGGGTCATGTTCACAAGTATCCAGGGTTAGGACTTTTGGGGGGACACAAATCAACCCATGACAGGGATGTATGTGATTAAAGGTTGAACTCTAAGAACTAAGTATTGCAAATTTATCTTTTTAAAAATGTCTTTAAAATAAAAAACAAAATATTTTTTATTGCTTAGCAATCCTAAAATTCTAACCAGAAATATAATGGGCTTTTCCACTTGTGTTGCTGACACAAATACAAACTTTATATTATTTTACCTTTGTTTTTTATTTATTAGACTAATTTTTTGAAAATAGATTTGGGGGCTTCAAGCTTCCTATTTTGCTTCTGTACCATCTCTTTAATAGGTTTCTGCAACATACTTACTTTTCTACACCATATATTGAAATGTCCTATATATTTTATAACATTTATATTTAGTAGCTCCTCCGTAACTACATACTATAGTATCTGATATATTAAGAATCTCAAAATATTAAAATTTTGACCTCCTGTTGATGAAACACTTAAATGATTCATACATTTTCACATTTCAGACAAGGTAGGAAGAATATAGTTTTTGCATACTTATACTAAAAATTTTTTAGCATCGTGATGATTTTGTTTGGTCTGGTTTTACTACGAATTTCATTTTGTTTTTAGAAATTGACCTCCATTTTAGTGATTGAAGACAGTGAAGATAATCTCAGAAGACAGTTTATAATAAATAGAAATGTAAGTAAAAAACATGTATGAAAATTTACAGTTTCTCTTTTCCTGAAACTTGACTTTGTGAGATTCATGCTCAGTACTAATTAAAATACCTCCAATGTAAAAGAATAAAAAGGATTATTATGTCAGTGTGTCTACATGAATCAACAGATTGAATTTTGTTGTTGTTTTCTGAGATTATTTTTACCTATCTATTTATTTATTTACTTTATATAATCCTTTAAATTTTTTTTCATTTTTTAATAAATTTATTGGGGTGACACTTATTAACACAGGTTTCAGGTGTACAATTCTACAACACATAATCTGTACACTGTATTGTGTGTTCAACACCCCAAGTCAAGTCTCCATCCATCACCATTATCCCCCCTATACCCTCATCCACCTCCCTCCACAACCTCCTCCACCCTGCAATCACCACACTGCTCTCTGTGTCCATGAGTTTTTTCTTTTTCACTCAGTCCCTCCACTTCCCCACCCACCTCCCCACCCCTCAACAGCTGATCTAGGTCATAATGATCAACTTGAGTTTTAGTAGCAAATAAATATATATACTATTATTACAATAAAATATTTAACTTAAAGGTCTTTATAAATCTACAATGAGAATCTGAGAGCAATATTCTTAAATTTATACCAACTTCCAAATTTGAAATTTAATTAAAAACCATGTATATGTACATATTAGCATATGTACAGGTTTTTTATTTTATTGTACTTATTATAAAAAGTAGATGTCACCTTAAGCATACAATGTGTGGTAACAAAAATCCAGTTGTATCTGTTTGTGATTAACCATAACACTTCCATATGTGGTATCTCTCTTTGGATTCAAGCTGTCTACAGTAACTTGATCAGGGGTATAATTACACCCTACTTGAATCAAGAAAGTAAAATAATGTCAAAAACAATCATTTTACTAGTAGATGTTTTGAGAATTAAAAGCTGAAAAAATGCAGATAGCTTGATGTTCACATCTTGCTGATTTAAGCTGATCTCCCAGCAGAGCATGGAAACTAGAAGGACTGCAAACTATATGATAAAAATATTATTATAGGCAAGTAAAGAGAGACTCATGCATTTAGAAAATATTTCTTGGCTTATTTAGTGTCTAAACCATCAAGTTCTTAAATTTTCTTAATATATTGATGGCCATTGGCACTACATCTTCTGATATACTTGGTCTTTATCCACTTTGAAATGGTTTATTACCCTCAGAACTGATCAAGTGATTGCATTAACCCAAATAATATCAAACCAACATCATAATTTCTATAAGAAATCATAATACTTATATAATCTAGGCATTACAGTTCAAAACAAATAATTCAAAAAATAGAAAGCTTACATAATATACCAAGGTCATTCCACCAGTTTGGAGCAGAAAAAGAACAGAATTCCTAACCTCTAGGACAGAACTAAATTTTTATATACTCTTTTTGAAAGTCAATTATCCCCTAAAGAGAAACAGGATACTGGAAATTGCAATGGTAGATTGGTCTACACTCTAGGATTAAGCTGGAGGACAAGCCAAGTCAGAACCAAGATTGAATTGAGTAAAGCTAATGCAAGAAACTCCAGGTTAATTTAGTTGGCTAAGAAGGAGTAGTTAAGTCAAAGACAACTGGGCTGATGTAGAACTAAGGAGTAAGGTAAGCATGGGTCATGGAATTCACAGGGCAGATAAACACACACACACACACACACACACACACACACACACATACACACAAGGTTATGATGCTTTTGCCTAGACTTGCTAGTTTTTAATGTGTTTTACATCTCTTGAATATGTACATTGATCAGTTTTAAGCTGCCATGTGACATACACTATGAGCACTTCAGCCAGACCCACTACTAGTTTATGGCAGGTAAGTATACTGATGTAGCTATATAGTGTATGTAACTGATAACCACTATGAAATTTCTGAATCTAAGAATTGGGGAAACTTCTCATGGTACAACTACTAATTTTCTTACATTTCCTTGTACACATTGCATATCACATTGAAAGCACATCCTGTTTATTTTTTTTCTCAAATTAGATTCTTTCAACCTCAATGAAAGAACGATATCTTTTTTTATCTATACATTTAAATAATTCCTATACCTTGCATGTACTACATCAAATTTTATTTCCTTTTAAAACTAATGATAAAAAGTATATTTTACGTGAGTTATTTCTATATGACAATCAACATGATAATTAAAACGTCATAATTTTAATTTTGTTAGTTTTGTGTATTTATGCATAATAAATTTTGATAAAATCTAGTAATTTTGTTTTATTTTACTTCTTAGCCACAGAATTACAGGCCATTTTGGCCATATCTATTCTCTCTTTCTCTCTCTCCCTCTCCCTCCCTCCCTCCCTTCCTCCCTCCCTCCCTCCATCCCTCTCTCTCTTCTCATTTCTCTCTCTCTCTCTCTCTCCCAGGATCAGTTAGAGTTTCAGAAATAAAGAATTCAGTTTTGGATACTTGACAAAAATATCCTCCCAACAATTCTTATGAGGTTAAACTCAGGACAATTTATGACTGAGTGCTATCTGAGCAGGTTGTTCATGGACCAACGTGGGTTGTAAGTTGATTCCTCAGCTATAGAGGTCCTGCCCCATTATTTGACATTCTTGATTCAAGCAGTGTGTAATTATAGGCCTAATCAAGTTTCAATAGTCAGCCTTAATAAGAATCAGAAGCTGGAATTTCATTGTCAACCATCATTTAGTTTCATAAGGAATGGAGTGCTGTGAATGATGTGGCCTTTTTGTCTACATTCCGTTAAGAGTGGCTTTGCCTCATTCTGTATTAGCTGCGGTCTCCATTATACCCCCTTTTTACAACATTCATGGGTAAAATGCAGAGGAGCAAAGTTTGTCTTGTTAAAAACTGCAGAGATAAAATGGTTTGGGGGGAGCTGAAAGCATTTACTCTCAGATACCTCCCTGGCCCAACTGGCTAATGCCTACACTTGCTGTTATGATTTAAATACAACCGAGTAAATGATGCCCAGAGTTCTACGAGTTATTTACATCTCAGCATGAATGGGTTCTTCCACTTATTTCCAAGATGAGTTTGATAGTGGATTTGGAAAAGATGAAGTAGGGAGAGGAAGCCAAGGATGAAACTACTTTGCTTTTAGCCAGCAGTCATTTTATTAAGAAAAATTCCTTAATGGGTGCTAAGTACCCAAATAGTTGATCTTTTCTGATTGGGCACACTGTAAGGACAACAATTTAGTTGAGCATTTACCTCTAGGGATGAAAATGTAAGTATATTCGATGAAGGCAAACCTGCCAGCAGAAATCGCCATTCATCACAAATACTTACAGACCCTCTGCTGTGCACACAGCACAGTACTTAGTGTTCCAGAGTCAAAGGGAATTAAGATTTGTTACTCATTCTAAGATTGTCTGTTTTGATAACACTGCTTTTTGAAAGGTGATCATTCTGTTTCACCTTTTTGCTTGACATTCTAAATGATGGGGAAAATTCTAGTATTCTAATTTAGACATTTTTTCCTTCTAAATTTAAAACTCTTCATCATTATAAAACTTTATGAAAATGTCTTTTACACAACAAAAATATAAACATAAAATTGTGAGTATACTGCTGTTTATGGTGTCAGAATCATGTTTTGCATAGCACAAACTTTAAGCAATTGTAATGTCATAAATGAGAGATTTATCAACTTGCTGTAAGCTTTCTCTTCTTGTTTAATAGAATTGAATAGTGCTTAAAAGCACAGAATTTGGAGCCAGACTATATGAGGTCAAATCCCAGTTCTGTCATTTATTAGTAATATGACCTTAAACAAGTTATTTAATCTCTTAGTCCCTCAATTTCTTCATCTGAAAAATGAGAATGATAATAACAATACATCAATCATAGGGTTGCTTTGAGGATTAAATAAGTTAACCTTTGTAAGTCACTTAGAAGAGTGCCTGGCACATTGGAAGCACTTACATACGTGTTTGTTAAATAAATAAACCTAAAGATATTCAATAGTCCAAATTATATTAATTATCTCCTCATATGTTTTCTATTAATTTATAGCATTCCAACTCCCTAACATTTAGCTCTCAAAATAATACTGAATACAACAAAGTCTTGAAAACTAATGTTTAACTTGATTTTGGAATTAAATTATGAGTGGTCAGCCATCTTGCTACTATTTTTTAATTAGACCTCCAATTTGAGAGCTGCCATTTAGAAGCTTCTTTACAACCATGTTGAGAAATGCAAGAATGTGATTTCTTTGGAGGAAATACTCCACTGCCATATTTAATATGACACCCAACAGGCACCCCAGGCTGACTTTGTATGAGATGCTGGCCAGTTCTTTAACTATTTGTCTGGAAGCTTAATGATTGAAACATTAAAATATACCGATATATGGAATATATGGCAGTTGAATTGATATTGGTGCTATTAAAATTAGTGTGTTATAGCTTTCCAACAGTTCTAATGTGGTAGTATCATGAAAGAATAAACTCTGAAGATGTTCTCCTTGCTTGGTAAGTCAAAAGTATTCATAGGTTCTTATTTATATATCAACATTTTAGCTATGTCTAGGAACTTTGTTACTCAGCAGAGTTATTCAGCACCTCTCCATTCTGAATGTCAACTATAAGACAAACACAAAGGCACATATTCAATGCTTTCTAAATTGAATAAGAATTGTGGATACATACACCTTAATTTTATTGCATTTACTAACATTTAAATTTCTTCCTTGTTGAATCACACCCGGCATTAAAAAATCACTCACATAGCCCTGGCTGGTTTTCCCAGTGGTTAGATCATTGGCCCGTGGACCAATGAGTCACAGGTTCGATTCTGGTCAAGGGCCCATACCTTGGTTGTGGTTCATCCCTGGCCCTGGTCAGGGTTGTGCGGGAGGCAGCCAGTTGATGTGCCTCTTTTGCATCGATGTCTCCCCCCCCCCACCCCCTTCACTCTCTGAAGATAAATGGAAAAATATCCTTGGGTGAGGATTTTAAAAAAAAGCTCACTCACATAACTCTTCTTTCAAATTATTTCATATGGCCATGGTGAATCTCAAAAGTACAACTAAAACAAGTGCTCCATTAATTTATTAGGAAATTTCATGTAATCCATTGGGATACTTCTTTAAGACCCCAGCTTCACCATAATTGGTTGCATGTCCAACAAAGGAAGACTGAGCTCCCATCTGTAAAATGAACATGATGCAACCTAATATCTTTAGGCTGCATAGTTATCAAATAAGAACAACAATCTGGTCAATTCTATATCATATTGTATGTTTTAAGGACAACCTTGGTTCCTCAAGAAATTCTAGACCTCTATATTTACATGGGGAATAGATAGCATTATTTGGATAGCATTTATAAACCTAATGGCTTCCACGCAAATCAAGGACTGGGGAATATCAGTTCTAGGGAAGGGAATTAAAATGATAGAATTTAACTATAAACCATTGTTAGGCTGAACTGCCATCAGTGATAATTCCCCAAAGGGAAAAATTTTGGACTCACATGAGAAGCAGAAGGAAGAGAAGGTATACAACGGATGTTCCTTTGGGATCAGGTTGATTCCAGTAATGTTTATCAATGCTTTGAATGATGGAAGAGAATGCCTCCTTATTAGATTTTCCAATAACCCAGTTAGGAAGGAAAAAAGAGAAAATTAATTCAAAGGAACTTTGACAAATAAGAAATGGCCTGTCAACACAAGTTCAGGAAAGGGCAAGTACAAAATAAGTATTAGGCTCAGACTATCACTAATCTGATAAAAGATGAGAATGGCCAGAATGAGTGGCCAGAACTAGACCTGGGGCTCTTAGTAAGGTGAATAAGAGTCAGTAATGTAGTACTGCCACTGTGAAATATGTGCTTATTGGATATTAGGGCATATGCAATAGTAATGACAGACATTATCTAATGGATGAAAAATAGACCCACTCAGGAAAGGTTAAAGAAGATTGTATTGCCCAAAGATACATGTTTTCCCATCTAATGGATCATTCCATTTTTGCATAAGCTATGCAGTAGGAAATGAACAAAGTGTGCTATTAACACCAACATCTTTCTATATAGATGTATCCACAGGTAGAAATTAATTGGAAACAATGGTACTACACCCCAAACCATCATCACTACAAGTGATTATTCACCAGAATTCAGAATGGCTGGCCTTTTAACTGAAGATGACCAATGGCCTTTTTTTTTCTCCTTTTTTTCCAGTTAGAAGCAATAAATTGTCATATTAGGTTAGCTCTTTGATCCAACCCAATTTTCAGACACTAACCATTCTTAAAGAATATCCCACTGAACAACTACCTTCTTTGATGTTAGCTTCAAACACTAGAATATGCTTTAAAAATTGTTTTATTTTATTTTATTGTTGACAGTATTACAGATGTCTCTCATTTTTTCCCTTTTTGCCCCCTCTACCCAATCCCTGCCCCACCTCAGGCCTTCCCCATGCTATTCTCTGTGTCCATGGGTTATGCATACATGCATATATGTTCTTAGGTTAATCTGTTCCTGCCCCATCCCAAGATTGTTATTCTATCCCATGCATCCAAACTTCTGGACCTATTAATGAGTTGTCAGCTATGAATTTAACTAAAGCTTTTGCAACTATCTGTATTTTTAGTCTACACAATTGTTTGTCATAATAGGTTCCTCTTATTTAGCACCTGATATGCCGAAGTATTACTTTACTTTTATTTGTTCAGAATTTACTGCTTTAAAAGTCCACATTCTGGTTCTAAGATACCAGTAATCGATAAACAAATCTATTTTCTATTTTCAAATATTTATCACAAACATTTTTGACATTTCTTTTTCTAGATGTCAGAAGTCTATTTTTTCAGTTGTTCCTTTCATAGTCTAACTTCTTGGTTATTTTATGTCAGTTCCTCAAGCTTCTTGGGGTATGGTAACTGTTAACTGAAACAGGTTATTTACTCTTGGGTTTGCTTCTATTCAGAATCGTATCAAACATGCAGGGGGAGCAGTGTGATGGCACAATGCATTTAATTCATTATGTATACTGAAACATCCTGGTTAGTGGATGTATCACAGGCTTCAGTACTTGAGGAGTACAAGATTACACGTACTCAGTGCAGTCTCTTTTATCTATAAGCCAAGACTATCACTATGTGACTTCATCCTTTGATCATTGAATAAACCCTTCCCTAACTTCTTCCCAGATCTCCTTTCAAGGAGAAACTGGTTTTCACTTGAACACATTTTACCCCACCTTTGACTGCTGTTTTCCTGATTTGCATGTGTTTTTTTTTTCCTCCTTATAATATAATTAACATAGGAATAGAGGCACATAGTGCATTAAGAGTGGGACCTCACAGCTGATATCTCAATTGCATGTACTTCCTTAATCCACTTTGATAAACTTCAACTATGTCTTATTTACTCTGACTTTTGCAGTTCCAAGAATGTACATATTATTCGGTCTCTTCCTGATCATGTCAATATTCTATATTCTCTTAAAAATCTTTATACAGTTCCTAGATTCACACATCTAATAAATTCCATTTCTAGCAACTAATTCTAATATATATAGCTTCTTCAATAAAATACATTATGTAATGCTGATCCCCTTCCCACATTTCCTTTTAAATTTCTTAACTTAAAAAAAAGCATATATTATAGCACATTTTTCTTTTCCAGTTAATATTGCATGCAATATTCCTGGGATGGATATACTTGGTTATCTGCAATATTATTTAAGGTACACCATCCAATTTTTAAAAAATCTAATTTAGTTCTATTGAGATTAGCTCAACATTTGTGTTTAGTTTGTATTATATTTTATGTGGCTTAACATTTTTCCATAACAGAAAATCTGGGTTATTTTTAGAGAAATGCTTTTGATGACATCAAAGCCCTTTTACTGGCGCTACCTGAGAGATCAGAGCCAGTTTTCCTGGAAGAATTTCTGAAATAAGGTTTTTCCAGGTACTCTGCTCTATATTTCAAGTCATCTGCCTATTTATTTCTGCTCCCTGATCTGTCTATCTATCCATGAATCTTTTTGTCTTTCATTTATTGAGTGTTTCAGACACTGAGTTTTGGTGCTAGTCATACAATAAGAAAAGATGACACTCTTGTCCTCAAGGAGTTTATAATCCTATGAAAAAGAGTGTATACAAATTCTGAAGCTTTCCTAGTTTATTTGTCCCCGCTGGTTTGATATTTTATTGCTTAGAAAAGTTTAGGGTTAAATGCAGACTTAGAGATAAAATTATGTATTATGTCAGTTACATCATTTATTTTAAAAGTCAAATTGATCCAGTCTCAGCACATATTTCTAGTTGAAAGTACTTTATATATAAAAATTGCCTAATTTCTAAATTAATAATTTATCCATGATAAAATATTCCTTTTGATTGCTGGGGGGTGGGGAGATAGAGGTGGAAGAGGGCATAGAGGGGATAAGTGGAGATGGTAAAAATAAAATAAAATAAAATAAATTTAAACAAATCCTATAGTGATTCCACTTTCTGGAATAAGAGCATTGAGCAGAAAACTTTACTTCTTTCTTTCTTTTTTCGTTATTCCTCCTTTTATTTGAATCCTTACCCGAGGATACTTTTTTCCATTTTTATCTTCAGATAGAGAGAGGAGAAACATCAATGTGAGAGACACACATTAATTAGTTGCTTCCCACACGTCCCCAACCGGGGCCGGGGACTGAACCACAACTGAGGCATGTGCCCTTGACCAGAATCAAAGCCGTGACTCTTTGGTCTACTGCTAAGCCAAACCAGCCAGGGCCATTCCTCCTCCTTTTTCCTTCCTTTTTCCTTCCTTTTTCTCTCTCATGAACCTTTTTTATTTATATAACGCACAGATTTTAAGCAAATTCTAGTCACTGAATTTTATATATAATATAAATAACTTTTTGGAATATCTAATTTAATCAAATGCAGTTATCTCACAGATTCTACAGGTGTGATTTTGCTGAAATCACATAGCTTTCCTAAAGGTATCAGTCATGTTGCACTGATCACTGTTCTTCCCTTTGTTGTAGATGTGTACCTCACTGGTGCACAGCTTCCACTGAACACTGAATTTTTTTAGAAGAAATCATATTTTAATTATTGACTCCTCTAGCCCCTTGACTCTTTGGACTGTCAGGTTATATATTTTGGTCAATAATAAAACTTTGCTCTGATTTATTTTGTAGTTGTTGTATAGAAACTTCTTTATCCACTTTTAATTTATATGCATTATGCAGCAATTGGATCTAGAGCAAAATTTGGCAATCTTACTAAAGTGGGATCCCAAACTTCTCTCTCTTCCTCTCTCTTTCTCTCTCTCTCTCATGCAAACACACACATCGACAAGATCCAGTGGTGAGAGTATCAAAATCAATAACAACTGTGGCTTTGGATATTTTGGGAAAGATGTTTCTGAGTCTCTGGTTTCCAGCAGACCAGAAGTATATAATCATAGATGATATATAGATAGATATACAGAAGCTCTGCCTTTTCTTAATCCCCAATGCCAAAGGCTTTTAATAAATTTAAACTATATTTTATGAGGTTATCCTTGGAGCCCATATTAACAAATACTAAGTTACCATTTTATATTTTAATAAGGATTGGTAGAAGTAGAACAGCAGGTTTGGGATAAAGAAGCATATGAAGAGAGGAAATAATTCCTAAAATGATAGAGGGTAGGTGCCTTTCAAAATTTCACCTATTCTATCACCACATTTGGGGAAGAATTATCCAAATTTATCAACTAGACAAAATGGTGCGTCTATCTATATTTAATAGATATTTCTGTCTTCACAAAGAGCAATTTCATGCTGAGAATCTCCTTAATCTTTGCTATGAGATGCTCCCCTAAACACTTTAGCTATTCAATAGTGAAGCGGAAATGACTAAAGGAGTTCATATTTCTACATACAGACATATTTCTGAGAATTTTAGGGCTCCTTGGCAAGGAAACTGAGGGTTCCAGATACTAAGAAGGCCAAGTATATAATGGTGAGTAACTGTACTCCTCAGACAAAAAGACTTAATCCTTACAGTGATGACTGTGCAACAAACACTTCCCTAGTCCAACCCAGAGAATGCTTGGAGATATTAAACATGGTCTATGAGAATTTTGGAGAAGCCCATTTCAAAACCAATAGAACCTGCTCTTGGGTCAAGGACCATCCTCACTTGCCCAAAGAATAACTGTACTATTTACAAATGTTCAAACACCCTTTAGATACAATTTTTTTCTTTATATTATATTTACTTCCACTAAGATGACACTCCCCAGGAAGTGATAGAGGCCTCATCATAAATGACTCACTTTGTTTCTGCAATGGCATTTTTCTTGTTAGGTTGTGGTGCCTCTATGTAGGCTTCCCGCTTTCTACACATTGTTGTTTTTTAGAATCCCTTTAGGCCCATGCACCCAACTTTCTTCCTCATCTTGCCTAAACTCTATTTTTGATCAAATTCTTTTTTGGTATATTGCTTATATGTTGTTTTGTTGTGGGCGTCACACTTAGGACTGCCCCTGTTGATGATGCTCAGATATGTAGATGTTCATGCTAGTTCTCACCATATCAAAATTAACAATAATCTCACCTTGGGAGCCTGTGAAATGAATGTTTTATTGGTCTTACACTTGAATTAACTTTGTTTATGATATTTTTAAATACTCAAGCTTATAAATTTTAAGGTATAAAATCTATCACTGTTATCCTGATCCTGACATTTAAGTCCTAAAAGACTTGATATATATATATATATTTCTATTTTTTATTTTTTTGCATAAATTGCCACTATCGGGAACTAGGGATGTAACATCACTGGAGATAGTCAAAGGTTAGTAGTCAAATAGTATGAACAGCATTATGCCAATAAATTTAGTCAATGAGGTGAAGTCAACAAATTCCTTAAAAAATACATTTAAAGCTCACTCAAGAAGAAATAGAATAATCCTATATTTATTGGAGAAATTACATTTAGAGTAAAAAACTTTCCCATAAAGAAATCTTCAGATGACTTAACTAATGAATTCCAGCAAACACTGAGACATAAATAATAGCAATTCTGCACAAACTCTTTCAGAAAAATTGAAAAGGTTGGAATATTTTTCAATTTCTTTTACGAGGTCAGCATTACCCAGGTACCAAAATCAGACACAGACATTACTAAAAAATAAAACTACAGACATTATGCCTTATGAACATAAGTACGAAAACTTTCAGCATAACTTATCATATTGAAGTAAACATAAAAAGGAGACTGCATCAAGACCAATTGAAGTTTATCCCAGCAGAGCAAGGTTGGTTTAATACTAAAAATTCATTAAATGTAATGTACCATATGAACAGACTACAAGAGAAAAGCATGCAATTATCTCAATAGATACAAAAAAAGGGGGGGATCTGAAAAAACAACATTCATTTCCGATAAAAATTTTAATAAATTAGGCATAAAAATATAAAACCCAAAAAGTCACTTTTTTGTTAAGTGCTAGCAATAGACAGAAACGAAATTAAAAAGTTAATGCCAGTTTAAATCCATATATTAAATCACTAGGGACAAGCTTGCGAAAAAGATATACTACTTGGTAGGATTGGTTTCCTATATTTTTTTCTACTTTTTACCGTAAATATTTAGTTAATGAATGTAAAAGTAATGAATGCTCAGAGAAAATTTGGGAAGGCTGATGTCAAGCATGCACTTGTAGGATGGCCTGGAAGAGAAAGAGTTCACTTTCTGAAGCAAGGAGAAAAGAAAGGGTTAAATGGCGTGGTAGGAAATTAGGAAGTTCTATAACTTAAAATATTCAGTGAAATGAGAATTAATATCAATTGCTCAAAGAAAGGAAAGTAGAAGTTGGGTAGGCAACTTCTGAGTAATACAGGGAAATGAGAGGCTCCTGGGTAAATAATAGGACTGAATTAGAAACTGTAAATCTGGAAAGATGTCAGCCTTAACAGTTATTTATCATTCATTCTCACCCCTCCCAAACCCCCCTCTCCACCCTCCACCCCAATCCTACCCCAAGAAGCCTAAATGTGGCATTAAAAATGAGCTCAGGTACAGAAGGGGTATTGCAAAAGGAGAGCAAGGCTACTGTAGAGAGTCTTTGAAGCTATCAACAGTGGAATATTATCTGTGCTGAGAAGGGTTGACCAAGAAGATGCTGGCAGTCTGGAAAAAATGGACTGACTGAGAGACTGGAGGTTGCCATGAGGTTAAAAGTCAGGAATTGTGGGAATGAGAGAGTAAGAGGAGGTATTTGGAAAATATGCAAGAGATGAATATTTTAGGGATATTGCAATTTAAGGTGATGACAAAATCCAGGGTGAAGTACACAGATTAAGTGTAGATAAAACATAGTTGTAGTACTGAATGAAATGTAATGTCAGATGGACCACCTATATGTAAGTTGAAATCTCCTAGGATCATAGCTGGATGTAGGATAGAGGGAAAGATTTTTAAGTTACATTCCAGTGTCCTAATTCATGGATTCTCAAAATGAAGTCGGTGGACCCACGTAGATCCTCAAGACACTTGCCAGACTTTCTATGGGTGAAAACTAATTTCATAATAATACTAAGATGGTATTTGCCTTTTCCACTCTGTTTACATTTGCACTGATTGTGTAAAAACAATTGTGAGTAGATCTAATATACTTAATACTGAGGGACTGAATGCTTTCCCCCTAAAATTAGAAACAAGATGTCTACTCTCACCAGAACTGGTCAGCATTATCCCACATCTTGCCACCTGCAAATAAAACCAACACATATTTTGAAGCCAAACTGCTTAGGTCCAAATATGTTTCTAATACTCACTGTGTGACTTTGAGCTGCTTACTTAACTTCTCATGCCTTAGTATCCTAATCTGTAAAAAGAGGATAATAGTATATTTACTTCATAAAATTATACAGAGGACTCGATGAGTTAATATTATTAAAGCTCTTAAAATAGTGTTTGGATATTGTAATACTATAAATTGTTTTTTAAACACAATATTTTAACTAATACGTAAATCCTTTTTAGATGTTTAAAGTATCTAATTATATTAAAATTTTCTTCTTTTTAAATTCTAGGTACCTTTTCTATTATTTAAAGCAAGGTTTTTTGCACTTTTTGTTATAAGGATCCTTTCAGATTCTTAAGAATTATTGAGGATCCCAAAGTCATTTTTTAAAAATGTGGATTATATCTATTGAGATTTACGGTATTAGAAATTAAAACAGATAATTAAAAACTGTTCTTTATTAATTAATTGGAAAAAGACATAATAAACCCAGTATATTTAGCTGAAGCAACACATTTTTGTGAAAAACAAATGTATTTTCAAAATAAAATATAGTGAGAAGAGTGATAATATTTATATTTTTGCAAATCTCTTTAATATCTGGTTTTAATAGAAAATAGTAAGAATCTCAAATCTGTATCTTCATCTAATCTATTGAAAATATGTCCTTTTTGTTGAAGTCTATGAATAAAATCTGACCACACAGATATATAGTCAGAAAAAAAATGGAGGAGCATTTTAATAGCCTTTCCAGGTAATTCTGAATGCTCTTTTTTGATGCCTTGCCAAAACTGACAAAGGGTAATTTTGTAAAGGTTAGTTGCAGTGTTGAATCTGAAACCATATCGTATGCTCTGTTACATATCCAATTTTCTTTTCTATGCAGACCTCTGTTTGTGTCTGTTTAACTTAATTTTTGACCAAGTTTCATTGCCATTTCAGTATCATTCGCACATTAGAAGACATTGGACATACTGAAGCCAACCTTCATTACCAATAAATCAGAGTTTCTCATTAAGAGCTAATGAGCTCTTCTATTGTACCTCTGATTATTATCCCTGTTCTGTGTGAAAAGGAAAACATTTCATCTTTTTTATTCCCTTTCCCAATCCTACCTTTTAGGGCCTGAGTTTTTTTAAGGAACAGTAGTGAGATGAGCCAGCACAGCTTCAACCTTGTTTCCTTTTTACTCTCTGGTGAGAGGAAGAAGCAGAATTGTATTTTAGGTTAATTGGAGTGTTGCCTCTTAACTGACTTAGAGATAAGATTGAATTTCTGCTCTACCATTTATTGCTCAGGCAGTAGTGCATTTGTTATTAAGTATATCTATGCCTCAATTTCCTCATCTCTAAATGATGATAATACTTGCACTGTTGGTTTATAACCAGGATTAAGTTAGATAATAAATGCAAAGCACTCAGCAAACTGCCTGGCATATACCGAGTGCTCAGTGCATGGTAGTTATGATCAGGGAGATCAATGGCTCCCTCAGGGAGTTTGTGCCTTCACCTGTCATAGATGTCCTCCCCACCAGCTGGTTTTCCAAAGCAAGATCCCTCTTCATGAATGAAGAAGAGGAAATAAATTCTTCCAAATATGTAAATACTCACCTCTGCTTTTGTTTCTGGGAGAAGCAGTGAGAGATGGCAATGAGTTTAAAATTTAAGGGAAGAGAAACATAATATTCCATGAGTGTAATAGAAAATGAATCAGCCAGAAATGTAATATACTCTTTCCAACTATGGAATTGGGTAGTGGGGAAAGAATCAACCTCACAAATTAATTAATCAATAGTTGTATTAAAGAACGATATAAATCAATTAAATAGCAAGCTATAGTAATATCTTTAGAAAAATGAGAGAAAATATTGAACTCATTAGAAAAAAACATAATATTATCTTTAATAAAAATAACAGAAAAATCAACAAAAGTACTTGAAAATTATGGATAGAAAAGAATTTTTAGAGACAATAAAGCAGTGTTAACACACAAAAACAAAACAACCCCCACCCCAAAAAGACGATTAAAATGCCTAAAAGTCAAGTCAAGAAAATACCTTAGGAAGTAGAAGGAAAATCGTAAAAAGAAGGTAAGATAATTAGAGAATAATTTAATGAGTTCTAACCCCTAACAAGTAATAGTTCCAGAAAGAGAGAACATAGGAAATGGAAGCAAAGACTTTATTTTAAAAAAAAAATGTTAGGAGAAAATTTCCAAGAAATAAAGGACTTGAGTCATCAGAACAGCCCTAACATTTAAGAATCTAGTCGAATGGAAATTGCTGAAGCCTCAGTTATCAATAGTGTCTCTACTTTCCAACTCACAAAATTTTGTTGTTAATCTCACATCTTTAATAATTTCTTCTGCTCTTGTTGTAGCAGACTTTCATATGAATGTGCAATAATGTTTGTGTCTGTTTCTTTTTGTTTGAGATTCTCTTGATCATCATTTAAAAAAAAATCTCTACAGCCTAGCAGTAGAGAGCCAGTGCCATAGTAAATCTCGCTGAATAAATGAATAATTTTTGGAACGAGCAAGAACATCAGAATCAGACCAGACCAGACCATATGTTGTGTCTATTTCTTCAGTTACCCATTACTAACATTATGAATTTAAGCCTATTACTAATCTCTGAGCCTTGATGTCATCATCTGTAAAATAATGTTAATAATAAACTAGTGAGATATTATTTGAAAGTAAATGAAATGGTATTCATAAGTTACCTATCTCTCAGAAGTGCCTGGAACCTGGTTGATAGCTGATAAATTATATTAACTTTTCCACTCACCCCTTTTCTTTGACCTGTAACACAGCTTCACTGGGCATATGAACAAGACCGTGCTTGAGTTTCCTCTAATTAATTAATTAAAAACCTGCGACTAATTTAGCTATTTGTAAATGCAACATTTTTGTGGAATCCTAAAGATCTTGGTGCATATGAAAACTGAGACTTTTATTAAGAACAATGTCTGCTAAATACACGTGTGACAGAAAGGTTTAGTAATAAATTCCATCTATTAATAAATTATTTTCAAAAACATGATTGATGCATTCTCAAGTTTGTGCCAGTTCTGCTGTGAAGTTTTACCAATCTGATTCCTATTTTAAATGAAAAAGTTATCATTAACTGTTTTCTAGAGTACCATTCATCATTTTCTTCCTTACTCACAGCAGACATTTATTCAGCACACCAGAATATAAAATGGCTACTTTAATGTCTAGAGAGTGTAAGATTTGGCTGTAGCAGAGTATATGAATTATAAAAATGAGGTGTTTTACAGTTTGTTTTGATCAAAAGTTTTTATTTGTCCTATTCATTTGAATATAATTCACTACTTGCATGTAAGGACAGGATTAGACTCAGATCTTTTATTTATTCAAGTTCAGAACAAGTTGAGGTTCAGGACTGGGATCCAGCCAGGGAGGAGTCCCAGTAGTAAATGCATGAGAACTTGTATTTTGTTCTGAGAATAGGGGAAACTTCTGACTTTGTTTCAATTGAGTTAAATTCATAATTTATGGAACAGCACAGGAACATTGCAGGACAGCTTGCCATTAGAACTACTGACTTCCTTTCAATAACCCAGTCTACTCTACCTGTTTATTTTCTTGAGAATCAGTGTTTAAAATGAACAAACAAAAAACCCCTTTTCTGTGCATTCTCCCCCAGTCAGAAAATAATTGAGTTTCCCTGGCTTCCAGTAAGTTGTTCCAGTACAAATACTGAATCTGAGGGGAGTTGTTACAACCATTTTTAAAAAGTAACCATTTAGACTTTTAATTATTATTAAAACAAAACCCAAAAGATACTAATTATAATCTGGTTATTTGGCTATGCATATTTCATTGTGTTTCATATCCTGTAATATTTCCTTTATCACAAGGAGAAATAAGACTGCAGCTCATGGTAATATTTGGATGAACTCTAATAAGGAACAAACAGACTGTAATTGGAACAAGAGATTGTAGCTCTGGTATGCAGCTTTGAATAACTGTATTAAACCAATTAATTAAGGTACAATTATTTTTTAAAGTTTTCTCTCATACCTAAAATAATTATAATACTACTAATAATAATTTGTCCCCACCGTACAAAGGTTTCTACTTAATAACTAATACAATGAGTTGATAATTTCCCTTTTATAGTAAGGAGGGTGTTCACCGAGCAGAAAGGAAAAGAAACATCATTCGGGCCCACATTTGTTAAAATATAAATCATTGTACTTATGTGGTATGAAACACCTTCCCTTTTACATACCGCAGGAATAGTTTATGGGAAATAGTCAGATGATAGAAGCAGTCTAGTTAGGACTACGTCTAGAACTCTCCAAAGAAATAAGATTTAGAAGTTACCCACCTAAATTATCTTTCTTATTGCAACATCTAGAATACTCATATTATGGAGTTAATCCTAGGACTAAGCAATATTCTTTTATCTCCTCATCTTCTAAATTACAGGATCCCTAGGTATTTACAGACATTTTAATGAGCACATCAAATCATTGGTTTCAAAAGTAATGATGGCCATAGGACAGTACTCAGTACAATAGCGAGTACTTAATATTCACACAAAACATGAGTATAGGGTCACAAGGAGATACAAAAGGAGCAAGGAGAGAATAAAGTTAGCATAGGATTGAGGAGCCACTTGCGTGGTGATTTCTGCTTAGACTCATCCCAGTAAATAACACCCTCATATTGCTGGAAAAATGAGATTCTTGAGTTTCTGCTGGGCTCTGCCTTCTTCCGGTTCTAACTTGTAGAAAATAACAAAACAAAACAGTTCTCTTGGAGTGAATGAATAAAGCAAGTGACAGTTCTGTTAAGGAATTTACATAGGGGATTAGCAGATTTACCCAATGAGCAGCCTACATCAAGGGAGCATGCCAGTGTTATGTAAGTTTCATAAACCTGTTTTATAGATCCTATTACAAATCTGGCTTGGTCTGAGAAATAATAATTACATTAATAGTTGTGGTAACATATCCATTGCTATGTATGCTTTTACTATGCATTATCTCATTTAATACAACAGCAAAAATTAGCACGCACCAGACTCATTTAATACTCAAAGGAACTCCTTGGGTAAGCATTATCTTTTCCTGCCATGTTAATAGTCAAGGAAATAAGCCTAAACAGGTGGTAATACTTTCCCAAGGTAACACAGCTAATAAATGTAGAAGTCAGTATTGAAGACCATTTGTGTCTGTTTCAAGATCTTACACTCTCAAAGCCTTATTCTTGTATACTTTTATCTTATGAAAGAAAACTATGACAATGCAAAATAGTTATGCTATTTCTATTAATGTGAGAAAAATGTTTTGATAATGAAGGCATTAGTATAGATTTCCAAAAGACTGTGTCAAGTCTTTTCTTAAAATGCTAGAAAATAGGCTCGGTGATCAATATTAATTATAGTAGCGAATGTTAATGAATATCATTATGTTCCAGACACTGTGCAAAGCATTTTTACATACAACAACCATATGAGGTAGATGATTATATTTTCATTTTATCAATTAAGAAACAGACCACAAGGATTCAAATTCTCATTCAATGAAAGATGGATCCAGAATTTAAACCTGAATTGTTTTTGAAATGAAAGTCACCCTTTTCCCATTATGCCACAGTACCACCAAAAGGCATACACTATTCAAAATCACCTGTGCAGGACATCTTTGAAGAAAACTTGAATTAATCAGGGCTTCAAATTATTCTTGCATAGGAAGACTCAATATTGTAAGGATGCCAATTCTCCCTAAATTAAGCTCTAAATTTAATGAAATTGCAATCAATATTCCAACTGGAGGGCAGAAACAGGTCAAAGAGGTGATAGCTATAGGGGAGCAGTTTTCAGCTCAGTATCAGAAAGCATCTTCTATGAGTTAGAATTATCCAGAATTGGAACAGAATGTGAAATAGTTAACCTTTTGTCACCATAAGAATTCCAATGGAGGATAAATTGACCACCTGTTGAGGGATGCTCAAACAGCATTAGAGCATTATCATTTCTTAAGAGTCCATTTTCTAGGCACTGTACGATCCACTTTCACCTTTTATCTCATTCAGTTTTTATACGCTCCTTATTTTATAGACATGAAATATGGTTGATAGTGGATAAGAGCACGCATTGTGTCATCACGTGGAAGGGGGTGTGAATCTCCAGTCTGCTCCTTCCTAGCTACAAAACTGCAAGACACGTCTTTAACTCCCTAGGTGTTAGTTTCTTAGGGTGCAAAATGCAGATAGTAAGACCCACCCTTATTCTTGTAGGGTTAAACATTCAACAATAAAGATATGTTTTTTAAAAATAATAATATTGGAAGAGCATTGGCACATCACTGAAAATGCTAATTTTTAGCAAGTGAGACTTATTGTTATTATTGATAGAAACTAAAACTTGGATTAACTAATGAACAAATATACAATTGATGTAGGAAGTCCTTAATATTCTAATTATAAGATCTTATCAATTTGTGGGCTTGTAACTGACTCTTCCCAATCTTACAATTAAAAAAAAAATAAGATACAGAGAAATTAGAAAGGTGTTATGTAAAATCCATGTACTACCTAACCATGCATTTCAACTATACTTAATGGTACATGTTTGAATGAACTAATTTAGCATTTTAAAATCTGTTAAAAAAGAAAAGAAAAAAGCTGTAAGAAATTAAAATCAGGCAACTCATCAGGTGATCAACCTATTTAAGATTGAAGTTTCCTAAGGGAATGGAGAAATATATTTTTAAGGTCAGAGGAAATAATTCTTAAACATCAATGCTTTTGATGAGTGGTTAGGGAGTTGCTGTTTTCCCTTTGACTCTTGGTGGGATGAATAGAAATCTCTATAAATGCAGACCTGAAGACAAATCACTATCTCTCCGCTGGGACTGTTTCAGAACCAAGGCTGCTAGAAGAAGGTAGATAAATGCAGTCTGAAGAGATTGGTTGCAACCACATTGTGAAACAAGTAATATGCAATACCTTATAACCAAGTTAGAATACACCAGTGGCAGACCTTTCTAGGACCCTCATGTTTAGTGGGCATTATTAAACTTTCATTTTCTATGTGTTTTCTCCATTGAACCTGGATATATGGATGGTTTATTTAACATGGGTTGAAACTGATATATAACCTGAGAGACCTGCAAGCTGAATGAGAGAGGGTGTGATATAACCTGTCTTCAACCAATAAGAAGGAAATAAAGCAAAGATATTAACAACTAAATTGCCTGAAGGGGAGTTATGGCTGGAGGACCAGACTGTGACAATGTTCCTAGCATGGACAATTTCCTGGGCAAAGATTAATAAAGAACAAGCATGATGAGGACAAACACCAAATGCAATTTCAAGTTAAATTTTGACAAGTATGAAGGATGAAATTAGACAGTAGTCAGTACTATGATGGGTAATAGATAACCAAATAGAGGTTTTTCCGAATTATAGCAGGTATGGCAGTGTTTTGACAACAGCTAATTTTTCTTTAAACAGCTCTATTGAGGTATAGTTGGCATGCAATAAAGTGCATACATTTAAAGTGTAAAATTTGATAAATTTTGACATGTTTACACCTATGAAACCATCTCCACAATCATGGTAGGGGATATATTTACCACCCCTGAAGGTTTCTTCCTGACCTTTGGCAATCCTACACCTCTTTCTTACCTCTACTATCTGCAAACCTGTCTTAGAAAACTACTTATGTGGTTTCTGTTATTATAGATTAGTTTGTGTTTACTAGAATTTTATATACATAGAATCAAACAGTGTGAACTCTTAGTAATCTGGCTTCTTTCACTCAAGATAATTATTTTGATTGTCAAACATATTATTGCATATATCAGTAGTTCTTTATTTTTTAATGCTGAGTAGTGTTCTATTGTTTGACTATACTACAATTATTTTATCCATTCACCTGTTGTTGGAGATTCTTTTTTTACAGTTTGTGCCATCACAATAAGCTACTATAAATATTAAGGTGTGGGTCTTTTCAGGGACATTAGCTTTCCTGTTTCTAGGTCAGTAACTAGGAGTGGAGTGTCAAAATCTTATCAGCTATTAGGTAGATGCTTGTTTTCTTTAAGAAACTGCCAAACTGTTTTTCAGAGTGGTTGCACTGGACGTGAGGTCCAGTTCCTCCATATCTTGTACAACCCTTGCCAGGATTTTAAATTTTAACCATTCTAACAGTGTATAGTGGCATGCCATTTTAGTTTCAATTTGCATTTCCTTAATGACTTAAGATGTTGAGAAACTTTTCATGTGTTTACTTGTCACCAATATATCTTCTTGGATAAAATATATTTTCAAATCTTTACCTATCTTTTTAAGAAATTAGATAGTTTGTCTGCACATTATTGAATTTTGAAAGTTCTTCATATATAGTCAATACAAAACTTTTATCAGCTATATGGTTAACAAATATTTTCTGTCAGTCTGTGGTTTAATTCTCTTAATATTGTCTTCAAAAGTAAAATTCAATCAGACAAGAAAAAGAAATAAAAGGCATCCAAATGGGAAATGAAGAAATAAAACTGTAATTATTTGCAGATGACATGATACTGTATATAAAGAACTCTAAAGATTCCACCATAAAACTACAACTGATAAAATGAATTTAGTAAACAAGATACAAAATAAATATAGAGAAATAGGTTCTACTTTTATACACCAGTAGTGAACTATCAGAAAGAGAAAGTAAGAAAATTATCCCATTTACAATGCATAAAAAACAAAAAAAAAACAAAAAACAAAAACAAAACACCACCTAGGAATAAATTTAACCAAAAATGTAAAAGACCTATACTTGGAAAATTATAAGACACTGAAGAAAGAAATTGAAGAAGATACAAACAACTAGAAGTGTTCATGGATAGGAAGAATTAACATCATTAAAATGTCCATACTACCCAAAGCAATCTATATATCCAATGCAATTCCTATCAAGATACCAATGGCGTATTTGACAGAACTAGAACAAATATTTTAAAAATTTATATGGAATCACAAAAGACCCCAGATAGCCCCAGAAATCTTGAGAAAGAAAAAGAAAATTGGAGGAATCACACTAACTGACATTTAACTGTACTACAAAGCCATAGTAATCAAAACAGCATCGTAATGGCATAAAAACAGACATATAGAACAGAATAGAGAGCTCAGAAATAAATCCACACCTTTATGGTCACTTAATATTTGACAAAGGAGGCAAGAACATGCAATGGGATAAAGATAGTCTATTCAATAAATGGTGCTGGGAAAATTGGACAGATAAGTTAAAAAATGAAACGAGACTACATTCTTATACCATGCATAAGGATAACCTCAAATGGATTAAAGACTTAAACATTGAACTCAAAACCATAGCAATCCAATAAAAAACACAGCCAGTAAAATCTTGTAGCAATATTTTTCTGATATATTGCCTGGGGCAAGAAAAACAAAAGAAAAAATAAACAAATTGGTCTACATCAAACTAAAATGATTTGCACAGCAAAGGAAAACATCAATAAAATGAAAAGACAAACCAGTGAATGGGAGAATATATTTACCAATGATACATTTAATAAGGGGTTAATATCCAAAATGTATAATGAACTTATACAACTCAACACCAAAAAACAAGCTATCCAGTTAAAAGGGGGCAAAGGACCAGAATAGACACCTCTCCAAAGAGGACATGCAGATAACCAATAACCATATGAAAAGAAGCCTGATGTCACCAATCACCAGAACAATTCAAATTAAAACCACAATGTGATATCACCTCACACCAGTCAGAATGGCTATCATCAATGAATCAGAAAACAACAAATGTTGGCAAGGATATGGGAATGCAGATTGGTGCAGCCACTATGGAAAAGAGTATAGAGTTACCTCAAAAATTTCAAAATGTGCCCTGGCTGGTGTGGTTCAGTTGGTTGAATGTTGTCCTATGCACCAAAAGGTCACTGGTTTGATTATCAATTAGGGCACATGCCTGGGTTTTGGACTCAATCCCCAGTAGGGGGTATGCAAGAAGCAGCCTATTGATGGTTCTCTCTTACATCGATGTTTCTCTCTCTCTCTCTCTCTCTCTCTCTCTCTCTCTCTCTCTCTCTCTCTCTCCCCCTCTCCCTTGCTCTCCCTCTCTCTAAAATCAATAAAAACATATTTAAAAAAATAAAAAATGTAACTGCTTTATGACCTAGAGTTTCCACTTCTAGGAATACCTCCAAAGAAATCCAAAACACTGATTTGAAAGAATATATGCACCCTGATGTTCATTGTAGTGCTATTTATAATAGCCAAGACTTGGAAGCAGCCCAAGTGCCCATCATGAGATGAGTGTAAAAAAAAAGCTGTGGTACATCTACACAATGGAATACTACTCAGCTGTAATAAAAAAGGAAATCTTATCATTTGCAACAGCATAATGAACCTGGACAGTATTATGCTAAGTGAAATAAGCCAGTCAGAGAAAGACAAGAACCATATGATTTCTCTTATATGTGGAATCTAATAAATAAAATAAACTAACAAGCAAAACAGAAACAAACTCATAGATACAGAAAACAGACTGACAGCTGTCAGAGGGGAGAGGGTTTTGGGGGGTGCTGTGCGAAAAAGGTCAAGGGATTAGGCAAAAAAAAAAAAATACCTCGTAGTCACAGACAAGAGTATAGTGATTACCACGGGGAAGTGGGTAGGGGAGATAGAAGAGGGTAAAGGGGAGATAAACGGCAATGAAGAGAGACTTGACTTGGGGTTGTGAACATACAATACAATATACAGAAGATGTATTATAGAATTTCACACCTGAAACTTGTATAATTTTATTAACCAATGTCACCCCAATAAATACAATTAAAATATTTAAAAATGATAATAATATTAAAAATTTGAGTAAATACATTTTAAAGTAAATTTTTTTTCAATTTTAATGAAGTCTAATTTATTAACATTATCTGATATAGATTGTGCTTTTTTGGTATCATATCTAATGTAACTTTGTCTAACTCAAAATCCATAACATTTTTTTAATGGATATTTTAATTTTTTTCTCATTTCAGGTTTCATATTTAGGTATATGATCCATTTAGAACTAATTTTTGTATATTTTAGGATGTGTAGATTGAAGTCTTTTTTTTAACATATAGAAATGCAATTTTTCTAACACTAATTTTGGAAAAGACTATGCTTTTTTCTCCTGAATTGCTTTTGAACTAATGTCAAAATTCAGTTCTCATATATGTATTGATATATGTCTTCTGTCCATTGATCAACAACTTGCTATTTGTTCCAGTACATATTATCAAGACATTATCTTTGTTAATATACTAAGTCTTGCAATTAGTGTTGTCCAACAACTTTGTTCTTTTTTCTCAAAGTTGTTTTGGATATTCTAGGTCCTTTGTATTTTCATATGAATTTTAGAATCAGTTTATCAATTTGTACAAAAACCCACCTGGGGTTTTGAGTGGGATTGCCTTTAATTTATAGAATTATTTGAGGAGAATTTACATATTAAGATCAATGAATCTATTAATTTGGGAAGACAATATATCTTTCTATTTACTTAGATCTTTTATTTTTTCTTAGATCTTTAGTTTTAAGTAT
This sequence comes from Tadarida brasiliensis, assembly GCA_030848825.1. Classification (NCBI taxonomy): domain Eukaryota; kingdom Metazoa; phylum Chordata; class Mammalia; order Chiroptera; family Molossidae; genus Tadarida; species Tadarida brasiliensis. The sequence continues at coordinate 47,318,784 of CM061265.1, forward strand.
ACTGGTCTTTCTTTCACATCTTTGATCAAATTTATTACTATTTCATATTTTTGATGCTTTACCTAATGGCTTTGCTTTTTATTGGTTTCTAAAATATTTTTTAAAATTTTTCAGTTACAGTTGACATACCATATTATATTAGTTTCAGGTATACAACCCAATGATTAAACATTATATAACTTTCTAAGTGACCATTCCATTATATCTCATACCCATCTAACACCATACATAGTTATTACAATATTATTGACTATATTCCCTATGCTGTACTTTACATCCCAATGACTATTTTGTAACTACCAATTTATGCTTCTTAATCCCTTCAATTTTTTCACCCATCCTCCAAACAGCCCTCTTATCTGACAAACATCAAAGTATTTTCTGTATCTATGAGTCTGTTTCTGTTCTGCTTGTTTATTTCATTTTTCAGATTCAATTGTTGATAGCTATATATTTATTGCCATTTTATTGTTCATATTTTTTATATATTTTTTCTTCTCCTTCTTAAAAAAGACCCTTTAACATTTCATGTAATATAGGTTTGGTGGTGATGAACTCATTCAGCTTTTTCTTGTCTGGGAAGCTCTTTATATGCTCTTCAATTCTAAATGATGGCTTTGCTGGGTAGAGTAATCTTGGTTGAGGTCCTTGCCTTTCATCACTTTGAATATTTCTTGCTGACTACTTCTGATCTGCAAAGTTTCTCTTGAGAAATCAGCTGAAAGTCTTATGGGAGCTCTCTTGTATGTAGCTTTTCTCTTGCTGCTTTTAAGATTCTCTCTTTGTCTTTAAACCTTGGCATTTTAGTTTTGATGTGTCTTGGTGTTGGTTCATCTTGTTTGGGATACTTTATGCTTCCTGGACTTGTATATCTATTTCTTTCACCAGCTTAGGGAAGTTTTATGTCATTATTTCCAATAGGTTTACAATTTCTTGCTCTCTCTCTCCTTGCACCACCCTCTTGAAGTTGTATGCTTGAAGTTGTCTCAGACGTTCTTTACACTATCCTCATACTTCTGGATTCTTTTTTGTTGTTGTTGTTTTTGCTGTTCTGATTGGGTGCTTTTTGCTTCCTTATATTCCAAATCATTGTTTCAATTCTTGGCTTCATCTACTCTACTGTTGATTCCCTGTAAATTATTCTTCATTTCAGTTAGTATATCGTCATTATTGACTGGTTCTTTTTTGTTGTTTCCATGTCTTTTTTATTCTATGGAAGTTTTCTCTAAGTTCATCTACTCTTCCCCTAAATTCATGGAGCATCCTATAACCAGTGTTTTGAACTATGAATCTAGTAAATTGCTTGTGTCCATTTTGTTTAGTTCTTTTTCTGTAGTTTTGTTCTGTTCTTTTGTTTGGGACATGTTTCTTTGTCTCCTCATTTTGGCAGACTCCCTTTGTTTGTTTTTATGTATTTGGTAGAGTTTCTATATCTTCCTGTCTTAGTAGAGTGGCTTAATATAATAGATGTCCTATAGGGTCCAGTGGCACAGCCTCTCAATTCACCAAGCAGGGCACTCCAGATGTGTCCCTTGTGTGGGATGTGTACACCCTCCTCTTGTAGTTGAGACATGATTGCTGTTGGCACATTAATGGGAGGGATTTACCCCAGCTCAACTGGAGGGCTGGCTGTGACCATTGTGCAGGATTAGCTGTGTAGGGGTCCACCCCACAGAGCAGAACTTACTTCAGTGTGGCTCTGATGCCTACTGAGTCTGTCCCTTAAGTATGTTGTTTGTGGAGGTGTTTGGGTCATGCTTTGACATGGTCTGAAGCTATCAGCTGTGTGTACTGGCTCTGGGGCCTGCCAGGAGGTACAGGTCAAGATCAGTCACTGCCAGTGTTCTGCCTGGTGCCGCCCAGCAAGAACTAGAAAGCAATCCTCAGATGGCTGCTACTTGTGCTTGGCTTGGAGGTGCCCAGGAAAGGCCAAGCTGTGAAACAAGGCCAAGTTGCTGCTAGTGCCAGGCCTGGGGCCATTTAGTGAGAGGTACAGGGCACATGCAGACCAGATACTGATTGTCTGAGGGATTTTAGTAAAGTCTGAACATGAACCAAGATAAACCATTTGTATGGAAAAGCCACTGGAGACAACTTGGGTGTGCCCAAAGTTGGGTGGGGTGGGGTCTCAGGGAATCACCAGGGCAGGGTGAACAGTGATAGCCAAGTTGATGGAGACTCAGATATGGCACCTGCCTGCTGGCTCTGTGTGGGGCGACGGCTCATCAAAGGCGCAATGGCCTCTGCCAGCACTTCTGTCTGGGAGAAAGCCACCTCTCCAGCTCTCACCCTGATGCCAGATAGTTTAGTTCCTCCCCAGATGTCCCTGGTGCCTTTCAAGTTGCTGCCCCGATGCTGGAACTCAGAGGGAGTGAATCAGAGTAAGTGCATGCAGGGGCCTTTTCTCCAGTAGCCTGGTTATTCAGTAGCCGTCTGTCTCACTCAGCCATAATCTCTGCTGGTTTTACAGCTAGAAATTATTAGAACTTCTCTTCCTGGCACTGGAACCCTAGGCTGGGTGGCCTGATGTGGGGCTGTGACTCCTCGCTCCTCAGGCAGGACCTCCAGAGCAGAGATACTGCTCCCCAGTTTTATCTTCAACATGTAGGTGTGGGATCAGCCTTTCCCTGTCTCTGCCTCTCCTACCAGTCTGGATATGGCTTCTTCTTTACATCTTTAGTTGTATGACTTCCATTCAGCCAGATTTCAGGCGATTCTGACTGATGGTTGTTCTATAGTTTAGTTGTAATTTTGACATGGTTGTGGGAGGATGTGAGTACCACATTTACCTACTCCACCATCTTGACAGGAAGCCTGGCTTTGCTTTTTAAAAATGTCAATCTCCAGTGTTTTTTTGTTTTTTGTTTTTGTCAAGTATATAAAACCTAATATTTTTATTGGTCTTATATCCTGGAATCTTGTCAAACTCACTTAATTGTTCTAGTAGTTTGTTTTTGTTTTTAGTTTTAGTGAATTATCTACACAGATTATTATGTTGCCTAAAGACAGTTTTCTTTCTTCTTCCCAATTTGGATGCCTATAATTTTTTTTTTTTTGCCTCATTTCATTGGCTAGAAACTTAAGTAAAACATTGAAGAACATTCTTTCCTGTTCCTGCTCTTAAGAAAAACAATTTAGTTGTTCTCTATTAAGTATAAAGTTACCTGTAGATTTTTTCATGGATACCCTTTATCAAGTAAAGAAATATTCCTTCTGTTCCTAGATTGTTCAGAGATTTTATCAAAAACAGATTTTGGATTTTGGCAGATTCTTTTTCTATATCTATTGAGGTGGTCCTATGACTTTTTTATTTTGTCAATATGGTTAATTACATTGATTGATTTAAAAAAAGAGTTAAATTGCCTGGCCAATGTGGCTCAGTGGATTGAGCATCATCCTATGGACTGAGAGGTCCTGGTTCGATTCCCAGTCAGGGCACATGCCCGGGTTTCAGACTCAATCCCGGTCGGGGGGGTGTGCAAGAGTCAGCTGATTGATGTTTCTCACATTGATGTTTCTTTCTCCCTTCCTGTCTAAAAAAAAAAAAAAAAATCAATAAAAACATATTTAAAAAATGTTAAATCAATTGTATTCTTGGGATAAATCCCAATTGGTCATGAAGTATTATCATTTTTATACATATTTGGATTCCATTTGCTAATTTTTTTTAAGGATTTGTTCATTTTGTTTATATTTATGCATCACAGAAATTATACATCATGTTTGAAATACTGACCTGGAATTTTCTTTCCTTGTAATGTATTTGTCTGGTTTTTGTATCAGAGCTATAATGGTCTCAAATGAGTTGTGCAATTTCTTTTATTTTTTATTTTCTGGATGAGTTTGTGTAAAACTGATACTGTTTATTTCTTAACTATTTAGTAGAATTCACCAGCCATGTTGGTTCAAATTAATTTCCATTAATAGATATTGGACAATTAATGTTATTTATTTCTTCTCAAGTGAGTTTTGTGATTTATTTCTCCAAACAATTTGTCCATTTTATTGGCAATATATATATATTTAATTCTTTTTAAAATTATTTATTTTTGTTACAGATGTTTCTCCTTTTTCCCCCATTGACATCCTCCTCCCAATCTACACCCCCAGCGTTATTGTCCATGCCTTTGTTTATATATACATATACATATGTATAAGTTCTGTGGTTTATCTCTTCCCTCCTCCCACATCCACCTCTTCTGAGGTTTGTCAGTCTGCACCCCATTTCCATGTCTCTGGATCTATTTTGTTCCTCAGCTTGTTTTGTTCATTATATTCCACAAATAAGTGAGACCATGTGATACTTGCCTTTCTCTGACTGGCTTATTTCGCTTAGCAAAATAGTCTCCAGGTCCCTCCATGTCATCTCAAAGGATAAGAGAGCTTTCTTTCTTACAGCTGCATAGTGTTCCATTGTATATATGTAACACAGCTTTTTTATCCACTCATCCACTGATGGACACTTGGGCTGTTTCTGGATCTTAGCAATTGTAAATAGTGCTGCTATGAACATAATGGTACATATATCTTTCTGATCGGTGTTTCAGGCTTCTTAGGGTATATTCCTAGAAGTGGGATTACTAAACAACCATCAAAATGGAAAGGGAACCCACTATATGGGAGAGCGTAATTGCCAACGATACATCAGAGAAGGGGCTAACTTCCAAAATATATAGAGTACTCATACAACTCAACAAAAGGAAGACAAAGAACCCAATTAAAAAACTAGCAGAGGACCTAAATAGGCACCTCTCCAAACAGGACATACAAATGGCCAAGAGACATATAAAAAAAATGCTCAGTGTCACTAATCATCAGAGAGATGCAAATTAAAACAGCTAAGAGGTATCACCTCACACCTGCCAGAAGGGCTGCCATCAACAAATCATCAAACACCAAGTGCTGGCGAGGGTGTGGAGAAAAGGGGACTCTAGTACACTGCTGGTGGGAATGCAGACTAGTGCAGCCACTATGGAAAACAATGTGCTATTTCCTCAAAAAATTAAAAATTGAACTGCCATTTGATCCAGTGATCCCACTTCTAGGAATAATATATATATTTTAATCCTCATCCAACCATGCTTTTTAAAAATTGATTCTAGAGAGGGAGGAAGGGAGAGAGAGAGAGAGAGAGAGAGAGAGAGAGAGAGAGAGAGAGAGAGAGACATTGATGTGAGAGCAAAACATTGATTGGCTGCCTCCTACATATCCCCTACTAGACATCAAGCTTGAAACCTGGGCATGTGCCCTGACCAGAAATCAAACCCACGACCCTTTGGTGCATGGAACAACATCCAATCAACTGAGCCATACAGGCCAAGGCATAATATATTTTTAATAATATTCCCTTATTATTTGTTAATGTATAAAGAATACTTAGTGATGTCATTTCTTTCAATCTTGGTATGAATAACTTACATCTTTTCTTTTTTATATCCTGATTAGTCTGATAGAGGTATGTTAATTTATTTAATCTTCTTAATGAAATAGCTTTTGATTTCAATATTTTTCTTTATTGTTTTTGGTTTCTCTTTCAACTTTTTCCACTCTGATCTCTATTATTTCATTTCTTGTGCTTCATTTGCTCTTCATTTTCTATTTCCTTAAAGTTTCACCTTAAGCTGAGGTTATTGAGACCCTTTTGTTCTTTATATATAGTTGTTTCATGATCTAAATTTCTCCCTACAGATATTAGTAACATTTTACAGATTTTTGTAAATGTGTTTTCATTTTTATTCAGTTCAAAATAATTTCTAATTTTGCTCTCAATTTACTCTGATTCATGGGTAATTTAGAAGTGTTTTATTTGTTTTCAGATATTTAGGATATTTTCCAGAGATTTTTCTGTTAGTGGTAACTAATTTAATTTCATTCAGGGCATAAGATTTTTTTTTTATAACTTAAATCTCTTTTAATTTATTGAAAATTGTCTTATAACCCAGAATATGACCTACTTTGCTAAATGTGCTGTGTACACTTGAAAAAATGTGCATTCTGCTGTTGAATAGGGTATTTTATAAATGTCATTTAGATCAAAATGTTTAATAGTGCTGCTGAGATTTTTATACATCTTACCTTGTTTCCTCTTTAGTTGTCCTATCAATTATTAAGAAAGCGATATTAAGCCTCCAGTGATAATTCAGAATTTTCTATATCTCCTTGAAATTGTATCAGTTTTGTTTTTGTTTTATATATTTTGAAGCTCTGTTTTTAAGTATATAAATATTTAGTATTACTATTTATGATTGACTTTTTTATCATTATGCAATTAAATTCTTTATCCCTATGATATTCTTGTTATGAATTTACTTTGACATTAACAAAGGTACTTCCGCTTTCTTTTAATTAATGTTAACATGGTATGTATTTTTCACTATTTTATAGTTAATATATTTATATGTTATTATTTTATTTATTTATATTTAATATAGGTTTAGTTCAGCAGCATGTACTTGGGTCATATTTTGTAATCTAATCTGTCAATCTCTGTTGGGTGTTCCTTATTTATACTTAATGGTATTATTAATTTGGTCAAATTACATTTATTAATTTGCTATTTGTTCTCTACTTGTCCCATTTTTTCTTTTCTCTTTTATGCCTTTGTAGAGTTGTTGTTGTTGTTTTTCATTCTCTTTCTTGTTGGTTTATTAGCTATAATTCTTTAGTTTTCTTAGTAGTTGATTTACATCCTTTTTTTAAAATTTATTTTTGTTACAGATGTTTCTCCTTTTTTCCCCATTGACACCCTCCTCCCCATTCCCTCATCCCCAGCTTTGTTGTCCATGTCCATCAGTTATGCATACATGCATATAAGTTCTGTGGTTTGTCTCTTCCCTCCCCCCCAACCCCTTTTCTGAGGGTTGTCAGTCTGTACCCTACTTCCACATCTCTGGGTCTACCCTGTTCCTCAGACTGTTATGTTTATTATATTCCACAAATAAGTGAGATCATGTGGTATTTGTCTTTCTCTGCTTGGCTTGTTTCACTTAGGATAATACTCTCGAGGTCCCTCCATGTCGTCTCAAAGGATAAGAGATCTTTCTTTCTTACAGCAGCATAGTACTCCATTGTGTATATGTACCACAGCTTTTTTATGCATTCATCCACTGGTGGACACTTGGGCTGTTTCCAGATCTTAGCTATTGTAAATAGTGCTGTTATGAACATGAGGGTACATGTATTCTTTCTGATTGGTGTTTCAGGCTTCTTAGAGTATATTCCTAGAAGTGGGATAACTGGGTTAAATGGCAATTCAATTTTTAGTTTTTTGAGGTAACACCATAGTGTTTTCCACAGTGGCTGCACCAGTCTGCATTCCCACCAGCAGTGTACTAGAGTCCCCTTTTCTCCACACCCTCGCCAACACTTGTTGTTTGATGATTTGTTGATTGCAGCCATTCTGATAGGTGTGAGGTGATACCTCATTGTTGTTTTAATTTGCATCTCTCTGATGATTAGTGATGTTGAGCATTTCTTCAAATGTCTCTTAGCCACTTGTATGTCCTTTTTGGAGAAGTGTCTATTTAGTTCCTCTGCCCATTTTTTAATTGGGTTCTTTGTCTTCCTTTTGTTGAGTTGTATGAGCACTGTATATATTTTGGAGATTAACCCCTTATCTGATGTATCATTGGCAATTATGCTCTCCCATACAGTGGGTTCCCTTTCCATTTTGATGGTTGTTTCTTTTGCTGTGCAGAAGCTTTTGAGTTTGATGTAGTCCCATGTGTTCATTTTTCCCTTTGTTTCTGTTGCCTTAGGTGATGTATCAGTGAAGATTTTGCTGCGTATGATGTCCGAAATTTTGTTGCCTGCATTTTCTTCTAGGATTTTTATGGATTCACAAGTCACATTTAAGTCTTTTATCCATTTTGAGTTTATTCTTGTGTATGGTGTAAGTTGATGGTCTAGTTTCATTTTTTTGCATGTAGCTGTCCAATTTTTCCAACACCATTTATTAAAGAGGCTGTCTTTACTCCATTGTATGCTCTTGCCAACTTTGTCAAATATTAATTGACCATAATGTCTTGGGTCAATTTCTGGATTCTCTGTTATGTTCCACTGGTCTATATGCCTGTTCTTGTGCCAGTACCAGGCTGTTTTGATTACAGTAGCTTTGTAGTATAACCTGATATCCGGTATTGTGATCCCACCTATTTTGTCCTTCTTTTTCAAGATTGCTGTGGCTATTCAGGGTCTTTTTTGGTTCCATATAAACTTTTGAAGTATTTGTTCTAGTTCTGTGAAATATGTTGTTGGTATTTTGATGGGGATTGCATTGAATCTATAGATTGCTTTTTGTAATACGGACATTTTAATGATGTTAATTCTTCCAATCTATGAACAAGATATGTGCTTCCACTTTTTTATATCTTCTTCTATTTCTTTTTTCAATGTCCTGTAGTTTTCTGCAAATAGATCCTTTACTTCTTTGGTTAAGTTTATTCCTAGGTATCTTAATTGTTTTGCCGCAATGGTAAATGGGATTGTTTTTTTAGTTTCTCTTTCCGTGAGTTCATCATTGGTGTATAAGAATGCCGTCGATTTCTTGACATTAATTTTGTATCCTGCTACTTTGCCAAATTCATTTATTAAGTCTAGTTATTTTTGATGGAGTCTTTAGGGTTTTCTATGTATAATATCATGTCATCTGCGAATAATGACAGTTTCACTTCCTCCTTTCCAATTTGGATTCCTTTTATTTTTTCTTCATGTCTGATGCTGTGGCTAAGACTTCCAGTACTATGTTAAATAAGAGTGGTGAAAGTGGGCATCCCTGTCTTGTTCCCATTCTTAAGGGAAATGTTTTTAGTTTTTGCCCATTGAGTATGATGTTGGCTGTAGGTCTTTCATATATGGCCTTTATTATATTAAGATATGATCCCTCTATTCCCAAATTGCTGAGCGTTTTTATCAGAAATGGGTGCTGGACTTTGTCGAATGCTTTTTCAGCGTCTATTGATATGATCATGTGGTTTTTATCTTTCATTTTGTTTATATGGTGTATCACATTTATTGATTTGCAAATATTGTACCAGCCTTGCATCCCTGGAATGAATCCCACTTGGTCATGGTGAATAATTTTTTTGATGTATTGCTGGATTTGATTTGCTAGTATTTTGTTTAGGATTTTGGCATCTATGTTCATCAGGGATATTGGCCTGTAGTTTTCTTTCTTTGTAGTGTCTTTTTCTGGTTTTGGTTGTGAGGTTAGATAGTCTATTAGAAGTTTTTCTTGTTTCTTGAGGTAGGCCTGGAGTGCTATGAACTTCCCTCTCAGTACTGCTTTCGCTGCATCCCATAGATTTTGTGTTGTTGTGTGTTCATTTTCATTGGTTTCCAAGAAGTTTTTAAATTCTTCCTTGATCTCCTCAGTAACCCATTCATTGTTTAATAACATGCTATTTAGCCTCCATGTATTCAAATGTCTTTGCATGTTCTTGTTGCAATTGATTTCTAGTTTCGTGCCATTGTGATTTGAGAAGATGCTTGATATGATTTCAATCTTCTTGAACTTGTAGAGACCTCGTTTGTGTCCTAACATGTGGTCTATCTTTGAGAATGTCCCATGTGCGCTTGAGAAGAATGTGAATTCTGTAGTTTTGGGGTGTAATTCTCTGTAAATATCTATTAAATCCATTTGTTCTAGTGCTTCATTTAGAGTCTCTGTTTCCTTGTTAATTTTTTGTCTAGAGGATCTATCCAGTGATGTCAGCGGGGTGTTGAAGTCCCCTGCTATGATTGTATTGCTGTCGATTTCTCCTTTGAAGTCCTCCAGAAGATTTTTAATATATTTTGGTGCTCCTATATTGTGTGCATATATGTTTACCAAGGTTATATCTTCCTGTTGGATAGATCCTTTCAATATTATGTAGTGACCTTCTTTGTCTCTAGTTATGGCCTTCATTTTGAAATCTATTTTATCAGATATGAGTATTGCTACCCCAGCTTTTTTTTTCTTTCCGTTTGCTTGGAAGATTTTTTTCCATCCCTTCACTTTCAACCTATGTGAGTCTTTTGTTGTGAGGTGGGTCTCTTGTAAACAACATATATATGGGTCATGCTTTCTTATCCAATCCACTACTCTGTGTCTTTTTATTGGAGAATTCAATCCATTTACATTTAAGGTGATTATTGATATGTACTTATTTATTGCCATTTTTGTTTAATGTGGTTCTATTTTCCTTCCTATTTCTTCTACGAATTACAGCAGTCCTTTTAACATTTCTTGCAGTGCTAGTTTGGTGCTAATATAGCCCCTTAGCCTTTTTTTTTTTTTTTTTTTTTTTTTTGTCTGGGAAGCTCTTTATTTGACCTTCTATTTTGAATGATAGCCTTGTTGGGTAGAGTAGTCTTGGGTTCAGATCCTTGTTTTTCATGACCTTGATTACTTCATGCCATTCCCTTCTGGCCTGTAGTGTTTCTATTGAGAAGTCAGCTGATAGCCTTATGGGGGTTCCTTTGTAGGTAACCTGTTGCTTATCTCTTGCTGCCTTTAGGATTCTCTCTTTGTCTTTAATTTTTGGCATTTTAATTACTATGTGTCTTGGTGTGTGCCTGTTTGGGTTCTTCTTACTTGGGACTCTCTGTGCCTCTTGAACTTGAATGCCTTCTTTCTTCATAAAATTAGGGAAGTTCTCTGTCACTATTTCTTCAAATATATTCTCTAACCCTTGCTCATTTTCTTCTTCTTCAGGGACTCCAATGATGCGAATATTATTATCTTTCCAGTTGTCCCACAGTTCTCTTAAGCTGTCTTCCTATTTATTCATTGTTTTTTCCTTTTGGTTTTCTGATTGGTTGATTTTTTTCTACCCTGTCTTCTAATTCACTGATCTGGTCCTCAGCTTCCTCTACTCTGCTGTTTAGTCCTTCCAATGTGTTCTTCATTTCTGCTATGTCACTCTTCATTTCTTCTTGGTGCTTATTCATTTCCAAATGGTGATTTTCAATGTTTCTATGTCTTTGCTTATGGTGTTGATGTCCTTACTCATGCTGTTGAGCTTCCTCAAGATCATGGCTCTGAATTCTAGTTCTGTTAATTTGCTTAACTCCATTTCATTTATCTCATCTTCGGTAGAGGTCTCTTGTTCTTTCATTTGGGACCTGTTTCTTTATTTCACCATTTTGGCTATCTCAGTGGGTTTTGGAGCCTGCCAAATTTTCCCTGTTGATGTTGATGTTCTGCTGTTTGTGGCTCCCTCTAATGGTTTTGGATGAGCATGGAAGGACGCACGTTAAACACCACTGTGAAGTCTTACTTTCCTGGGTAGATTTGCAAGCCCAGAAAAGGTTAAGTTATCCTCTAGCTTTTTGCCTAGAGGCTATTAGTTGTGGTTACTTGAAGAGCCTTGGGTTCTCAGTTGAATGAAAACCTCCCTCAGGTGTTCAGCGTGAGAGGATTTCCCAAGGGTGGGGCAGATGCTGGTAGTTAATGAGCCTCAATTTGCGTTTCAATGGCCCACCTGGGTGTGGATGAATCTCCGAGGGAGGGGCTGCCGCCTCTCCCCAGAGCCCTGGGAAGGAGTAAGATGGCCACCATTCTGCATGGCCGCAACTCAGCAAAAGCTCTGAGTGCCCTCCAAATCCCGAGTGTCCCCACACAGTTCCAGTCCAGTCCGCCCTCCCTCTGCCGGAGCCCAGGTGAGTGGCTGTGGCTATTTAGCGCTCTGTCCCGGCCTCTGCGCTGTGGAGCCGGCTTGGGCTTTAACCCCGAGGGTGGTGAGCTGCTCATGGCTAAGGCTGCTGCTCTCCGTGGGCTCCCAGCCCCCTCTCGCGCCTCCGCAATCCTCCCAGGATTAACTTAGTGTCCCTGGTTGTATGGTCCTCGCAAGCTGCTTTTCTGTTGCTTTTTCCCGACGATTTGTCTTTATTTTAGTTGTAATTCCAGTTTGGTCCTGGGAGATGGTCTGTGTAGCTTCCATTCACTCTGCCGCCATTTTGGAATCTTGTCTGATTTACATCTTGTAGCACACCTTCAACCTACCACAGTTCACTTTCATATAATATTATACCACTTCACATATAGGATAAGAACCTTATCACAGTATATGTCAATTTCTTCCCTCTGGTATTAATGCTTTTCTTGTCATATAATTTACTTTTACATATGTTTAAACTCTTATTTATATTTTTAAATTTTTTTGTTTAAAAGGCCAATTACTATGTAGAGAGATATTTAAAATCAAATAAAAAAATAATCATATATAGTAACCAGTGCTGTTAGTTCTTTGTGTAGGTCCATATTTCCATTTAGACTAATTTTCTTTCTGCCTAAAGAACTTTCTTTAGTATTTCTTCTGGAAGTGAATTCCTATACCTTTTACATGTCTAAAAAAATCAAATTTCATCTTATTTTTTAAACACACAAGATACAGGGTTGACAATTATTTTCTTTTAAAAGTGTTTGGTCTAGGACCAACTATTTCCTACTACTGAGCAAGAGTTTCTGAATTCTCAAACCAGTTGTCTTTGAATTATGGGATGTTCTGGTCTGCTGGAGGGAACAGGTAGTCCTAGACCAGTAAGTACTGTTTTATCCAAAATTTCAGGCATATTTTCCCCAGCTTTAGGTAGTTTCCTCATATGCAGGTATGATCAATATTCTGCTGGAAACTCAAGAGCAACAGTGCGCAGATCTCCAAGAATTTCCCCTCTGTGTAGCTCTGCTCTGCTTTATTCTGTCCTACAAACTCCAGCTGCCTTAGCCTTCTTGTTATCTTAGCTTTCTTCAACTTACAGTGTCTGCAGAACTCCCCCCTAAGTTCTCCTTTGTGCTGTGTCCTGGAAAGTCTTCCAAGGCAGCAAACTACAGTAGTTTTATGGCTCACCTTGTTTGTTTCCTATTTGTCAGTGATCACTAGCCTTGGTGAAAACAATTGTTTTATGTATTTTGACCCACTTTTTTTTTTTTCCCCAGGCATGATAGTAAATCTCATTCCTGTTAGTCTGTGTTTGTCATAAATGAAAGTTTATGACAAATGATTTATAAATGCTACTTTCCAGGGAAGAGAATAAGAGTTCCAACCATCCCCTGAGCATTCTATATCATATAATAACCAGGACTTCATATTTAATCAATTCATTTAGATATGTCAAAAACCAGAGCTAGGTGTGGTTAAATCAGATCTTCTGTTTATCTATGATCTGTTCCAATGAATTCCTTAAACTATGTTAACTTGAATGCAAATGTGACATAGACATATGACAAGGAAACAACTTGCACTAATTTTTAAAGTGGAAAAATTGAATGATTTGAATGAGCCACAGGTGAGTTCTTTAACTGTCTATTGGTCATTTCAGTCTAGTTTATGTGGCTAAAAATATAGAGCCTGGTGAAGCCTGAAGTATTATCAAAAGTAGTACATTAGTGGAGGGCCAAACAATCATGAGCCCAAATTATTTTTTTCCTTTCATTTTCTGAGAAAAACATAAAGTTTCATATTTTGTTCAATCTTCTCCTTAACAGCTAAAAGTGCACTTCAGAGTGTATTTTGCATTGATGGCTTTATCAGTACTTTTGCTGTAAAACCAGAGCTCATGAATACCTACATAAAATGCCCCAGGACCCTGATTAGCCAGCAACTCTTCCGAGGACCTTTTTTATGGATTTTAACCTTCCTCATCACTTATCCTCGGGATCTCTCTGAAATGCCTCTCGCTCTCTGCCACTGATGTATTATATATTTCTTGATAAACTACTTGAGTTTTTGTTAGGCCTATTCCCACAGTGCTGCCTCCTTGAATATGCTTCGTGGACTCTGTGACTCTCCATCTCTCCTGCCCACACACCTGAGCCAGTGTTTCCAGGCCAAGGTCAAGTCCTGTATGGATAAGGGTGATTGAAAAAGTGAATAAAGTTAAAATATATTGAATACTATCTCTCTGTCATCGAGGCCTTCTATATTTTTTGTTATAAACAAAGAGAAACAACGTAGTAATAAAATTAATCTTCACAAACATTCTGGCACATAGAGTTTCTCAAATATAATTGGCTTATGTTTTTTTTTTAAGCAACATAAACTATTGTCAGTGAGTCCATTCTCATTGCAAAGTAAAACATTTTACAATGCCCGTGTAGCAGAAAACCTCTCCCAACTGCACTTGTTACTGATTCCATTTGACAAGTGGCTGCTTCTCGATAATTACTGTACAAACCATTACTTCCAAAATAAATTAAACTCTCATCACTTTATCCTGCTCTTCTACATTCATTAAAATGTATCTTGTAAAATAGGTGGCTGCACCTGCATTAGGAAGTGCAGACCCTATGTTAAAAGACTGTGTTTTGTATATATTTTGTCTTTGAGAGCTATGTTTAGTTCATCTGCAGTAAAAGTCCATGCACTTTTATGGGGCAGGGGAAGGGTGGAGCTAAACCCTAAATTCAAAGGGAATTTTTAATTCATTTTTATTTAGTCATTTTTTAATTTATTTGATAATCTCCTTATAAGGCCAATTTTATTACCTAAAGAATCAGTTCCTCTGTGATACATACAATGCTTTACATTCTATTTATTTTCACTAAGTAGATGATCTGCTCAGATCTGAGATGCAGCCTATCTTATATGGGGCTTAAAGGGAACTGAAATATGGCAAAACTGGACAGATTTTCTTGTTTTGAAACCTGATCCTAAATCATGTTTGTGATGATTAGAATTTGCTTCATTATCAGTGAGCCAAGTTGAACATATCGTCAATTTCCTTTTGATTTGAAAGAATTTTGGATGGTCTCCAACTGAGATCAACATTGCACAGTAAATATCGAATAATAATACTGGTTTATTTGTGTAGTAATAAGCTTCTTTTGTCTTATAGCTTTTACTGATAGTTTATGGAACTAATATCAGAACGCAAAATTTCTGACTCTCAGAGATTTTTTAAAAAAGGGATTATAGAAATATACATTTCTGGTCACCATACAAAATTTTTCAAACTCTCCGTTCACCATTCCCAAGTAATTAGAATATTTTAATATTATTATTCTGATATTGATCCACTGATTGACTCTTGGTATGACTGATCAACTGGGACCTTCCTTTAATAAACATTTATTGAGGACCAGAGTTCTTGGTATTGCAATAGGTGCTGTATTAGAGATGCCATTTTTACTTCTATCTTGATTTTAAGGTTCATAACAAGTAAAAGTGGAATATCTTCAGAGCTTTGTTGTTATAGATGTTTCTTCTATTTCCTATCTTTCATTGTAATTAACTCTCAATAATATAACTATAAAATTTAATGGCAGCTCCCAATATTGACTATATATTTTATAGAAAATATTAGGTGTGTTTACTAAAAGTTACTTGAAGATTCTGTCTTTGTTTTTAGCCATGTCCCAAATTTTCTCACCTTATTCTGTAAATAACCTTGCCTCCAGAGATTTTAGAATTACTGCCATAAGACCCCAAAGCAAACAATTATTCTCCAAGACAGTTCTGATATGAGATATAATGTCTCAAAAGATTCTCTGACAAATAGCCAAACCAATCTGACAGTGTAAAATGAAGCACTTGCAGAAAAGACTAGATTTTTTTTCTTTTTAAAAACGAAACCCCTTTTCTGCACAAAATTATTATTATAAGGTAAGACATTTATATTTTCTTTGATAAACAACCTGACAATAATTATTTGTGAGCCCCCAGATAGCCCTGGGTTACTGCATTTCCCTCACCTTAAAAATAAGGAAAGTGTTCAGAAATATTTATCAGTTTATACAAATGGTCACCCTATAATTTATAGAACTGTCGGAACTCAACATTTCTGACTCTCTGAGATTGTCAGGTATTGGAGATTAATGTCAATACTCTTCACTTATCTTCCATAAATAATGTCAATATTCATTAATTTTTATCCATAACTTTCTTTTTTTTTCATTCTCCATCTGTTCTTTGCTTATCTTTATTTCTCATGTTATATTTTGTATCTGGGATGATTCTTACCTATCTATTTCATGATACCCCCTATCTATTTTATCTCACTAGAATCAAAATAAGATAACTTCTCCATTCAAAACACAAATGGCATGCAATGTATAAAATTCTCATTATAGTCATTTGAAAAGAATTGGTCATACTTATGTTTTCTCCTTCCCCAGTATGATATTATAGTCCAGAAATTTAAAAAAGGCCTAAATTTCTGACCTAAAAAAATGAAGGTGGTCATTGAGAAGTTAATCTAATTCAAATACAACTTGAGGGGGAAGGGGCTTAAAAGAAATTTGTAAGTCATACTTATGTTGGTTAAATTATATTGAAAATGTAAGAGCAAAGAACAATACAACAACAAAAAATTAAATATTTTCCATTGAGAATAATTAATCCCAGAATGACCAGTTTTGCAAATTCAGAGAAACTGAGGATGTTAAGAAACTGGGAGTTGTTCTAGTAGATAATCTACTTCAATGATTTTGCAAGGCAGATATTTTTGGGCTGTGCTGATGTTTAGAAGATTTATCTTATTTCAAACTTAAAATCTCCCCTTTGTAATATCTTCCCATAGGCCCAGGTACTTTTTTTGGAAGCAATATAAAAGATTTGCTATGTAATTGTCATCGAAGTACATACGAATAGATGTTATATCTACACGATTTTTTTTTTTCTTTATACTGAACAACTTGAATTCCTTCCACAAGGTCAATGGCCATTTTATAGGCCTTCTTTAATCATGATGACCTCTGATGAGTGTTTTGGGCTTGTCAGTTTTCTGAAAATGTGGCACCCATTTCTTCTGTGATAGTGTGATATTGCTAAATGGAAATAATTACATTTTATAATTAATACAAAATATTTCCTCAAATGCAATGTAGAAGTTTGTTGTCTCATAAAAAATTATGGTAAGTGAACATTTTTAAATAAACTCAGTTTTCTTTCCTTTTTTTTTTTTTTTTAAACCAGAGGAAGCGTCTTATATTGATGAATTATCAACAGAAATAAAAAAAAATTATGTACCCACTTTCAGTTACCCCCTCTCCCTCCAGGATTTCATATTGCTCCACCTGGGCAAAGGATATTAATTTCCAAAACTCAAGTCTTTCCCCTATCTGTATGACCTAACTTAGAAATTCAATAGCAATCCCCCCCGCCCCTACGAACAATGCCTGCTGTTGCTACATAGTAACAATTAAGGGTGAAGGGATGTGGGGGGGAAGCAGTTAGATGAGTAAGAAGAGCAATGCACAGGAAAACAGAAGCATAAGCCTATCAAAGGTCCCTCTAACCTGTTTCAGTGGCTTGCTCCTTTATTGGTTGCATATCTCTTTGAGCTTAATCATGCCCTTCTAAATCAGATTGGGGATTTCTACTGTCAGCCTTGAAACCAGCCCCATAGCCATGAGATGAGCTAATCCAAACCGAGGCATGTTCCTGACCCACAACAACTTACAGTTATGGGTCAGGCACATTTTTCTGCCCCTCTACATCTTTGCCGCTTTTCCACCCAGTCAGGAACTGCCATTTCTGGAGCAGTAATGGGATACGTGATAGGAATGTCAAACTCGATGTCAAACTCATATTTGAGGAGGTCATGGATATACCAGCATTTTCCAAACCACCAAGTCCCTTCCTTTTTAGACTCCAGTCAGAACCAATCACTGTCCGCATTGTTGTTGCTCTCCACATATGGAATAAGAGACTGATGTTATTCCTTGACTCGCTTACCTACAACTGCAGATCTCGAGATCTGGCACCGGGACCTTAGACATGCTGATGGCCTTGCCTGTCATCTTAGACTCGATTTTCTTAGTTCTAAAATAAGGATGCTAACAAGATGGTTTACTTATTTGTATTTTTAAAATGTATTTTTATTTTTATTGTTGAAAGTATTGCAAGAGGGTTTATTTTCCAATTTTAAAAGTGTTGGCATCAAATTGCTAGTAATCACCTTTGTCATCTGCAAACTTTCTAACCAAGATTTCTGTCTTCAATCCAAACTATGGTAAAAATGTAGAAGAAAAACCCCCAAATGTGGCCAACTGCTAGATATTTTCTTTTCAAACCCATTCATTCATGAAAAATCTGAGCTATAGTTGTTCCACAAATCTCTAAAGCACCTGTCCCCCAAATCCTCATGCCTCTCGAGTCTTAAGCACATTCATCGGAGCCATCAGAATAACATCATAAGGCAGGTATTATTTTCATCACTTTAAACGTTAGGAAACTGAAACTTAGAGACAGTTACTTTCTCAAATCACACAACCTGTTGAGTGTAAAAACAGGGTTAGAACCTGGGTCTGTTTGTTATTGCCTCACAAAATGAAGATATGTTTTTTTGTACAGCTTCCATATGTAGTAACCCAAAATGAAACTAAGAATAATAAACTAAATCTTCTTTGATATATCTTGCTCTTAGGAATTCATTCTAGCTCCTTCTTAAAGTCCTTTCAAAGCCTACTAATTTATCTGTTCCCTCTGATTCTTTATGATACATTATTTAAAGCACTTCTATGACTTTCAGCTTATTGTGCTTTACAGATATGTGTACACTTGTCTAAGCACCCCTACCATAACGTACACTCTTCAAGCACAGAGACTAAATTTTAATCATCATGATGTCCATAAAAAGATAACTTAGTTCTTACGCAGAGCAGACATTCCATAAATATTTCTGAAATGCATTGAATTGAATTAAAATAAATTGAGCACCACATTTTACAGCCTTTAAGCTTTAAGTCTGAGTGATGATCTAAATTGTTAGAGGTGTCCTTAGGAGATATAGCAGAAATTAATTTAACTTTTGTGCATGCACAAAATGACAACCTATTAATAATTATAAGCCAATATTTAGAAATAATTACTCTGTATATTTGTTTAATTTATTTGCATAAATATACATGTTTACTAAACATACATAATTTGAATTTTTGTTTTGTATTGTTTCTGCTAATTTTTTTTTGTTTGCTAATCTGTTTTATATTTCTGAAAATATTGGTGAACAACATAATAGGTAAGTGTCTGAAAGCTTGGAATAAATTTTTCCGTAACCTAAATATGCTTTACAAAAAACATTTATTGAGCATCCACTAGAATAGACTGTACTGTACCAGAAATGGGGAATTTATAGAGAATGAAGATGAGTTTTTCCCCAGTCAAGCTGCTCCTAGTTTAATGGGTATTATGGATATTATTTGTATTCCTCCTCCCAAATTCAAAATTTGAAATTCTAACCCTCAATATAATGGTATTAGGATGTGGACCCTTATCGAGATAATTAGGTCATGACAGTTGAGTTCTCATGAATGAATTTGTGCTCCCATGAGAAGAAACATGAGAGCTTGCTCTGGCTCTCTCTGTTTTCTGCTATGTCAGATACAACAAGAAGTTGACAATCTGCAATTAGGAAGAAGTCCTTCACCAGACACCGAATTGACCTGCATCTTGATCTTAGACTTCCTAGCTTCCAGAATTATGAGAAATAAACTCTTGTGGCTATTAGCAACCTAGTTTATAGTATTTTATCATAGAAGCCCAAGATGACTAGGACATTGTGGAAACCAGATGTATTAGCAACCAGGTAAATTATTTATTAGCAGGAAGGAAGAACACCTTCACCAGACTCGAAGTGTCAGGAAAATCTGTCTGAAGCTATCCTAAGATTTAAGAGTTACTTAGGACAAGGCCATGTTGGAGAAAGTAGACATTTTCAGTAGAGTGAACAATCAGTGCTTGGTGTGTAGGTAGAATGAAAAGGTAATCAAAGCTGATGAATCATTAAGTGCCTGGCAGGGAGTACTCGAGAAAGAGGCTGAAGATATGGGCAGTAGCCACATTAAAGGGGGACCTGCAGGTCAGGTGGAAGAGCTTTGATGCTGTCATTACAGTGTGTCAAGAAAAAGAGAACCATGTTTACATTTATGTTTAGCTGAGATGCTCTAATGCCCAGTAAAGAGCAGAAAGGGGACTGAATGTGGGCAACCAAAGCAATTGTAGAAAGTTAGGTACAGACTGAGATAAAATAAAAAGACTTGGTGGATAACTGGCAAAGAGGCACAGGGATAAATACAAAGATTAAGGTTTGAGTGAGCAATAATTAGTTCACCTTCTGATTTGTTGACTGAATCTTGGCTGAGAACACTGGTTGGGAATCTCAGTACTTAGGTGGTAGTTGAAACTATGAACATGGAGAGCTCACCTAGGGTGAGTGTACAGAGTAAAATAACAGTAGACCAAGAATGGGATCCTGAGGAATTTTATCAATTGAAGAACAGTGTCAAGTAAAAGTAGTCTAAAGAGACAGAGAAGGAAAATGTGAGATATTTAAAAGATTGACAGAATGTGGTGTATGGAAAACAAAGTTTTTTTTAGAATGATTGAATGACCAACAGTGTTAGATGTTTGTTGATGCTGTTGCAGAAGAATACGAACCAGAAGAAAAGAAGACTAAAAAGAAGGAGGATGAGAAGGAAGAGGACGAGGAAAGAAGATAAATAAGGAAATATAATTTGTATTAATAAGTTTTTTCTCTGTGCCAGGTGATACTATTAAGTGCTTTACATGCAGCATCTTGTCACGTCTTCCAAAAAACTATAGGAAACAAGTACTTTTCACAGTAAAATTTATGTATAATATGATTGGCAGTTGGTTCCCAGACCCAGGAATTCCAGGTCAGTTATCTGGTTTGGTTCAGTAGTCACTTCATAAACCTTGTTATAATAATATAGCCCTAAAGTTTACATGATTTAATTTTTGGATTCCACTTATAGAGTTATAGCAGAGTTTCCTGTATTATTTCTATTTTACAGATGGAAACATTGTGATTTTGAGAGATTAGATTATTTCACTTGTTACAGTCATGAGAATACCAAGGGGGAATTATTTTCATCAGATCCCAATATGATAATTAATTTGATGTGTTAACATGACTGGGCCATGTGGTGCCTAGATATGTGGTTAAACATTATTCTGGTGTATCTAAAGGTGTTTCTGGCTGAGATCAACATTTGAATCGGTAGCCTTAGTAAAGCATATTGTAGTCCCCAGTGTATGCTGGCCTCACCCAATCCATTGAAAGCCTGAATAGAACAAAAAGGCTGATGAAGGGAGAATTCACTCTCTCTGCCTGACTGTCTTCAAGTTGGGACATTGGTTTCTCCTGCCTTCACACTCAGACTCAGACTCAGACTCAGATTCAGAACAAAACTTACACCATAGTTCTGCTTTTCAGGTGGAGTTGGACTCAAACTATATCAATGGCTCTCTTGGGTCTCCAGCTTTCCTACTGCAGAATCTGGACTTCTAATCACCCCAGAACACATATGCCAATTTATATAGACACTTATATACAGCTCCTATGGAATCTGTTGCTCTGGAGAACCCTGATTAATATACCCACCCACCTTCACTTACCAGCTAACTCTAAATTAGCCTACTAAAAGGTACAGTACTTGCTATTAAAATGCAGCTTCAAAAGCCCTTCTGCACAAAAATGCTGGAGTTGTCACTGGTCACAGGGACTGTGTTAATTAGTGTATAACAGTATCAGGAACTTGAGAATACTTTATATTCCTTAAATACAGAAATAATTATTCTTTAACTATCCTACTTAATCCATTTCTACTTCTAGTGCTCTATATTTCCTACATGCAAAAGGAAAGTTTCTCTTTTTGATCCCTCTTAGATTATGCACTAACAAATAAGAGAACTTCACAACATCAGCATTAGAATCCCCCAGAAACTCTGTATCAGATCATTTTCCCTCAGAGGCAGAAAAAAGTGGCATACTTGTTAAGTCTGTTGTTCATTTTCATATATGTAGCATTAATTAACATTGAAAAAGCTCCACTTTCCTCCTTAAAACCTTGATAAGAACTGAATATTAAAATAACATAGTCCTACTATAGTCAATGAGAAGCTTCATGATAGAAATTATGGCATTGGTGCCCACAATATTTCAACAGAGAAGATATGCTGAAGTTTCTATAAGCCCTCCATGATTTCAAGCTAACAGCAAATGCTGAGTTTTTGTAAGGGAACTTATAAGCAAGCATATTAAAAGAAGGTACTGATAAACTAAACTGCTCTTCATGAGATCATATGTTATCTGATGTTATTCCCTCCTTGTGTGCCAAAGGACCATGGTTGGAAAAACCCTACATTTAAGGCTGATTTAGGGAGAGGGGCTCTAGGCCATTTTTCATATGATAATTTATATTTCACTGGGAAGTGATGAGATGGATAAACTGACCATGGGCTTTCTACAGTATTGTCCTTTCGAAAACCCGACCGATTTATTATAAATTATACCAAAGGAAGAAGCATAAACAAGGAATATTTTACAAAATGCATATATTTTTAATTGCAGTCAGGAGAAATAATACATGCAATATACCTGATAATATTTCAATTAAAGAATGGAGGCAGCATGCTTCTCAGTTCTCCAAATAAGGGGAAAAGTTATACTTAGATGTCATCACTATTAATTTACTTAGGTTTCTTTTTTTTTTTTTAATTTTATTTATTGATTTTATTTTATTCCTCACCCGAGGATGTTTTTCCATTCATCATCAGATAGAGTGGGAGGAAGGAAGGGAGAGAGAGACAGAAGGAAACATTGATGTGATAGAGCCACATCGAATGGTTGCCTCCTGCACGACCCGACCAGGGCCGGGAAAGAACCGCAACCGAAGTACCTGCCCTTGTTCGAAATCGAACCCGCAACTGTTTGGTCCAAGGGCCGATGTCTAACCATTGAGCCAAACCGGCCAGGGCAATTTACTTAGGTTTCCAAGAGGGGGTTGGTCCACCTCATCTCTCAGAAGCAGACATAAGGTCATGCCACGGAACTTGGCCACGCCTGAACCTTTGATTGTACATATTCCTTCCAAGAAGAGGGATTTCAACTGCCTGGTCTTTAGAAACCAGAAACTCCATCAGTGAGAAATGAGAGCAGCAATATATGATTTGTATTTAAAATGATCTTTGGAAAAAATAAAGATGTTGACAAACCTCCTGAATGATTTCTAACACTTGAACTTGTGAATTTTTAAAAATGTCTTAGCTTATGAAAGAAATTCATAAATTAAGGTCCAGTAGTTTGTGTTTGTTGACCAAAGTCCCTAAAATACCACAGTGCTCAAACTAAGCTTTGAACAAAGTGATTTCTCTAGATTCAAACACAATGTTCTCTTGTGATAGAAAATAAATTTAAACTTTTTAAAAAATGAAAGTCAGTGAGTGAGCCTCAAGGTTTATTGTATATGGTTCAAGAAACAGGTATAAATATTGTCTAAATACAGACCAAGAAAGAGTTTTTTTCAAACTAATACTTAATAGGAAAGCAAATCTGAGAATCTGAGGGTTTTCCCAAACATGTTCAGGATTTAATTTGACATTTAAGATAACAGTTGAATGGCTTTTAATACTGTTAGGAAAATTGATCCTCATCTGGAGCGATTTCTTTTTAGTTTCTTTTCTTTTTTTCCTTCTCATTTGAGATGTTTTCTTTTCTTTCTCTTTTTTTATCTTTGTTGTTGAAAGTATTACAGATGTCCCTCCTTCTTTCCCCCATTGACACCTTCCTCCCTGCTCCCGCCCCTCCCGCCATCTCTTTTTACTTTCAATCATCAGTTATTCACCTGTTGTTTTAGTATTAAGAACCTGCTGTATTCAATAAATTCAGACAGAAGCACGTTATTATCTTCCTTTGGTTCACTGTAATGCATCAAAACCCTCTGAGATGTGTGCTGCAAACAGGGTCACTGAGCCCCTGTCCGGACTTTCCTCAGCTTCACACAGGAGAGAGAATCCTGTGTTCACCTATAACGGAAAGGCAATGAAAACATATACTCTGGGAGCATAGGAGAAGGAGCGCTGTATCTGCTTCTGTCTGATCTGGACTTAAAATAATGAATAAGGTTTTACCAAGTCCTTTGTCCACTCTTCTCCCACCAGGCCTTGCTCCCATTCATTCTCCTCACAACCAGATTTCACTCTATAAATGCATGGAAGGTTATGCACTTCCCCTGCTCACATCCTCTCATGGCTTCCCACTGCACTTAGAGTAAGATCCAGTGTCCTTTCCATGGCATGCAAGGCCCTCCATGATCTGGCTTCAGCCTTTCTAGCCTCATCTCACCTTGCTCTTTTGTCCACTCCAGCCAGGTGAGTCTTTTCCTCGCTGTCGAAGCCCAGACCCACAGCAGGCCCTGCCATCTCCAGTTCTCACTGTATGGAAACCGTTCTCCCACATTTAAAAAAAATCCTTACCTGAGGACATGCTTCCATTGATTTTAGAGAGAGAGAGAGAGCGACATTGATGTGAGACTGAAGCATCCATTTGTTGCCTCCTGCGTGCACCCCGACCAGGGATTGAACCTGCAACCTGGGTATGTGTCCTGACTGGGAATCAAACCCGTGACCTTTCTGTGTACAAGACGATGCTCCAATGAACTGAGCCACACCGGCCAGGGCTCCCCCATATCTTTAATAGCTTGCTTCTTCTCCTCATTCACCTAGCAGCATAAATGCCACCTTCTCAGAGAGGCCTTCCTGGACCTCACTGTTTAAACACTCTCTAAAGTACCACCCTGTTTTATTTTGTTTCTTGGCATTATCTGAAAACACTGTGCTATTTTTTATGGTCAGTCCTGCCACAACCACCCCTTTGCCCATGGAATGTAACTGTCACGTTCACTATGTATTTTCAATTCTAGAACAGGGCCAGTACATCCCAGGAGCCCAGTAATTATTGTTGAATACATGAATCATCATCATTATATTTTCAGATTCTTTCTCCATTTTAAATAATAGTAAAGAATCTGGATGAGTTTTCTCTCTGTACAAGTGAATATACCAATTAATATTTTGGTACAATCTTACTAAGTTAATGATCAGTCCTTAAAAGAAGGCCAAATGTAATGTAATAAAAGAAAAGACATAGTGTGCATGGCATTTATTCCTTGGAGTCCTTGGCCAGTGCTGTTACATTCTCATGGCACTGAATTCACAAATGTAAGAAAAATTAAAAATAAATTATCTCTTCCTCTTTTTATGTTTTCAACAGTACCATTGTCTTTGAGTGTTCCCCAAAGGGGGTACATGAGGTCAGTTTGCACATAACTAGCAAGGTTGAAACACTATTTCAGTTTTGTTGCAATCTTCCCTTTATGGGAAGGCTAACATTCCAATATTATTAAAAATGCAAACCAATAAGACATGAAATGGCTTGCTTATTGCTAACATTTATGCAAAACCACTTAAAATGTTAAAAATATTGATCTCCTACCCTATGTAGCAATTAATGCGGCACAGATGACGACAATTGTTTTGTGTTTTTTTTTTTTCCATTGGAAAATCACCAGCAATCCACACAGTCTCTTCTTCTACTTAATTAACACAACTATATATATCCTTCAAAGTCACAGGAAACTGGTGTAATTGCTTTTGTAAATTCAACTAGTCTCCAATGAAGAACAGATTGCTAAATTAAATTCAAGTAATTTCAAGCTTTAAAAGAAATCAGAAATATAGACATTCTTTCCCCTGTTTAGTACGAGGTGATGTAGAGGTCAGGAAAAGAAAAGGAAAAGGAAGAATTGCTAGACGTGCCTTTGATTCTCTGTTGAGATATTATGTACTTTTTAAAGACCATTTGTCAAGCAGACATCATGTTATATGCTATATAAAATAATTATACTTTATAATCAGCCATGACATGGTTGGCAACATAGATGTATGCTGAATTTATTTGAAATCAAAGCTTGTGTGTGTTTGTGTGTGTAGATTAGCCCTGAAGTAAAAGCTGAAGAAAATAAAGATTGTAGAAACAAGGTAAACAAGAGAAGTTTTAACTTTTGATTATTTATATTTTTTATCTAGAGAAGATAAAAGAGGGGACAATGGGAAAGTGGGAAAGGAGAAAGGCAAAAACAAAAACAGAAACGAAAACAAAACAGAGATCAGAGAAAAAGATACACAACCCATTCTCATTATTCATGGGTTCTGTATTTGTAAATTTGCTTAGTTGTTAAAATGTATTTGTAACCCCAACATCAATATTCCAGACACCTCATGGACATGCCTATGTGCACAGCAGTGAAAAATTTGAGGTGCTGGATACTCACATACCAAGATGAGGCCCAACAAGGCTGTGCCCTGCTTTCTTGTTCAATTCTCATACTGCAAACGTGTGTCCTATTCTTGGTATATTTAATGTCTTGCTTTTGCATCTTTGTGCTTTTTCTTGATGATTGTTTATAACGGTCCACAAGCAGTGTGCTGGAATTCTGTCTAGTGTTCCTGAGAGCCAGAACACTGTGATGTGCCTTACAGAGAAGGTTTGTGTCTTCAAAAATATATGTATTCATTCAAGCATCAGTTATAATGCTGTTGCCCATGACTTCAATATAAATACATCAACAATGTATATTAAATAAAATGTCTTTAAAGAGAAACACACATAAAACAAGGCTATATTTTGATCTGTTGACAAAAATGTGACCAGAGGCTCAAAGGAACCTAACCTTGTATTTCTCTTAGGAGTAATGATTCAGTATTTGCTAACTCAGTTTTGCTGTGGCTTTATCAATATAACGTCTATGAACAATAAGAATAAACTGAGTATATATACATAAAAACACACTGTTGATTCTTATTAGTCACACTAGTTTTGTTATATAGCTATAAATAGAGTGAGACAGACAAAAACAGAGAGAGGGAGGAAAAGAGACAGAAGGAGAGCGCTATCTCATGTCTTGGCCAAATGTGGGCTGCTTATCAGGGGACAGGATTAAAGTGGATAAACAGGAAGTAATGTGACTAGATGAACAGCTGAAAGCTCATTCAGAGTAGCAAAAGACTGAAGTAGTCACAGAATGTAAGAAAAAAGGGAACTTCGAGAGTTTGCCTGTCTAACTTCATCATTACGCAGTTGATGGATGTGAGATTAGGCACACTGGTTTGAGGTAAGGCTCAGTAGCTCAATTCAAATCTCAGCTCTTACCCTCTTTACTTCTGTGGGCCTTATTGAATCCTCTGTAAGATGGACCTACTGATATGTCTCATAGGGTTGTAATAAGAATTAAATGAGGTAAGAAATCAAAGAGAGTAGAAGAGTGGGTGCCTTGCATTCAAGCAGTCAGTTAAAAATGTGATGAGTATTACATGGACGTCTAGACTTACATTTACCTAGAAACCTCCTGGTGGGAACCAGGCCTCAGGTCCTCTCATCCCTGTGCAGTGTTCTTTACCATCACATCATCTGATGGCCATTGAGGCAGCAGTTGCCCTGAACGGCCTCTACGTGCTATCATGGTGATCGGCATGAAGAGGTTTGTTTCGTAGCATGGGCTACAGAGTCAAAGTCAAAGTCATGTAAAGAGGTGGTTGAGTGGAAGAGGGATGCCTGCTTCAGTTTTGTTTTCTAAAAGAACATCACTTCCAAAGAACAGAAATAAAAAGTAATGTGAAATCTTATCTATCCACTACCCAATCATTTATATTCTTACAATGGAATAGGCTTTGATTTCTGCTAGGAGAATAAAGCAAACTAGTGTGAAAAGGAAGAGGTTTATCTCTTGTTTTTCCTTTTTTAATGAAAAAAATGGAAATAACTGCATCCTCAATCCTATTTTGTTCATATATATATATATATAAAATGTTAAAATCACTTGAATCCATTTATGATGAAACATTCCACCAAAACTGGAGATGGAGACCCATCCTAAGTAAAATTAGTTAGGATTTAAAATAACTTATTTGATCTCATTTTTCATTACTAAGGAAGCCACAGAGTGAAATAAAATTACAGCACTTTTCATATCATATCTACATGGACATGCATAGAAAATCTGTTTTCAATGCTAATAATAATAATAATAATAATATCTATTTTTTACATGTCAGAGAGATACAACTGCTATTTTAATTTATTTCACCAAGCCAGTTTATCAACATGAGTAACTGGTACAGAGCTGGCAAATGAAATCTACAGATTTTATAACTTTGCATTTTGGATTAGACCAGATAACACTGAAGAGAACTTCAAGAACGTGGCTTTCCTTTTTTCCTTCTCTGTCTCAAAGGGAATCTGGCAAAAGCTCATGATTTCATCAAGAGAAACTTACCATTAAAAAAAAAATGTCTCTTTAAACCTATTCAGTTAGTTGCCCGGTTTGTATTAAATACAAACTGTTTCATACAACACTTTGTAGAAGCAAATGTGCCTATAACATAACTCCCATTTGGATTCATTGAAAAATGTGACGTATTTTACATTTTAAATAAAATATTTGTATATTGTAGCAATTTGCATTGCCTTTGCATAGGTACGTTTTCATGAATAGGATATACTTATTCCTCAAGAGTTGGCTAACAAATGGTATTTGTTAGTATTAATACCTAAAAGAATGTCATCAAATAAAATGGCATTGTTATTGTTGCTGTCTTTATTTTAATTTCAAAGTCATACAGAAATATCATGAAACACACACAGGGCTATACTTCAGTAAGTTGTCCTAAGTGCATACTATTTATTATATATTTGAAGGCTTCATTGTAGCTAATGAACTTTGAGCCATAAAAATTAAACACATTGATCTAAAAAATATAACAAATAGGTAAGGAGATGCTAAATAAGTCATCAGATTTACTAAATCTAAATGTTTATGTTTATCTGTTTCTGGAATGAGAGGCAGGCATTTCTCACCGTCAGAGTAGAGGGTTAATGTATGAGAAGACCATTAAACTCCCATCATTTAAACATAACTGCCTCATGTGTCTACATTATGTTTCATAGCTATTTTTAAGCCATTTAAGCTTTTCAATTTCCACTAAACATTCACCAAGAGATTTTCTATTAAATTTAGTGCAATATTTTAAATGATCGGCACAACTTGATTTTAAATAAATTCAACAGTAAAAGTAATTTCTAAAGACATAACTTACATAATTTCCTTCACTGCATCACTGGTTCTGAATAGTGGCTTTCAAGTTTAAATCATTAAAAATCTTTTAGAATCCCCAGGCGTCTGCACTTTGTATAAATCTAATGTAAATTTTAGGGAGTTAATTGTGGCTAACGTGGCAAAATAAGCTGTGGTATATTTATATATTTCTGGTTGCCCAAAGTAATTTGAAACAGCAAATATTTCACAAAATGTTACGTAAACAAGTAAAACACTAGAAAATTTTCAAAGAAGAATTAAAATGATTTCTGTTTCCTGAGAATATTTTTGATCTGCTTAAGAATACTCTTGGCCAGGAAATTATTATGTGATGTAGTGCATCCCGGAACACAGGGGTGTGTAACTGGGAACTTGGGAATTTCACCTGGAAAGAGCAATTGACAATGCGGGATGATTGGCTGACTCATCAATGAAGACAGAAAGCTGAGTTAGAATACAAAGGAGCTATTGATGGCTTTTGTGTGCGGCAGACAGAAGCCTCAAGGAAGGGTGACTGCTCTCTCCTAGTGTCATGGATGTCATGATAGAAAGTTTTATGTTTGTTTCTGACATTAGGCAAACAAAAACCTTTTGAATAGTGAATTAGGCTCTTGTTTTGAGCCTGCAAGCTGTCTCCCTTCCTGTCCCTGAGCACTGATCTGATTGCAGCTCTCTCGTTTTCACTGTGTGGGGAATGTGGGTAGAAGGCCTAAGACAGGAGCACCGACCTCACTCCCCTGAGCTCACATCGCTTTTGGAGTTTTCTTCTTTTCTTTATTTCTTTTTCTTTTTTCTTTGGTGGGGAGGAGAGTAGGGGGTGTTGGGGTGTAGGAGTGTAGGAGCCTACCAATCTCTTTGCTTAAGTGAACAATGTGAGTTAGGCCTTCTGAAATCAGTTTAGCAAAAGACCCTTTCTTCTTTTCCCTCTGGAGAAGGATACAACACTATCACCACGATTCAGCTTTACTTGTCTGGGTCTGTGCAAATTGTGAGGGAAAGAGTGCTTTGAGGGAGCCCTTCCTGTTCCCTTTGGTCCCTGTGATCTGCACTCACTTGAGGTTCTGAGGTTCAAAATTCGATGACTTGGCAGGAAAAGATAAATCTGTTTTTTAAAGGCTTGGTGAGGATTGTATTCTAGTTGAGGGAGTCACAGATTGAAAAAACTGAAACCATTTTTAAAGCCCTTGATTATGGCCGACTTTTAAATGTATACATTCACTTTGAATTAAAGGAATCCAGAGAAATGAGAATAATTTCTGCTTTCTGTGGCCAGACTTTGAAGTGGAGAAATGTGGAACTAAAAGCAAATAGCATAACCTGTTTTAATCAAAAGGAGTCTAGCAAGAAACAATCAATTAAAGAACAGTCTGATTCTCTGCGACATCAATGTATGAAAATCTGTTAGACGCCAGATTGTGTCTCAAGACACATATGATGAACTGAAAAAAATGACCTGCTAATAGCTTTTACGGGTAATAAATGCATCATGTTATTGGTAATTCTGCAGATGGTAAATCAAGCTAATATCGAAGCTGAAATAAGCTACTTGTTAAATATAGTTCAAAATGATCTTCTCTGTTATTCAAAAACTGTATTGCACAGAAAAGAAAGATGATTACTCCCTATATTTCTAAGCATCTTAAATAGATAAACATTCCCATTCTGCCATGGAGGCATTTTAATTTTTAAATCCTTAGGAAAGAACATGCCTGAAATAAATTTAAGCTGAGAAGTGCTATGTTTATTTAGATTATGAGCAGGAAGTACAATGTAAAATCTGTGCTGAAATTGAAGTGTGACTTTACTGCATACCATGCATATTAGATGATATTTCCAATCAGCATTTGGAACACTGACCTGGTAAATTTGAGCATTTAAGCACAACACATATTAACAACGATGGAGTGATGGACATGCCACTGATATTATTGACTCTCTTGAATAGTCTCATTTGCCTAAAAAACACTTTAGCTTCAAATTTTGTTGTTATTATAAGATCTAACATAGATAGCAACACAATTCTGGGGAGGGGAGGAAGGTTAAAAAAAGAGAAGGCAGGAAATGGTCCAAGAAATCACTCCTATGGTGGAGTGGGGGAGTTGGGGTGGGGGGTGAGGTTGTGACTGTCCATGAGGTACAAAGGGAAACTCAGCAAATGAAAAAAATTAACTTTGTAAGTGGCAGGTCAGACCACTGAATGTCAAAATGGGCTTTTCTTACCTGGTTATTTTAAACCTAAAATTGTTTTGTTTGCCTATCTATATGTCATGTGAGTAAACTCACTGATTTTTATTAACTGGGGATAAGATCAGTTCTAAGTGTGTATTGACTTTTTAAATGAGTAATTTCTGAAATATATTTCAGAAAAATTTGTTTATATATATATATACACTTATGAATGCATGTACAGAAATATACAGACACATATATACAATTTATAATTGTTTATATTTCTAATTTCATTGCAATTCTAGAAAACCACAATTGCTTGTTTGGAGTAAAAGAAAAATAATTTCTCTTTAAGAAGGTTATATGTGTTCCATGAAATATTTCCAGTATTAGGTAGAATCAAGGATCTAGAGTCTTTGAAAATCAAATGTATTTTAGTTCTGGATTTACCTATTACCTGGAACATCTTGAGGAAAATCAGTTAATACCATAAATTTCCAGCTTTTTAACAGTAAATAAATGTTAGCTATTCACCAATTTCCTAGGATATGACTGAGGACAGTGGCAGTGACAGCAATCCCATCTTTAAGCAGTAAAAAAAGAGTAAAATATCACCTCATTGGAGGAACAGATGTTTGCAATCCATTAACATCTATTAATTCACTGCAGAATCAGAAATGTATAATACGACTAATCCTAGGCCAAATTGTGAAGCTGGGGATTATTACAATGAGCAGATCTCCGAATTCCCATCCGTAGTCCTTTTCACAAAGATTACTAATGTTCTCTAGTTCCCCACCTTTGTCTTCACTGTTCATTCAGTTTACTCAAGCACTATAATAAAGGCACTAATGAGATAATATCTCTGCATATTATCTCTGATAATATCTAGAATGTTTTCAGCTTAAAGTAAAAAAGCATACAACTGAAAGGCCTAAGCAATAAGGATATTTATTGTATCACATAACAAAATGTCCAAAGGTAGGTCAGCTCCAGGGTTCATTGGTCATCTCAACACTAACAGCCAAGGATCTGTCTGTTTTTGCTATTTACCAAAATAATCTTAATGCTAAAATCAAATTATAAAATATATCAGTTTACACATATTTTATATCTTACTATGCAATTAAATAA
Source organism: Tadarida brasiliensis (assembly GCA_030848825.1). Taxonomy (NCBI): domain Eukaryota; kingdom Metazoa; phylum Chordata; class Mammalia; order Chiroptera; family Molossidae; genus Tadarida; species Tadarida brasiliensis. The sequence goes on from CM061265.1 coordinate 47,350,960, forward strand.
ATTATATTTTAATGATGCAATTCTTTCTTACTTTTCTTTGGTTTAAATATTTCTTACTGTCTGGAGATATTTCAAGACAGAAGTTAGGAAGCAGCGAATTTAATATATGTTATTTTGTGGTTCTATGAAGATAAATAGTAATTCTCCCTATTCTTATTGTGTTGAGACAAGATAGAGGTACAGACAATGTTGGGGAATTATTGGTTGAAAGGCAGCACCAAAACCTGGAGGAACTCTGACCTTTCTTTCTACAAAATATGTCCAGTATAGGGTATTTGAGGGGAGAGCTCTGCAGTTAACTGAAACATAGGAGAGAAAACCAGGAAGTAGTGAGAATGTGGTCTTGACATGCGGTTCTATTTCTTAGCAAAATCAGGTACACATAAGTATTTGACAATCTTGGTCAGAAAAATGCATTGATAATGGAATGGAGTATATGCTAGACTTCTCACATGAGCAACCTATTTTCCTGGACCATGGGACAGAATGAACTATTCCAGAGTATAAAAGTTCTGTCGAGTCACAGGAGATCCTAATTAGCCAAAGCAATTTTGAAAAAGAAGAACAAAGCTGGAGGCAACACACTTTATGATTTCAAACTGTATTACAAAGCCATGGTAATCAAAAGAGTATGGTATTGGCATAAAAACAGACACAGATCAATGGAACAGAATAGAGATCCCAGAAATAAACCCATGTATGTGTGGTCATTAACTTTCAACAAAGTCACCAAAAATATACAATGGGAAAAAGATAGTCTCTTCAATAAATGGGGTTATGGGAAAACTGGATATCCACGTATAAAAGAATGAAACTGAACCCTTAACTTACACAACACAAAAATCAAGTCAAAATGGATTAAATACTTGAATATAAGATCTGAAAATGTAAAACTCCTGGAAGAAAAAAAACAGGGAAAAATTTCTTAAATATCCCTCTTGGCAATTATTTTTCGGATCTGACACTAAAACAAATGAAACAAAAGCAAAAATAAACAAGTAAGACTACATTAAACTAAAAAGCTTCTGCACCGCAAAGGAAACCATCAACAAAATAAAAATGCACCTTACAGAAAGGGAGATAACACTTGCAAAGCACATATCTGATAAGGAGTTAATATCTAAAATATAAAAGAAACTCATGCAACTTAATAGCAAGACAACAAGTAACTCAATTGAAAAATGGGCAAAGAACCTGAATAGGCATTTTTCCAAAGAAGACATACAAATGGCCAATAGAGGTTTTTGCTGACTCTGAAGCTGGGAGATCAAGGTTGGACCAAGGATGTTGAATATCATTGTCCTCTTAGCTCTTTGACTTCTTTTCCCAGAGTCTCAATAAAATGATTGGAATATATATATATATATATATATATATATATATATATATATATATATATATATTGCTCAACATCACTAATCATTAGAGAAATACAAATCAAAACTATGGTGAGATATCACCTGTCATCTATTTGGATAGCAGTTATCATCCAGACAAGATATAACAAATGCTGACAAAGATATAGAGAAAAGGGAGCCCTTGTGCACTGTTGGAGGGAATGTAAATTGGTAAAGTCACTATGAAAAGTATGGAGGTTCCTGATGAAATTAAAAATAGAACTATCATCTGATTCAGCATTCCCACTTCATGGTATGTATCCAACGAAAATGAAATCATTATTTTAAAGATATATTTTACTCCTATGTTCATTACAGTATTATGTATAACAGTCAAGGTATGGAAAAAATTTAGGTGTCCATTGATGTGTGAATGGATAAAGAAAGAAAGAAAAAGTCTAAGTCATGGAAAACAGAGTAGATGATGGCTGCCAGGAAGTGGGGGAGAGAGAAATGGGTAGTGGTCAGTAAAGTGTACACATTTTCAGTTATAAAATAAATAAGGTCTCTGGACCTAGTGTTTAGCATAATGGTTATTGATAATAACAGTATATTATATAACTGAAATTTGCTGAGAGAAGAATTTAAGTGTTCTCACCAAAAAATAAAATTGTGTGAGTGATGGATGCTTTAATTAACTTGATATTGGAATTCTTTCACTATATACATAAAATCATCACATTTTACACTCTATATGGCACTTATATTTGCCAATTTTAGCTCAGAAAAGTTGGAAAAATAAGTACTCCAGAGTAAACCAAACCTGGGATGTTCGATGAGCTCTCTTAACAAGCTCTGTCAAGAAATGTAGATATCCAACCAGTTATTTTTCTGATTGATAAAATAATAAAAATGTTTATTTTAATTTTTGTTTCGGACAATCCACTCTTTACTTTGGTGTACTAATTTACTTATATAGCTCGCATCCTATAGATATTCATTTCTCCAGCCAGCCACAAAAGATAAATCATGCATGAATTGATATTCTATGTTAAAAAATCATATGATCTGCTAAAAATGCTTCTTTCAGATACATTAGGAAGATAAAATAATGAGTTAGAAAACATTAATAAACCTTTAAGACAACAACATAATGTGCTGAATCCCTTGATAATACATTGGCATATACATGAAGTCAACAGGTGGAGAAAAGTAAATATGACAAGATAAACAAAGAAAAAAGGGGTTGGCATAGATAATTCTGTGAGCATGCTCTCCTCTTAGGACTTCTCTCCGAACTTAATGGCCTAGACCTACATCAACACCTTGGCTCCTCTATCCCTTTCTCAGATCTATGTACATGACTTTTCTTCTATTTACATTTCCAGTGCTGTGGCAGGGAAATATTCTCCGAGGGCCAAAGAACTGCTGTAGTTCACAGCAGACCTTGATTCTGCTTCCAGCTTCTCCATTAATACTGGAAATATTATTCCAATTCTGATTCAAATTTATCTTAGAAATATAATGAAGCTAAAATGTTTCACAGCTACCCTCCCATGTGAATTCAAACATCACAGGGCTATTGTTGTTTTTGGTAACAATGCTAATAACCATACAGAAAATGCTACTATACAGAGTGGCATCTCCTTATAATGTGGTTTTTTTTTGTTTTGTTTTTATCCTCACCCGAGTACATTTTTTTTTATTTTTTATTTTGCATTTATCTTGAGACAGAGCGGGAGGGAGAGAGAGAGAGAAACATCGACGTGAAACACATCGAGCGTTTGCCACCCACATGACCCCAACCGGGGCTGGGGACAAACTGCAACCGAGGTACGTGACCTTAGTGGGAACCGAACCCGGGGCTCTCTGGTCTGAGGATCGATGCTCTAACCGCTGAGCCAAACTGGCCAGAGCTATAATGTGGTTTTTTAAAAGCCAGAGTTCAGCCTGAGATATGTTCATGGCTTTGCTTTTTCCAATAGGATTTTGTTACTGACAAACAGAAGGACCCCATTATACACTGGTCTCGTTTATAAGACAATCTCACATCATGGAGTCCAAAGGCTATGTTAAATAGGAGGCCCCACAGTATTAGGAAATTATTTATCACTGGGGTGAAAGTAATTATGAGACATCTTGTTAATCCTTCCAACATTTATGAAATATTGGTTATGAGTGATCAGCAAGAACAGTGAATAAATGAGCTTTTGACAAAAAACATGAAAAACGCTCCAACTTTTGTCTCTTCCAACATTTTGAGATGTTGCTGTCACTGACTGATGAGGTAACCTATTTACACTGAATCAAACTTGTTGACATTTTAAGTGTAGGAAAAAACAACAACACTATCTAAGCAGTAGAAAGAATATAGGAATGACATTCACGAATATTTCCAGCTGTCAACAAGTCAGGTTTCTTACTAACTGTGAGCCCTTGAAGCATTATATTCCTTAGAAAGAGTGAGAAATACTGTTATTTCAGGTTTGTTTTTGTTTGTTTGTTTTTTTGAGTAGTTTTTGTTTTTTGTATCCATATACTTATCTGTCCTAATTATCATGATCATGAGTCTCTCCACTCCTCCCATCTCTAATGTAAACTATTTTCCTTTTAAACAATAACAGAAAAAAATTTCTTATGCGTTTGGCAAATAGACAGAATAGGTGATCATTCACACAACACCAAGGACACTGACATCCCATAAGAAAGAATTTAATTAAAGATCTATTCTTAGTAAGTAGGTAAGTAGTAGCAAAAATTAAAATATTCCTAAATGTAACCAAGGAAAAAAGATTAAAGAGGAGCATCTATTTTCTTTTATCTCCCTGAGAAAAATGTACCTTCTCATATGGGCATTGAATGAGCAAACCCTCACTGATGCCTCAGTAGGATATCTACCCCTGTAAGTGACCACTCTGTTACTGAGATGAATGGGACTCTCTCTCTCCATCTTTTACTTCACTTTTTCTAAGATGATATAAAGGCAGAAGTGCAGAGGAGTTAATATCACATCCCTCCTCCTTCTAGGTATTGGCATTTCATTGTCATGCTGGGAAGGGATGCAAATACTTGCTAAAAAGAGAATTTTATAATATAGTGATGAAGCACATTGAGTTTGCCAGTCTGATCTCTGGTCTTAGCTCCACCACTTATTAATCTATAATTTTGACAAATTGCTTGATTTCCTTGTGCCTCAGTTTTCTCATCTTTAAAATGAGAACCTCCATGGTTGTTGTGGGGATAAATGCATTCTCATGTAAATAAAGCACTTAGATAGAACACTGTCTGGCTCATGTTAATCACTGTTTTACTTACTACTCCTGCTCTTCTTCTGTCCTGGTCTTACCCTTCTAAATGTTTCAAATAGTTTTGGAATGTGGCAACTTCTACATTTTTGAAGAAGTTCATCAATTGTATGAGTACAATGAGTACCTTGAAAACTTGAAAGAGATAGGTTTAAGACCAATGATATGACGTATTGTTTTATGCGGGATTTAGCACTTCCAGTATGTAGGTGATTGGAGGGGTTATCAGTAGTGCCTGACATGCCAAATCTCTCTTTCACTGTTAGAGTATGAGTTGCCTATACGCATGCTAATGTGTGCACACTGCAATAAATTGCTCCAAAACAGAGACTTAAACCAACGAACATTTTTAATCGTGCAATTTCTGTGGGCATAGCTTAGCTGGGTGCTTCTGGCTCCAGCTCTCTGATAAATCTACACTCTGTTAGCTGGCCCCTTGGTCTCACTCAAAGGCATGATCAGGGAATGATCTGCTTCCTAGCTTACATGGTCAGCTAGAATTTCTTGAACAATCCTGTGGAGAGGCCCATGAGGTAAGCACCCAAGTCTTTGTAATGATCATATTCTTGTTATTGCAAGAATGTTGTTCTTCACTGCATTAAACCAGACCTTTTTATTTTCTTTCTGCACAGCCACGCCCACAGGATATTCCCATGCCATTAGACTTTACTTGGACAGACGGAGAACTGGTTACATCACAGAAAGTAAAGAAGTTCCAATGGGATATTAGGCTTTATGTTTTCAGGCCATTCTATGACTGAAATGTGTCTCAAGGTAAATCATACTAACTAGCACTCACGAGAACTAGCTGGTTGGTCTGTCTCCATTGCCCCTCTCCTCATTCTTCCTCACCTGTTCCCCTCTGAGCATCAAACTTCTCTCACTATGCACAGCAACCAAACAACCTCCAGTCACTATTCCCAGTCGGACCATTGCATGACCCAGTCCCTTAACATGCTCTGCAGGGCCAGAAGACCTTCCATTTAACAGAACTCCACCCCCTAGGAAACCATTGTTGTTAAACAGCAAAATTTTCCCCCATTATGCTCAAATTTACTTTAGGTTTTTCAGTTCTTGTTAATGTTTACCTTTAGGATTTCTGTGGTTCTAGAGTAGAGAAAGTTGGATGTGGGTTGATACAGTTTTTAACTATTAGAAAGAGTTTTAATTAAGCTGCCCAACCACTGCCTATTAATAATGGTGGGGGCTTGCAGAGAGGTTTCTTAAGTTTTCATTTTTGCAAAATATTTCTGTCCATTTTATGCCTCCAAACACTTGAAATGTAAACAATTTAGTTTATCCCAGACACATGGTTTAGAAAGCAAGTAGAGGGAACAGAGATCGAAGAGAATGTCCTGATGATTCGTCATATTCTCTGGCTTCATTTCATTGTATCTCTATAGGCTTCTCAGCCTGCATCTCATTATTGACTTTAACTTTTGTTCTTTGTAACTAAAGTTTTTATTGTTATCAAGTTCCCCCTTTTAATACATTTTTTGTTTTACAAAGTTTAAAATATGTTATTTTTTCTTTTAGTACTAGGACTGCAAATTAAAAATTATAGTAAAGAGCTTAACTTTCTGTTCAAGATTTACACAACTCTACCCTGAATTTAAAAAATGTTTTGGTCCGGCTGGTGTGGTTCAGTGGTTGAGCATCGACCCATGCATCAAGGGGTATCTGGTTCAATTCTTGATCAGGGCACATGCCCAGGTTGTGGGCCAAATCCCCAGTGGGGGACATGCAGGAGGTGGCCAGTCAATGTTCTCGCTCATCAATGTTTCTATCTCTCTCTCCCTCTAAGGAAAAAAAAGAACGTTTAAAAAATGTTTTGAAGAAAATATTTCTTTGTTGTGAGGATTTTAAAATGTGGTATTCATAGCAATAAAAAGATAAATATTTTAAAACAACCACACACGTAATAGAACAGAAAGGATAAACAAAGCAAATATATTATTAACTAATAAAAACATTAGTATTAACAGGTGACAGAAATAAAGTAACTTGTGAAAATTAATATCATCGTATCATCATCAAGAAGGATGTTATAAACTTTCATGTGTTTATAGCAATTTTTATAGCAAAATAAAATAAAAAAATCTTAAGGAGTTTCAAATAACATCAATCATTACACTGCTTTACTGAGTACTTTGCTGAGCATAAAGATCAATGTGAACTTTTATTTTCAGTTTTTCTAGTCATCCATACTACTTTTTTAATTTGTAAAGTCAAATAGGTTTTCCAAATCTAACTTCTAAAAATAACAAGAATGACCTGACTTCAACTTACTTTGTTGACATTATACTTAAATCAAATACTAAAATAGTTTTAAATAAAAAAAAAAAAATAGCAAAGGCCAGTTGAATGTATTAAATTACCTGAGAGGAAAAAAATTGGAATATGTGTTCACACTAACCTTTTGAAATTCGGGACAAAAGTGATGGCATTAGCTCCTTGCCAGACAGTGTTTTCCTCACAAATGTTGGCAACATTCCATTCTTAAAACTTTTCCTTTGACAATCACTGCAATGTACACATAGACAGTACCCATTTAGATGCCATCAAGGAAATGTTGAGAAATTCTAGGTTTAATGAGAAAAAAAGGACTATTATTCCCACTTTTCATTCTATTTCAATCCAAAACTTGAGGTGGAATTTATGTTTTTCTTCCATTCAGCAAAGGTCTTTCTCTACCCATTGATTTTTTTTTCCCACTTGAAAAATCCTGCTCAGCGCTCCTAAGCTTCTTTTTCTTGAATATTTTCTGGTAACGGTGGTTTGGAAGTTGGCTATCAATAGGGTAATGTTTATCAGAACAATACTTATACCTCATTTTTGTCTTTCCTACTCATGGCCACAGGAAAACTGAGAATAAATATGCTGACCTAGATGAAAAACTGAGGTTCAGAGTCATAACGTAACCTGTCTAAACTCACCCTCCTGAAAAGTAGTGTATTCAGGATTTTTACTCCTCTGTGACTTTGGTATATGGGTACCTATGTCATGAGCTGATTATGTGCATATGTATTAACTTATTTTCCCTCTTCTTAACATATAGCCAAAGAGAGTTTTTCATTAGCACCATTTTAACCAAATCGGTGTAGGGCGGAACCCACAGAAGCTCTGCCCAAGAGCAACGACCATTTGACAGTAAATTTCCTTATATGAGATAATCAAAAATAACTTTTATTATTGTCAGATAATCTTGTCTCTATATACTTCAGGCTATATTTTTCCAAAATATTTTTCATGTGTCCATATTTTTTAATAAATATTTTTATTGAGTTTGAGAGAGAGAGGGAGGGAGAGGGAGAGAGAGAAACAATGATTTGCTGCCTCCCGTACGCCCCCTATTGGGGCCACAACCCAGGCATGTGCCCTGATGGGGAATCAAACCTGCAACCTTTTGGTGCCCGGGATGATGCTCAACCAATTAAGCCACATGGGCAGGGCCACGTTTTTTCTTAGTAACTCTAAGTAGTAGTACAATTAATAATTATTATTATCAGTAGCTTATTATGTGCCAGGCATTGTGCTAAGAACTTTATATTTTATCTTCACAGTTACCCAGTGAGGTAGCCACTATTACTGATCATATTTTATTGATGAAAAAAAGAGATTGAGAGAGATTCAATTATATATAAATCATAGACATTTAACTGCTAATAACTGAAGTGGGGAAAGGAGAGTTATTGGTAGATGCCACAACAGCTCACAGATTTGAAGCAAGAGGACCTTAGGGAGTGGAATGAAGGATCAGACTCTCCCAGATCCCTCTCCTTGAATCTATCCTGTTCCTGCTTCTCTCTGGGTGCTGGTATAGTGGCCACTGGCATCTCTAAAGTCTCATTCTAGTAGTTCTGTAATCTGAGAGAATGAAGAGCATCTTCCCTGCCAGTTCCAACATGACCATCCTGGGAAGGACACAGAATGATAATATAACTAATAATAGTTCATTTCAGACACTGTTCTAAAAACTTTATATCACACAAAATTCCTAAGAATGAGTTATTAGCCCCCTGCTTTTTTTTAAATAAAGAAGGAAAACAGACTTAGAGAGGTCAGGGGACTGTGCCTAAGGTCCAATAGTCAGGAGGTGGTTGTGCTCAATTTTCCAAGTAAGGTGGAATGACAGAAGACCCCACCCCCTGCCAGCTACTCCAGCTGCAGTGATGCCTATTGGCCTGGCTTGGGTTTCATGCCCATCAGTGAACCAACTGCCATGGCTAGGACGATGCTGTCCCAGTGGTTCAGCTTAGGTCTAGTGCCCATGCCTGTTGTCAGGGGATTTAATTGCATTACAAAGAGAAGTAGGCACACAAGACTTCCCTGAGATTATCCCGGCAGTAAGTAGGGGAGCTGACAAGGAACTTCGCTCTCTGTCTGATTCCAGAGCTCAGACTCTGAACTTGTCGATATTGTCTCAAAATAATACTTTGTGCTGCTGTCCCATGTCACAGATGAGAAAATCAACCTTTAAAGTCATATCATTTCCAAATTTGCATAACAAGAAGGAAGAGGAAAGAGAACTTGGTGGTAGGTCTCTCTGTTCTTTGAGTCAAAAATTTTTCCATCCCACTATTCAGCTCCTTTGCAGGAGGTGACGGAATGTTTTCGCTGGACATATTTCTAAAGACAGCTGGTTCAAAGCACCACCATGTAGAGAGGTCAGAAAGGACAGATGCAGGAGTAAAGTAGGAGGTATTTAGTTTCTACATTAGTTTGCTAAGGCTGCGGTAACAAAGTAGCTCAAAGTGTGTGTCTTAAACAACAGAAATGTATGGTCTCGTCCTTGCAGAGGCTGAAAGTCTGAGCTCAAAGTGTCAGCAGGGTAGGTTTCTTCTGAAGGCTGTGAGGGAGAATCTGTTCCATTGTGGGTTGCTGGCAATATTTGTCATTCCTTGGCTTGTAGATGCATCACCTGGTCTCTGCCGTCATGTTCACATGGTATTTTCCCCATGTGCATGTATGTGTCCCAATGTTCCCTTTTTATAAGCATACCAGTTATATGGGAGTAGGGCTCCACCTTACTCCAGTAGGACCTTAACTTAATAAACTACCACTGCAACAATCCTATTTCCAAATAGGTCATATTCTGAGGTACTGTGTGTTAGGACTTCAACATAAGAATTTGGGGGGGTGGGTGGATATAATTAAATCCATAACCATTTCTCTAATAAGAAAAAGGCTAAAGGAAACTAGCTTAAGTTTTCTACTAAGAAAGATTTTCATTGGCCCTTTTATGTAAAGTGAAGAGGGAGGAAGGTAGAAAACTAGCCTCAGTGGGCAATTTGGAGAAAAGGTTAGAAAAATGAAATGGGATGTTTGGAAGAAGGGACAGACAATAAGTGAGCTTGAGAGGACTGGAATGTGAGGAAAGGGACTGGAGATGGCAAAAGCATATTGTGGTGGCCAGGGCAACTTTTGAAAGTCTTTGAATAAAGTGGGTGGTTGGTTCTACTCCAAAATACCATTGAGATTATAGAAAATGGATGGTATGGCCAAAGTAACAGAAACAAGGAGTCAACTTTGGCCTCATTACTGAAGATTATTCATTGGAGGGGGTGGTGAAAAACATGAGAAAGAGAAAAATCATGGGAAAGATAAAAAATTAGGATGCAGAGTCATTCTTGAATTCATCAAAAGGGTTAGATCATTATGAATAACGTCTTTGGAACTACTTTTGTTCAACAAACCACTTCTGAATATTTAAAATACAATTAGTGATTTAGTTTTCTGATATACTTTTCCTGGAAGCCAAATGGGTCTAATCAGTTCTGCCTAAAAACATTTTTTTTAAAGAATTTATAAGTAGTGATGATTCCATATAATGTAAGCTGAAGCCTCATTACTAATGGGGTTCTTAAATGAGCTAATATATGTAACATGCTTAGAATAGTGCCTGACACATAGCAATGAATCATGTGTTAGCTAGTATTATTAGGTGACATTAATCTCTCATGGGGCAAATAAAATAGAACAAGGTATAAACAGACTGAAGTGGGTTTGCTCAGCGCTGCTGCCACATTAATACATTTATTTTCAGATACTCCAATATATACCTCTGATTTTCACTGAGATAATGTGATGCTGAAAAAAAAACACTTAATATTCATATAGAAAAAATAAAAAAACAGAGTTTTTCATTCATTCACTCAACATACAATTGACAAATTAAATATCTAATTTTTTCAGCTTCTTAGAACTCTTTATTAATGAAATACTAAAAGTCATTATAAAAAGTATTGAGTAGCTTTGGCCAGTGTGGCTCAGTTGGTTGTGTGTCAGCCCATGTACCAAAACATTACCTGTTCAATTCCCAGTCAGGACACATGCCACTTTTTGATCCCCAGTAGGGGGCATGCAGGAGATGGCCAATCAATGTTTCTCTCCCTCTCTCCCTCCTTCTTTGCTCTCTAAAATCAATATTAAAAAAAAAAATAAAACTTTTTTTAAAGTATCAAGTAGCTAAAACATTAGTTTGAAATAACTTTCATAAAATGGAAAAATAAAATATTGACTATATTCATTACTACAATTTTGAATTGAAAATTTTGCATCTTGATTAAGTAATTTTTAATAACTAAGATTAAAAGTAAGCCAAAGTGTTATTGTTAAGTGATGTATATCACATATATGAAGATGTAAATTCTTAGGAAGGTACTGAAATCCATAAGGGAGTTACAAATAAGGTATACGCCATGTTTCCTTTTGTTGCTATTGATCACTTTTAGCCTCTTTGTGTAATGATTTTACTGGAAGTTTTAGACCACATCTCAAGTACCCATTTGTATAACTTCAGTATAATTCTATTTTTGTGTTCATTGTCCATTTTAGGTACTCAATTAATATTCTTAACATTGTTATTATTGTTGTTTTATATAGTTGTAGTCAAGCTATCTATCTACTCTTTAATCACTTAACGTATGTTTTTAAAAACCATCTTTAAAAGGCTGCTTACCATGGCATCCAACACATAATCATAAAGTCATACCCATAGTAATCATTACTAAATCTATGTTAAGTTTCTCTACCTCCTTACATTTGATTTTACACGGTGATCTCTCTAAGTGCCCAGAACTAATATTGGGATCCTGCTGTGGTTTTCCACTTGGCTGTATGTTAGAATCACCTGGGATGCTTAAAATCTTTTCAATACCCAGGGCCTATCTCAGACCAAATTAAATCAGAAGCTCTGGAAAACAGCCCTATGCATTGCACGTTTAAGAGTTTCTTGGGTGATTCTAGTGTGTAGCGAGGTTGAAAATTGAAATAAATAATATTCTGCTTCTAAAAAAAAAACAGAAAATAAGTGTAATATAAAAGACTTCATAAGCATTCAAATGTAAGGTGATTTACTATTATGAGGGATCAATTATCGACAAAAATAATCTTACTTTCCACTTAGGCATGTATGTCAAGAAAGCAGTGATCTGTGGTACAGTGGGAATATAAGAAGTGATACAATTAATGAACTTAACAATAAATTCAAGGAAAAATACATTAGCTGACACAAAAGTATGAATTCTTAGGCCAACTGGCTCTTCTTTCTTACTGTTAGATCTCTCTCTTTTTCTCTCCTTTATTTGACTTTGACTTTTGCTATTGCAGCAAGGAAAACTGAATCTGATGCTGTTCTTTTTGTTAGCACTAACAAATGTTAGCATGGAAATTATGAACTGATAATGGGTGTCTTACTTCCCTGCCATGGAAGAAATTCCATTGAAAGCATATTAAAATAATGTACATTGCCTGGCCGGTGTGGCTCAGTTGTTGAGCGTCGACGCATGCACCAAGAGGTCACTCACTGGTTCGTGTCCTGGTCAGGGCACATGCCCAGGTTGTGGGCCCAATTCCCAGTGGGGGGTGTATAGTAGGCGGCCAGTCGATGTTCTCTCTCTCCGATGTTTCTATCTCTCTCTCCCTCTCCCTTCTTCTCTCTCTAAAATCAATAAAGAAAAAATAAAAGAAAAAATAAATAAAAGAAAATAATGTACATTACTGAATCAGTTTTCTATGTTCATTGAGAATTTGTAGACCTTTGTATATTTGAATACATATATGCCTTAAAACTTAGCTATAAAATACTATTTTTATTTATGTATGTAATTTATTTTTAATATAAATTATCAATAAATAAGCCCAAAAGCGCATCTCAGTAGAGTTTTCTTTCATTATAACTGACAGCCTTTTTTTTTTTTTTTAATATTTCTGACTTGAAAAATATGTCTTAAAGATTTTGTTTTCAGGGCTTTTAGCACCTAAACAAAAGTCGGTTAAAATTCCTTTAAAAATCCCTTTAATTTCCTAAAAATAGAGTGTACATGGCTTTGTGTGTAAATAAAATAGCTGTTGAGATAATTTTTGTGTAATACATGCATATTTAAGTATTATTTAAATGCTCTCAAGACTGAGGGGAGTAACAGGAACTACATTAACTCCTCAAGTGAAATAGCAGGTGAAAACCCCAACATATTTAAAAATTGCTTTCCTGTTTTTCTTCCCTAGCATCTATTGCTGAATGAGTGTGAACCACATGACTTTGTGAGAAAACTCCCTGATATTCCGATTTCCTTAATTGTGGTGTGTGGTAACAGAGCAAAATGGATGGAAAACTAGCCATCATAATATTCTTATTGCACAAAAATATACAAGCATGGTCTTATTTTCCTTCCTTTCATAAGTTAGCTCTTAACGGTATCAATAAAACCTGTGTCAGTAATATATATATATTTAAAATGTTAAATGTCTGCCCTGGCTGGTTTGCTAAGTGGTTAGCACATTGGCCCACAGACCAAAGAGTCTCGGGTTTGATTCTGGTCAAGGGCACAGACCTCGGTGGCAGTTCGGTCCCCGGCCCTGGTTGGGGTTGTGCAGGAGGCAACCAATCGATGTGTATCTCTCACGTCGATGTTTCTCTCTCTCCCTCCCACTCTATGTGAAGATAAATGGAAAAATATCCTCGGATAAGGATTTAAAAATAAAATAAAATAAAATAAAATAAAATAAAATAAAATAAAATAAAATAAAATGTTAAATATCCAAGAAGAAGGCTAGTACTTGCTCAATTCAAATTCTGGATGACATTTTTAGTTAATTTTTTCTCTTACATCTTGAAAACATCGCTTTGCTCTGATGCCAAGGTCCATCTGCTTCTCAGTTCATTAACAGCAATTGTTTCTAATAGTATAAAGCTAACAAGACCATGAAGTAGAAATGCAAACAATCCCTTTAATCCTAACTTAGAACTACACTGTGCTATCTAACTAGATAGGAAGAACTCTATTAAGGTTTCTTTTACCAGTCAAGGAGAGTAAATTTAATCTCCCTGAGGTTTGGAGCAGCTTTACTCAAAGAAATTTGGCTGTCCACATTCATTCCTGGAAAAAAGAAAGGACCCCAAAATTCCTTTTGTAACTTTTTCAGAATATTTGAAATTTAATATTAGGCAGATAATTGACTTAAAAATACAAATAAGTTTAAAATGCTACAGTTTCAGGAAAGATAATCTTTTATTATAAATTTATAGGATCAGATTACAGGGAGCCGTACATTTCCATTTCCCTATATAACTTGGTGAATTGGATAGAAAATCTAGTGTAAAACATTTATAAAAGAACTAGCGTCTCTCTTTAGTACTTTTTGAGGCTTTTTCTTTCAAGTTCTGAAAACTTGGTATTTCTGAGATCTCGCCTGATATTTCCTCTAATCCTTTCATTGAAAGTCCCAACCAACTCCAAACACCTAGGGAAAAGGTAATGTTGATTATTTCCATGTCAATCTGGGAATAATATTATTCTTCTCCCTGAAGGTAGGCCAACCTTGCTGGGGCATGTGTCAAACTCCATTGTTCAATCAATTTTGCATTTCTGTAGTGAACCTTTACTATTTTCTAGCCACCCTTCATTTCACTGTATTCAATGTGCTTCCAAAGAAAACCCTGGTGAGAGTGGGTAGAAGAAGGGATGTGCTAGAGAAAAAGTCTGAACTTTGGGATAAAATTGTACTAGGTTTGAACTTCTAAACACAGTTTAGTTAGGAGACTTTAGAAAAACTTATCCTCTTACTGTCTTAATTCTTGTGACAGTAAAATGGAACCAATAATAATCTTACTGCTTCTCCCAGAGGAGGTATGGGGGTAGCAATGAGAGTCAATTCCTAGATTTCTGCCTTTTTTATTTCATGTATAATGAAACCAAAGTCCTTTCTTTCTAGCACCTTCCCTCCCTTTGCCTCAAAATTTAACTTAAATCTAATCCCAAGACGTCATAACCCAGTATTTTTTCCAACATTTTGGTTCCTAAAATTTATTTTTGCCTTTTAGATGGTATGAATTAAGAATGACCTCTTGAAATAGTGTTTGCATAAGAGGGGCTTTATGTTTTACTATAGGAAATTTCACAAATATGCACAAATGAATTTGCTAGTTTCAACTCAAGAGAGGAGGTCTCAATAAGCTTAGTAAGAGTCATTGTGTAAAACTGGTTGAGTATGACCTACTTGATTTATGAAGGTGGCCCAGTTATTTAAGTATTGTCTTCAGTTTCTGCATCTGTACAATGGGAATTACAATAGTACTTAACGTACAGTGATTGTAAGACTAAAAAAATAAAAAAATAAAAAATAACAGTCTCTAGAGGGTTGGCTTTTACTGTTTTTATTTACTGCAACCTTAAAATGAGGTAAATTAATTTGAGTCAAGAATGAGATTTGATTAACAAATTAGAAATTTTCTCTATCATAAATGCATACAGTTCAGTCAAAAATTTATCTTATCCATAGACTGTGTGTCTAAGTGGACTTCTGGTTGTCTACTCACTCCATTTGTATCACACTTGAATTGGCAAGATAGACAAAAGCCAACTATCTTTTATTAAATATTAGCAATAAACAATAGGAAAATTTAAAAACTAAAATTTTATTTTTAAATGTGTCAAAACTACATGAAATATATGAAGATAATTTTAACAAAAGATATGCAAGATAACTGTAAGGAAAACTATACATTACTACAGAAAGAGATTAAATAAGACCAAGTAAATGGAAAAATATCCCATGTTTTTGTACTGGAAGACTGAATATTGTTAAGATGGCAATTGATTCCAAGTGGGATTCATCCCAGGGATGCAAGGATGGTACAATATTCACAAATCAATAAATGTGATACACTATATAAACAAAATGAAAGATAAAAACCATATAATCATATCAATAGATGCTGAAAAAGCATTCGACAAAATCCAGCACTCATTTCTGATAAAAATGCTCAGCAATGTGGGATAGAGGGATCATATCTCAACATAATAAAGGTCATATATGAAAAACCTACAGCCAACATCATACTCAATGGGCAAAAACTAAAAACATTTCCCTTAAGAACAGGTACGAGACAGGGATGTCCACTTTCGCCACTCTTATTTAACATAGTATTGGAAGTCTTAGCCACAGCAATTAGACATGAAGAAAAAATAAAGGGGATCCAAATTGGAAAGGAGGAAGTGAAACTGTCATTATTTGCAGATGACATGATATTGTACATAGAAAACCCTAAAATCTCCACCAAAAATCTACTAGACTTAATAAATGAATTTAACAAAGTAGCAGGATGCAAAATTAATGCCAAGAAATCAATGGCATTCTTATACACCAACAATGAATTCACAGAAAGAGAAACTAAAAAAAAAATCCCATTTACCATTGTGGCAAAAAAATTAAGATACCTAGGAATAAACTTAACCAAAGAAGTAAAGGATCTCATCACAGAAAACTACAGATCATTGAAAAAAGAAATAGAGGAAGATATAAAAAAGTGGAAGCATATACCTTGTTCATGGATTGGAAGAATTAACATCATTAAAATGTCCATACTACCCAAAGCTATATATAGATTCAATGCAACCCCCATCAAAATACCAATGATATACTTCACAGAACTAGAACAAATACTCCACAAGTTTATATGGAAACAAAAAAGGCCCCAGCAATCTTGAAAAAGAAGAACAAAGTATGAGGAATCACATTACCAGACATCAGGTTATACTACAAAGCCACTGTAATAAAAACAGCCTGGTACTGGCACAGGAACAGGCAGATAGATCAATGGAACAGAGTAGAGAACCCAAAAAATGACCCAAGACAATATGCTCAATTAATATTTGACAAAGGTGGCAAGAGCATACAGTGGAGTCAAGAGAGCCTCTTTAATAAATGCTGTTGGGAAAATTGGACAGCTACATGCAAAAAAATGTAGCTAGACCACCAATTTACAACATACAGAAGAATAAACTCAAAATGGATAAAAGACTTAAATGTGACTCATGATTCCATAAAAATCCTAGAAGAAAATGCAGGCAACAAAATTTCAGACATCATATGCTGCAGAATTTTTACTGATACATCACCTAAGGCAACAGAAACAAAGGAAAATATGAACACATGGGACTACATCAAACTCAAAAGCTTCTGCACAGCAAAAGAAACAACCATCAAAGTGGAAAGGGAACCCAATTTATGGGAGAGCATAATTGCCAATGATACATCAGATAAGGGGTTAATTTCCAAAATATATAGAGTACTCAGACAACTCAAGAAAAGGAAGACAAAGAACCCAATTAAAAAATGGGCAGAGGACCTAAAGAGACACGTCTCCAAACAGGACATACAAATGGCCAAGAGACATATGAAAAAATGCTCAATGTCACTGATCACCAGAGAGATGCAAATTAAAACAACAATGAGGTATCACTTCACACCTGTCAGAATAGCCGCCATCAACAAATCATCAAACAACAAGTGCTGGCGAGAGTGTGGAGAAAAGGGGATCCTAGTACACTGCTGGTGGGAATGAAGACTGGTGCAGCCACTATGGAAAATACTATGCTGTTACCTCAAAAAATTAAAAATTGAACTGCTATTTGACCCAGTGATCCCACTTCTAGGAATATACCCTAAGAAGCCTGAAATACCAATCAGAAAGAATACATGTACCCTCATGTTCATAGCAGCACTATTTACAATAGCTAAGATCTGAAAACAGCCCAGTGTCCATCAGTAGACGAGTGGATAAAAAAGCTGTGGTACATATACATAATGGAGTACTATGCAGCTGTAAGAAAGAAAGATCTCTTATCCTTTGAGATGACATGGAGGGACCTGGAAAGTATTATCCTAAGTGAAACAAGCCAAGCAGAGAAAGACAAATATCACATGATCTCACTTATTTCTGGAATATAATGAACCAACAAACTGATGAACAAAATAGACCCAGAGACATAGAAGTAGGGTACAGACTGACATTCCTCAAGGGGGCGGGGAAGGAAGGGATAAACCACAGAACTTATATGCATGTATGCATAACTGATGGACCTAGACAACAAAGCTGGGGATGGGGTTGGGGAGGGGATAGGGAGGAGGGAGTCAATGGGGGGAAAAGGAGAACATCTGTAACAAAAATAAATAAATAAATAAATAAATAAATAAATAAATAAACATTAAAAAAGAGATGGCAATTGATTAAAAAATCCCAATAAAAATATAAAAATTGACAAAGGATTTAAAAAGTTATATGAAGATACAAATCCTCTAAAACAGTCAATAATGTTTTAAAAAAGAACAAAATGGGAGAGCTAACAACACTTGATTTCAAGGCATTATAAAGCTATAGTAACGAAGGTAGTTTTTTATTTGCTAAAAGATCAACATATAAATCAATGGAATTCACTAAGAATCTAAAAATAAACCCACAAATAAATAGACAATTGATTGTCAAATTTACCCCAGCAATTCCACAGAGGAAGAAATGATTTTTTCATTAATAGTTCTAGAAAAACTGGATATTCATAAGAAGTAAGAATGAACCCTATTTCACACCATCCACAAACATAATTTGATATAGATCATAGACCTAACAATAAAACCTAAAACCATAAAATCTTCTAGAAGAAAACATAAGAGAATGACTTTATGACCTCAGATTAGGCAAGGATTTCTCGTTTAAGACACAAAAAAGGAAATTAATAAATTAGATTTTTTTAATGATGAAAACTTTTATTTTTTCACAAAGAAAATAGAAAAGCAAGCCAAAACTAAGAGAAAATATTTGCACCAAAGAAGACCAGAGGAGGGATTTGTATCCAGAATATACAAAATACTTTTACAATTCAGTAATAAGACAAACAACCCAATAAAACCAATGTGCAAGAAACTTGATCATAAATTTCACCAAAGTATATATACTAATGGAAGTAAATATAGAGAAGAT
Source organism: Tadarida brasiliensis (assembly GCA_030848825.1). NCBI lineage: Eukaryota > Metazoa > Chordata > Mammalia > Chiroptera > Molossidae > Tadarida > Tadarida brasiliensis. The sequence continues at coordinate 47,369,862 of CM061265.1, forward strand.
GCTCAACAGTATTATTCACCAGGTAATGCAAATTAAAGCTGTAATCAATTTAGGCTTTGAAGAGCGTTAGTAAATAAAGGTGTACCATGCCAAATGTGGTGAGGATGTAGAAATTCTCATACACAGCTGGTAGAAATGTGAAATGATAAAACCACATTGGAGAAGTGTTTGGCAGCTTTATTAAAGTATTAGATATATATTTACCATATAATCTAGTATTTCAATCCTAGGTGTTTATGCAAAGGATTAAAAACATATGTCCATCACCGTGGCTGGTTTTGCTCAGTGGTTAGAGCATCAGCCCTCGTACTGAAGGATCTCAGGTTTGATTCCTGGTCAAGGGCAAGTACCTGGGTTGCAGGTTTGATTCCAGGCCCTGGTCAGGGTCGTGTGAGAGACAACCAATCGATGTGTCTCTCTCACATGGATGTTTCTCTCTCTCTCTCCCTCCCTCCTTCCACTCTATTTAGAAATCAAAGGAAAAATATCCTTGGGTAAGGATTAACAAAAACAAAAACATATGCCCATGCAAAAATTTTTACACACGTTTTCATAGCAGCTTTATATGTAATAGCCCCAAACTGGAAACAACCAATAAGAATGGGTGAATAGATAAACAGATGTAGCAATAACAGCACAATGGAATACTATTCACTAATTAAAAGGAGCAAATTGTTGATGCCTGCAACACTAATCTAGAGTGACAGAAAGCAGATTAATAGTTGCTGAGGACAGAGGTGTAGGAGAGGGATGCATTGCGAAGAAAGCACAAGGAAACTTTGATGTTAGAGAAGCATTCAGTATCTTGATTGCGTGAGTCTAATGATCCAGTTGAACACTTTTATGTGCTGTTTACTGTGTATAAATTAATTTCCATAAAGTGGCTAAAAACAAAAAGAAGGAATCCTGAAAGAGTTAACCTTTCTTTATATATTTTACATTTTTCATGAATTACTTGGGACTAATATTGTAATAGAACTGGTCTACCGTGGCACTGAGATAAAACATCAGGTGGGACTTATTGTTTCCTGTACTTGAACTCTGTGTTTTTCTGGGTAGGGGCTGAGTAGGGGGCCGCATCAGTGGAAGGGGAGACTTTTAAGTATACTGAAATGGATAAACTAAACTTTTGGTTGTAAAAGATTTTCTATTTAATCCAGGAAAGTTCAAGGACCCTGAGACAATCCCTGCCCATAAAGGATGGGAGAGAACAATGGTTTCTGAGGATGTCTCTTAAGAGAAGACAGTAATTTTAGGAGGGAAGTTTTCTTTGTTTGTGTTTTAATTCCTAAATATTTTCCATGAAAAGTCGTTTTGTAAATATTAAAATATGTGGGCACAAAGAGACATTTCTGGGCAGAGAATACGCTTGGAGAAGCACTCTCACCAGATCTGAAAATGATGAAATCTGACCTTGCCATTTCCGTGTCAGGGGGTTTCCTACTTATTACGTGGGCCAGCTCCTGGGCCCACCCCCAGCTGGAGAACATGGTTTCTTCCTCAGCGCAGTTTTATTGCAGTAGTGCCTCGTCCACACCAACCTTCAGTTTCTTTACATAGTCCTTCTAGTCCTGGGCAGATGATCCGATTTACTTCTCCCCACAAGTTCTTATTCACCAGTCTGTGTGCTTTGATGATTCATACGAACGCCTTGGAACACCTCTCCTCACCCTCACTTCCTATGTGAATTCTACCTGACCAGGTAAGTCCACTTCTTGAAGCCTCACTGTCCCCGCACTCCAGATCCCCTTCTCTGGGAGCGCACGCGTTCTGCAGCAGCTATCGCCTGTGCCCCTCTCTTCGTATTTATTGTATATTGCTTTGAATAATTGATTATTTTCGTTTTCCTGGCTAGATTATAGTCTCCTTGAAAACAGGAAGCACGTCATGTAATTGTCTGGATTCTTCTCAGCATTCAGCCTAATGCACAACACATAGTATGTAGTCAATAAATATTAATTGATTAATGTATTCGATGCCATAATAGAGGAATGGTAAGAAGGCCATATATGGGTTTTCAGAAATAGTAATAACAATTCTGTATATTTGTAGAGCAACCATTAAGCACATGAACTTTGGGGTCACACAGGCAAGGGTTTCATTCAAATTTCAGCTCTGCCACTTACTGGGACAAGTCACACTCTGTCTTAACTTTTTTATCTATAAAACAGGAATAATAATACTGTCTTCATAAAATTATTTTCAGGGTCAAATGAAATGTTTGTTAAAGTCTTTAACATTGAACCTGTCTAAATTCTCAATGATTGTAGGTTTGCATAGTGTTTAAAGTTTTACCGTGGCTTTAGATTACCTTATTTAATACAACCAATAGATCTCAATAATTTATAGGACTCAATAATTTCCAATTTATTAATGCAGAAATTGAGATTGACAGACATAGTAATTTGTCCAGTGTTACACAATTTGTAAGTGAAAGAGATAAGACTGAAACTCACATTTTCTGACTCTACTTGTCCCGAATTATCTATTAATGAAGGTGTATTGTGGTAGAAGGCAAGAAGTGATAATAAGTAATTCCAAATTTGTGATTATCATTTCATTTCAATTAATGAAGATGAATCTTCCTAAATCCTTGCAATGGTGCTAACTATGGCCTGGAACAGGTCCACTCTAATTCATTAAATTGATTTTAGCCATAAAGCGGGAAAGACAAACTCAAAAGAAAGAAAAAAAAATTAGGTGGCCAGTCAGAAACAAGTGAAAGACAAAGAGAATAGTGTGTAACCTCCCCGACAATCATTTCATTTATTCCATCCCAGATTTTTAATATCATGTAATCATAATTGTGATTTATTCAGAAATGAACATATGATCTAATGAGATGATGTAAAGAGAAGTTGGTTGGGTGACTTCTGGAACATTTTGTTCTGTTCCTAGGGACCCATAAAAAGAAATCATCTCTTTGCTTCTTCTGGTTGTCATCATGTCCAAATATACCTCCCGGAGTTGCTGCAGTCATCTTACTGCTGATAAAAGAAAGGCACTACCTCTAAAACTGGAAAAGCAAAGAGATGATAATGTCTTTGAACATATGACTTAACTTACTTAGAATCCACTGGGTTTCTAGTGTGAAAATATTCATTTCCATAGTGTTTGAGTCTATTTTAATTGGAGTTTCTATTGCTTGCAGTTGAGAGAATCTTAACTGTTACAATGGGTCTCAGATAACTTTGGGAGGTGAGAACAGGTGAGGAGAATGTTGTTTCTACATTGAAAATTGGAAAAAAAAAATATCACAAAGATCAGTCCTAATAACAGCTTTTAATCCGATGATCCATTTTTCCTTGCAGACTGCACTCTGTAGCATCTCCAGATGTGACGAGCATTTCAAACTTACTTGTCAATGTGCTTAAAATGTACATGACATTTTCAAGGAGAGGAAATCAAGTAATTGCCTGAGCCAATAAGCTTTTTGGAGTCATCTTGAACTGCTGGCCCCCCTTCACTAGCTGAAAATGAAATGTCTGGGTGGAGGCAAGGAGGGGGGGAAACCTCAAAATGTTTTGAGAAAACATCAAATGTAATCTGTCTCTTTTGATTTAATAAACCATGGGAATTCCTAGGTGGGCACTTGATTAGACAAAAATAAGACCAGAAACTATCAAAGCCAACATCCCAGAGGAATATGGGTCCTGTCAGTTGGGAAGACTTGCCACAGTGGGATTTTTCCGCTAATGGTTTGATTTTGCCTAAATCACAAATTCTCTTTATCCCCGTCCTCTCTGGTCACCAAACAAAAGTACTAATTCAGCTCCTGGATATCTCATAGTGATAGTGCACCAATAATAATGACACTGTGTTTTCCCAGCACTCCAAAATGCCTTGCTCACAGTAAGTCTCCAATAAATATTTAGCTATTTTCGTGATATTTCAAACAACTTTCCCATCTCAGTCCCAAAAGCTTTCTATTTCTAGATGTTCTGCTCTTCTGGAGTTCTTTAGTATTTTGGGGTTCTCCAATAGAGATTAACAAGCTTTTGAGATTATTCAATCGATACAACAAATTAATTCAACAAATATTTGTTATCATATGCCAGGGATTAGGCACTTGGGATATAACAGTAAACAAAACAAAACTCCCTCTCCTCAAGGGGTTTATAGAGTATAACAAACAGTCAATAAACAAGACACATAATAACTAAGTCAATTATGTAATATGTTAAGGACCAGTAAGTGCCATGAAAAGACATATTAAATAGGGTAAAGGGATTGAGAGTGCCAGGAGATGAAAGGCAGGAGGCAATTTAATAAAGAGAGTAATGATAGGTCTTAGTGAGAGTGTGAACTTTGATAAAGACTTGATGGAAGCGAGGAAGTTGGTCAAGGGTATATCCGGGGCAAGGGTGTGGCAGGCAGAGGAAACCACTGCCACCGAGTTTCTGAGGTGAGAACCTACCTATGTGTTTGATGAACAGCAAGGAGGCCAGTGCGGCCTTTGTGGAATGAGTGGAGGGAAGAATACTGTGGGAAGTGATGAGGAAGGCTGAGAGATGATAGGGTTGGTTGGCACAGGTGTGCTCTGATTAGGTAGGGCCTTGTATGCCGTTGTGTAGACATTGGCTTTTACTCTGAAGGAAGGAGCATGGCAATGCAGGGTGTGAAGCACAGAAACATGATCTGACTTCCATCACAGGAAGGTCCCTGGGGCCATGTTGAAAACAGAGCGAACGAGGGGCCAGGGCAGTGGCAGGACAACCAGGAGTTACTTCATCCGTCCAGGCAGGTACTGATGGTAGGTGTATTTGCTTCCTGGAGCTGCCATAACAAATTACTACAAACTTTGTATTTTAAAAGATGAAAACTTAATATTTCACTTTCTGAAGGCTACAAGTCCCAAATCAAATTGTCAGTGAGGCCATGCTCCCTCTGAAGGCTATTGGGAAGAATTCGTTCTTGTCTCTTCCATGTTCTGGTGTTTACCAGAAACTCCTGGCGTTCTTTGGCTTCAGGCAGCCTAACTCCAGTCTCTGCCTCTGTCTTTGCTTCACCCTTTTCTCTCTGTGTGTCTGTATCTCCAAATCTCTCTCTCTCCTTAAATCGACGCCAGTCATTGGCTTTAGGGTCCACCCTAATAAGTATGACCTCATCTTAAGTTGATTATATCAGAAGGCTCTCTTTCCAAATAAGGTCACATTCATAGGTACCAGAGGTTAGGACTTTAAAATATCACTTGGGGAACCACAGTGTAACCCACAACGGTAGCTAGTTCTAGTAAAGATGGTGGGAAATGATGAGATTCTGGGTGCATTTTGAAGGTAGACCCAGCAGAATGATCTGAGGAGATGGATGCCTTATGGGAAAGAAAATAGCTCCAAGGTTGACTGACAGCTGACGTGTCGTCTTCCCTTGACTGCTGATTCAGTTTCCACTCACCCGCCTGTTTTCTCAGCTTTGTACATTCTGTTGTTGCTGGATTCTTTTCAGTGTTTTCTCTCATGGGCTCATGGCTTTAAGTAAAAACCACTAGTTAGGCATTTTAGTGGGGTTTGGAAAGAGTTTTAGTGAACACATATGTGTATAATCTGCGATGTTTATCCAGAAGTTCTCTCCAGGGGTAAATCTAAGTTTGTGGAGGCTGAAGTTTAAACATTTTCTGCACCGACTTTAAGAAAAAAATGTATAAATACAAAATTAAATACAATAGCAGTATTTCCCTTAAATCTGGACAAGAGGAGCCCCTGTTCTGAACACACGCGTGGACACACACACACACACACACACACACACAGAGTTTATTAAAGAACCTAGATCCTCTGTCACCTGGGATCTGACACTCAGCACTAACACAGAACAGCCTGTAAACCCAAACACATGTGCCCTCATGACTAACACCTTTCAGGCCACAGGGAAATTATTTTCCACATCTCATGTTCTATGTCTTAAAAAAAAATATTACTGTGTCTAAACATTGTGAAGGTTTCTGGGTTTTGCTGATGTCTACATATGGGATAGGCATTGTTTTGGAGTTTGAAAAGGATTTGAGCAGCAAAGGTACTTAGGTAACAGAGAAGATTGATCATCTTATCAATTCCTTTCTCTGAGTAAGCATGACTGCAAGAGAGTCTGGCTTCTTCAAGTATCATTCCAAGTAGTGCCAAGGATTCATTCATTCACTTATGCTTCTATTAATATTCTGAAAATCAGCATGATGTTCACAACACTTGCACTAAATGGCAGTTGAGAGGCATGTTTCAATGTTAAACAATTCATATGATTCTTAAATTTATATATGTGCATACAAAGTATATATAGAGATAGATTGAGCTATAAATGCTTAAAGTAAATATAGATTTTTACTCACTGTATGGGTCTATATATTGCCTTGCAAGATGGTGAAATTACAGTTAAGTAGCAGCTATTTATATGGTAAAATGAAAATGTTTTATAATAATTTCCACAATAATAATATATCATATATGACTCCTTGTAATGTTTGAACATGATATTCAAAATTGAAGGTTTATTTCTGAAGCTAAGTATTTTTTAAGACATTTCCTGACAATTTCAGTCACTACTGAGCCAGGAGAGCAGTTCCTCCAAATTAAATTTAGTACATTACTAAAAAAAAGTTGACAATACGGCATCATTATTAAAGTAAAAATTTTCTAAAAGTCTTGATTATGACAATATATATGGTCCTTTTGATAAAAGTAAGAAATATGACTAAATATCTTTATTCCATGAATTATATGCATCTTTATGTAATTATCACCCCCAAAATCATTATTCCATTAATAGAATACCCAGTTGTGTACAATAATTTCAGTTTTCTTTCACATTTGACCAACTTCCAGTTACTTAAAAACAATATATTTTTTCACATTTCCCTCTAATTTATCATTATGGAGGTATGATGGTCAAGATGGAAGAACATGTTTTATTTACAGTTAGCATATTTATTCATTTATTTTTAAACATATATATATATTTCCTTTTATTGATTTTTAGAGAGAGAGGAAGGGAGAGGGAGAGAGAGATAGAAACATTGATGAGAGAGAACATCGATTGGGTGCCTCCGGCATGCCCCCCACTGGAGATCTGGCCCATAACCTGGGCATGTGTCCTGACCAGGAATCAAACCAGTGACCTCTTGGTGTGTGGGTGGACACTCAGCCACTGAGCCACACAGGCTGGACTACAGTTAGCATATTTAAAACTTTGATATTTAGCATGTGGTATGGTTGCACTCTTTCTTAGTCCCAAAAATATTAGGGGTGATGGACCTGATCAAGTGTGAAAATATATATAAAATGAGAAAAAAGCATCAGGACAATTTACACATTCAACAACATGGTCAAATACACCATACTCACAATGCCAGAAAAACAAAATCACAATTTTATTGCACTAGTTAATTTTCTGACACACCTATTTTATTTCCCTTTAGTTTTTGGATAAATACTCCTTGATTGCCTCTTTATATGACAAAGTCTTCTATATTTTAATAGATACTATTAATAAATACAGTGTTTTTAATAGCATGATAGTCAAAGTGTTTCCATAATATTTATAGTTTAGAAACTTTTTTTCATCTTCACACTCATTATTGGTAAGGTCTTAGAAACATTAAGATTGTTACCAAATTTGGGGAAACTTGAATCAGGTTTCTTTCCTGTGAGAATGTTTACAAATAACCTTTCTGCTGTCCCTGCTATAGTTCGTGCCCTATCAATTGGGAATTCTGATAAATTCTATTTTGTGTGATTTCCATCAAAAAGAAATGGGAAGAACTACATAGGTGGTGTATTTAGAGCCCAATATGCTCCATTATTCCGTCTATTGCTGACAGCAGATGACTTTTATATTCCCTGGATGTTGATGAGATTCTAATTCTTCGCAGACAAATTTGAAAGTCATATGATTACAACAATTTCCCACAAGGACACTTTCCTGCCTTGATGCCCTCTCCGCGGTTGCGCTCGCTGTCGCAACCCTAGGTGCCCTGGAAGAGCGGGCCCAACCCTGGGAGCTGTTCTTACAACGGAACAGCAACGACTGCACTGCACACAGACACGCCCGAGAATTACATAAATACATTCCAGTAAGCCCAAACTATGTGCATCCGAAAGTCAACCTCTCTTAACCCAGGTCCCTTAAGTGCCCGGGCTATTCCAGGGCCACCAGACACCTAGGAAGTGTGGAGTGGAGAGAAGCATGACTCTTCAAACAACTGAAGCTAAATGCCTTTGTTCTGCATTTTACAGAAGCATGTGACCATAAAAACACACGCTAGGCCCCTGTCTCAGGGTCTTGGAAGCGCCTGTGCGAGCGCGGGGCCCTGCAGAGTCGCCTTCGCTGGCTTCGCAGGGCGGCCTCTGCTTCCTGTGTGAAGTCGCCCTGGCCCTCGATTGCTCTGCAAGTTTGGATGACAACGCCCGGGGGTCGTTCTTCAACTTCTGTTCATTTCGGTCGCTTAATAGAGGATAGTGAATACAGTGTAGCCCATACAGGTTTCAGCTTTGCAAAATTCCGCCCCAGGGCTTTAATAGTACAAATAAAATCAGTTAGCAGCTAACCAATTTGTGTTTTTCAGAAGTTAAAAAAGGCAAGTTTAGAATTGAGCTAGGCCATGCGGCAGCACACGGAGAAGAAGAATGAACTGAAATGAAAGCACAATCTGGAAGAATAACTTCAAAACAATGGAGCAGGATGAGAGCCCCGCTGCTCCCATTTATGAATCTCTCACAGCCTGGTGCTCACATCGGCGGCTGTTAGCAGGCGGCACGCTCCTAGGCAACCAACCGGCAGGGGGCGCAGGCTGGGATCCTCAGGGGTGACGTGAAGAAAATCAATTTCAATCCTCCAAGGATGATACACTGCCCCTGAAGGTCACTAAACACTATCAGTTCTCTGAGACCCTTGAGACTTGAGAGGAGATTTCCAAAAATTATCACACCTCCAATGTTGACCCTTTGGTTGAAAGCATATACTGTATTTTATATTTCTGCCCATTTTTACCTATATAAGGTAGGAGCACGAAGGAGAGGCATGTATAAGTATGAACTATCTGAACATTCTGGTTCAAATACCTCTGCTTCCACAATACATTCCTGGAGTTGTAATCACTCCAATAAAAAGACTGACTACTATACTCATCCACCTAAGGAAAAATGATTTGCGTTTTTTAGGGGGGGAAAAATCTCCACTCATTTACCAGTGGTCACAGCTACTTTTTTTATGATTAGCGCCTGGGAAAATTAGATGTTTTAGTAAGGATCAGTGATGAAATAGTAAAGTAAGAAGCATAAAACTTACACGAGTGTCTCAGAGCACCCCCCTTCCTTTGCTTGTTATATAGCTTAGCTTAATTCATTTAATTCCTGTGAACCTCAATCTTCTCATCTATAAAGGGGAGAATAATGCCCAGCCTACTAACATCAAAGGATTGTTATGAAGATCAAATGAGAAACTGTATGTATAAACACTTTTTAGAGGGACAGGTTACAAACATAGGATAGTATAATATTTATTTTTGAACACCTGAAACTAATGGAACAGGCATTTTGATTGAGATGGGGGTGATGTGCAAAAAGTAGAGAAGTGAAGGACATATTGAGGAGAAATTAAGCTTAGACTAGACTGGAAAATCCAAGGGCTTCACAAAGATCCCAGGGGAGTTTATTTATTTTTATTATTTTATTTTTTTTCAGTTATAGTTAACATTTAATATTATTTTGAATTAGTTTCAGGTGTACAGCATAGTGGCCAGACAATCATATACTTTACAAAGTGTTCCTCTGATATTTCAAGTACCCACCTGGCACCACACATAGTTATTACAATATTATTGACTATATATACCATACGGAACTTTACATCCCCCTGACTATTTTGTAACCACCAATCTGTATTTCTCCATCCCTTCACCTTTTCCAACCCCCCTCACCTCTGGAAGCCATCATTCTCTTCTCTGTATGTATGAATCTATTTCTGTTTTGTCTGTTTATATTTTTACTTAGATTCCACATATAAGTGAAATCATATGGTATTTGTCTTTCTCTGACTGACTTATTTTACTTAGCATAATACCCTCTAGGTCCATCCTTGCTGTCACAAATGGTAAGATTTCGTTTTATTTTTTATGGCTGAGTGTTATTCCATTGTATGTAAGTACCACAGCTTTTTTTACCTACTCACCTGTTGATGGGCGCTTAGGTTGCTTCCAAATCTTGACTATTGTAAATAATGCTACAATGAACATGAAGGTCCATATATTCTTTTAGTATTTTGGATTTCCTCGGATATATCCGCAGAAGTGAATCACTGGGTCATAGGCAGGGGTGGTTTGAATAACAGAATGGCACAGCCAAAGAGAGTGAGATGGGAGCATCACAAGAGAGGACTTCATCTACTTTAAAGAACAATTTTACAGATCCCAGGTGGAAAACATACTTGGATATAATATGCTGAACAATGCAATGGACACAGTATAACATTGTTTAGAGATTCCCTTACAAGTTAAGCATAATCAGAGGACACACCGATGTTTTGAAGTTGCTAGCTTTTCAAAGTTGAGTAACACAAACTAAAAAATCATTATCCTCCGCAAAATGCTTGTTATTCGCTTATTTGTCCACAGTGCTAGTGAATGACATCTAATGGGCTGGGAAACCTGTTTCAGTTCTCTGTCCAGGCCCGGCTCTCTGTAAGTTACAGGAAATGGAAGGGGGTTGTTACAAAATTTGTAGATCCATCGAAGTTAGTGCTCAAACTTTGCCTAGTTGCATCTACCCTAAACTGAGCACACTCGGCAATTCAGTTTAAAAACCAACACACTATTTGACCATAGTGGAGAGCACAAGGGTTTCAGTAAAACCAAATTTCATCCCCAAACGTTGAGCATATTCTGCTCTTCGTAAAATGGCCAATATACGCTCATATTGAAGAACTAGGTGTTGATCATACTGATTTTGGGACTCCTGTTATGAGAGACTCTAACTCTAACTGAAAGTAAACAAGACAGAAATCCCTGACCAGGAGAGTATTTTATTCCTGACTTCTGATCCCACACATACCAGATTAAGGTTTTCATCACCTTTGCTCTACTAAGACCAAGCTGTTTGGTGACATTAGCATATTAATAAGAAGTTATCTCTTTCCTGCACCACCAGTTCATGTTTGGTAATCTCAGTTTCACAAATGAAATAGTCCATAAGCGCTCTGCTCCCCTTGGATGTGCCTTCTCCATGAACACACACGGACTTGGCAGGTTACCTGCAGTGATGGATAGTGTCCAGTGAGGGCAGCAAAGAGCAGCATCCTAGGAGCAGGATTTCTGACTGAGTTGGTGAGCACCCAAGGGGTGGAAAATAACGTCAGAAAACTGGGGGCATTACATGTGTCATGCAGAAACGAGAGTGTTGTGCAATCCAACATAGAGAAGGACTTGTGAATAAGAGCATTTATTGTAGTCTCATAAAAGGAATGCCTGATAGAGTTTGAAAGTGAATATGAACAAACTGATAGACAAAAACTCCAACAGGAAACAGTGTAAGACTGGGTGTGGAGTTGTGGCGTGAGGAACATGTGGCATGAACGGGACCAGTAGGCAATTCAAAACTCAGTTCAAAATTCTGAAACTTTTTCAAAACTCCAGGGTCAGTTCTGTATTTGGGATTCTTAAATTCCTGTTTCTTAAGGTTTACTATTTTATTTTTGTTCACAGCATTAATAAAAAGAAAACTATTTCATAAAGCCAGTATAATCATAAAATACTAATTGTCACTAATATATATTGAATATTTATTGTATGCCAAGCAATACTCTAAGTATTTTAAACACATTGCTTCGTGTTACAGAATAAAGGAAAGTGTGTGTTTAGAGTTATTCTTCATTGTAATTATTAGTTAAGCTAGGATTTAAAAGCTCAACAATGGATATTGTTTCTTGCCTATTCAGCATTCATTCTCTCTTCCTCCTTCTTAAGAGAACACCATTTTCCCCCTATTTTATTACTTTTTACTTTTAGTTATCCATCTCTCTCCTTAAAGTTTGTGGATCAGTTTAGGCCCAGCTGCATGAGTGAGCTCTGATTCATTTTGTGCGGAATAATTCCATCTCCTTACTGGTTCAGGGTTTGACATGGCATACAATTCCAGCCAATGAGAATGAAAAGTTTTCTGAGGACTTATTTAAACATTCACCTAGGGTGAGGCTGATTTTTTTTTAAAAAGTTCCACCTAACTCTTCGATGAGTGCTCCAAGGAGTAACCATTGTACAGATGATACAGCCTGACTGTGAGGAGTGGGAATTCAATCCCAGAGTTGTCCAACTGCTACAAAGCCCAGGCTCGTCCCACTATAACACTCAATTGCATCTTTAAAAAAAACATTATTATTATTATTATTTTTTAATCGTCACCCAAGGATATTTTTTCCATTGATTTTTAGATAGATTGGAAGGGGAGAGAGAGGGAGAGTTAGAGAAAGAGGGAGAGAAACATCGATGTGAGAGAGACACATTGATTGGTTGCTTTCTGCATGAACCTGACTGAGGCTCAGGATTGAACCCACAACCCAGATACTTTCCCTTGACTAGGAATCAAACCTGAGACCCTTTGGTCTGAGGGCCGACACTCTAACTGCTGAGCCAAACTGGCCAGGGCTCAACTGCATTTTCATTTATATTGCCATGTGTGATAGTCAGACTAATGCTGTCCCTCCCCCAAAGATGTACACATCCTAATCCCTAGAAACTGTGAATATGTTACTCAATATGACATAGGGTATATGTTATCTTATTTGCATATATGACTAAGTTAAACATCTTGAGATGGGAAGCTTATCCTGAATTATACAAGGGGGTTCAACAAGGGTCTTTTTAAGAGGAAGGCAGCAGAGTCAGAGTAAGAGAAAGGGGATGTGATGACAGAAGCAGATCAAAGTGATGAGCCATGAGCCAAGGCATGCCGACGTCCTCTAGAAGTTGTGGAGATTTCCGCCAGGAAATAACGCTTCCCTAGAGCCTGCAGACGTAACTCAGCTTTGGGGACACCTTGATTCTAGTCCTTTTTATAACCCATCTCAGATTTCAGACCTCCCGAATGGTAAGATAATAAATTTGTGTTGTTTTAAGTCATTACGTTTGTGGTACTTTGTTACAACAGCAATAGGAAACTAATGTATCACGTAAGCATAATCTAATATTTAAAAGTATCAGATATGTGATCAACTTTTCAAAGAAACATGAAGTAACTGCAATTTTTGAAATGTAACTATCTTACAGTTTTGCTTGTCCCTGCTACAGTATAAACATTACAAATTTTCTTCAAGAGAAAACAGAAACTACTTCTGTGTTTAGATAGTTTGACTCCATTTATAATAGTAATGAAACCTGTATATTATCTGGATATTTCTGTAGTGTTTATAACTATCTACTTATCTTTATTTGGGCTTAAGTTTTATATGATGTCCTGAATGGTAGCCCATTGCAGATTTCAAAATAAATGTGCCACCATCATGAAAAGTATTCATGTTGGGAAATCATATTGGTTTAATTCTTAGGCTACTTTAGTCTACCTTATTTCAAGGTACACATAGAAGTAAGAGAATTTCCTGAGGAATTTGATCATTTCACAAAACAGTAACATAAGTTATCTGCCTCAAGTGATACTTTTTTCCACTGTGGAAATTGTAATGCTCTTAAAAAGACAACCATCCTGTATTTTTTTCTTTTTTTGGCTAAACTTTGTGCAATGGATTTTGAAATCATTTTCATGGAGATGGTTACTAAGAGCTGTCTCCAGTGAACTTAAATTAATTTGGATAGTGTAAGTTTATTATGCAAAATATGCCAAGTGCACTCACCTTTCCATAATAAGAATAATCAAAGAGTCTGTGTATAGCATGGCTATTGATTTTTGCAAAACCACCAAAGAAAGAGAAACATCTGCATTTTGGTGGATGTCTTTCCTTAAAGCATTCTACTCTATCTATAACCACATCCTGGAGGTGGCACTTCATTCCTACTTAAGAATCACTGTGCAGTACTGTTTCTGATGCAAAGTTCACCATTAATCCTCAATTAAGCTTATGGATTTTGTTGATAAGAACTACATAGAAGCTGTTATCATGTCTCATTCAGGAAGATAATGACCAATAGGAATTACCAGATTTCTTCCCATCTGTCACTTCATCATCTGTTCCAGAAATCAGCCTTGAGTAAAGGGTGCTGGGGAGATTTCTCAAACCTCTCTGTAATGATATAGTTATGAATATGGAAACTTTTGGGGCACAAATTCTTCCTCCTTTATTATCCTATAGAAATTTAGTCAATACAATTTATTTTCTCTACATTTCAATTCCCGATTTTTAAAAAATGAGGCCTATAGCAGTACCTAGCTCATAAGATTCATATCAGCATGAGATAATCCATTTATATAATTTGGTACATATTAACTATTCAATACTTATCAATGGTTATTATTCTCTTTTCCCAGATTTAGTTGGGAATTCATGTCAAACCAAAGCGAATTCTGTCTAAGATGTGGTCTATGTTAAACAGTTTGTTATTTATACAGCAGGACTTAGTCCTTGTTAGATACTGTGGAACCAGATTAAGGTGAGTGTCTATTAATCTAATTGCGACCATGAGGCCTTTCCATCATGTAGTGCTGTCTTCCTCTTTTGAACTCATTTGAACCACAAGGTGAAAGACGCAGTAATTCTTTTGGGGCCACCAAAATGATGAAGTGGGGATACCTGTTAATTGCATCTCTACTTGAAAAACATAATTCATAAGAGCTCTGACAATGAGGTACCTACCCTGCTGTGCTTAAGAGTTTATATTAGCAATTGCAGGAAGGAATACGATATAAACTGAGGGAAGTGCTGCGAAGAGTCTTGGAGCACTAATATCCATTTGTCTTCCCTAGGATCCCGTACAGAAACTAGTATTTGCAAGCTGTAAGAAGCTGGGATAATTAGTTAGGGAACTGTTATTAGTAACCAAGTCTGTCCTGGAGACAATTACGTTTCTGCCTTTTTATAATTGTCCAAACACCAGAAGTGTATAAAGAAATGTTGTGATACAGTTTATGCCCTTACAGAATCTAAAAGGAAAAAGAAACTATGTAAACATAAATAAAATGTGCAGTAGATTATTATGCATACTGGGGAGCAAACTAGTGTTTTATAGTATACATTGATGTTAGAAAGCCTCATAAGACCACCTGAAGGTTGCCTCCTAGAAGTACAGATTTGAGCATTTTGGAATCACTGAGAAATTCTCTCTCAGGAGAGCAGATCAACTTTGAATATCTGAAGATCGCACTTTTCTGAAGCGTGTGATTGTCAGGAAGCCTGGAAACAATGAGAGTTTGTTCCTCTTGATCAATTACACAGTAATCAAAATTGTAATGAGGGCTTAATCCAGAATATTTTTTTAAATACCTAGAAACATGCAGTCATAAAATTGTTTAAGTTATATTTTGATTTATATACATATTTTAATCTAACAGAAGTATGACAGAATGATCGGAACATAATTTCAAGCTTTACAATGTACGACTTTCGGCAAAACTCCTGCGGAGGAAATTGGGATGGGACTTTAAATTCAAGGAGTAAAAGGGTGATGTAAAATGTCCAACTGTGAGAGAAGATCTTGTTCATGTATTTTAAAAGGATTGCGGTGGGTATCAAATTGCTGTGATAGATTTCATTGCATATGTTATGGGAGTAATGAAACAGGTTTCGTTCTAATGTCAGTAATTACATTCTTTGAAACTTAAATATAGGATAAAATTTTAATTATCAACCTAAAAATATGCATGAGGGTACCTAATTAAAAAATTTAGGGTTACATGAAAGAAAACAGAAGGCATCATTTTAGACCAACTACACATTTTTTACCATGCCAGGAGACTGTACAAGCATTTCCTCCTACCAGGGACCATCAATCCCCAGACAGGAAAGAGTGGAGCCAAGAGGGAAAGTTTCTCTGGAGACAGTTGTCTGTATGCTGGGCTCCCCGTCTCTGTCCCCAAGGGTTAGGAACGAGAGGGCTTTCTCCTCATCTCAAGCAAAGTGAGACCGGCTTCAATCCAGTGATCTGAATATGGGGACTCAGGACTTCATGTCTGAACCCCTTGGGGTCCGAGGCTGCAATCAGACCTGCTCTACTTGGTAGCAGAACTGGGTATTTCTGGGCAGTTGATGTGAACCTACTCCTATCACAATTCAAAAGGCCAGATATTTGTGCTTCTTTAATTTTTTTTTAAGTCTTGTATTCCCAGCCTTTAGGGCAGGTATTTGCACATAGTAGTTGCTCAGTAAATATGATGATTAAATTAATGGAATCCTAGGCCTTTCCAGGCATCAGTCTACCTGTGCAGCACCCTCTTTGGCAACTAGGTCAACCCACAAATCCTCCCAAGCTCCTCCTGCTTTCCATCACCGGCTCCCCACAGGTGAAGTTTCCGCCAGGCAAGAGTAGCGGAGCCCTGACTCTCAGCTCCCGCCTTCTGGCCACCAGTACCTCGGCTCGGAGGCTGTCAACCTGCTGGGCTGGCTGTCACCCATTAGCATTCTGGCACCCCAGGGCCCACACTCCCACTCTTGCTCATTTCTGGAGAGGGAAGTTTGCTTGGTTTGGAAATAGAAAGGAAGGAAACACCTCCCTAAACCATCATATAGTTTTACAAGTGTATCAGGATAAAGTAATGATTATGGTGATTTTCACCAGTTTTTTAAAAGAGGGATTGAGAGAATTTGTTTATGGGTAATAAAAAAACACCATGAAGTTGATGGATGTGCGTGACTGAAAAAATCTGTAGTTGGAAAAAACATGGTTTCAGAAAAGAAAATGAGGGGAACACAAGCAGGTCCAGATAGCTTAAAGGTTTAACTGGAGAAAAAAAAAAGTAGCAAGTACAAAAAAGTGTCTATGGACACCTCGACACTGTCTGTTTCCTGCCTTTTCTTGCTTTAGTGTCTCTCCATTTGTGTGTTCATGCACATACATACATATTGAGTTTCTATAGAGTGGGAGAGACACAGCATCTTAGGAAAGAGTGTAGCTGGAAAAAATAAATAAAACCTAGTCTAATTTTAAAAAGTAATAATAAGAGTGTGGCTGGAGAGTCAGATGATAAGTTCCACCCCTGCTTCTGCTGCTGATCCGCTGCATTACCTTGGGCAGGTTGCTCCAGCTCTCTGGGCCTCAGTTTCCCATTCATAAAACCAAGATGCTAATAACGCCTGCATAATAGGGTTACCGTAAGGACTAAATGATACAGTACTCATAACGCACTTAGAGTAGTGCTGATTCTTACTGATGGCCTAATTATTGTGTAAGTTGGGCACACCGTTCCCTATTATACTGTTACCAACAGCTATATATCAAGTAAAAGGTTAATACTTAGAGATTTAAACTTTTGCATGGTCTTCACAGTATGGTGATTTCATTAAAAATGGCATTATTTTTTCAAAATTTGTTTATTTTTGTAGACCTGACATATTCATTCAAAATGCTTAGCTTTCAAAATATTATTTAGATTTAGTATATTTGAGGTTAAATATTCATGTGTTACATTTGATGCAAAACACAAAATGGTTAAATCTAGAAGACTGGCCCTAAAAGGCAATGTTTTAGTACATTCTAATTGGGTGAAATTGATAGTACTGTGACTTTATGATAAATATTATTAGTGGATATCATTTGATGCTTTTTTATTTAATTAAAGTAATTAAATATTTTAGATTTTAATGAAAAATGGCTAATTTTGTCTAAAGTAGTTCTGCTAATATTATTTATTTCTGTGCCTTAAAGGTAACATTTTAGTATTCTTGAACTTTATACAAAGTTAAAAGAACAATGCATTGTGACAGTGAGACCTTTCCTGGAACAATGAGTAGCCCTTCTGGTGATGGTGTAGCGGTGGTAAAAATTCTCCTACTAGAGAAGTACGAAGGCCCTAGAATAGTACATATTCAGAGTTGACTGGTGTTGGGTGACGGGTAGGGTAGGAAGGAAGGAAGGAAGGTAGATAGCAAAAAAATCTGGAACAGAAGTGTGGCATCAATATTACAGATTCAGAGACCGAACATCTGACTTGGCTGCCCAACTTTTCAGTTGGTTTTCTGTGTTCAAAACAATAGCCCTTCCTGTCTCACAGTAAACACAGCTTCTTCTGTATCTCCATATACTCTTCAGGCTGCTTGCTATTTGCCATTTTAGAGCCATCTCTCGACAAGACAGCCGATGCTGATGAATGAGCCTAGTATTTTCCTGGGAAATGCAAGAGTTATGTACTTCATATGTTAACACGCAGAAGCCTAACAGGTGCCTTCCAATTCAAGAAAGAACTTGGAGAGAAATGTAAAGCTGGCGTTGCCATGTTACTGGGAAATTGTATTGTCTGGCTGAATTCATGTTTTACCTGTTTTTGTGTGTGTGTGTTTTTTTTTCTCAAAGCATTGCTTTCCCAAACCCATAATCTTTCATTTGTTGGGCAGTTACCTAGAAGTTTTCATTTCATAATAGGGAAAAGTTTTTATTTGCTGCCTATTTTTGTGACAAATTTACCAAGCCGCTTCATCAGTCTTTCCTGAGTTTTCTGATTGCAATGTTCATTGTCTAAAAAGCAGGCAGCCTTCTAGAGCTGTTCTTGCTGTTGATTGTGTGCTTCCCTGTGCAGTCCTTAGAACCTCCTGCCTAAGAGGATCCCAGCTTTGCATCCAAGGGCAGCTCGGCTCAGCTCAGACCAACACAACAGTCATTATGAAAAGGCCAATCAGAGTGCTGAGCAAGACCCTTCAAACAGAAACTGGGGATGTCTTAAAATATAAAGCATTCCTTTCTCTCCCTCTCCTTTCCTTCTGCACCATGGACATCACACACACACACACACACACACACACACACACACACGCACACGCACACGCACACGCACACACACACACACACACAAATACATTTTTGCTTTCATTACCACAGTTTAAAAGAAATGCTGTGTCAGTATTTTGATGCATCCAGGGACTGAATGTAAACAACATGGTACAACTCTAGAAACTGCCATCATAAAATATTTTAAGAGGCAGAATAGAGTAAAATAAAATAAAAATGTCTTTTTATGTGATATCTCAGAGTAATTCAGGATTTATGGTACCTTAACCTTTAGAATCCAAAATATTAAGCTATGTTTCTTAGAGATAATAACTCGGTTGTCCCTCACTTATGTGTCTTAGATAAAAGCCTACTGCCACAGAATCCATGAATGCTCAAATACCCTCGCGGGCCTTTAGTAGTAAATCTTATGGAATAGCTTATGGCCAATGTAATGGCCCACAGTAGCCTGCGAATATCATGAATTCTAATAATACTTACATCAGTAGAAACATGAAGTAATGTCTCCATTGTAATTAAATGATGTATTTAGAGCAGTGGACTAAATGGTCCCCTAGTGTGTTGGTGATATATTCTAATAGTCTTCTCTTTACAGCCCCACACGGTAATATTCATGCTTTATTCTGGAGGGCTTCGCTTCTGACTGAACATTTGAATTGCAACCTTAAGTGGTAAAGTGGATTACAGCGAAGCCCCATGAATATGGATCCTGATCAAGAAACTAAGTGCTTAAAAAAATAAAATGTTACTATTTAAACAGAGTGATTACAAAAACATTTTCATATGGAGGAATGTTGGGCGGCTTTGTCCCCTTCTTCTTGTTCTCCATCCCATACACGGAACAGATTTGGCACAATTAAAAATTTAGGAGGTGAAACACCAGAACTTAAATCACTGTAATTTCTACTGCGCTTATTGAATTTAATTTGGGCTGTTTGAGGTACAAATTAGTTTCGCTAATAATTACCTCATTCCATTTTTAAAACGTGTGCATTCCAAAGATTGTAACCAACTATAAAGTATGTCTGTTGGAAGAGGATATCTGTTATCAGGGCTGAAAGGAAATTATCTTGCAGTTGATTAGTTAAAACTGTCATATTTTGCATTTTCAGTCTTTATTTTTCCCTTGAATCAGTCACTAAAGCAGTAGCTTGAGGCATTAATAGCCTGGGGCAAAGCTGGGGGCACTTTAGTCTCTCCAGTCCGGTGGTTAAGAACAAGTCAAAGAATCGTCAATCTTTGTAATTGGTAATCGAATTAGACAGTGTCCCTGTATATAACATAAAATTATAAAGAGAGAAAAATAGTTTACATATTTACTTGATGAAATGAAATATGTAAGACATTTTCTAGTAGGTTTTGAATATTGTATTTCTAAGTGTTTTTAAACACATTTTCTATGAATGAGGAAAATTCTACGTCACTGTGGATAATTCTTGCTGTGTATAAGTTCAATGAAGGGGAATTTCTAATGATGAAGGACTAAGTATATGTACAGCTGCCTTTTCTACTTGACTGAGTGAACAATGACATGTGGGTTTGCACTGTATGGTGTGTGTGTGTGTGTGTGTGTGTGTGATGTATTTTAGTGTACATTTGTCTACTTAAGGCATTATGGATTTAAATTCACTGAGCACTGGCAAAATCTCCATGCACGACACTGAAAATACATATGTGATAGCATTTATTGTTCAGTTGTTACACGTTAAAGATGCTTTGGCATGACTTACTTCCTAAACTTGCCAATACTGTATATTAGAAATTGGCGTCTGTTCCAGAAGATTAAACAATATGCCATTATTTTCACCATGAACTTTGCTCTAGTAGAGGTAATTAGTGGTTTGGGATAAGTTTACATTAAATCCCCTATTATTTTGTATTGCTATAAAAAACAACATTTTTGTTATGATCACAAATTTCTGTTAAAAAAAAGTCAGAGAGCAGTCACTTAGGTTGTGGTAAAATGCTCTAGAAGAAAATCAACTCAAACGCACACATGAAGACGGAGACACTGGTCGAATACAGCACTCTAACTAAATGAAGAGCTCTTTATTTGACCAGTTTAGACATGGCTTTGGTTGGCAAGCTAATTCTTTGAGCACCACCCTTGAAAATCATGCTAATGAGCCTCTTCACTTCATCAAGTAGGATTGTGGACCTTTTTGTCTGCATCATTAAGGCCCCAAATTGCCCCATTAGCAAGGCCTCAAATTGCCCCTCAGGGTCAATATTTAATGCAGGTGAGCTTAGGTTAACTACCCTCAGAGCCCTCTGGAAAACAACATGGAGTACCTGTTACAGGGAATTCATTTTCTCCGAGTCTCCCTTCCGAAATACTATTATCCATATGAGAATTATGTTTTAAATTTATTTTGGAAAAAAAAAAAGTTTATTGTAGGTTACTGATTCCAAGAGTGAGTTTTGAAAAGAAAGAAAGACTTTTTTTTCATCAGGCACTCTGAATGTTTAATGAGCTTTAATTTTCCATCTGTAAAATGGGGATGATCATACTTTTCTCTGGGTAGCTTCTGAGGATGCTGCTGCCTTTAAGTAAAGATTGAAAAACCCATAGAAAATAAAAGTAGTATCCACACTTAGCAAGTTCTTACAATTTTTTTCTCTTCAAGATTTTAGCAATTTAAATGGCTTTCCTTATTAATTATTGAGTTGAAAATAAACGAGAAGTTAGAACTATAAGTAGTAATCAGAATGCGTGCAAAATAGGAGTCTGTGGTATTCACATTGAGAT
Source organism: Tadarida brasiliensis (assembly GCA_030848825.1). Lineage (NCBI taxonomy): Eukaryota > Metazoa > Chordata > Mammalia > Chiroptera > Molossidae > Tadarida > Tadarida brasiliensis. Next base: position 47,391,476 of record CM061265.1, read on the forward strand.
AATTTGTAAGACCAGAATGTTGCACACTTTAAAAAACATAAATATAAAATTTTTCTTACTCATTAAAATTTGAAGTAGGAGGGAGAGGCAAAATGATTTTTCCTGTATCGGTATAGTCCATTTGGCTTCCTGAAAACTGGTTAATACTCAATTGCTGCTAGTTATCTCTAGAGACTCTCAGTGTTTGGGGGGGAATAGCAATTATCTCCCTGAGCATGCTCAGCAGAATCTACTCGTGATGTCCGGACATGAAACCTTTCATATGTAGCAACTGAAAGATGAGAGCCGTGGTTACAGTTTCCAGCAAGTATGTGAAACAGAAGCCTCCAGATTATATTCCACATCTAAGTAGAGATAACGTTTATGTCTCCTGTGTTAAGGTTAATTTCCATGCATTTAGGGCTCCTGAAATCCGCATCACCTCTGTGGCTGGTACCTGCAAAGTCAGTTTTGCTACTGAATGGGGCCCCAATTAGGAAGTGCTTGCTGGTGTCCTTCCAGCAATATCTTGTGAGTTTGAACAATTTTAGTGAAATAAATGTAACAAGGAAAAATGAATTCTCTTTAGCCTCTATTCAGCCAAAATTAGCCTCCGTGGATTCTGGCTCACAAAAGCACCACGGGCCTCTGGCTGTGCTCTGTAGCTGTGAAATAGAATCAAGATTCCATTAGGCATCCCAAGCTGCCTCCTTCTCCAGGGCAGACAATAAAAATGACAACAGGGGATTGTCCCTCAGCTAGTCTAACAAGGGGGTGGGTTCTTTTCTAAATGACTAGATGTCTGTTTAGCTGAGAGAAAAATTTAAAGGGGCCATGGGCCAAATTTTCTTCAATTCTTTGGCTCATGTGTTTGTTTCTTAGGTCATCCTCAGAAAGACCTTGAATTCTACCTCCGTTGGCACTTAGAGGCCATGGTTTCCCCTCCTCCCTCCTCTTAAGAATTTGTGTGCTGAGACAAAAATAGGAGACCATACAGAGTTCAGACAGTAGCATTATTCTCCAAGAGATATCAGGAGTTTTAGCAATTGCACATGGATTATTGGTCTTGCCATATATACATTTTTTCTCTTACCTCAGAGATAGAGACTCTCCATAACCTAGATAAATTCTAGATTGGGGACAGATTTTATGCTTTCAGAATTTATTTATGAACAAGAATCCCTAGTGGATAAATTCATTCAAATAACCATGTCTTAATGTAAACATGAAGGGAATGGGGCTTTGTAACCTTGGTTTCATAATATCATTGTATGATCCCATGGTCCTCATGGAGATCTCGGCCATTCTTCTTTCTGTGGAGGGTCGGGTCTACATCACAGAGTCCTCCAATAGATTATGACCTTGCAAAAATTTATTTTGCCATGAACTCTCCATCAATTGCTCAGTTTCTTTCCTATATCAAAAGTGCAAAAGACTAAGAACATTTTCTTCCTCTATCCAAGGATAAATGTTATATTACTTATTCAGACCTTCCATAAATTTGATTGAATGTTCTTTCTCTCTCTAATTGGCCAAGTAAATAGAGTTTTGTACTCCCCTTGACAGATGCCATAGACTGAAATTTAATATAGCTCGTCAATGAGTATCAAAAAGTTAAAGAGTTCATCAACCATTCATAGTAATTGTACTATATTCACATAGAGTTATAAATGTATATTTCCTGGCCACTTCTCCTTTGCTTCAATCAAAATTACTGGCAGGAAGTAATATTTTATAATCCATGGTGTCAATTACTAATGGTAGGGGCAAGTAAATCATAATGTTTTCATTATTGAATTGCTAATATGTAGAGGTTGTAATATTCCACATATAAAGTCTTTAATAAGCAATTATTTATGTGCTCACTTACTGGATGTTGCTGAACCAAGGCATTTCCTCAATACTAAGTGGAAATGCTATTCAATAATTATTTCTGTAAAGTCATTCATTGGTATTATAGTTCTATAAAGTTGCTTAAAATAATGCTACGTATTTGTTATGGCATTTTAGCAAAAACAGTAAAATAAGATAAATGGCACTGCAAACATTAAAATATGAATTTCCACTTATAAAATATTATAACTGATTCTAAGATAAAACAACTACATTTATCTTAGTTTTGGACATTGAAGCTGCCATCAGAATCTAATGGATTCATGGTCAGAAAACCTGAGTTCTAAAAATGACTTCACCATTTATAATTTATTGTATGGCCTCAGGAAAGATTCTGAAAATCTTTAAGACTTAATATCCTTATCTATAAAATGAACATATTTTATTACCAAATATTTCACCAATTTTCTTGGAAGTTAACATATTTTGATGAATATCACCATAATGAATACAGTAGACTAATAAAAATCACCAATTTATTAACATATATGTATAGCTGTAGTCCTGGGAATAATTTTAAGCCAGGCAGAACAGAGAATTCTGAGGTTCTGAGAATGGTCCAGCCAGGGAGAGAACAGACTCTGGGTGAGCACATCTTCTTGGCCTTGAAGACTCTTCTCCATGTGGGGAGAAGCCTCACCAAAAGATAATCAGAGTGGGGCTCCTGAAAGCATTACCCTCAAGGCAGAAGCCCTGGGCTTCCATCTAAGGATGGCACTTGGATTGACTCTTACCACCTGCAGGTTGACAGGCCATGAAGAGTGAGCAGATAGATAATGGGACCTGAAAACAGAGAGGGTGCTGTTGCCATGAGTGCCTTGTAGGAGCTGGACCTCTACCCTAGGCAAGCAGTCAGGCTGTGACATAAAGAAGCAGAGGATGAATACCCTGAACTTAGTCTTTCCCTTCTCCTCCACCCTCTGTTGGTGCTTTCCTTTGGTCAGATCCAGCCAGGAGTTAGAGGACAAGGGAGATGGTTGATGTGGTCAATGCCTGTCAGTCACCGAGAAAAAGAGCAGAGTAGAGAAGGACAGATAGGGAATCTGAAGGGAAAACAGAAGGAACCCAACAGGCCTTCCCAATAGAGAAGAAATCCAATTTACAAAGTGTTTCTTTCTCAATGTGTAGAATGACTGAAGATTGCAGAGGCTGGACGTAGATATGTCCTCTCAGAGGCTATGGCATAATAATAAAGCATTATTTATGTAGCACAATTAGTTTATCATCCATTATATAACCTAAATGATTCTTCACAATAACGTAATCTTGTGATGTAAGATAATAAGTACTATCTTTTTCTTTTTGAATACAGAAACAAATAGTCAATGATTTACATGACTTTCTGATTCCCTGCTTGTTCCTCTCAGCAAGGCCATAGTCAACTGAACATTGAGCATTGGTTGTGCAGTGTTAGAAAATCTAAAGTGGGATGGCTGAATTACAGACTTTGCAACAGTGAGTCATAGCATTCTTTTATTTTCTGCAATGGAGAGGGACGCGGTATGGTGAAAACATTATAAAAATATTTTTTAGCCACTTCAATGGTAGAGATTATTCAAGTTCTAATTTTAAACATTCTATTATTCTACTCTAAAATGATGCATTATAATAAAAGATTGTGATATTTAGAATTTGTTCAAATTGAGCAATTAATTATATTTAAGCTTTTTTCTTCATCTAAGTTAATGTCTAAGACTGTGTAGTCCTCTATAAAGGTGTAAGAAGTGTTTCAGTAATAACTCAAACATTTCCTCTTCTTATATTGCTTAGCTAAAAATACTCATTCAAATTAACAGAAGTTAATGGAATTTCTTAAATACTCTTTGACTGATGAAAATAATTTGTCCTTATACTAAATATTAAGACTATTTATTCTGTCTTCTTGGAATTCTTTTCCCTTCCACACTTCTTCTGGTCTTAGGCCCCTACCCCCACATATACTTGACGCAAGATTGGCCCCTGGGATATAAAAAATATAACTGGAGCTTGGAGGGGGAACATTCTATTTTTCTCTGGTAGTACAGCTATTGGTGTGGGCCCTGAGCTGGCTATGGTCCTACCCCAAGACAGGAGAACTACGGCAGCAGGAGAGCATGAAGATAATGTGCAAGAAGAGAGACAGAGGCAGAAAGAACCAATGCATTTTTCTTTTGTTCCTTAAATGCACTGGAGTTGAGAATCTAATACTCACACCTGAAAATTATCTGATGAGCACACTAAGAATAGAATTATTTGATTTATGCCAGGTGTCAATTTTGTTGTTGTTTGTTTCACAACTCTCTCTTTGGAGGTGATTCACTTTGGTGGTGCTGAGTAGAGCTAAAAAACAAACACTTTATTTGATTATGCAAAAATAAAACAAAAGGAAACCACTTGTAATTTCTTATAAATCACAGTTGGTTGCATTTTCCCATATTATGTACAGGAATTCTATAGACTGCCTAAGAAAATATTTGTCTTTCAGATTCAGGATCTTATTTCATGGGTATAAAGTTTTCTAAAGAAAAGTATAGTTAGAACGCCATAGCCTTAGTCTCAGTTAAATACAATAGATCATAATTTTAAGAAATGGTATTTGTAACAAAATTGGGGCCCTGATTATTGAGAATTTGGTTACTCCTACTCCTTGAAAATCCTGTTTTTTAGTTTAATATTTCTACTTTAAAATACACGTATTTTACATATTTTGTATTTTATTATTTATTTATTTATTGACAAAAGCAAATTGTTTTTACTGTTCCAGCTATCCATCTCTAGCCAGCCAGAAACAGGATGTGTTGACTCTTGGTTACTGTTCTGAAGTTTAATGGGTCTGTTGGTGAAACATTTTGTGAGTTGCTAGCAAATATGTAGTGAGCAGTTACTGTGTATCTCACATGTTGATGATGATGGGGGATATAAAAACAGGAGCCCATGGAGAAATCCACTGACTTTTGCTGACAATGACATTTTGAAGTTCAGCTACTCTGAAACACCCTGGACTCATATACAACCAATATTAGAGGTCTCCACATTTCTATGCTTTATTTCTTAATAAAAAACAACTACGAAGCAATTATGGTTTAAAAGTGCTTTTCATGTGCATGACCTCATTTAATCCTTATAACAACATTTTGAGAAAGTCATTATTATTCTCATCTTACAGACGACAAAACTAAGATTCATAGATTTTCATAACTTTCCACAGATTCCTGAGCCAGCAAAGAGGCAGAGCTGCAGTCGAAGCCCAAGCCTTTGCCTCCAAGTCCTAGGCTTTCCCCAATATTGTCTTACCAAACAGAACAACTAGACATCCATTTTCTATGTAGAGGATTTCATTTTATCTATCACATTAAAATACTGAATTAACCCCTAAATTTATTGAAATAAATGTCTGTAAAAACAAACAAACAAACAAACAAACCTTTGGCTTTTACATTTTATTACTCCATTGTTCAGATGGGGGAAGATCCATTTCACACTCTGTCTGCACTGCCCTTGGCATAGAAAGTCAGGCACGTGAGAGGCAACCACGAATCCCCCCGTCTGACCACTTTACCAAAAATGAGGTGAAAAGGTTTAGTGGGAAAAGTTTGACATTTTATCCCCAAACAAATATTAGAAATTATCTGTGGAATTAAATTATCTGTATGTACACAGTCTAGGGAATTAACTCTATCTGAAATGGTGGATTATTCCAGAGATTGAAACTAAGCCCTTAAGGCACTCCTTTTACTTTGTTCTCCGTATTTTTTTTCACAATGAGCTTTCAGATTATTTTGGCTATTTTGACGGCTGCTTTTCAGTGTGTTTCTACTCAGTATGTATTTGTGCACCGCTCTGCCTGGTTTGAACAATTTTTTAAAAAGTATTCCCTTGATAGGCCTGGAAGCAGACAAGTATTACTTGAAGGGGAAAAGGAGATTTCTATTAGGTTTGAGAGTCACAAGTGAACAGAAGAAACTTGAGAAGTATAAAATACTCCACAGACTGCAAATCCAAAACCAAAACATGCCTAACAAGGTTTTGACAGGATAAAAATCCCACTGGTTTTTTCCCCTATATTTTTCATAAGTGGTACTTTCAGTGAGCTACTCTTTATATATAATGTTATATTGTTACATATATGTGTAATATTTACTTTAAAAGTTCTAAATGGCCCCTGATCTGAAAAAGAATTAGGAAAATTAATTCAAATAAAAATAATTATGATGTCCTCACCACTTTGAAAGCCCAAGAGATTATTTTAGTGATGGAAGTATATTAATGGATATATCGAAGCAGTAAGATCATCACCCTCTTTAACTTATTATTGGCTCTAATTATATGTTGGCATATTGCTAACAAAGTCAATAAATTCAACTTCTCTGCATGACTTTGAGTTTGGCAATATGACCTCAGAAACAGGAGAAACTTTAGAATAGGGTGGCTGAGTGAAAGATCCACTAGGAGAATCATTTTCTTCCTCCTTGCTCCCGAAGTTTTGGCCCAGCAGAAATGCCACACGTGAGTGGAAACACGTTCAAGCAGTTACCTAGAAAATTTCACACATTTTAAATGTCACAGAAATGAAAAATAATCTTTATTTTTATTTAAACTACACCTTAGATGGTTATATACTGTAAAATATTTTTTGCAGTCACACTAGGTTCTGTTTTATAGTTTGAGCTAATTACATCATTTGTGGAGATGATATCTCCCATACCTGTTTGTGTTTCCACAGAACAGGGACCTCAAGGTCAGGGAGCAGACCTTTCTGGCTTCCAGTAGTGAGTAGGGTAGAATGCCATGGGTTCTCCTTTACTATATCCCATCTCTTAGCAGCACCTTGGCCCTATTCAGGTGACCGGGAACTGAGACATACAGCTCTACCCACTCATTGTGAAATTGGGTGTAAAACACATGCTAGTCGGTGATGAAGAGTCACGGCAGCGTAGTGTGACCAAGTACTAACAGAGGAATACTTGTCTGAGGTTTATCTAATGATACTGCACCTAGTTTGGGTGTTTCTAGTTACTGCTGGGTGAGCATCTAAGACATGGATGACTCTCTCAAAGGCTATGTTCCAGTCATTTATTTATTCCTTCCTTCAACAAATGTTTCATTGAATACAGCAATATATATAGAATTCAATAATGGGCTTCTGCTGATGAAGATAATTCTGAGACAATTATATAATTTAATTTGCATTACAATAATCTCAAAGACTTGTTAAAATTCAGATTGTCAGGCCCCACCCCTAAGATTGTTTATTAAGAATGTCTGGGGTATCGCCCAGGTGATGCTGATGCTGCTGGTTTAGGGACGATACCTTGAAACCACTGCTCTTAGCTCCTCCCCACAAGTAGCTTAAATAGTTTTTCCTTTAACTGGAAATAGGTTAAGGTTAGAAAAGAGGCCAGTCTCAATGTGTCACATGCTATTTAATCAATTGCATGCATTTATTTTTGAGGAAACAGCAAGGACGATTAAAACTAGTGTTGAGAATGTTTTATAGGTTCTCTGAGAAAGAGCTATTCAAACTTACTTAAAAGTTGTTTCAGGGGTTAAATATTTTTCAGGGGTTGCTCAGTGTTGATTAAATACACAATGAGAACACATAGATAAAGAAGGTAAAATCTTTGAAATCTGTGGTAGACTCTTACTTTTAATCATTGTATGTTCTGTGCAAGAAGTTTGTACCAAAAAATTAAAATTAAAAAAAAGTGACAGGCCCAGGAATGATTTCAATCTGATGATCCTCCTGGAGAAGATTTTATTTTGTAGGAGCAAAGACTCCTGAGAATCTGAACTAAATTGCTCAGGCCAGTCTGACATTTCTGACAGTTCCAGCTAGTGCTCTGAGAGCCACGCCAGGCGGAGGCTGCTGTTCGCACAGCTACTGAGTCAGCGTGCAACGCGAGCTTTTCTGGTCCACTGAAAGATTGCAACATGCACCAAAACAAGGGAAGAGCTGGGAAATACTTTAGTCTTCCACTTCACCGAGAAATTTTCATTTGTATATATTGGATGCTTTCCAATTTGGTTGTGGTGGTTACGTGACTTTTACTTTAAATTTGTATTTCTGTGTTATGTGAGCACTCAAAATGGGTGAGAAATATAATCATTAGTATAGTTTAAAAACAGCAAAACAGAGTTAATATAAGCAAGTTTTAAAATATGGTTCAGCAAAATCACCCCATATATGTATGTTATTTGAAATACTCTAGGAGGGAAACTATGGCTTCCGATACTTAGCAGGTTCCCCTCCCCACTCACATATGAATAATATAACTAAATATTAATTTTTATTGCTATTTCTCATATAAAATATTTATACTATGCAGATTTTTATGTTCAAATATTTCTTTTTAAATTAATTTAATAAAATATTTGTTTTTTTCGTTTTTTTCCTGTAAAGCTCCTGATTGCCTCTTGTAAAATGATGCAATGGGTAGAGGTCATTTCACTAGAGATGAAGAACATAAAAAATAATTGTTGAGAAAAAAAAATGAAGCATTTTGTACACAATTTCAGTTCCAGCCTCACCAGAAATTGGTAGCTAGCAGGAAAAGCTAAGGAAACAATGAACACAGTTTAATATTGTAGACAGGAAAGTAAAAAAGTGGAATAACTTTCCAGTTTATTTGGTTTTCTGCAGGTATTATTCCTAAAACTATAATTTGAGACCTGGAACATAAAAATTATGCCACTATCTTTTCATTTTGTGATACAAAATTGCGATTTCACAAAAGAAAGGGCAATTATTCAACCCTATGATGACAACAAACCTTGCTTAATGTAGAGAGTTTGGATTCCCGTTTTTTCCCCAAATGTTACCAAATGTTTATTTAACATGTATATGAATTCTCAATAGGACACAGTATAGTAAATTCCTTGAGAATAGTGATTATATATTAGTCATTGCTCATTGATGGCCCTTGCAGTTAGCACGTGTTGAACAAATCTTTGTTATTCAGTTGCATTTGGGGTGGGCTGACCACAGGGCAAAGTCAGTATTCCATTCCACAGCTCTGACTCACTAGCTGCCTGATTTCTAGGGCTCACTTTCTAGGGGATGAGAATAAGTGGCTTCCAAGGTCCTTTTTTACCTCTAACATGCTATTCTGCATAGTAAAATGCTGTACAAGGCTACTGCACCATGCACAGAATTACGGTATGAATTCAGACACTGTACGTCTCTTTTGGACATGACACCCACTTCTGGTTCTTCTCATGTGTACTCCCACTCTATCCAATCTTCTGTCTCATCAAGGCCTCCAAGTCTCAACTCGAATCTTCTACTTTTGTACCCACCTCAGAAGTCCTGAAATAACATTTCATGTCTCATCCATCTGCCAAACTACCCCTTGACACCTGAGAGCTGGATCCACACAGCTCTGTAGGTTTGGCTCAAGCCATGAGGTGCTAAGGGCCACCCACTGGAGAGGGGATTCCTTGGCTTGCATGGTGCTGCAGCAGCAAGGGTTTGGCAAGGTGGATGGGCCCATGATAGCAAACAGATGTTTCTACATGCTGCTCTTCCTTTCATACAGAGGCTATGCCAAACCTCCATCACACCAGGCCTTTCTTCTCCCTATAGCAGGTGAACTAGCTTCCTCATTGACAAAAAGCCTGACATGGACTTGCTCAGTTTCCCACTCTCTCACCAATAAGTCCATCCTTGTTTGTTTTCCTCCTATCCCAGAGAGAAAAGACATCTTGCCTCTGTTTCCTAAGTTTTCTTATTTCAAATCCATCATGAGATCCACTTGAGTCTATCTCCTAAGTAATTCAAGACTATCCACTCAGGCTCCCTCTCCTCCCTCATGTTGTTGATTTGGACTACAACATTTCTTCCCGTTGGCTGTTGCTATGGTTTAGCTGTCCTCAATGCTGCTTATATTCCCAAGTGGAGGCAGTTTCCACATTACTGCACAGTGAGGGTGTTGGATCTAAAATCCTGATTCTTCAGCTTAAAAGTATTTACTAGCCCTCACTGTGTACAGCATTAATTCTTCAGTAGTGTAGACAGCATCCTCCAGGGTAAGGGCTTCCCTTATCTTTCCAAACTTTGATTCCATGTTCATCCACATAAAAATGTGACATCACAACCTCCACGAGGAGAAATCAATTTGTTGTTTTACTCCAGAGTGACTCTCCTGACATTAATGAGAGTACATCCTGGAGTATCACCTCCCCACTCCACAGAGTCATATGATTCATTCTCAGGGCTAGAATCTGGTCTATTTTATCCATGTAACCCCTTGATCCATGGACTAGATTCTTGTGAATTGAATGAATGAAAAGATAAATGAATACTATGTTTTTAATCCTCACCTGAGGATATTTTTCCATTTATCTTCAGATAGGGTGGGAAGGAGGGGGAGAGAGAGAGACAGAGGGAGAGAGAGAGAAACATTGATGTGAGAGAAACACATTGACTGGTTGCCTCCTGCATGACCCCTACCAGGGCTGGGGACGAAGTGCGACCGAGGTACATGCCCTTGACTAGAATCTTTGGTTCATGGGGCTACACTCTAACTGCTAAGCCAAACTGGCCAGGGCATAAATACTATGTAATACATACCAATGTAAGGATATTTTAAACTGAGCTTCAGTAGCTAATTAGCATGACATAGGAGGGAGGATGTTGTATCAGCTATCATGGATTCAAAATCATATTTCTGCCCTCAACTAGGCATCTGACATCAGTTTCCTCATAATAAAGTGAGGATTATTTTGATTCATGCCTTAGCTATTCAAATGGGAAAATTTAAGTGAAAGCAATTTACAAATATCAGTTATTATATATGACTGAAAGCTCATTTCATTCTCCTCTGTCTTAATTATTTTGTATACTTAATGCCTGACACACAGTAACAATTAGATTTTTACTCCCAACCTTTTATTCTCAATCTGATCAGTATTTTCTAAACATTTTTATTTCAAGAGTGGGTTTCTGAGGTAAAGTTCACATTTATATAACTTGTATTTTATCTTTCTCTTTCTTTTTCATATATGTATTATATAAACACATAGCATCCCCCTTCACCTCCTTCTCCATACATACTCAGGAAAAAAGGAATGTTTTAGGTAATGTGTAATGCCATCAAATTTAGTCACATTTTAGATATCTTATAGTTTATATGCATATGTTTATTAAAAATATAATCCTTTTAAAACAACCAGTTGTTTCTATGGAAAGTAAAAGAATGTATACAATCTAAATATATCAATACATTATTAGAATTTGAGGCCTCAAATATAAATGTAAATTCTCTCATTTCATTGGCATGTTTTTTTAATGTGCTATGAGCAAATAGGAGATCTTTTTAATCTTGTGAAATTTATAATCTAGTGAGGAAGGCAAACTTGTAAGTAAAGGGTGGGGCAAAAGTAGGTTTACAGTTGTGAGTGTACGAAACAGTTTATTCTTGTATTATTATTAATTATTATATTATTTTCCATATGAACAACTATAAACTTACTTTTGTTTCACCTTGTATGTAAATACTATAACCCAAATATCACAGACTAGCCCATTTGAACATTACACATAATGTTTAAATCTTTGCCATTCAACCTTCAATTGCTTGCCTTCAGAATGCCTAATTTTTGTATTTGGTGTAAGGAGGTGGTCTAGTTTCAATATTTTTGCATGTATCTGTTCAGTTTTCCCAGTACCATTTATTAAAATTGACTGTCTTTACCCTATTGTATGTTCTTGCCTCCTTTGTCAAATATTAATTGACCATAAAGGCATGGATTTATTTCTGGGCTCTCTGTTCTGTTCCATTGATCTACATGTCTGTTTTTATGCCATGCTGCTTTGATTATCATGGCCTTTGATTATTATGGCCTTGTAGTATAGTTTGATATCAGGTAGCGTGATTCCTCTAACTTTGTTCTTCTTTTTCAAGATTTCTGTGGCAATTTGGGTCTTTTGTGGTTCCATATAAATTTTTGGAATATTTTCCTAGTTCTGTGAAATACCCCATTGGTATCTTCATAAGAATTGCCTTAAATATATAGATTGCTTTGGGTAGTATGGACACTTTAATGATGTGAATTCTTTGTATCCACAAACACGGTATACAGTTCCAATTGTTTGTATCTTCTTCGATTTCTTTCTTCAGTGTCTTATAATTTTCTGAGTATAGATCTTTTACATTCTTGGTTAAATTTATTCCTAGGTATTCTATTTTGTTTTATTCAATTGTAAATGTGATTGTTTTCTTCTCTGATAGTTTGTTATTGGTATATAAAAATACAACTGATTTCTGGATATTTATTTTATACCCTGCTACTTTACTTTATTTATTCATCAATTCTTGTTGTTTTTTGGTGGAATCTTTAGGCTTCTCTATATACATTATCATGTCATCTGCAAGTAACGACAGTTTTACTTCTTCCTTTCCAATTTGTATGCCTTTTATTTCTTCATCTTGTTTGATTGCTGTGGCTAGACCACTTTTTTACAGCATGCACAAGAATAAACTCACAATGGATGAAAGACTTAAGTGTAAGACTCAAAACAATAAAAATCCTAGAAGAAAACATAGGCAGTAAAGTCTTGGACATTTCTAGTAGCAATATTTTTTCTGATATATCTCCTCAGGCAAGGGAAACAAAGGGAAAAAATAAACAAATGGGACTACATCAAACTAAAAAGGTTTTGCACAGCAAAGAAATCATCAACAAAATAAAAAGACAACCTACTGAATGGGAGAACATATTTGCCAATGATACATCTAATGACAGGTTAATATCCAAAACTTATAAAGAACTCATAAAACTCAACAACAACAAAACAATGTAATTAAAAAATGTGCAAAGACCTGAATAGACACTTCTCCAAAGAGGACATATAGATGGTCAATAGACATACCAAAAAAAATGCGCAATGTCACTAATTATCAGAGAAATGCAAATTTAAACCACAATGAGCTATTGCCTCACAGAATGACTATCATCAATAAATCATCAAACAACAAGTCTTAGTGAGGATGTGGAGAAAAGAGAACCTTCATGCACTGCTGGTGGGAATGCAGATTTGTGCAGCCACTGTGGAGAACAGTATGGAGTTTCCTCAAAAAATAAAAAATGTAACTGCCTTTTGACCCAGAGAGTCCACTTCTGGGAATATATATCAAGAAACTCAAAACACTAATTCCAAAGAATATATGCACCCCTATGTCCATTGCAGAGTTATTTACAAGAGCCAAGATTTGGAAGCAGCCCAAGTGCCTGTCAATATCTGGATAAAAAAGCTGTGGTATATTTACACAATAGAATACTACTAGGCCAGAGAAAAGAAGAAATGTTACCTTCTAGGACAGCATGGCTGAACCTGGACAGTATTACGCTAAGTGAAATAAGTCAGTGTGAGAAAGACAAATACCGTATGATTTCTCTTATATATGGAATTTAATGAACAAAATAAACTAACAAATAAAATAGAAACAGACTAATAGATACAGAGAACAGACTGACAGCTGTCAGAGGGGAGGGGGTTGTCAGGCTGGGTGAAAAAGGCAAAGGGATTAAGTAAAAACAACAACAACAAAAACCTGCATAGACACAGACAACAGTATGGTGATTAACAGAGGGAAGGGGGGGTGAGGGAGGTAGAAGAGGGTAAAAGAGGGTTGAATGATGATGGAAGGAGACTTGACTTGAGGTGGTGAACACACAATACAATATACAGATGATGTATTATAGAATTGTACCCCTGAAACCTGTATAATTTTATTAACCAATGTCTCAATAAAATTCAATAAAAATTTTGCAAAAAAAAAAAAAAAAAAAAGAATGCCTAAGTTTTTACAGGTTTATCTTTTTAAAAAAATTTTTTGGAAAATTTTAGAAATGCTCATGTGTGTCCCTGAGTGGTTCCTGTTGTCACTTGCCTTGGTTGTTGATGGGTTTGCAAGTTTTGCTAAGTTGCCTGCTCTCTGAGCTGGACTTCACGACCCATGTGTTTTTGCCTTGACTACTTCCCTCTGTGATGCTCAAAGTCAGTGAGACTGAAGAGGCATTACTCTTGCCAGGAATAGTCCTTTGAACTTAATTATGCTTCACACTTAATTGAAGAGAGACTTGAGCAAATTTCCTCTCTTCCCCAAAGGTTACAGTGATAAGGAACTTCCTCAGACCAGACCCCAGATGATCCTATAGAGAGTGTGCTGGTCACTAAGAAGTTCGACCCAGTCTCTCTGCCCAGGACGTGCCTCTCAGCTGCCAAGGGCGTGCTTAGCAGTCTTCAGTTCATCTACTTCAGGATCTGCTTCCGCAGCAAAGAACCTCCTCATCCAAATTCTTCCCCTTTCCAGGGCAGCTTGAGATACAAGGCAGCTCGAGTGGGCAGCTTTCACCCCAGGACTCCCAGTTGGGTAGATAAAGGTTTTGTCTAGCCTACACCACAACTGACTTGCTCTTACTACCCAATTCTGCTTCCTCCCTCTTCCTTTCCTTAGTGAGTGTTGATCCCTCACTAAAGATGTGAGGGAGCAAACATCTTTCACAACACACTGCCTCATATCTCCCCAGAGAACCCCACCTGTGATAGATTCTGCCCTAATGTGGCTGTCGTCTTCTCTGACACCAAGCCCATTACTGATTGCATTGCAGCATCTTCTAGAGGGGATCTCTCCCTATTCCCTCATGAAATAAAGTTTTTGCAAATCCTGTGGTGTTCAGGGTTGTGCTTGATGCTTCCGTTCCTCAAAGCATCTCTGCTCCCACTACCCAGGACAATGATCCTTTCAGCATGCTCAGGCTATGGGAAACAAAAGCTAGTAACAGCAGTCTCTGCAAGCAATCCCTGCTTTCTCTCTCACAACTTCTGTCCAAGAAAGTCGAAGGTTGTCTAACAGCTTGGAAAGATTTAGTGTGGCAGAAAGGAGAATGTTGTGAGAACAAAGCATGGGTTGATATCTTAACCAATTATCCCAGGTTTAAGCAGGAGAATATCAGTGTCATATCCATACTTTGGAAGGGAGCTATACCATGGGAAAAGAGAATGGACTGGGGTTTGTGTGGGTTGAAAGTGAACGGAGACAAAAGAGTGAAGAAATGGAACTAATGTGTTAGTCTAGGCAAGAGGTGAGGGAAGCCTGGACTATGGAAGCTATGAAGGTAGAAGGAAGGAGGCTGGAAATGAGTGATATTTCAGCTAGATGTGCCTGATTTTAGAACCTGAGTGGGAGGAGGGAGTCCAAGATGACTAAACATTCTATTTGGAGCAAATGAAAAGATGATGATGCCATCAACAAAAATAGAGACAGAAAGTAGGGCTTTGAGGGTTTTGAGGGCAAGAGATTGAGTTTACTGGGAGAAGGGCAGAGTTGCCTGTGAGGAAACAATTGGTAGAGGCCAAAGTGGAGGCTGAGAATCACCCAATGAGAAGTCCTGCTGACTCACACAGAATGGCCCTTTGAAAAGGTCTTTCTTTATGTGGCAGTGGGGTGGCATGGGAAGGGAGGGTCTTTGTGGTCAAAAAACTCTCAAAGTTGGCACATAAAACCTTGTTGATGTCCTCCCGACTCCACTCTCCAGAGCTCTAGTAGAAGATAGAGAACTGACATTTTCTAGCTCTTAAAACAGATAAAGAGGGAAAAACAACAACAACAAATCTCCAGATAAAGAGTAGAGAGTCATTATTTCCTAACTCACCCCCTTTTCTCAGGGGAGGAAAGAATTGATGAATATTCTATTTTATCACCATCTGGAATCAGGTTAAGGGAAAGAAATGGGGTTCTACAATCCTTTGACATTATTACATTAATAAAAAAAGAAAGCTTTTGACCCTAAATGAAAATTTTCTTTCTTGTCATTTAAATATTAGCCATTAAATCTCTGCTTCCTGGAATCTGAAATAAAAACTCCACAGCTCTTGGAAATATCTATGAAGCCCACAATTTTTATTCACTATATGTCTTCTTAATAAAACATAGCAAATGCTAACATAATTTACATTTATTTTCTGTCCAAACTGTCTGATATAGCACAGCATTTACAATGTAAAGATTATTTTAAATAAGATATTTCTGAAAAAAATTAGGGCTCATAATAATTACAGTATTTAAAAAGCTAGTATTTATTGAGTGCCTATTATGTCAGTTAATATACTCTTCCCATATGACCTGTTAGTTCTTGTTTTTTTAAGTATTTTTTCTTTATTAATTTTAAAGAGGGAGGAAGGGAGAGGGAGAGAGAGATAGAAACATTGATGAGAGAGAATATCTATTGGCCGCCTTCTACATGCCCCCCACTGGGGTTTTGGCCCACAACCTGGGCATGTGCCCTGACCTGGAATCAACCGATGACCTCTTGGTGCAAGGGTTGACGCTCAACCACTGAGCCACACTGGCCAGACAGACCTGTTATTTCTTATATCCAGTCTTTGAGGGTGATGTAACTATCGTTCCTATTTTACAGAAAAGAGAATGAAGCCAAGCGATTTTTTAAATAAATCTGTCAAAATCATGTGGCTTGCAAATGTGGAAGATAAGATATCAAGACAGCACTGTCTGGTTTCCAAACCCATTGGCACTAAACCTTGAATTTCCATGTTCGTAGGTTAAAATCAGTATATTGAAAAGTTCTGAATAAATTGTGAAATTAAAGCATTAGTTGCTTATCATAATTATTGTTGCTAACCAATGTATTAAGAGAAGGCAGTACTTAAAAAAATATCATACTTAATGGCCCCCAACATTCAGATGATTTGGCAGTACACTATTTTTATTTTAAATGTAATAGATCCTTTTTATAAATATAAAGATTTAGTTAGTTGAAAATGTGTCATTTACTCAAAGAGCTACAAAATCAAGGATACAATAACTAATTTTTAAGAGCCTTTTAAAAGGCTTAAGGGATTGATTCCCATGATTGCAGCTATACTGCCTGTTTCATTTTTATATCATTTTGGATAATTAGATAACATTAAAAGTAAAAGTTTTTCTTTATTTTTTATTTTATCGTTTTTAAATATATATATATATTTGACAGTATTACAGATGTCCCCATTGCCCCTATTCTACCCCCTCCACTCAGCTCCTCCCTTCCCCCAGGCCTTCACCACACTATTGTCTGTGTCCATGAGCTATGCAAATATGGATATGAGTTCTTTGGTTTATCTCTTCTTGTCCCCCACTCCCCCGAGATATGTCAATCTGTTCCATGCCTCCATGCCTTGGGACTTACATTGTTGGTCAATTTACTCTGTTCTTTATATTCCACAAATAAGTGAGATCATGTGATATTTGTCATTCTCTGACTGGCTTATTTCACTTAGCATAATACTCTCCAGGTCCCTCTATGCTCTCTCAAACAGTAAGAGATCCTTCTTTTTTTGCAGTTGCATAGTATTCCATTGTGGAAATGTATCACAGCTTTTTTATTCACTCATCTACTGATGTGCACTTGGGCTGTTTCCAAATCTTAGCTATCGTAGATAATGCTGCTATGAACACAATCTTTCTGATTGGTGTTTCAAGGTTTTTAGGATATATTCCCAGAAGTGGGACCCATCAAACTTTTTTTTAAATGTACAATTGTCTAATGTAAGGGCTTCATTTTATAATACTTTGAAATAACCAATTGAAAACTTGGATACCTTTATTCCAAAGTTGAGTCAACCTACATGTGAGTTATTTCAACAGTTCGTTTGTGATTCCACAAATTGTGACATTTTTCTGGCTTCTCCTTATGCCAGCATAGTCGAATAGCTGAGACAGAATACTTCAGAAGGAATGGACACTGTATTAGTTACAGTAACTTCAGACAGTGATGGAAAAAAAAGACTACAAAGCACATGTCTCAAACACAAACCAAGTTTGTTCCAGCTTAGTTGGCAAAGTGAGTGGGTGGTGGGAAGTGCTCTACTCCATGCTGTGATTCAGGAATCCAGGTGGTGAAGGCTCTAAAATTTTCACCATGTGGTATTGACATCCAGCTGGTAGAAGTGAGGAAAACCCCAGAATATTTTCTTTTTATTTTTTTATTTTATTTTATTTTTTTATCCTCACCCGAGTACATTTTTCCATTTTTTGTTCAGATAGAGTAGGAGGGAGAGGGAGAGAGAGAGAAACATCGACGTGAAAGGGACACATCGAGTGGCTGCCTTCCACACGACCAACCAGGGCCGGGGACAAACTGCAACCGAGGTACGTGCCCTTAGCGGGAACCAAACCTGGATCTCTCTGGACCACAGGCCCACGCTCTAACCGCTGAGCCAAACCGGCCAGGGCCAGAATATTTTCAATGGGCGTTTTTAAGGGGGCATGAATAGAAATTGTGCACATCATTTTCATTCATATTCCATTGCCAAATCCCAGTTGTACAGAGACATCTTATAGGAAGGAACGCTGGAAAATACAGTCTATGTGGCCATGAGAAAAAGAAATGAGTATTGGTATATTTATAGTAATCTCTGCCACAGACAAAGGTAGATATAAGTTTCAACACCGCGACTTAGTTCCTGTGCACTGGGCATTTTTGTTAACTTTTCTGAGCCTCAGTTTATTCTTTTGTAAAATAATAGTAATACTAATTTATACATTGTATATTTGTTATAAGAATTAAGTGTGATTAGTCTATAGGGTACTTAGCTCAGCATTCGACAATAGGAACTGCTTGGAAAATGTATCTATTATCTTTTGTGAGAAATTATTCAAACACATCATTTTGGATATTGTGATAAGAGTTATCAAAACTGGGTAGGAATAAAGGAGGATCAGAAACTATTGAACAAAAGCTTAAGCAAGGGACAAATTGTAATGCAAGTTTATATCATTATTATTATTATTACTAAGTAACAATAATGATAGTTAACATCCATTGAAAGGTAGTTTGATAAAGATCATTACACAGATTAATTCATTAAATACACAAAATATCTCATGATGTAAGTGCCACTATTATGCCTATCTTTTAGTTGAGGCAACAGAGGTTTAGAAAAATGGACTAATTTTCCCAGCCAGTGTGGCTCAGTGGACTGAGTGTCATCCCATGCCCTGGGAGGTCCCAGTTCAATTCCTGGTCAGGGCACATGCCTGGGTTGCGGGCTCCATCCTCAAAAAGGGTATGCAGGACGCAGCCGATCGATGTTTCTCACTCACATGGATGTTTTTATCTCTCCCTTATTTTCTCTCTAAAAAAATCAATTAAATATATTTTTTTAAAAAGAAAAATTAACTAATTTACACAAACCCACAAACAGAAAATTATAGAAATGAGATTTGATTCCAGGTCCATCTTCCTGGTGAGTTGTAAAACAGAAGTCAGTACCCGAATCTAGAGTGAAGGAGTTTCATCAAACACGACTTGAGGCTGAAACAGAAATGAATGAAACTCATCATGAGTGTTCTGAAGAATTGCTGACTTTTCTCAGCCAAGGCCAAGAACATGAAAAGTCAAATTCTAAGATGGAGCAGAGAGACCACCATCAACAGCAGCAACAATTTTACCTACTTAAATTTTTTGCCTAGACTAGAGCAAAGTGGTATCTCTTGAGTATGAGGTTGGGTGGGGACAGAATATCTATATATTTGCAGGATAGTGCCTGAAATTCAGCTTATCACTCCAGGGGTTCAGGGTGTCACCTAGGGCTACTGCCAGGCCATGACTGAGGTCCTTATCACCCCTACCAAACCAGGAGGGAATACGGCCGATGCTTCTGATGCCAGGTGGAGTCATCTAAAGGGTCTGAAGTTTGGCATGCCTGGAAACAACTCCGGGAGCAGGTGAGAGCCAGAGCAGAGTCTTACAGATAACGAGTGATTCCCCTCTGTGGTGTGTGCTGGGGTGGCAGGTGGAGGATACAGTTTGGGGATTGTGGGTTTTCCTAGGTTGGAGCTGGTTGCTATTTTCAGGGCTCAGATTACATGGAGTAGAGCCTCTGCTTGGGCAGGAAGCCAGGATCAAAACACTGTTCAGAGTGCCTTCTTTGATCCCCTCAAATGAATGTGGTCTGTCCTGCCTATGAACGCCTAGATACTTTGTATATAGTGTTCTTTCTCTCACTTATATGTATGTGTATAGACTTTTCATGGTTTTCCAAAGTAAAAAAAAAAAATACCACAATCATTTTCAGTTCTGTATGAGAGTCATTCAAATAGAGGATGAGGATCAGATTTCCAGAGACATTTTGATACCAGATGAAGGTAGGGTGGGGTGGGGAATGAAAGTAGAAAGAGAATAAAAATGATATTAGAAAACATTGACAAAGCAATTTCTGTCTGCTGAAAGGTGGCAGATCTTGGACGAAATTATCTGACTTCTGCAATGTATTTCAAGATTATAATCATGTCCACACTTTTTAGCCCCCAGACAGAAACAACCGACATCATCACCTCTTATTAATCATAATTTATGGTTTATTTTTAGTAAGTAAAACTTTCTGCTCTATTTTTGAGTCAGAGTTTGTCTTGAAATTCACACACATGCACATGCAAAGTTGTCTGTGGATTTTGAAGATGCCGATGCCTTTGGTTTCCTAAATATTGCACTTGAACAACAACAACAACACTGGAAAAAACACCCCATGGCAAGGGTGCTTGTCATCTGAAGTGGAATAGAAGCTCCACCGCTCTTAATGGGACCAAGCTGTAACTCTCCTGAGCTACATGAGAGCTAGATATATCCCCGTGGAAAGCAGCAATTACCTTCAATCTCCCTGATCTGAAGTAATCCTCGCTACATGCATCCCTCATTGTGAGCGATGAGGCCCACTGTTTGCTGAGTCTAAAACCAAATGATCTTTCACAAGCAAAATTTAAACTTGAAATAGGATTCTCTGGCTCCTGATTCTGGGTCTATTTTTTCCGTGTACTATATACGTTCCCAAATCAGGCTCGGGCTGGCTACAGATGGTGCTGGTGTGTAATGAGAAGGACTGTGAAGCTGCTCCAGCTCCCAAGGGAGGGTTCAGTAATGGAACTAACTATGTATTGTCCACCTTATATACTAGATTTGATTTTGGACTATTTGCCCAACTGTTTGTTTATTTCTCAGCACTGGAGGGCTTCCATTAGCTCCAGGCTGATTGAACATAGATGGTGAGTAAGAAGGAACAGAACAATTTTTTCCCCCGAATGCTGATGTAATCCTTTTCTTTTACTGACAACTGAATAATGTTTGCCATCAGAAACTGTGTTAGAAATGAGCTGATATTTGCCGTCATTAGTAAAAAAGAATTGTTTTTATCCCAGGGAACAAAGTGAGTATTATTTTTTGGATGACAATGTTTCAGAAGTTTGTGCCTAAAACTTGTGTATTCAAGACCCTGAAAGAGAAACTGCTCACAGTTTAAAGCTGGAAATTACCTTGTTTCAGTAAATCGAAAGATTAATATTTAAGACCTCATAAATTTTGCTCACAGAGCATAGCCAAATATTATTATCATAACGAAAACAAAAACCTCAACTCAGCAAATTAGTCACCAAAGACCACATGTAAATTGACATTTTAGTTTCTTAACTAATGGAATCATTTGTCATTTTACTGAAGCAGTTCATTATAAAAATAAATTAAGAATAAGTAAATTGTAGTCATAGCAATCATGATGAAATTATTAGTAATTACATTTACCAGCACAGAAGTTTTTTTGCATACTTCTCATCAGCAGACGTTATTCAAAGTAACTTTGGAAATAAGCATCGATGTTATAGCAAGGTTGATTATCTAATTAAAAGAAGCATAGTGGAAGTTAGAAAGAAAGTTGCTAATTAACATTAGGAAAATATTGTCTTTCCCTTTCAAATATACACAAGTTCAACTATGCAATTCGAATACCAAAATGAAGAAAATGAGAAATCTCTCTACTACCTTATAACTAGTAAAGAGAAAATTAGAAAGCAGAGACGAGCTCATGCAGTTTCTAAATAAATAAAAAGGAAATGACATTTCTCTGGGTAAATATTTACTTCCTAAAGCGTGCCAACAAAAGCTACTATTTTAGAAATGGGACATGGTAGTAACTAACTAACTTGTACTTAGTTGATTTAATTGGAAATGTGCTGTTTTTCCTTTAAAGCCCTTGGTTTAATTGTAGAATAAATAATTTCTAATCTTATGTTCTAATTGCACTTGGGATCTGGTATCCTGTTTACATATATATTGATCTGTCAGATGGTCTCTTAAGTACCTAGGTAGGCTATATTAGGAAGAACATTTAACCCATTTCTACCATGGTACCCTGAAATAGAACATTTTTATTTTTAGATTTTTAAAAATAATTTTATAACTAATATTCAATTTATGCAGATAAGCATCATGCTTCTGATTTGAAACTTCAGTTAGCAAAATTTCGGGTGCAGAAGTATAAAATAAAATGTAATTTTAAATTTTTATAAAATGTAATTTAAATGCTGACATGAAGATAAAAATGTTATTGGCTAAAAATTACTTCTATTTCTACTCCATTTAAGGTACACACAGAAACATTTCCTTAAGTGACTTATCATTTCTAGGTAATGTGGGTGTTAATAAGTTATAGTGAGACAAGGCAATTTTTTTTTCAAATTTGCTTGTGCAAAAAATAACAATGAAGTAACAAAAATGGCAACTGTTCTTATTTTTTTAAAATAAAAATAAAACATTTGTGATGTTTTTAAAATAGATTCAATCACTATAACCAATATTTATCTAGTTATGATGTCTATCTTTAAAGAAAATAATGTTGGACCTGACAGACCAATCATCTGGGATAATATTTGGAATTGGAATAATCTGATCCAAGAGTTATGTTCAAGTGAATTTAGAAATGGGCAATATTATGACCAGATAGCATAAATCGCTCATTAAAATATAATGAATTAGGCACCTAAAATGAGGCTGGAGAATGGAGAGGTGGAAGGAGAAGGGAAAGAAGAGGAAAGGATGCAGGGAGGTTGGGGGAGGAGGAGGGAGAAGAGATGACAGAATGGGGGAGGGGCAGAGGATGGGAACTTAAAATCCCATAATGGATTTGGGATAGGCTGCTTAAGACTTAACATACTTCTTGGGTATTTCTTTTATTTAGAAACAGTTACAGGTATTTCTCCATTAAGACTCATTAGGAAACTGCAGCATTCTTAAGGAATTTTAATCCCCTCTTAAAGTTTGAAGAGTTGGGTAATAGCTTTGGGATAATGCTCAGCTGCTTGAAATTCATATAGTTTCCTTATTAATTGGAAGGAAAAATCTTTCTCATATATATATTCCTATGTAGAAACAGTGAAGTAGATAGGAAGGAAGTAACTTAATTAATGTATTTAGCTTATAAATAACAATATAGTTCTGTTTCCTTTTTACAATCAGTCATCTAAAGGACAATAATTTCAAGAAACATATACATCAGAGAATACTTACTCGCTTTACAAATCCTAATATGTATGGGTGGAAACAAACACTGAACTATAAACTGATAGCACTTTGCCATAATGGCATCATGTAAAAAATGAAAGGGCTTGGATGCTTTGTGACACTCTCTAATGAACTTTATAAAACAGGTGGATTTAAATCCATTTTGAACATAACATTTTAGAACTTAGCCCTAGAACAAGTTGATTTACTTTTTTATGAGTTGAATGAAGAATTTGTATTTAAAAGCATTGTCTGATTACTTCTTGATTCGGCCGATGAGAATTGTGTGTGTGTGGGGTGGGGGAGCGCGCTCCTGTGCGCGCATGCGCGCATGTGCTCACGAGACCACTTTGGGGACCTCGTGCAGTAAGTTACAATGATGGAGCATGACAGTCAGAATAGCACACACTATTAGCTGGACCTCAACTCTATTACAGTGCTATGTTTGGTGACATAGAATCAAGAGACTCAAGGATACAAGGTCAAAGGTAGCAAAACATTACATTAATCTGTTCTCTTCACAAGATACCAGTATATATCCATGTAAAACACAGCATTTGCTGTTTAATTATGAGAAATAAATGCCAAAGTATGTTATTTAACAAAAAGAATAAGAAAATAGTTGTCTTTTAGCTAAAGATTTGTAGATAATTTTCCCCTAGCTTTTACTGTTTCTCCTACTTTATGACCTTTACAGTTATTACCGGGATTGCTCAGGATATTGTAAATTGACTAGAAGGCATCGTGTTCATTCATTCCTTATTTTTTGATTGCCCACATAAAAACAACAATGGAAAATCAATCTAAAACAAACAAAATTAACAAATCACCTACTGACGCACACTTGATATGTTAGGCACATATGGATTAGTTGATATAGTGTGCAGAAGCTATTTAAAAATTGGTAGGAGTCAGAACATTTACATTTATTTTTATAACCATCAAATATTGAGAGAGATAAATAATTTAATCTTCCAAATATCATATCAGATCCCAAGGTTTTATTGTGGATTTGTCATGTCAACTTCACATTCTTAAAACCAAAAAAAAAAAAAGAAACTGGCACAATAACTACCATACTTAAGCACAGTACTTAACAGACACACTTTCTACTAAACGTGCACAGATTGCTGTTCCTAATAGAAGAATCTGCTAGTAATCATTTCAAATAGCTCTTAGGGGTATACGTAAATGAAATAAAACTACTAAACTTTTTAGGCATATTTAATTGTTACCCAGTTTTCTAAATCATACCTGTTTCCATCCAAATCACAAAAATATATTTTAATACTTTAAATTATGCATCGTTATAAGGTCTAACTTCTTATCCTGCCTAAGGAGACTAAGGAAGGTGTAATACATATTCATACTCCAGTATAATAATGGATGACTTTCATTTAAAAACATGCTCCTAGATCTGTGTACATTTCCTGCTGCTATATTCTCATATTCTCTATATTCTTTAAATACATCCCATGGGTAACTCTAGGAGAAATAATTCAGAAAGTCTACCATTTTGAAAGCAAGGATGGATGCATCCTAAATAGTCCAGCTCGTACTATGCTATTTTATCTGGTGCAAATAGGCTTCAGCCAAAGCAAAAAATAAATAAAATAAATTAAAAATAAAAGAAGCAGCAAATCCCTCTGAAATTCTTTCACATGGTCACTGCCTTTAACCTCCTGCCACAGTACAAAGTTACTCTGTGTCCTTCACTTCTCTGGTTACGACACAGCTATTTTCTGAGAACTAATTCATAACAAAGAATTTTCGTTTGTGAGAGCTGGGCCTAGACTGACGCCATGGGCCTTTCCCCACCCCAAGAGCCTTTTGTTTTGTGCCTAAAGAATTGCTCCATTCATTATCCCCACAGATGCTTGGCCTGGAGGCAGAGAAAGTCAGTAAAAACAACAAGAAGCTGAGTTCTCCACCAGCCTAGGCTATCATTATCTACACAAGAGATGATGAGTTTGTAATGAAGTTGACTAGGCTTATTCAGACACTCACAGATTGGCAAGAGGATAAAAAGTGTCTTCAATTTTTGTGTTGTCTGATGTTGAAGTTAGCTGTCATCCGGCACTAGATTAGTCACACTTTGAGGCAGGGCTTTGGAGAAGGGGTCAGAACAAAGCTACTGTACTCTGGTATTTCACAGTCTGAGGAATAGAGGCATAATAAATGTGCCCTGTAATTTAAATCAAGGAGCTGCTGTGGGAAACCGCTGCCTCTTTCACTGGAGGTATTAGTGCTGTGCGCCTGCTTCTTGACGTTGCATAACATGTAAGAAGTCTGCACAACTTTGCTCTTGTAATTGGAATGAATGCAGTGATTATATTGGATGAGGCTCCTCAGAATTCAGCAAAATAAAGACTCACTGGTCACAGAGGATACATTAGATTATAGGTGTTTTATGCTTTTTTAATTCAATTGAAAAATTGGCGAAACATGAATGAAATTTTAATTGGAAACATTTCACACTTTGGCAACATAGATGGTTTTTGATAAGTGTTACTGTTTTTCATTCAGCAGGGAATTCTTAGAGCTGAATAAAACACACTTTAAATAGAATCACAAATTAGCCATTTACCGCAATCATATCTGTGGAGTTACAGAACAGAATTCCTCTTAAAATTCTAACAAAGCAAACTTTTAAGGAAGGTGATGTTGCCCCTTTTTGGAAAAAAAAGAAGGCAATGTTAGAATTTAAAGGGAGCCCTTCAATTTACAAATTAATTTTAACCACCCATTAAACAGTTCTTTAAGATGTGGCCACAGTAATTTGATTTTTGTTTAAAATGTCTGAGCTTCAAATAGATGACACTGATCACAATCCTTTAAAAAAGGCAAATGTGAAATGTTTTATAAAATGCCCATCATAGAGCAGAACCCTGATTTTTCAACATCCAGAAGCTTAAAATGGACAACTTTGTGTAGAGATACTCTATTTAGTCAAGCTGAATGTTTTGCATTACTTATTGTCCCATCTTCAGATATAATTCAGACTTCACTTTGCCTGTAGTCTTCCAGGCTGAAATCGAAGCCCATGAGCTACCTCATTGTACATGAATGTTTCCCACTCCCCCACGCTCTTTGTTCCAGTCGGTTGGGTCAGAGAGGCGATTTCTCTTGCTGGTTCTCAGAGTGTCTAGTCATGTATGCAGGGGTTAGTTTGCCAGCCAATGGCCCATGAAGGGTGTGGGTGGAGAGGAGGAAGAGGGAGGCAGTTACATTTTTTTTGTTATAATGGGAACTTCTAGAGCTAACAACCGTCACTAAAGACTGCAACTGTTGTTGCTTAGTGTTCACTTTCTGATCTGTTAAGATCACCTTGACTCAGCAGATGGGTAGCCCAATGGAAGAAAGGAAATTAAGACATTGGAGGAGCTTTGTTGAAGATCCCTAGTCTTGGTGCTGATTATCAATCAGATGATTAAGGCAGATGAACAGTTTTTTTTTTTTTTGAAAGCCGAGGCCTCTGATTGGGTCTCTACAGTGTGCCCTGAAAGGGGTTGGGAAATCAATACCCTCAATCACAGCGGAGAGCCTTTCTCTGTCAGTCACATGGGCTGAGTGATTAGAATTGAGTCATAAGACGATGAATAACTCACACTGGCTTCCTGCTCCCCCGTGCACCTCACAGAGAGCCTAATGAACTCTCTATTGCTGGGGGACAGGCTTACCCTCCTGCAGCACTTAACATACCTTCAGATAACCGCCAACCCCTGGCTTAGAGTCAGAATTATAAGATATTAATTCCAGTCTCTTGAAAGGCTGATGCCAGGTAAACTCCAAACTACCAGGCAAATATAAAAGCTGAGCGGGTACCAATGCAATCTCTTATCTCTAATATTAAGAGATGTAAATACACTTCTATTCTTACAATGGTGAGAATCAACACGGATCAATCCTTTATCAAATGTTTTTACAGTAAAAAATAACACTCCTCCTACATCTCAGATGTGCCGTAAAAATTTTCAAAATTCACCAATTTGGAATATTTTAAAATATAAACTTTTTTCCTCCTAAAAGAACTATATTGTTCTATAACATTTAAACCAAGCATGGTATTTTGTTTGTGGGCTCTCAGTGGCTTCTGGCAAATATGCTCCCCACTCCTAGCCCTGGAGAAAAGCACACATATCAGTATCTGAAATCCATTAGCTTTGGGGAAAGAACATCTCCGATCCCTCAGACTGAGACTGCTGAGCAATACTGGGTATCACTATTGATCTGGTGGGCAAACTGCTTGAAACATTCAAAGTGCATATGATTCATCACTAGATGCAGCCAAATGCTAATCTTCTACAAAATGGATTTTTGTCTGCAATGAATGTAGGTTCCAGAGAAACATAGCACATAAAACAAAAACCACCAAGGTAAAATTACCAACAGAAACTTACGTTAATTATCTGCTGAACTAATTTATCAGCCTATGTAGCCTCACGTAGCCTATTGGCATCTTGGCTCTGCAGGTGGTGCCCACGAATTTAGTATCTAGAAGCTCTGCAGTTAGTAAGAATCTCCTATTGCTACTAGCTGTTGTTATTAATGTGCCTTTGTGGCAGCCTTTGCTATTGGTCTGGGACATTTTTTGTGTAATCATGGTGCAACTTCCATTTCCAAATCCACTGACCTACGAGGGAGCCTTCACTCTATTCCAGTTCTCTTGTCAGGAATGCAATTTGCAGGAGTGAAGATGGGCCAGCATCCGGGCTGCCCCTATCCATCCTTCTTGATGGTGCATTTGCCTTAGAGTTGAACTTCTCTGGTTTGACTTCAAGGCTCACAACACCAGGCCTGTAAAAGGATATACAGAGTTACTTGTTTGTTTTTCACTTACAGTTTACACTTAATATTATTTTGTATTAGTTTCAGGTGTACAGAATAGTGCTCAGACAATCATATACTTTACAAAGTGGTCCCCCAATATTTCAAGCACCCATTCACTATATTCCCTATACTGTACTTTCCATCCCAGTGACTTTTTGTGGCTATCAATGTGTGCTTCTTAATACTTTCTTCACCTTTTTCACCCAGTCCACCAACCCCCCTCTCCTCTGTCATCCAAAGTCTGACCTCTGTATCTACGAACCTGTTGCTATTTTGCTTGTTTGTTTATTTTGCTCTTAAGATTACACATATAAATAAAATTATATGGTATTTGTCTTTCTCTGTGTGACCTGTTTTGCTTAGCATAATATCTTCTAGGTCCATCCATGATCTCACAAATAATAAGATTTCATTTTTTATGGCTGAATAATATTCCATTGTATATATACACCAAAACACTTTTATCTACTCATTTATTGACGGGAACTCCTAGTAATTAAAACAGCATGGTAGCCCTGGTCAGTTTGGCTCAGTGGTTAAAGCATTGGCCTGCGGACCAAAGGGTCTCAGGTTCGATTCCTAGTCAAGTGTTTATACCTGGGTTGCAGATTCAATCCCTGGTCCTGGTCAGGGTCTTGTGGGAAGCAACCAATTGATGGGTCTCTCACATCAATGTTTCTCTCTTTCCCTCTCTCTCCCTCCCTCCCTTCCACTCTATCTAAAATTCAGTGGAAAAATATCCTCAGGTAAAGATTAACAACAACAACAAACAACAACAACAGCAATAATAATAATAATAATAATAATAATAATAATAATAATAACAGCATGGTACTGTCATGAAAACAGACTCATAGATCAATGGAACAGAATAGAGAGCCCAGAGTTATTTGTTTTTAAAATAGTCTCATAGTGTCAAAAACTTGCACCATTAGAAGAGAATAAAAGAAATGATCTGGTTCAATCAATTGCCTACAATCACTGAATACCTAGAATATTACAAATGAATTATGCCCTGTCATACTGTGAAGATAAACCTTAGAAGCAGTGATTATACAATTCCTTTAGTGATATTCTCCAGACTTTTAGTTGAGAAGTTTCTCCACACACAGAACACATTTCCTCATGCTTTTTTTTTTTTTTTACTGAAAAGTTAAGGCACTATGGTACAGTACAATTCACACTGGAATAGCAGACGCAAACTGTACTTTTTAAAAAATATATGTTTTTATTGATTTTTTAGAGAGAGAGGAAGGGGGGGAGAGAGAGAGAGAGAGTGAGAGAGAGAGAGAAACATCAATGTGAGGGAGAAACATCAATTGGCTGCCTCTTGCATGCCCCCCACTGAGAATTGAGCCCTCAACCCAGGCATGTGCCCTGACCGGGAATCGAACTGGGACCTCTCATTCCATGGGACAACTCTCAATCCACTGAGTCACACCAGTCGGGCATTGGTTCCTACTTTTTATGAGACTATAGTAGATAATTTCCCCTCTCTATGCCACAGTTTATCTATAGAATCCTTGCCTGGCCTATTAGGAGATAATTAGAGTGGAATAGAAGTATCTTTATCTATCTATCATCTATGATACATGTAATACATAAAGTTTGCTGATTATGAAGTACAGTGTATTTCTGAACAATTAATTTAAAGAAAATGGAATAGGCTAGTGTCTTTACACCAATAATTATATCTCACTCTTACTGACAAATTATTGCATGGTAAGTATTTCCATGTGAATTATCTTATTTAATGCTCACAGTAGCCCTAGGAGATAGGTACTATTATGTTCATTTTACAGATGAGGAAACTGAGGTTTAAAAAGTTAAATAGCTAGTTGAAGGATCCACAACAAATATTGGGATTGGAACTCAAACCCTGTTAGGTTGACTTTACAGCCCACAGTATTAAAACTTCTGATATTCTATAAGTTTTGGAGATTGCCAAGGGATAGTGTGAGACCATAGGAGGAATACAAGCTTTGAAGTCTGACAACAGGCCCTCAAAAACTGCCTTCACGGCCATGGGCTATGTAACAGTGAACCAGTCACTTAAATCTTTGCATCTTTAAAATGGGTTCATGCTAGCTATTTTATAGATAGCTATTATAACATTACAGGAGTATTAAATGAAATAATATCTAAAAGCACTTGGCACATCGCCTTAGTTGTTCTATAACTGGCTTCAATTATTAATAATAAATAATATCAGCCTTGAGACTGACCTCTGTAGAAAATATGGTCTTCAAATTCTCTTTAGATGAGAGCTCTGACAGCTGGCCCTAGACTAGGTGCTGAGATTAAGACACAGATCTGCCATCAAAAGCTCACTGTGTAGTGATACAATTAGGGTACCCCTTCAGGTTGACCCTGAGTTAAGAATAATATCTTTTCATCACATTGGACAGTAACTGGGTCACAGTGGTTTGTTAATAGCTGAACGTCTGCTGAGCGCATGGAAGGGTGTTTAGGGGGTCCTTTCAACCTATTAAAACTTAGATTCAACTTTAATGTCTTCTGTGACACAGGTTGAACAAACTTTAATAGTTTTAGTGCAACTTTCTTTTTTAATATTAAAAGATAAGAAAAGTTGGTAATTCCATAGACCATTAAAACCCCACTACCTTTTGGGACTTTTTAAACTCTACTTGTATTAGAGTTATAAGCAGAGTTTAAACTCTACTTATATTAACAGTGAATATGGTCTAAAATTTTATCTGCCTCACTTAAGAGATAGAATCCTCATGGGATGGAAATATAACCTAATCTCACTCTGCAAAAGGGTATAAGCTGTAGTAATAATAAAAATGTGTAAAATGTATAGCACTATTACAACTAAGTATTGAGTGAGCCAAATTACATGTTAGATCAATTAAAATAGACATCACCTCAAAATAACCAGGATAGCTTTCCTGGTGCTTTCTTACTGAATACCGGGCCTAGGTATAAGTACTAACATGGAATAAGAGTTAACTCTGGTTGATTGCACTAATTGGTGGTGTAAGGGTTTCTTCTTTGCTCTTTTTTACTGTTTTCAGTGTTTATAGTGAAATACATTCACTTTGTAATTATAAAAATAATAAAATAATGTTAAAAATAAAATTAATAGACTCAAGGAGCAAACTCTGATTTTAAAAAATGATTGCTAGAATTTAATACATGCATTTAAATATACACAACCCCATTGTATTAAAATTCAGAAGAAAGAATAGCATTGCATATTTTATTTAAATTAAAAAATCATGTCAATGAATGAAGGTTGAAAATTAGAATCACACAGATAATGCCTAAATTTATTTACTTTTATGTTTATCTTTTTTGATTACTCATTTCTATTCACTGATGTAAAGTTCAGAGTTGTCCAGAAAATTACCTCTGGAATATCATATGTAATAGCTTTATTAATTTTTTTAATAAACTGGTATCTTTAATAATTACTATTTTTTCATCTCCTATACTTTCTTTCCATACTTAAAAAAAATGTTTTTATTGATTTTTTTAGAGAGAGAAGAAGGGAGAGAGAGATAGAAACACTGATGTGAGAGAGAAACATCTATTGGCTGCCTCTTGGACACCACCTACTGGGGATGGAGCCCACAACCCGGGCATGTGCCCTGACTGGGAATTGAACGGGGACCTCTCAGTCCATGTGACGACTCTCAATCCACAGAGCCACACGGGCTGGGCTCTTTCAATACTTTATATTGCCATTTTCTTTAGATAAAAATGCATCTATTTATTTATTATCACTTCTAATATATTTTTTTAATTTCTTGAATGTTTTTATTTTCCCCCAGTTTTATTGAGGTATAATTGACATGTAATACTACATTAGTTTAAGGTACACAATATAATAATTTGACATGCATATATTTTGTACAATAATTACTGCAATAAGTTAACATCCATCATTACCAAAAATGTATTTTTCTTATGATAAAGTCTTTTTAAGATCTACTCTCATCAACTTTCAAGTATCCAATATAGATTTCTATTCTTTTGCTGAAATTATAAATTTAAAAGGTTAATATTTAAATTACCATTCTTTTTTTTTTTCAGATAGAGTGGGAGGGAGCGAGAGGAAGAGAGAGAGAGAGAAACACCGACGTGAAAGGGACACATCGAGTGGCTGCCACCCGCACGACCAACCAGGGCCGGGGACAAACTGCAACCGAAGTATATGCCCCTAGCGGGAACCGAACCCGGGTCTCTCTGGACCGCAGGCCGACACTCTAACCGCTGAGCCAAACCGGCCAGGGCTAACTTAGCATTCTAACATCTATTTTTTAAAATTAGTTTGGGATATATTATACATTTGCATAGTCTCCGAATCATAGTAGTGTAAAAGTGTAGAGATTAAAAAGTAGATTTTTCAACTTCTAACATTTCCTTTGATGAGAAGCTAGTTTCTGCTTTCCTAAACCTGCCATGTATGTATAGCATCACCTGAAAATGCCTTAAATTCCTCTCTCTCTCTTTACTTTTACCGTTACCCTTTCCCAGGGGTTAGGAATCTTCTTTTGGAAATCATTCCAGAGGTGATTGTCATCAGACGTTCAGTCGATACAAAAGTTTTTCCAGAGGTGATCTTTTCCTCTCAAACCAAAATTATATATTTATATTTTTTTCATCTACATAGGAGTCCAGGTCTTTCACAGGTGCCCCACAGCCCCGCCACTTTGGCATTTCCTAATAAAAATTTAATTTATTTATTCATTAATTTCAATAAATATCAATTATGCAACTTCTCCCAAGTGCCTCCCCAAAACTATGCCTTCAAGGAGTTTACAGTGTCACAGGGAAAGGAATTCCATTATAAAAATGGCAAAAGCAATGATAGGTAAAGTACAGATGCTCTTCGTAGAAGGGACACCTAACCTTATCTCAGAGAGAAAGAAAGTTCTCCCAGAAATATGTGGTGTATCCGCTAAAGAGCAGGTGATGTGTACGTTAAGATGTGTGGAGGAGAGCATGCCAAGAAGACAGAAAAGTGTGTGTAAAAGTCCAGAGATAAAAGGAGAAGTATGTTCAGAGATCCATAATATGATTGTGGTTCCATGATGTAGTTGAAGCATAAAATATTGAGGGAAGAGGAGGTATGAGGTAGGAGAAGAGTATACTGTGAAAAATGGGGCTGGTGAGATAGTCAGAGGCAATATACCATGGACCTTGTATGATATGTTAAGGCATTTGGACAACATACTGAGAATAATGAGTATACCAGAACTAATCTTTATGCAGGTGAGATTTTGCATGCTGGAAAGAACATTCTCACTATGTGCACATCTGGATGAAGAGGAGATAAAGAGTGGGAGACCAGTTCAAAGGCAGTTGTGTAAGTTCAGTTCTGTGATGAGGGAAGGCTGAACTAGGATGGTGGAAAGGATGGAAAGAAATGATCACATATGAGAGATATTTGGGATATAAACATAATGGGAAGTAATACTGTGTTGAGTCACAAAGAAAATACAGTTTAGGAAACATCTGCATTCCGTGCTTAGGTGAATGAGTAGATGGTAGCATACCATTCTTTGGAACAGGGAACCCAAGAGGAAAAGGAACTGGGCAGGGGTGGAGCATTTAAGGTCAGTATTAGACTCTTCTAGTTGGAGGTATCTATGAGACCTCCAAGTGGATATATGAATCTAGGGCTCAAAAGTGGGTGTCTGGGTCAGAGTCACAAAATTAGAGTCATAGGAATAACAGTGGTAACTGAGGTGGCATGGAAGAGTGGGCTGAGGAAACTGCACAGGAGTGCCCATGGATAGAACCCTGATAATGTTTTTCAGGCTGGCAGAGAACTACCTAAAGGAAGAAATGTTGATAATTCTCATGCATTGCCTAGCTGGTTCAAGGATTAGTTATGAAAGCCTTAGGACAAAAGATGTTGTAGAATTAGGATATAGTTTGCCCATTTGTGCCTGAGTGGAAATTTTTCCCAGAGGATTTAGTGAGGGCATTACAGTAAGTCTTGGTACTCATGTTGCAGTATTGTATCTGTTCTGTTTTATATAATTTATTTTATGTTTTATTTATATCCTAATTTTATAAAATATTTTTAAAGGCTATGCAAAACAGAGCACTATGAAATAAAATTGGACAAATCCACTTACAATAAATCAAGACTCACATTTAGGGAGGACAGCCAAACTAAGAATTGTCCAATGGCAGAAATGTGGAATTCATATAGATTTAGTTTGGATTTTATTATAACTATGTCTGAACATCTGGATATTTATTTATTTTTACTTAAAATATTTTCATTAGTTACTTTTTCTTTGTATAAAATAATAAGTTCTTATTGCAAAATAATTTATGTACATTTTGGAAAATTTAGGAAATAAGCTAAAACAAGAAAATGAAATTTTATCCATAAATCATCAGGAGTTCTTGTAGTATAAATTGCATTTAGGTCAGAAATTTTTGTCAGTTTTTTTCATTGCTTAATCCTCAAGACCTAGAGCCATGTCTGACATACAGTAGACATTTAATAAACATATGTTAATATTTTAGAGTCTTTAGGATTAGTTGCAAATAATGTATAGATGGCTTCTTTTCTTTAAGAAGCCAGAGGTTTACTGGTTCTACCTAACTCATAATGCTTTGTTTCCACTTTTTCCTTGCCATCCATTTCTCTCCAATTGTTTGTTCAATAAACAAATATTTATTGAATACCTACAATATGCCAGTCACTTTTCTAGGTACTGTGGATACAGCAGTAAAATAAAAGCAGATCAAGTCTCAGATCTAGGAGGCCAACATTCTAGAGGGAGAAGACATAATGCATAAGAAAGAAGTGCATTACATGTCAAGTAGTAATCCGTGCTCTGGAGAAGAAATAATGCATAGCAAGAAGGCAGAGAGTGATGGTTGAGGGTGGGACACTATTTCTAGATAGGTGAGTCAGAGGAAGACCTCCTGGAAAGGAGCCATTTGAGTAGAGGCCTAAATAAAGGGTAAGAATAAACTAGGTGGATAACAGCAAG
Source organism: Tadarida brasiliensis (assembly GCA_030848825.1). Lineage (NCBI taxonomy): Eukaryota > Metazoa > Chordata > Mammalia > Chiroptera > Molossidae > Tadarida > Tadarida brasiliensis. The sequence continues at coordinate 47,426,473 of CM061265.1, forward strand.
AAGAGCATTGTAGGCAGAGAGAACAGGTGCATGGTGTACTTGAGCATCAGCAGTTAGCCAATGTGCCTGGAGGCTAGGTTTGAGTAATAAGAATTACTCTTGCAGATGCAGCCAAAGGCCGGGAAATACAGGACCTTTTGGGCTCCTATACGAACTTACAATGGTATTCTTTGGGGGATGGAAAACAATTGGAGAGTTTGAACAAAGAAATGACATGATTTGAATTATGTTCCAAAAGCATCACTATTTTGAGAACTGATTCCAGGAAGTCAAGAGTAGAATTGGGGAGCCACTTGGAGGTTACTAAGTAATACAGGAAAGAGATCATGGAAACTTGGATTAAGATGCCTATGATGAGAGTTTGCAGAAAAGGTGGTTCAGGATTTATTTTGAAAGTAAAGTTGACAGACTTTTCTAGTAAATTATATATGAGACATGGGAAAATTAAGGGAGTCAAAGGTTTTGATCAGCATAACTGAAAAATGGAGTTATTATTTATTTACTGAGATGGGTGGGGATCATTAACACGGGAACAGATGAGAGGGTAGGGCAAAATCAAGACTTTGGTTTGGGATATGTGAAGTTTCAGATGTCTATCAGACATACAGTGAATTTGTTAAGGGGTCCCTGGACATTCATGTATGGAATGCCAGGTACAGGCAAAACCTGGAGTTATAATTTTGGAGACATTAAATACATGATATTTATGTGGAATGGAGAGGATTACCTAGAGATTAAAAGGGAAGAGATCTGAGAAATGAGCCCTGGGTCACTGAAACATGTCCAGATCAGAGAGGTAAGGAAGATCCTGCAATGGTGTTTGAGAAAGATCTGGCTGTGAGGTAGGATGAAAGCCAAGAGAGAGTGACACAGAAAACAATGGAAAAGGGCATTTATGCATAGAGAATGGCCAACTCCAAAATTAGTGATGATGAGAAAAATTAAGATAAAAAACTAATGATTGGATTTGGCAATATGGAGGTCAAAAGAAGGCTTGGTGGTGACATGAAAATGAAATACTGGTAATCCTTTAGAGAAGTTTAGAGGTAGAGCAATGGTGTATTATAATAACCTCCTGACTGGTCTCCCTGTTTCCTCTCTTGCTACTTTGGTTAGGCATGATAGTGGCAGCCTCTCAGTGGCCTCAGTGGCTAAACACAACATTAATTTTTTTGTTGCTCATATAGAGCTTAATTAGTGAATCTTTTTTTTACATTTATATGCTGATTTACTCTTTTTTAAAAAAAAATTATCTTTATTGTTGAAAGTATTACAAAAGTCCCTCCTTTTCTTCCCATTGAACCCCCTCCCCTCTTCCCAATCCCCCGACACTCACCTTTACTGCACTATTGTCTGTGTTCATTGGTTATGTATATATGCACCTGAGTTCTTTGGTGTAGCTCTTTCCACCGCCCCTTCTCTCTGAGGTTCATCAATCTGTTCTCTATTCCATGTCTCTGAAGCTACTGAATCTTGATCTGTAAGCAGTTCTTCTCTTAGGAGGGATTTAAGAACTCGTGTAAAATTATTATCTTTCCAGTAACATTGCCAACATCACTTTGTCATCTACAGCTACCAGAGAAGGTAAATATCATGGAGGAGAACACATAGGAGGCTTTTGTGGGACTGGCTTGAACTGTTGTCCATCATGTCTACTCACATTTCATTGATCACAAATTAGTAACATGATCATTCCTCTATGTAAGGGAGGAAGGGTGGGACATGTAATTGAGTGCCCAGGAAGAAGACAAAACAGCTAGCAGTCTTTGTCATACCCAAACGTAGCCAGCCCCACCACTGAAACTATGTCTATGTTGTTTGCTGATGTAAAGGATGGAGGACAAAGGGAAAAATTGAGGACTTCAGAGTAACACGCACCATAGTAAAATCCTTGAGAATCATGAAGGCTGGGGATACAGTCCAGAAACAGAGGAATGGTCCTTGATAGGAGTTTAGATAATTTCCTTTTGTGTTAGCAGGGATGACAGAATATAAGGTTGGAAATTTGGAGGTGAGAGTATGAAAAATTTAATGAGAAGAACTCAGGGGCTTGCCTAAAAATACATATGAACAGTTAATAAATGTTTCTGTATTTTATCACAATTTTTCTGGAGCAGGATGAGTAAGTAGCAGGAAATTGGTTAAGGTTTTATGTTTTAAAACTGTGTGCCAATAAGTCAAGAGAACATATATAAAATATACAAAGCTAAAAACTTCATTTATGTCAATAAACTAAAAACAAAATTTGGTACACTTAAATCACAGCACAATCCACTTAAAGAAAATGAAAAATAGTTCTTTCAGACAATGATGATGTCATCTAGCAAGTGATTACTGCAACTCAATGCTACATAACATCCTCATGGCATAAAAGAATATGTGATACTATTACCAGACTCATCTACTTATTCTTTTAGTCTGTAATGTGAAAACTCTTTTGATTTTTAAGTTGAATATGAAAGGACTCACCCTAAACATGAGGCTTCAATAGAAAGGGTAAATACTGTTCATGGAGATTTACAAATACTGAGCAAGAACTTGACAGTCTACCCTTCCATGTACACCTCATATTCCAAAGATACAGGAAGCTTTGAGAAAGACTTGGCTGGGAGGACGTGTGTGGAACCATTTTAACAGCCATTTCCAGGATTTTTCAGTGACTCATAGTTCTAGGCATTCATGTGAATTCCCAACTTGCATTTTAAACTTTACAATCATTTGAAAAGAGAATGCCTTACAACTTTCCATGATAATGAGATCAAACCTTCTTCACAGAAAGCTTTAAAATGGTGTTAGGCTTTGCATTCCTTTTCTCCCACCCTCAGATATTGATCTATTCCTTTGCATTGTGAGTGGAACTGCTTTGTGAATTCCAGAGAGTAAAAATAGTGACTGATAGACTTGGGATGCAGAGTATCAACAACACTGAATTAAACTGGAATTTTTGTCCCATCCCTAGGAGTATCACTGGGATTCATGCATTACAACTTTTCTTGGTTGTGTTGGTCTCATTTTTCTTTCTTAGTGTGTGTATTGGTCAACTTTGCTGTGCAAACAAGCATCCCCTTAATTTCAGTGGCTTAGACATGGAACATTTATTCTCATCCACATTACAGCTATGTCACAGGTTAGCTGGTTTTGGCTCCACATGTCTCCTCATTCTAAGAGCCAGGCTGAAGAAATAGCTCCTAAATGGAAACATACAATTCCTCAAATATGACATTTGGCAGATCTATTTATAGTCTACTGCTCAAAATATGTCATAGAGCCAAGCCCAAAATCACAGAGGAAGGGATTAATACTTTTCCCTCAAGATAACACTGAAAGTTTTATGGAAAAGGAAAGAGTAAATAATAGCAAATTATAACCCAACACACCACAGAATCATAAAGGCATGAATCTTGATTTTTGAACTCAGATATGCAAGAAACACAACTTTAACTTCTCTAATAAAATTTAATCTTGATTTTTGAGCCACCAGCCATAGAACTGATACGATTTTATTTGTTTTTCTGATTCCTCCCATTCCTACCCCTAGATTATGCCACAATCCCTACTCTTGTAACATGTTAGGTGGAGTATGGACCTCATGCATTTGTACATATACGACGTTGCTGAGACATCAGTTGTATGTGACTTCTTCAGGTCTTTCAGCTCTCTGCAGCTTTTGTGCCAAACTTTGGAAGTGGACATTTTGTGAATTTGCCTATGATCCTGTTTGCCTAGACACTCCATGGAACCATTTCTTCCCTAGGATCTTGCCACATCACTGTCGGCTTCTTCCAAAAAACAAGGTGAAAACTCCTTCTACTTCTAGATCCTAACAACTCAGTTCTCGCAGCACCTCTGGCATCTGAGGTCTAGAAGTAGATGCAGTGACTTCTGCCTTAGGATCCACAGACTTGTTTTCGTCAGATTGTTTCAGGATCAGACCGTGACTCAATAATTTGAATTCAAGGAGCTTATTTTGGAGGTGTGGAAAACACCAGTAGGTATATAGGGAACATAATACAGAAGAGAGAGACTGTAAAGGGTGTGTGGTTAAGCCAGTGGAATATTGGAGCTTCATTCTACATGAAAATATTGACAAAGAATTAGTCCACCTGAGAAGAGAGGGAACTTGGGTATTTATATTCCAATTATTGAGAGGTTCTGTGATATGCTGAGAAGAGAAAGAAAAGCACACAAGTCCACCAAGGACCCTCAAGGGTTCCTGGGGCAGGTTGATTCCTCACACTTCCAGCCTGTTGTTTTCATGGAGCAGTGAGGTTTTCTGCAGATCTGGGGAAACAAGTCTTCAGGTCCTGAAATGCTGCTACTGGCAGTTCCTCGTCAACAAAAGTTCACTGAAGGGTGAGGGGTAGGGGCGGGAAAAGTACTGCTGGCACGGCCTGCATCACCTTCCTTGCAGCCCAGGGCAATCCTTTTACTATAATCTTTGGGAAAGCCTTTTTCCTTCCTGTTTTTAGTTAAAATAATTTATCTACATTCATAAACTCTCTCCTTGTTCTGGGCTTATACATTTGCAAGCAAAACAAGGCACATTCATAAACTAATTTGTTTTATTGTTCAGCTTCTTCCCCCAGTCCTCAGCCCATGCCATCCTCTGATCCTGAGGTTATGCACACCATGGAAAGGAAAGAGAGAAAAAAAAAAAAAAAAAAGGTTAAAAAGGGCCTGGCTGGTGTGGCTCAGTGGTTGAGCGTCGACCCATGCACCAAGAGGTTGCCAGTTCCAGTCTTGGTCAGGGCACATGCCCAGGTTGTGAACCCTATCCCCAGCAGGGGGCATGCAGGAGGCGGCCAATCGATGTTCTCTCTCATCGATGTTTCTATCTCTCTCCTTCTCCCTCTCTCTCTAAAATCAATAAAGGGAAAAAAAAGAAAGAAAAGAAATACAGGATACTATCTCAACGTTAGATGCAGAGGTATAATGTGGGAGGATTAAATATCTGGTAAACAAATTGCTAAATAACAACCTGATTTCTCAGTGGTTTAACACAAAACAAGTTCATTTCTTTTTCACAGCATAATCAGCTGCAGGTCTGGTGGGTAATGAAGGTGGTGAAGACTGAGCACCAAGTTGTCATCCAGGAAGACAGACCCATTCCATTTTATGGCTCTACCTAACCCAGGCCCTCACTGATATCTTTACTCTCTTTTCAGGTAGGGAAGAGTCTGGAGGATTATGCATGGTGGGGTTTTATGGACAACTGTGAACTGAAGTTTATTACCTCTGCCCCCATGCTATTGGTTAAAATTCAGTCCTACGGCTGACCAGGAAATTCAGTTTCTCTATATGCTTAGGAGGAAAAGGGAAACAACGGTAAATAACTGACCAATGTTTGTCATAATGTACAAAATGACTTAAGAGCAAAACACTGTGCTAGGAATATGAAGACATTAGTTTTAATTGTATTTATCCATGTACTATCGTTATGACTCCCCACCTGGTTACCTAACCTCTAGGCTTCAGTTATTCCTCTGTAACATAGTGACAACAGTATCTGTCCCACTTACTTAGACTCATGGATTGTTGGAACCCAAAAGGGCACTAGAAATCATAGTGTTCAGCATCTTCCTCCAAGTCTGCACTTAAGACCACCCATGACAAATTACTTGGGCACCACCCGGACCCACTGACTAAGAATCTCTGCTATAGAAGGACCTAGGAATCTGCATTTTATAATTATTCCAAATAGTTCTTCTGTATACAGATTTTGAGATCAACTGACATTGTTTAAATTTTTCATTTTACAGTTAAAGACATCAAAGCTGGGCGTAATATAGGGTAGCTCACTGGATAGTGCTAGTTAGTGGTAGATGAAGGCTAAAACCCCTATCTCTTGAGTCACTATCTAGTGTTTTTTGTTTTCTTTTTTCCTAAACCATCTTTCCAGGGCAGATATTTCTGAGCATCCAATAACATGCTATGTGTAAGCATATTTCTTTTGAACTATAATTCATAATTTTAAAAATATTTAATTTTGTAGTCCCTGGTCAGCAAACATTCCATTTAGTCTTGACCAACTTTTGGAAAGAAGCAAAATGTAGTGATGTTGGTTTAGTTCTTGAACTTTAAAATGTCCTTGTTATTTTTAAACAATTTATTCCTAAAAAGCATTCTAGACCAACAGCCACACATGGATGTGTTTCTGCATGTCTGGTCTCCACCTCCAGCCTGTCTCAGCCAGGCCTGGGATCCAAGCTTTGAAAGAGTTCTTGCTTAGAATTTCTGCGCTTCCCGTCTGTGGAGCCCAACCCTGCCTTATGTCTGTTGTTGGTCTTGGGCAGAGGACCTTTTCGGTTTAGCGTGACATCTTGGGCTTAACATGACTTCCTGCCCCTCCCCCAGGGGCAGAGGTTTTTAGTTTGTCTGTTAGTATTTTTGTTATTGACAATTAAATTCATTATACTCATTCTTTTACATTTTGTTTAAATCCTTGCTAAACTTGCCAAGAAAATGAGTAGTGAAAATTGAATGTTTTGAAGGAAGTGCAATGAGCAATACTTCCTACTGAAAATATATACTATTTATTTCATTTCAGTGAAAAATATTTTCTTTAAAGAATATACCATAGCCCGGCCGGTGTGGCTCAGTGGTTGAGCATCGACCCATGCACCAAGAAGTTGCCGGTTCCAGTCCCAGTCAGGACACATGCCCAGGTTGTGGGCCAAATCCCCAGTGGGGGGCATCCAGGAGGCGGACAATCGATGTTCTCTCTCATAGATGTTTCTATCTCTCTATCCCTCTTTCTTCCTCTCTAAAATCAATAAAGAAAAAAAAATAAAATAAAAAAAGAATATACCATAAATCCCTTGATTAATAAAATATAAGCCAAGAAAAGATATTAAAAAATTAAAAAATATATTAATTTAAAACCAATTTTAACTAAACAGTAAAATTTATTAGATAGCATAGTACTAAAATCAGTTACTACTATAGCTTCCAGGTATATAGATCCCAACATTTCTGCTAAAAAGAAAAAGAAAACAAAACCAACATTTTGTGTCAGGTAAATATAAATGAATGCTTAAGAACAGGGATAGCAAAACATTTTTTGACATATTAAATATACTTGCAAACATTTTTATTTATTTTCTAAATTAACCCCCCAAAAGTGTTGCTCATCAGTAATGTTGAGTCTCTAAAATTTTCTTAGAAATTGTTGATGTTATTAACAGTAGAATTCAAGGTAGTATTGCTGTGTCGTTTCTGGAATGAATGAAATCACTCAGTAATTTCAGAAAACTTAATGGCAAAGTCGTCTCTTTATTCCTTCATCAAACAAATCCCATGTAAAAGTTATGAACATTGTGCTGAGAGGACAGAAAAAGGAGGAAGAGGTACTGCAAGGTATGATGATGTTCTGCACACAAATAGTATACATGCCACCAACATGAATGATGGATCAGTAAGAAACTCCACGTGCTTCAGAAATGGAATGATTCACATATACATATGTCTCTACTGAAAGCTTTGAGCACACCGAATTAATTTGATTATCGAAGCAGAATATTTTATTCCTTTCAGTTATTAAGCAAATTTAATTTTATAACTGCCCTCTAAACAGGAATTACACAATAAAACTGAAAAACAGGCTTCATATCCATGGACAACTGAGTAAAGGAAACAGTCTTGGAGAGAGACCAGTCTTTATAATTCCCAATTAAGAGGCACCATGAAAAACTAAGGGACCCTTTGAAAATAGAGTGTCTGTTCAATATTCCTAGATGGCTTTGTAAGAACGCTTGCCCCTGAGTTAGTGATCATAGAAAATTGAGATTCTTTTGTAGGATCTGGAACTGCTACGTAAGATGACAACAAATGTAATTTACTTTTTAAATATCCAGTGAAGGTTTTTAGTGAGTTTCATGTGTAAAATAAACATTTAAAAAGTGCGGTTTAGTAAAACAAGAAATAACCCAGTTTAGGATTGTTTCAATAGCCAATGAGAATAACCTGTATTCAAAAGTCTTAGGAATTTCCACTAAAAGAATGCTGCTTGTCACACATTTAAAATGCACAAAAGGAAGTAGAAGGAAATTTAAGAGCTGAGGTTCGAAACAACGAAGGTTGTGTTTTATCACAACGAAGGCATAGAGTATGAACTGGACTTTTTCAGTCACTGAAACATTAGACAAGGAGAGGCCTGGTATCTTTAAATCTGTGAAAGTAGATTGTTTCAAGAAATGCTGTATTTCAAGACAAATTTAATCAGACATATTTAACTGGCAGAAACATTTTTACTTCTATTAATATATTTAAACATGTTAAGATTCAAATTTGAGTTGTATTCTCTTGGCTTGGATATTTGCTCTTAATTAAAACACTTTGTAGCCTTTAATTCTTTCTGTCTTTTAGGTTTTTTGGTTTTATATGAAATTCTAAATCATTAGAATTAGTGAGAATGGTAACTGTCTTTTATAAGGGCATTATTTTCATAGTATTAAAATCTTATTAAAATGTAGAAAAGTTAAAATATTGTGTCTGTGAAATGTGATGCTGATATTAATTTTGAAGGGTTTAATTTTTGAAGTGGATATTAATTGCACTAAAGATTAAAGTGTTATTCTTTGATGTCTCTGGAATGTATTCATCCCTTGAGATATGCCATTGCACACCTTTCTTTCCCAGAAATTCTGCATTTAGGGACAGGAGAATTTAATTTACATAATTGCTTACATTTTTCATTTTTTTTCCTCTTAAATTTAAAACTTGTTCTGCTGCTCCAACTAAGTTTCTACAGTTTCATAGAAATATTAAACCTGCTTATTTAGAGAACAAATTGAATTCAAGACATTGTTGTATTGTACTTGTGATGTGCTCATCAATGACTTAGGAATAACTTAGAAAACAAATTAAGTAAAATGCTTCTACTCTCAAGGAACTGACGATATCAGTAATAATACTCATGAAAATAGACAATTATCAAAATGAGTGATATTGATAAAAACAGGAGTACAATGAAGTATTGCATACTGTAACGTCTGGCAAACTCTGAGGTAAAACTTGAAGGGAGGGTACAATTTAGATCGGAGAAGAAGCTGTTCCAAAACACAAGATTCAGCAAGAGTTTTGTGAAGAGAGGTTTATTTCTGGGCTGGTAAGAATTGGGTTACCATGTTGGATCGGTACTTTAGAGTCAGATTCTGGAGGTCCATAATGGAAGCCAACAGAGGAAAGAATAAGTTGATTAACTTAAAAAAAAAAAAAAAAAAAAAAAAAAGCTATACAAAGGTCAAGGAAAATTGGGACAGAGATGGGGCCTCCAAATTAGGTGAACTCCAGAGTGAAGTTTCAAGAGAGCCTTAAGAATTGAAGCCATATTTTAAGAGTCTAAGAAGAAAAACAGTTATGATAAATGGTGGCAGCAGGAGTAGCCCACTCATCTGAGGAAAAGGCAAATCAGGGTCAAGGAAAGTTGTAGGGAAAGTGTCTGTGTGTGTGGTCAGAATAGATAACATTCTATAAAATGAGATCAAACGAAAATCAAACATCTGGCATGAATATATGAAATAGGCTATGTTTCTCTAGTACAGTGAATAAGTAGAATTACATGATTTAAAGCATTAGATACATTTAATATTCAATGACACACACGCTGCCTCATGTTCCAGGGATTTATTTTTGATAGGTGGTAAAATCTGGATTCCTGTTTTCCTGCAACAGGTGACTGCTAGGAATGACGATGTGCCACTTACATTAGCAACACTGAAGAGTGCTGGGACAAGTTGGTGCAATTACTGCCCTGTTAAGCAGACAGGTCTGTGTTAGGATTTCCCCACTCAGGTTCTATGGGACTGCGATGTGTGAAAACTCACTATTCCTTTTCCTTGCATGGAGATGACCTATTTTGTAGTGGACATTAGTAAACTTCTGTCTGTTTAGTATCTTTTCCTTTTAAGAAATGCTCCTTTCTGACATGGAGATAGTTAATAAATATCCTTTAATATCCCCCAAACTACCCCTCCCCCCACACCCAACACAAAAGCTATCATCAGGCATGCCAATTGGATTCCAAACATCCCTGCTCATAGTGAAGGCTGATAGGTTCAGGACAGATGGGCACATGACCAAGACAGGGCAATCAGAGTTCTCAGGGCTTTTGCTAGAGACAGCTGCAGGAAAGAGGTATACTTTTATTTTCTGAGATTGTGGGTAAAAAGAACAAATAAACCTAGAGATTCCAATTATTTTTGCAATCATATCACAGAAACATTCCTGAGACTAAGCCAGCTCAGAAAAGGCTGGAGCTGAGCGACAGAGAACAGAACCCTGTTGAGATTGGTTTAAGCTCCTAGGTCTGGCTGTGGTTGTACCTCTCAGTTACATGAGTCAGTACATTCCTTTCCTTTTCCTCAGTTTGCTGTCATTGCTGCATGAAGGGTCTTGATTAATGCAGCTAGTGAGAATAATTGGTTATAAGGTAAGGGGAAAAAAGTGTGAGCAAGGAGAGTTATAACTGTTCCTTTTTCTGAACAGCTAGAATACTTTAATCTTTATTTCTAATACGAAATGCACACCTCACTCCATACCATGCTTAATGGTCATTTCTATATTTCTTTTTATTTCTGTCACAAGAATGTAAGCTTTGTGAGAGCAAGGATAGCTTCTTGCTTTTTTTTTTTTCTTTCTTTCTTTCTGACATTCTGCTGTGTGGCAGACACTGTAACTGACTAGCCCTCAGTCATCCGAAGCTCTTTCCCCTGTTCGCCCACCACCACAGATACTGGAAAGGCCAGATGCTCACTTCCCTTGTTTGTCTGCAGCTAGGAGTAATTGTGTGATTCTCTTCTACCCACTGAGATATAAATAAAAATCTCCTGATAGAAATGCTTTGTTTTTTGATAAAATAAAATAAAATATTAAAACAAAATAAAATAGGCATTGCCTCTTCTTTCTTTGTGCTTGGAACATGAATGTGCAAATATGATGTCCTGAGTCACAGCAGCCACATTGTGATAAGGAGGCATGAGGTAAACAAAAAGCCAACTTGCTGAAAATGGCATCTGTGCCATGCGTGAAACTACCCACATACAACTTCTTTTTCCTGAATTAAATTGATGAGACTTAGAATGAAGTTGCCCATGTTCACCTGAACCTTACCTTATCAAGTTAGTGATTATGTTCCAAACTTAGAGTTTCTTAAATGCTGCATGAACTTTATATTATTGCCTTTGATTCAGAAACCTTGAGGTAGCAAAATTTTATGTTGGAAAGTACATAAAATCGGAGGACTTGGATTCATTTCTATTCTCTGCAGATTACCAATCATATGATATTATAAAAGTCAATCATTATGAATTACTATTTCCTTTTATGATATGTGGGAGTAAATTACATTCCTTAAGTACCTCACAGTTTTGGTATATGTATTAGGTGAACAAACATATGTAAATATGTTACATTAGATATTCAGTATAGAAATGTTAACTAGCTATTTTGTGGTGGTTTAACTGAGTAATTTTCTCAATGCACAACTGTAGATATGGCTTGTCTTGGCAATAGTAAGTAGCAGAGTTGCTTCTAAGAGAATATTATTAATTACTTATTTTTCATAAATAAACTTGGTTATAAAGTAACATTATATTTATGCAAAAATACATTTCACTGTATGAAAATCATGCACTAGTTTATTTGAAAATCATATGCTATTATGATGACCTTTTTATGTTCATCATCTATAATGACAAAGGAACAAAGGGAAGATCTGGAAATGTTTTATTTGGGATGTGATAAAACCCCAGATTCAGTGTGATTATTCCAACAGAGCACAAGTGCTGACATTTTAAAAGTAAGGACTGAATGATTCTAAACCTTACACTATTTTGATACTGTTAAAATAATATGGCAGAGTCCTGGAATATGTCTAGAATGATACCAGAAAAATCCAATATTTGTGTACAATTTCACAGGATCAGCTGTTTAAACAAAAGCCTGATTAAACATCAATACATGTTTTGCAGGCATTGTAAATTTTACCCTATTCTTATAAGTTTCAACTGGTAAACAGATTTTCCTGAAAGCAACCAAGTAATAGTGGACTGTGTCCTTGTCCCAAAACATAAGGGTGTGCTACCAAAACACTCCAGAGAAAACAGCAAGCCCCCTGCCTTGTCCTGTATACATACCAAAGATCAGAAAGGTCACCAAACTTGTTTTAAAATAGCCTCTCTTCAATCATGCAAGAAAATTTGTCTTTAGTCTTATTCTGTACAAAACCTAAACTCTCTCCACTATTCATTATTTAAAACAAATAACATATTACTGTAACAAAATACAGACTCCAAAGGAACATATTACAGATAAAAATTTTTATTCCATTTTTTAAATATTTACATTCCAATTTTTATATTTCCTATCTCAATCGTAGTTTTTCTGATTCCTCCAGATGTGATAAATGAAAAATCATTGTTGCTTTTTTAAAAAAAACTTTGGCTACTATTGCTAGTTACTTAGAGAAGATTAAGTGATCAAATTGTAACCATTTTGGGTTTAGGGTACAGTTGCTTTACTTCTTTATTTAATTTGATCAAGAATGAGATAGATAGCAATTGGAATATATTAAGATGGTAAACTCCTGCAAGGTGAGGATTTTGTCTTTTTTTTTTTTTTTGGTAAGTGCCCCTATCGTGAACCGAACCCTGGACTCTCTGGTCTGCAGGCCAATGCTCCAACTGCTGAGCCAAACCGGCCCGGGCGAGGGTTGTGTCTTATACCTCTTTCGTGACTTCCCTATAATCCTAAAATACCGGTCTGACAACTAGTGTGTCAGTACTTGTTTGACTGACCCATATATGAACATCACTTAGAAACTGCTAGTACATCTCAAATGAAAATTACTATTTAAAAAGTAAAAATTTGCAACAGAAACATTTGTCATTTTTCTCTTTTATCTTTATGTGGCTGCAGAGAAATATCATTTTATAAATATCTATTAGTAGTATAAACTCTGAAATTTTATTTACTCAATGATGACTGATATAAATAGATAAGTAAATGAATAAACAGACTTTTTAGGGCAATGATAAAGGGTTGAGGTTGAATTTTCTTTATTATTGATACTAAATTGAAAATCAATAATGTTTTTGCCCAGAGAGAAACAAAATTAAATCAAATTCAAGACTAAATTGCTGTTTTTCTTTTCTTTTTTCAGTTCTAAAGAACTGATTGGATATTTATTCATAAGAAAAATTTCTTTTCGTATAATATATTATATTTCAAACCCACCCCACTTTAATCATATTAATAATACTAGAAGATACAAAATGTAAACCAAACTTATTTCTATACTAGGTAGCTGTGAGCTACACATACTGTTAGAATTTTAGGAGATATAAGGAGCATGTATATTTTAATATAATATATAAATGTATTTTATAAATTATATATTTTGAAAGTTGACTAGGTATTTCTGTAGCACTCTGATGATGTTCTGCCAACAAGTATCAAGAAAAGAAAAGAAAAATTTGGCTACTCACCAGACTGCCAAGAATTCGCCTTATGGATTTATGCACCGCCTTTCAATTCTAATGGGTTGTTTTTATAGCTTTTGGAATATTGCCATTGAATTTTCCCTTAATTTATTGTCAGGCTGTTTCCAGTGGCGTTCTCTCAGTGGTGTGCTGCTCTCTCCCCAGCAGGTTCCTCCAAAGTCACCTGAGCCGTAGCCAGCAGAGGACTCATGACCCACGTCCTAGGCTGTTGATCTCAGCTCAGGGAATTGCTCCTGACTAACCAGAGCTCTTCCAGGTAAGACCATTCCACTCCCGAATGGTTGCTGGACCTCTCCCAGCACATTGGCAACTCTTAACTGCTGGACTGGTCCCAATGAACCAACAGAACATAATCAGTTGCCTGTTGTCAATGGAAGTGTAGCCTACACTACTTAAACGATGACACCTTGTTCATGAGGCAATTCAGTGATGCAGAAAAAAATCACCAAAAAAACCCCCAAAACAAACAAACAAACAAACAAACAAACAAACAAAAAAACATAGGCATGGTTCTAACAAACTAGTGTTTATTGTGGGGAAACAACTGCTCATCACAAACACCCAGAACAACCACCAAAAAAATTTACAAATTGGAGCCGAGTTACAGATTTCTCACTACATATTTCTTCTCTTAACCAGTTTTTCATTCTCCAGAGAATTTGCCTCAAAGTTTAGTCTACCATTCTACCACCAAAACATATTTTAAGCATTTTAGAGATTTTCAAATACAGTGTTATAACTGAAATGAAACTTGACCATTATCCTTTCTACAGGTCCATTAATTTGATATTGGAATCACCACAATTTTATTTTAATTTGATTGAAATAATTTCACAAGCTTTTAATTAGCATTTTCTAAAAATCCTGGAGCCAAAACTATTCATTAGTACCTGGAGTTACTTCATAAGTTCCCTGAATAGAGCCTATAACAATTTAATTAAAAAATAATTCTTTTTTTATTATTAATTTATTTTTGTTACAGATGTTTCTCCTTTTTTCCCCATTGACACCCTCCTCCCCATCCCCCCCATCCCCAGCTTTGTTGTCCATGTCCATCAGTTATTCATACATGCGCATAAATTCTGTAGTTTATCTCTTCCCTCCCCCCCACCCCCTCTTCTGAGGGGTGTCAGTCTATACCCTACTTCCACATCTCTGGGTCTACCCTGTTCCTCAGACTGTTATGTTCATTATATTCCAGAAATAAGTGAGAACATGTGATATTTGTCTTTCTCTGCTTGGCTTGTTTCGCTTAGGATAATACTCTCGAGGTCCCTCCATATCGTCTCAAAGGATAAGAGATCTTTCTTTCTTACAGCTGCATAGTACTCCATTGTGTATATATGTACCATAGCTTTTTTATCCATTCATCCACTGATGGACACTTGGGCTGTTTCCAGATCTTAGCTATTGTAAATAGTGCTGCTATGAACATGGGGTACATGTATTCTTTCTGGTTGGTGTTTCAGGTTTCTTAGGGTATATTCCTAGAAGTGGGATCACTGGGTCAAACGGCAATTCAATTTTTAATTTTTTGAGGTAACACCATAGTGTTTTCCACAGTGGCTGCACCAGTCTGCATTCCCACTAAACCTTCTATATGCCTATTTTCAGAAGCAAGAATATAGATATTACCCAACAACCAGACTTTCTCTAGTTTACTTTGGATTTTAACTTTGGAATTAGGGATAAAGAAATACTCTGATAAGTTTAGAAGGTGTTTGACATTAGCCATAATTTGAAATTTTATCCTTAAAGTCAATACATATATATATTTTTGTTTCAAACCCATAAATAGTCCCAATAAAATATACTATTAATATAAATAATAAGTTCTTTCAAAAAGCATTTTATTTTTAACCATTTTAGACCTCTAGGAAAGTTCCAAGAATAGTTTAGAGAATTCCAAAGACCCTTTACATAGATTCTTCAAAAATTTAGCACCATGTTCTCTCTACAATTTTCTCTAAAATATGTGCATATCATTTATTTTTAACATTTTGAGAGTAAGTTGTAGATATAATGTTTCTTTACCCATAAATCCTCCAGTGTATTTTTCTTAAAACACGGACCTTTATCATTTTGCAAACATCATAGTAACAATTATTGCAGAGAACAGTTGTAAGTGGATGCTAAATTAATTGGCAAAACATGATGAGGAACAGGATATTTACATATGAGATTACACATTCTCAAAGTATTTTCCCACATTCTCAAAGTATTTTCTCAAAGATACTTATTAATCAAAAGAAAATTGAGTAATAAAAAATATTGCCTCAACCCAAAGAATGGTCTTGTCTTTGATCCTGTTTCCGGGCAGGTAACCTCTAAACTGGTGGAATTTCGTGTAGGATAGGAATGACCTTGTTATTCATGGCAGGCTGCTAAGATCACACCAGATTTTATTGTTTATGTTAACAACGTGATTCATGTTGGACTCCTAGATCATTTACGCTAATGAGATGACTCAGAATTGGGGCTGACACCCAGAAGGACCAACCATGTGATTATCAAGAGAAAAAGAGAGGACTGAAGATTGAGTTCAACTTTTAGGCAATGATTCAATCAATCATGCCTATTGAACAAGACCGTAGTGAAAACTCTGGAAAATGAAGTTCCAGAACTCTTGTCTGTTTGGCAATACTCTGAGTATTGTCTCACTTAAGTGCTGGGAGGGTCACATTTCCCTGTAGATGGTGGAAGCGCTGTGTTTGGAACCCTCCCAGACTTTGCTCTATGCTTCTTTACCTTTGCGTGGTTCTAATTTATATCTTTGCCTAGAATAAACTATAAGTATTATAGCTTTCTGTGAGTTCTGGAAGTCTTCCTATCAAACTATTGAACCTGAAGGTTTTTCTGGGAGCCCCTAAATTTGTAGGTCTTATGGGGATTGTTGATAGTCTTATGGGGACCATTCTCTAGAAATTGCAATTTGATAAACTCATTGCAGTTGGTGTCAGAAGTCTTGGGCAGACCTACACTCTGGAGGAATGTGCATTTAACCTTGGGTTTGGCTTAACTCCAGGTATAAATAAAGTCTTTTCATTAGAGAAACCTGACAGACATCACCTCAGCCAAGTGATCATAGTTAATATCTCCTATATGACTAATATTGATATCATGTACTTTCTCATGTGGTGTACTGAGAAGGACACAATATCTGTATTATTCTCACCAGAAATACATTAACTTGAATCTACTTATGAGAAAATATTTGAAAAACCCAAAGTAAGGGATATGTCCAGAACTTTTCATCATTATCAGTTACTGGAAGAGACATGACTACTAAATGAGTGTGATATCTCATATTATATTCTGAACCAGAAATAGGACTTAATGGGGCAGCTAATGCTGTTTGATTAAGATTTATAGATTAATAGTATTGTATCTCTTTCTGGTTTGCAAAATTGTGTTCTATTTAGGTAAGATGTTTTCATTAGGGCAGGTTGAATGGAGTTACAGAAATTCTGTCTACTATTTTTGGAAAATTTTATGTCTAAGATTATTTTGAAATAAAAAGTGAAAATAATCAAAAACAATTTCTTACCTATTCATAGTACAATTATAAAAATCAGAAAATTAAAAAAGATGGGCTTTGGAAATTCTGATGTTCAATAATCTTAAATAGTAAAGTATAATAAACCATATTTGAGCCAGAAATATATATGATGTAGTCCAACAATCTGTTTTTGTTAGTGGCATCTAAAGACTTTCTTTCGGGAAAGCTGTCTCCTCCTCTGCTTCAACTCACCTCATAATATAATCTCTTATGATTCAACAAGTTCACTGTCACAATTTCCATATTTGTTTTCTGGCTTAGAATTTTCCACACTATGTTACTTGATATCTCGGAGTCTCTATTTCTTTATTTGGAAAATGATATATTTAATACATATTTTGCAGGATTTTATTATGATTAACTATGATACTATACTTGAAGTGCCTAGTGGATTCCTGGAACACATGAGGGGCTCAACAGATATATTTTCCTTCCCCTTTCAATTCCCAAATGAGAAAGCTTAAGCACCTGGCCAGTCCCACACATAAGCAGAATAGATCATAACTACAGTATGTCAGATTGCTTAAATAAGAATAGCAAACCTATTGGCCCTACTCTGTGGCAAATATTTTTTCAAGGATGTTAACAGGTATTAATCCATTTAATCCTCATAGGAACCCTATTCGTATCATCATTTTGCAAATAAGGAAACTGAGAGGTGAATCAATATGCCAGAGTTAAGTGAAATAACTGGGATCTAAACCCAGGTAATCAGGGCCTGCAGGCCAGTCTTTTAACCGCCATGCAATGCTACCATTTGACATGCATGACTTGTTTTTTTGATCCTCACCAGAGAATATATTTTTATGGATTTTTAGAGAAAGAGGAAGAGGGAGAGAGAGAGAAACATTGATGTGAGAAAGAAACATCCATTGGTTGCCTACCCTATGCCCCCTACTGGGGATCAAACCTGAAACCTTTGGGTGTACAGGACAATGCTCCAACCAACTGAGCCACCTGGCCAGGGCTTGTAACTTTTTGTATTCGTACTGTGTCCTCTGAAGCAGGTTTGAATGCCTCCGTTATATAGATGAAGGAACCAGTATTAGAGTTCTCATATCTCATCAAAATATCTGCAAAAGGATGGAGCCAAGATATAAATAGGGATTTTTCTGATTTAAGGGACCATGTTCCTTTAATGTGTTCTGTGTTTCTTCTTTCCCTTTCATCAATATGCTTTTTATTTTATGTATTTTGATCAGGTAACCTACTTGGCAACTTTCCATAGTAATTTCTGTCCCCAGGAATGCTCATGTGTTTTACAGATATTCTCTACAGATTCAATGAACTGTCTCAGGAGCTACCAGCCCCATGTGATAATGCTTCTAGAGCCATCTTGATCTCAATCATTCATTCACCCTCCCATAAAATTTAATGTGCATGCGATGTGCTCTACTCTGGAAATGCTCGTGACCTTCCCAGGTTCCTGGCACTATGCTAGGCATTGTGTGTCGAGGGATAACCAAAGTTAAGGCCAGGTTTGGAGAAGTTTTAACAGAGGAGAGCATCATCCTGATTCACAGATACCTCTAGCTTAGCTTTTGTTTCGGTATAGCAGGTGGAGAAGTCTGTGTTGTTCTTCTCTGCTCCTTCCCAACTGACCCTAGTACATGATCTATGAATGGCATTCTGCATTCTTAAAGCTACAAGAGAAAAAAAGTACCTTTTTGATTACTCAGCATTTATTATATCATATTCTGAAGAAGACAAGAGAGTGAATAATATTAATAGTAATAATAATAATACCAGCAACAACGAATACTTATTTTCTGCTAAGTGCTTAATGCTTGTCTTTTAAAGCCAGCCATGATCCTGTGAGGTAGGTAAACATATTATTCTCATTTGCTGAAAACAGAAACAAAGACACAGAGAGATTCACCAAATTGCCCAAGGTCAAATGGCCAGTGGGGGACACAGGTAGGATTTTTAACTAGAAGTCTGAGGCCAGAGCTTAACTTCATTGCCACTAAAGCAAAAGATATAATAAGAAACATGAAACCTGAGGTCTCATATCGCCGGGATCTTAAAATATAGGACATAAAAATATTAAAAATCCATTTGTGAAACATCATAAAAGGAAGTAAAAACACAGTGCCAATTCATGAAGAGTATCCTCTGGACCAGGAGGAAACCTTTATTGATTACCTGTGCGGGTCCTGATGCTTTCCGTTGCTCCCTAATCCTGCAGGCTACTGTCCAGCCGGGAGCAGGAATCTCACAGTGCCAGGAGCTATTCGCCTCCCAGCCCTTTCAACTTTCTCACAGTGATTACCTTTTCATTCACAATCTACATCTAGTAGGTTAAAACCCCTTGAGGGCAGGCACCATTCCTGTTTGCCCCTCTAGTGCTTAACAGTGTCAGACAAACATGTAGAATGAATTCCGAATACATTAATTAGCCACTCTCCTCATTTTTACAATTGCAGAAATAACCCCAGAAACCGTATGTCTTGTTTATGTTACGTGGCAAGTACTGAGAGAATGAACAACAATCTCAGATTTGTTTGCTTCTACACCATGTGATCTTCCAGTGAGCTTCATTAAGGGGAAAAGATTGTGAACGAGGTGGAACGGAAAACTGTCAGGGAAGTGGATGTTTTAAGGTTGTAAACTGCCTTCATCTAACTGAAATAAAAGAAAGCTTTTTTTTTTTTTTTTTTTTTTTTCCTTTTGACACCTCAAGGACAGGAAAAATAAGAAATGGAAATGAGCAAGTTCCACGAGAGTGGAGAACGGTGTTTGGATTAAGGTGCCGTAAAATAGGAGACTCACCATTGCTTGTGTCCAGGCATGCCTTGCATTAAGGACTCCACTGACTTTTCCTTAATGTGAGGGGAGCAAACAAAAATAAACCAAACTGCCTTCTCTCCACAGAGCTAAGTGACATCTGTGCCCAACCCAGGGTTCACAAGTACAAAAGGAAATGTGGTGCGATTGATATTTTAATTTGTGAGTGGCGATTTGTTTCCTACACTTTTCCATGTAGGGTTGACCAGAGACCCTCAGGTCCCTCTGGGCCCACACCCTTCCCACCAGGTGGGTCCGCAGAGCCTCTGGAGGAGCAGGAATTTCCCCACCCAATCCAGCCTCTCCTCTTGGGGCACAGTATCTCCCTCAGCCCACTTGGTCTCACTTCCTTTCTCTGAGCAGCTCTGTGGTGATTCAGAGGTGAAGAAGCAGGTAATTGGACGGTTGACCTGGGTCCTGCATGGCACAAAGTTAAAAAAGAAATTCCATCAGTATGAACTTGGAAGTGGAAATAAAACCCAGCAAACAAAATGAGGGCGAGGGGAGGTTTGGGAACAGCCTGGCTCTGTGGGAACATGACAAGGACATGAGTACAAAATTCTGCATTCGTTTTTGTCAGTGTAAGTTTTCTTAATTTTTACAGAAGAAAAAAATCAGTATAAACAAAACATTTCCTAAGTACCTGAAAAATTCTTGACCTTTACTTACTTCTTTTGGGCTACATCACAAACAATATTTAATGTGTCTTAAGTCAGTCAAACACACACAGAGGTCTGGCACACTGAATAGCCATTTATTTTGGGTGGGTGGATAATGGGATAGGAAGCTTATTTTTTTAGCCATCCTTACAGAATTTGCCATGCAAATCAAACAGTAATATCCGATGGTTCTGATGGCAAAGCATTGTGCTACTTACTGCTGAATATACAAGATAGAATAGTCACAGTTACACAATGTCTAACTCAATGATTCTGCTGTTTTGTCAAATTTCTTTAGTTCCTTAAGACATCTAATCAAATGCAAAATACGTCCCCAAATTACAGAAAAATGATTAAACTATAGCTTGATCAATGATGAAAACTACCAATATTCCAGTATTAATGTCAATATTGAGAGGTAAACACACCATTGAATACACAGTTTAGTATGTTTCTTAATTGAATCACAAATATATACATTTTAATAATAAATTTCTATTTTATTTCTAGAACTTGGTACCAAATTTTAGATATACATTTTCAACATTGACTTTGTAGGTGGTAACACAATGCTTGAAGCTACCCTGATGGACCCATAAACTGTGGTATGCCCAAACAACACAAGTTAGATGTGTTTGCCTTAACACATTACCGCAAACTTAGTGGCTTAAAACAACACACATTTATTATCGGTAGGTCAGAAGTCTGCCCTGGGTCACGGGGGCTAAAACGAAACCCTTGGCAAGGCTGCATTCCTTTCTGAAGCTTTCAGGGGAGAATGAGTTTGTTTCTTGCTTTTTCCTGCTTCTAGAGGGCTTACATTGGCTTATGCTGCCTTTATCCATCTGCAAAGCCAGCGATGCCCTCGCTTTCTCATGCTTCCTCGAGTCACCGCTCCCTCTGATCACAGTGTGGGAATGTCCTCACCTTTAAGAACTCGTGCCATTGGGTGAGGCCCACCTGGATACACCAAGGTAGTCTCCACAGCTGCAAAATCCTTTTCAACATGAACATATTCATAAATTCCAGGGATTAGGATTAAGTAGTTAGATTTTTTGAAAGGGATTGTATTCTACCTACCACAATAGAGCTTTTGTTTGATTTTAATGACGGAATTGTAAATTCTGACTTGTACACAAGACCCTTGATAATTTTAACTCATTCATTCACTCATTGAAAAACATTCACAAAGCATCTATTGTAAAGTAATATATTATTGCAGATATACACAAATAAATCTACTCACTCTTGCTTCTTCTGCCCTTTGATTTTTCTACCTCTCGTCCTGTGTTGGGACTGTTCCCTCTGCTTGAGATACCACCTCTTGTCTAACACAAGTTCCTAAATAAATCCATCAAGACTCATTTAGAATACTACCTCCTCCATAAAGCTTTTTTGACAATTCCAGCTGGAAGCAATCTCATGTCAGATTTTATGTAATACCTTGCTTTTACAATTTAATGACAGTTTAGCTTGGTGTAGTTATTTGTATATATTCCTTTCTTCTCTTAGGAATGCTAAGTTCCTTCAGATCATCAGCCACTCCTATTTGGACACAGGAGAAACCAAACATGGCAATCAGTATATATTGACTTACTATAAATATTTGTGGAAACTTTCTTTGTAAAATGCATTTGTTTGTGACTTAAAATAGCAGAAGGCACAAAAAATTTTGCTTTGTTTCAAAGTTTCACCATATTTATACAGAAAGAAAAATTGTAAAAAAAAAAATAGCAAAATAAATTAATTGGAGGTTAAGGCCTTCTTAGCAAGAAAAACCATGTGATTTGCCAATTTATAAAGCCAAAATGGAGAATTATGGGGAAATTTCCCTGCAGATCTTTTGCTGCTGCCAAAGCCGACAGCCAAAATAAGGTTCATAGTCACTCATATTTTTCAACAGTGTGTCTCACATTGCCAATAGAGACGTGCCTCCTCTGTGACCTTGAAAATGGCCTCCATCTTTTTATCAGTTTTCCATCTAGTAAAATTAGATTCTTCTCTTTTGCAGTAGGTTTTCACTCAAATCTGTAAAATATAATTACCATTGATGAAAATAAAAATCCTCCTCCTGTTTTTTCATTTTTCTAAATCAAGAAACTGAACCAATAAAGAGCTGGAGGCTGTATCTGAGACATGTACTTATAAATGAATTGTATTTTAAGGATCTCTAGAAAAATACCTGTTCCCATCCAAGTTCATTCTAACAGTTGCCTCTGCTTTGATTACCTGTTGAAGATCGGTCATGCTACCTGCTCTTTTTCTCCATCATTTTGTGTAGATTATACATTTTTATCCACTGAAGAATATTTGTGTGGGTGTTGACCACAATGTATTTTTTTAAAATGTGTTTCTATATAACAAAGTTGATTTTTAAGTTTAAATTCTACCTTAGATTTTAGAAAGAAACAGTTACTCGTCCGATTTTGACTCCTGTTCTCATTCTCGCTTAATTTAAAATCTTCCTTGTTAGTTTTTTGCCAAGGCAAAATATTTTAATTTTTATAACAAAAGTGAGAATTTAGAAAAGTATCAGCATGCTGGGCAGTCATGACTGTCCATATTTGAAGATCACGGTTAGGACACCAAATCAGTAAGAAATTAACTTGTTTTGGTGTCAGACCTCCTTCGGACTCGCATCCTCGCTCTGCCCCTAACCCTAGATGGGGATCCTTTCACTCTTTATTCTTCAGTTTTCTGATCTGGAAAATGGGGATGTGAAGAGCAAATGAAGTAACATAGGACAATTACTCAGATGGTTCCTGGAATACAAAGGTTAAGTAAATCATGGGTACAATTCCTTTCTTTGTAAAACATTTTCAAATAGCAATAAATTAAAATAAAAACATAATATTAACCAAGCTTGACCTATCTTGCTATTGATTAACTTTATGAATAAGTTTATTGCAGAACTTTCTTTAGATTAATTTTTATTTCAGACAGAGAGATAATTTTATTTAAACTAAGAAGTAAAACAGGCCTAACAAGAATAACCTGGATTCAGAAAAGCCACTAGACAAAGATCTTAATTTTTTATGATGGAAACAAATATTAATAATGCAGCCCCCCCCCCAGATCTTCACAAACATTTTAATATCATAATATGGAATGGATCATATTTTATTAAAACCTCAACAACAGCAAATTTAATAAGGAAAATCAACTTGCTATAACAATATGAAGCTGACAATGTATCTTTGATCTTTTAGGTATCTCTACTATTACTTATTTTAAAAAGTTAATGCAATGTATTCCCTTTAAAGAGGAAAAAAAATCCCATTTGATTAAAAAAAAAAAAGAAGAAAGAAAAACCCAACAACACCAGTTTTTACGTTGCCCTATCCAGCTGACACTGTCCTTTTGGAAAGCCAATGACTTGTTAGTACCCCTAGCAGCAGTGTGAACAGATGCGTTCCTGACAGGCGATGGATGGTCAGGGTCCATCTGGCCAGTGCAGCTCGGACAGAAATGATGTATACAGCTTCATCAGCGAATGACTGTCATCAATCGTGGGCCATGGGTAGCGTAAATGACAGCTACGCTGCCGCTGAGACCCCAGGTGTGAGACTGAAGAGGACTGATTTAAGAATGCTGGGTAATCAGGAATGTATAGGCTCCTGGACTTTAATTTGTATCTTTAACCTCCTATAAATATCCTGCTATACTGTAGCAGGTATGTGTTTTTTAGTGTCTCATCATGAAATTAGCTTCAAGATGACGGCTGTTCTTTGCTCCCTTTTAACTACTGATGACTTCAGTTCCCTGTCTCCATTACTAAATGCATGAAGAGTCCTGGCTGCTGTATGGTGTGCCCCACAATTTAATTATTACCTCATTGATTTTTCATGTATTTCAATTTTCTCGTCTTCAAGTCACACTGGCTGTCCTGTTGGGGTGATATTTGTTTTTCTTTCCAAGATTTCCTTATGGAATCATTTGGAGTCAAAGATGTGTTTTTGTGGCTCTCCTCCCCCATCCTGCCCCCGCCCCTCCTCCGGAATGTCTATCGGCAGCAGTCTGGAGGTGGGCCGGTGCTGGCACACAGTCCAGAAAGAAACCTTCCCGTTCATACAAGATCTTAAAGAGGAAACAATATTTTACTGCTTACTCACCAACAAAAGGTACCTGATTTTAAATGGTCTCTCTTTAGTATGCATTAAAGATCATGCATAATTTGCATCTATTAGCATTTTATTATACCACTGGCACTGGGGAAAGGAAAATGAAAACAATTATTGTATCCTCAGAGGACATTTCTTTACTTATAACTATTTTACAATAAATCATTTTTGTTTATCAGTTTACTGGATGTAGTAAATGCAGAAACACTGGAGACCAAGAGGGTTCTAAAAGCCTGGGAATTTATAGAGGGCTCCACATGTTTTCACTGAAAGCTCTTCAAATACTTCTAACTCATTAAAATGAATTATGTCAATTACCACCAGTAGATCTGGAAAACATTTGAATCTGATGGAAGAGGACTTTCTTTCCCTCCCATATCACAGACATTCAGCTCTCACTAACACAAGCAAGTAATGCAGCTTAAAAATATCTGAATAAAAAGGAGGCCAACCTATAAGAATCCTCTTCTCAAAACGGGAATAAAGTTGGCTTTCTGATAGTCTGACCATGAAATAGGGAGTCAGAGGTTTGGAGGAAAACTCAAGAGACAATCGGGTTCATTCCACTGCCTTCAGGAAGGATATACTCAAAACATCCCAGACCCAAGTGAGGCTGATCTGCTTTCACTGTACTCTGAAGGAGAATAGCACAAGAAATAATGATGCAAACTCTTCAGGCATCTTCCTCACCCCCAACCCAGAATTTTTAAAAGTGTAATATTTCTGCACTGGCCTGTGTGGTTCAGTTGGTTGGAATGTTGTCCCATATACCAAAAAGTTGTGGGTTTGATTCCCAGGTTCGATTCCAATCTGGTCGCCTACAGAAGGCAACCAATCGATGATCTATCTCACGTGGATGTTTCTCTCTCTCTCTTTGTCTCTCTCTCTCTCTCTTCCCTCTCTCTAAAATCAATAAGCACACCATCAGGTGAGGATTTAAAGAAATAATAAAATAAAAGCATGATGTTTCTAATATTCATTACTGGTTTTAACGATGTCCAAGACCAGCATTTCAGTAAAAAAAAAAAGAAATCCATCCATTTTTTTTATTTCTTATAAAAATAATTTAAGTATGATTTTAGTGGTCTGTTCAAAACTCACCACATCCTACTGTAAGAATTGTAAACAAAAATATATAGTTATGTAAAGTCAGAAACAGAGAAAATGTTAGCACAAAGCTGCAGTGTTTTGGAAACAAATTTTGAGAATGTGAAGTACCATCTAGTTTGTGAATCACCATATAAATAGCCCTCATAAGGGTGTTGAGAGATAGAAGAGAGAGAGAGACTAATCCTTCCATTTGGAAATAAAACTGAACAAATTCTAGAAGTCTGCTTATAATACTGGATAGATATTTAAATTTTGAGTTTTGGAATGGCAATAATAAACCTAAATGATTAAAGAGGTTTTTAAAATATAATTAATGTTGTAGTTCTTTGTAGTGATCTGTGGTTTACAAATATTTTCATGAACTTAGCTATCTAGTGAAGTGAATTTCTTACAATACAAAAATAATGATCTTGATAATAAAATGTCCTGATGTAATGAATTTGCTATTTAATTTGCCTTCAGATATTATTTGTTATTGAGACGGAGTCTATACAACTTCAGAATGTTCAATAGAGATTTTAGAGGCCGTACTTTAATAGACATTTATGGACAATGGAATGCTTGTACAACTATTTGCAACATAATGTCTCCACAATTTCTAAACTCAAGATTTTCTGTGTACATCTGTCATTAAGAATTAATATTTTCATTTGAGACTCTAAGTCTTTCACTAGCTGTGGATCAATTTCCTCTCTTTCTCCCATCACTAAGTTGGAGAATGACTTTTCATCTGTTGGAAACTCTCACACCTAAAGGGGCAAGAGTAGCAGACTCAGAGATACATGTCTGCTTAGGGTATTCACTGCCCTTCCCATGCCCTGTTCTCACCTCTGTTCTCTAAAAAACAAGTTGTGATAAAATTGAAGAACAATCAATAACTTCTAGAAACACAATCTAAACATTTTGCTCCCTTAGTAAGTTCTATTCTGAAATCTTTTCCTTGTTAAATCATTTATTTTTTCTTCTGGAATTTCATGAAAATGTTGCTGTATCTCAGATGTGATATTTTCTTCTCTTTTGGAATGGCTTTCCCAATATACACAGACCTAGTAAGACATAGTAGGATCAGCAAAGGTTCAAGGAAAAGGAGCCATTAAGATCCTATAAGTCTGTTTCCAGTTCAGGCAGATGGAATCTTAGTAATATCCTGGTCCACTGTAGGTAAATAATAATAATAATAATAATAATAATAATAATAATAATAAAATAGGGGACAATATAAAGATTGTTGTTAAAGTACCTATTAGTAATAATATATCTATTTACCTACTGTCTCATTTCCAAACACAAGGTAGCTGCTGAAGAATTGGGATTCCTGTCAATACCAATGCTGTGTTCTCTATTTGAAAATAAAGGGAAAACACCCCCTTTTTTTTTTTTTTCCAGAAGACCTCTAGCATTTCAGGATCAAGGAAGAAACTCAGACCCTTCACTGAATTGTTACCAGGTAGGTTCTTGGTTTGAGGTAGTATAAGGACCACTGAGGACTTTTCCATCTATGCTTAGTTTTATATCTTTGGTTGATCACTTGAAATAATTTATGGAAGCTCATTTTTGCTCTTTTCTTAGGAAAGAGTTGGAAAAAAAGTCTAAAGATCCATTAAAATCAACATAAATGTGTATGTCAAGTACTTGAAAGAAATTAGTAGAAGTTGAAAGAAAATTCTGACATATGATCTGTTTTATCACTTCCTTTAAGGGAAAATTGTCAATATGTTGTGAGGACAGACACTTTTTCATTTAGGCAGAGACAGAAACCAGCAGAAGGCACACCTGAGCTGATTATTAGGAATGCAATTTGAATCAATTTCCCATGGAGAGAGCTACAGAAATTTGAAATCCCTTTAATTCAGTTTTTATTTAAAAAAAAAATACAGAGTAAAGCAGACATATGTAGATCATATATAGATTATAGGCAAATGTTTTTTCTTTTCCTTTACTCTCAAATTCAGGGTGTTTACCACAGAGTCAGAAATAATGTAGGAGCCTAAACAATATGCATTAACTGTATGGTCAGGTTTTTAAAAAATCCAAGTCCCTTAATCTGCTGCATTAAAAGCTATGCAAATGTATCATTACTAAGAGATTTACATCATGTAATTTTGTTTCACTCTGTAAGTAAAAAAGCTAAGGTTGATACTAAGGGCTG
This sequence comes from Tadarida brasiliensis, assembly GCA_030848825.1. Lineage (NCBI taxonomy): Eukaryota > Metazoa > Chordata > Mammalia > Chiroptera > Molossidae > Tadarida > Tadarida brasiliensis. The sequence continues at coordinate 47,454,357 of CM061265.1, forward strand.
ATTACAAAGTGAGCTATCTTAGTAGTTCAGAATGATTTCCTTGAATTTTATTCTAAATCGTGGCCAACCTTAAGAAATGAGCAGAGCTAGCAAGTAGGTGGTACCGAGCACACGTCCCCAGAAGATGGCAGCTACAATGCAAGAAAAATGAGGAATGAGATCTTCACATTGTTTAGAGCTTAGTGATTTTAAAATGACCTTAGAAAAAGTCTTAATATTATCCACTATCAAATGAGATTTTTAAAAAATGTTGGACTTGGTTTCTATCTATTGAACTATTGAATACATGTCATCTCTGGTTTCAGAAACTTAAGCAAATGGACCAAGAGAAATGGACACATTTAGCAGTTCTTTTTTATCAGCTGTACACCTTTTAGCCAAGCACCAGTGGAGCCCAACATCATGGCACATTTCCCCACAATATACTCACACTCAACCAGCACCTAGGAGGGAAAAGAGTGCGAGGGCTATTGAGCACTGAGAATTTTTCCAATGAATCACAATTATGTGAACACCTGTGCTAACTAAGTTTGTGCTGATCTACTGTGAAAATTTGCAAAGTGCTCAACAGCCCTGAGAATTTCTCATTTATTATCTCAGGTGGGGTGGTCTGCAACTGCACATTAGGTTGCAGTATGAAGCATGTAAGGACACGCATTCAAGACCTTATCTAGGACCTTTTCATTCTACCTGCAGGGTACAGCTGTGCCTCTTAACAGGCCAGAGTTCTGCTTCTGAATTTCTGCTCAGAAAAGTTAAGGCAAATACAGAACCCATCATCTGTCAGTGAAATTATTGTAGAACATGCAGTACATTTACTTACATTTCAAGATGAACTTACCGTGGGATGATCCTGAGAAGAACCTGATGATCAATGATATTTTTATGTATATATATATATAGGTTCATCATATATTAACAAATGGAAAAAGTGTCAAAATTCTAAAGGATGTGAAAAGACTTTAGCCATAAACATGATGTTGAACTACTATTCATTTCCCTTCTTATGAGATAAAGATACAGTGAAACTGGTCTAGGTCCCAAAGAATCTATGGACTACTTTATTTTCAGTCAATGATTTTAAGAGGAATTGGAAAATAACTTGTGAATGAAGTCATCAAAATATAAAGACTAGATGTAAGCAGTGGAATTGAGATTAGTGAGTATGCTGGATACAGAGTCAATTGTTGATTCCACATTCAAGGTGCTACATATGCCTGGAACAGTGACTTTGTCTTTGAAAATATTCTCTCTCACAAGAACTATAAACTACTGTGTGGTCTCTGAATGTTAATGCAATGTCAAGAATAGACATTTTTTGCATAGCTCTGTAGATATCATTGAAATATTTGCCAAAGATTCTTTAGTGAAATATATATGCTACTTTGAATATTTAAGTTTAATAGGAGGTAGTGATAAATTCGACTATATGGATCTAAAGACTAACCTGTCAGTATAAAGTTTTGTTTTTTAAGTGATACACTAGACTCTGGAACTTAACTGTATCTAACAGCAGCATGTTCTTACCAATAGGATCGATGCCTATAGTATGTAGTGGCTAGTGCTGCTGTCATAGAAGATGGCATTGTATTATGAGATAATTACTAAAATTATGAGATGGGAAGTGCTAAAGCTATTGAGCAATCCTGGAACAAGAAAGTCAGTAGGAGACACTTGGAAGAAGTATTGCTACTGGGTACCTTGGCTTAATGCCAAAGGTTCTCCTCATAAAAATTATCTTTTTTTTTTTTTTTTTTTTTTCTGCATCTGGGTCCTTGGCACTTGTTTCTAAAACAGGGCTGTGTGAGATTAGACAGGTGTATGAGGATGGAGAAAAGCATCAGCAGGTTGGAATATATGTCCACATCATGTGTTTTCCCACAGAGATTGGATTTATTGGGTTTTATGAGCACCAGGCATATGCTCAGCACTTGACACACATCATCTCATTTAATCTTCACAACATGTAAAATAGAAATGAGTCTTATCTAATTTTTTGAAAATAAGAAAAATGAAGCTCACATGTTAACTAATCCACAGTTATGTTAGACTTGAACCCTTGACTTGCTGATGCCAAAACTCAAGATTTTAACTACTGCACAATACTGCCTCCCAGTGGCTGGAATTTGGTAAGCATTCAGTCAAATTTAATTATTGAAATGTTTTTCTTAGGGGAAAGCTGGTCTTAATCACTCAGACTTAGTTTAGTATCACAAAGGCGTATAGAAAGTAGCCCCGCTTAACAAAATTATTGAGATGTTGATTGTTACTTACATACAAGTGGCTGGTTCAAGCCAAGTGTCCAGTGTGATTGTAAGCAAAAATCATTGTTTATGAATCAAACACTTTGAGTTAATTCCTATTCAAATGTGAAAGTGCTCGGTGCTCACCTGAAGCATATACTGTGCAAACAAAGTTCCACCAAGCAAAAAGATTCTGAAGTATCAGCATTTTAAACATGTATGAATATTTCCTTCAGTTGCCATAAGCATAAAATAAAATAAAAATTTAAAAGGAGAAATAAAAACTCAAGAAAGTAAAAAAACCCAAACTACATTATTATACAAGTCTCAGAGAATTACCTCATAGAGTATGTCTTAAAGTGTTTAGCAATTTTTTTTTTTTTTAGTTTTAAATTAAAGACATAAAATATATGTATATAAGTAAGGAGGGACAAGACTAGTTATACAGAAAGGCTTAACCATGAGCAAAATTTAAAAGTAGGTATTTTTCATATATATATTTCATGTGTTCAACACCCCCCCAACACACACGCACACACACACACACACACACACACACACACTATTGTGCTTCAATTTTTTTTTTTCTCATCTTTCATTATTCTCTCTCCTCAACCTCCAAAGGTGCTTCCTCTGGTCCTTTATTCTCATTCCCCACAAACAGCTTCTTACAATATAGACTTTTCTTCTGTGATAACATAGTCAAATATTGCAATTTTTAAAAGGATATTGTTAGGTTACTCATTAACAACTCATATGAACATATCCCTACTAAGGCCTTACTGAATAATAAAATCTTAATGTGTTCTTTTGCTTAGTCATATTTATCTCATATTATGAACTCTTCTCGATAAAATGCCTCAAATCGGGAATTAATTCAAATGATGAGAATTTCAAACCCTGGGGAATGTTGGTGGAAGATTTACTTCATGTTTATTTAGTAAGCTGTGTTTACTTCATGTTTCTCAAAATATACTCCAAAGGTGGATTTTTACTTTACCTGTGTATGAGACTGACCGTCGTGAATAAGTGAATTGAAAGATTATAATCCCTGAGAAGAGAGGTCACTGCTAACGGCATCATTGTTGTCTGTTCTTACTTTCTACTAAATGATGTCTCAATATGCAACATTCCACACTTAATGCCTGGTAAGTGGATATTAGTGACCTTGAATCAATAATCTTTGTCTTCTGTAGACATCTGATAGCACTGTAACATTTTACATTTATGATTGTATTTACTTTCAAAATGGAGTTTAAAAGTTTCTAAAATGGATAGAGAGATAGAAATGAAGACACACAGAGCCTGTAAATACTTAGATTGACACCACATATCACACTGGTTATAGTATAACGTAGCAGTTAATGCAGTGAGTTTGCAGAACCATTAGGGTATATCACACTGATACATAATTTGGGGTCTTTAAGAATCTGTGAACCATCGATTGACATGACGCATTGCCAAGTCCTTTGCCATCCACCACGTCAATGCATTGTTTTTATAACATTTATTGAATTGGGGCTATAAGTTTTAAAAGTGTCTGGACCAGATTCTTCATTCATTATGAAGAAGATACAGCTTTTGGTAGCTCTACCCTCTACTTTGTGGGGCATGGTAGAAACTCCCTTCCCAACTGTAGCCGCATCATCGTGGTCTCCCCACCTTTATGCTCATAACAACTGCCAAAGGATGAATTCTTCCATAAAGAAGTGTGAATTACTCGAAATGGTAGCAATTATATTGTCACTGTCATGCTTTATAACAATTTAAAATGTGATTTGAAGCAACAACAACAAAAATTTTTAGTATCAAAATTAAAATATCACAAGCCAGAAAGGAAAGGATCTTCTCCTTCATCAGAAAGGAAAGGTTACATGACATGGGCGGCCTGGCTATCTGTTGGACAATGTACCTGCAAATTGTGTTATATTCATGTTCAAAATAGAAGTCTATAAACAATTTTTAAAAATGAACCAATTCTACCTGCTCCAACATGGATACATCTTGAAAATATAAGTGAATGAAAAAGCAAGTAGCAGAATATTTGTGTAAATTTAAAAACAGAATAATATGTTATTTGTGGACAGATACATATGTAGTAGACATATACAACATGCATGTGAGAGTAACAAACCAATTTTATGACAGTGGCTATTGTGCCTTTGGGGAGGAAGGGTGAATGACAGAGAGAGAGCTTCCTGACATCAGCTGAGCCCGCACTGAGGGGTTCCAATCTCTCTGTAACATTCAATTAGGAAGACGTAGAGCAACTATGCAAAACTTTTCATAATGTGTTACCATTTGTTCAATCTTAGTGAATATATATATTTTTATTATTCTCTGTACTTTTATGTGTTTTAAATATTTCATGATAATAATGAAAATGATCAAGGAAATTTTTAGTTCAAAATGGGAACTAGCTAGTGATTGTCAATACTGTTCCAACTTTTCACTAAAATGTTTAAGGAAGCGTGAGAAAAGATGGAAAGCCACAATTCACACTGGGGCAAATCACACCAAGGCTCACTCTAGAGTCCGGAGGAATTCATAGTAAGAGTCTAACGGGGCTGGGTGAAGAGCAAGCAACTTGCCCAGGATTTAGGTAACAGCACATGTCCGGTATGTCTGCTTTGCCTTTTGGGGAATAAAAAGTGTGCTTCTGTGCTAGCAGGAGGTGTTGGTGGAGACTCTCAAAACAAAACTTTTAAAAAATAAAATGAACCATGCTAATTGGAATATTTTGGAAAATGTAGAAAAGAAGAAAGTAGGAAAGAGGAAGCCATAAGCCATGATTCTACGTGTAAAATCAGCCAGTCCTCTTTTCCACCTCAGAGCCACTATGACTTCTGACGGTAGGGAGGGAAAGGGGACATTCAATGACACTTCTTTAATTGATTGTACAATGAAGAGGTGTCAGCCACTGTGGGACCCTCACTTCATGTCGACCTTACAGCTCAAAAGCCACTTGGAATATATATATATATACTTGAGATAGGACATTTTCTTTTTCCACATGAAATGTTTTTCCTGAATCTCTTTATTGCCTATTTCTTTCTTAAGTTTAGTTCCCTATAGAAACATTTAGTGTCTGGAGAATAAAAAGGAGAGTAAAAGGAAACTTTTAAAATAAAAACTAAAAAACTAAAACATGCACAGCATTGTTGGAAAAAAACTAAAATTACATGTTGGTGTTCTAACTTTAAATCCAGAGACTTGATTTGCATAAAGGGACATTTGTGGAGATAAATAGAAACAAAAACGATTTTCTGGGTTTAGAATGTCTTCTCCTATTTTATACCAAGGAGTTTTTTTTTTATGACCAGGTTATATATATATATATATATATTTTTTTTTTAAAAGGGGGGGGGGATTTTAAAGGAAACTCTGGTCCACCTTTATCTCTAATGGCCGGGTTGGGAGTTGCTATAATAATCCTTTTGCTTTTATGTGGCCATCTGGAGACCTATTAAAAGGAGTATCTAAAACAGACTCCCCAAGTGTGCTGAGTTTGTATGTTTTCACCAAGTCACCAAAACAGGAGCATTTTTCCTACTGCAGGGAGAAGTGACCCTTTACAGAGAGGGGTAGTGACGGGGGTGTGGAGAGAGAGAAGAGACACTGAACCAGCAAGAGGCACAACTTGACCTTTCACCCCTGCCATTGTGCACAAGTAGTAAGGACAGTGGCTGATTCCGGTGCATGTGTTCTAAGGGTACAAAGATCTACAGCAAGGTTTCTTGCACCTCTGGGGCTCTGTGATGAGATGGAAGAGGTTAGGGAATGTGGGAATGAGAAACATTGAGAATTTAATGAAGCATCATGTTTCAACCGGATAATGTTTTGTTTTGATTTGTGTGGAAAGCAAATATAAAATATTGAAATAATATTTCAAGTTCACAGTTTCGTAGATCAGATAGATATACAGAATATTCTTGCCTTTTGAAAAGCTACACCTTTCATCAAAAGTATAATCCAACAGAGTTTAGGACATAAGAGTTGGTTGTGAAATGGAATTAGATAAAAGTTGGCATTTGTCTTCAGTAGATTATTAAAATTGCCGCAGTAAGAAATCTGCTCATAAAGACAGAACAAGTTAGCAGGGGCTGGATATCATTTGTTCAAAATAGAATCTTTTCTCTACACTCATTAACCATCTTGCCCAGTAATGTGGTAGTATCCTATTAAACCTGATACATCAAAAATTAAAAAAAAAAAAAAAATTTAGTTGCTATCTCAAACTGCTGCAACTCAGACCTAGGACCAAATAAGATGCATTAATTGCTTTACTGCTTCACTGCAAAGCCACTCTTAAAACATAATTCCTTAATGAAGTCCGTTAATTTGTTCATGGCAGTACACAAGCTGTTCAAAATGACACAGAATTGCACTCTGTTTTCTAACCCCTGCAGTTTCTTCTGTTAGTCACTCTGTCTTGTGTTGTTATCCCATGGATAGTAATTATTTTATAGTGGCTGTAATTAGGAGAGAATTAGGCTTGGTAAACAAAACCTGCCTTCTCCTGTTAATAGCTAAGGATAATAAATTTGGCTCTGACATTCACTATATTTGGACAAGGCTTGGCCTACTTCCAGTTTTCCCAATAAGAACTTTATTATATAATTATGCCTTGGAGGGGCTCACATTACAAGGTAATTTTTTTTTTTTGTAAAGACACATATTGCATGGCTTCCAGCCAGTAAATGATATACTGTAATATATGCCTCCAATAAATGTTTTAAACAAAAATCTCTCTAAGCAATATCCTGCGAGAGCTGCACACTGCTCTTCGGCATATATTATTTACAGCATTTGTTTGTCAAGTGTTTCATAATGTAAATGATTTCCTTGTGCTCACGCTGTCTAATAGTATGACAAGTCTCCAAAAAAGGCCTAAATTATTTCTATCAACAAATGACATATTTAGATCTTCAGCTTCCCGTATCCCAGTTCCTGAAGGTGGTGTCCAAAAGAGGGTACAAACACGGGGTAGTTAACGTTCTATTCTTTCGCACAGATTGGCTGTTATTTGGCACAAGTTATGTTATTTTTGCTTGAAATGATTGATTTTCTTTTTCATTTTTGACATAAGTGAAATAAAATGATTGTATCCCACTACAAGCCAGATTTCTGATGATTCATTTGCCTTTAGTTGAACCCTTAGTGAAAGGGTCACTCAAACTTGTATAGATCAATGATAATACATGACATCACAAAATGCTAAAAGAGGACAATATTGAAAACATGTTCAAAAAACAAAATCATAAAAATACTACATCTACTTAGAAAAATCATAAGAAAAGAGACATCAGGGAGGAAAAGTATTAGATTTTAAGTAAATATAAAGGAAAAGACATAAGATACTGTTTTTGTAGAAGTTAAATTCAAAATTAGAGCAATTCTTAGTTCTTCAATATTAGGCATAAGGAGGTTACAAAGGAGGACAATACTATATATTTCTTTGATCCTCACTCAAGGATATGCTCGTATTGTGTTTTTTTTTTGAGAGAGAGGAAGTGAGAGAGAGAAACATCAATCGGTTGCCTCCTGTAGGTGACACGACTGTGGATCTAACCTGAAACCTAGGTATGTGCCCCGATCGAGAATTAAACCCATAACCTTTTGGTATATGGGAAGACATTCAACCATCTGAGCCACCCGACCAGGGCAACAATAACATTTCTAAAGGAACTTGGGAATTTTTTCTCCAGACACTCAGCTTGTATTTAAAACCCAGTGTAAACCAAATTCAAATAACACATGTAAAATCACCACCACCCCCCCGCCATATATATACATATATATCCTTATCTTCTGCAAATTAAAGGTGAGAATTTTTTACTGGGATGAGCTGGATATGTATCTCAGATACCCTGATTCACTTGGCATGTGTACCAAGGTTTACAAGTGACTCTTAAAGGAGAAGCCAACTGCCCTGGCTGGTTTGGCTCAGTGGTTAGAGCGTTGACCTGCAAACGAAAGAGTCACGGGTTTGATTCCGGTCAAGGGCACGTACCTTGGTTGTGGGGTCGTGTGAGAGGCAACCAGTTGATGTGCCCCTCTCACGTTGATGTTTCTCTCTCTCTTCCCCTCCCACTCTATCGAAAGATATTTGAAAAAATATCCTCAGGTGAGGATTAAAAAAAAAAGAAGAAGCCGACTAGTTTCTAAGAAGGTTATTAACATTGATTGGGGATTCCCAATGTTTTAGTCAGATTTTCAACAGCCATGATGTGGAAGCTCATACAAATGACAAATTTGCAAAAAGTCTACCTTGAGTGAGATTTGATTCTGGTCTCTCTGTTCCCATTTCTGGAGAAGACAATAAGTGGCTGCTTTAATTCTTCTGCTAAAGTACAACCTTCACTTTTAGCGAGAGTGCCTTGAATTTCATTAGATATCTTCTGGAATTCAGAAGTTTCATTGCCCTCCACTCTCCCCATTTCTGCCCTGGTGCCGACCAGAGCAGGAAGCCCAGAGATCTCTGTAATCGTTCTCTTACCTATTGCCACAGAGTCTTGTGTCACTCCCACCCAATGAACAAGTGTTTATTATATTTCTGTTTGCTAAATAGCACAGAGTTTTGACATTCAGATTTCTTGCTTTCTTTAAGAAAAATAATTATAATTATTGTGCTCTTCCAAGAACACCATTCTTCTGTCAGTAAGGTTAAACTATCGAAAGTGTGTCTTCTGAAGTGACAGGATTGCTGGAGAAATCACTGGGAGGCAGTTCAGTTCTATGTAGCATTTATTGAGTGTCCACTACAGGCACTGAAGTGTCATGACAACTAGAGAAACGTTCAAGTAGGCAAGATTGTTTTTCCTACTTGTTTATGTAGCTCAAAGCACTTAATGCAGAGATCGTATTTATCCTCAGGAAACCCCACGAAGAAAGAGGGAAGTTTTGTCTTCCACGTGGCAGTGGCGGCTCTGCTGCTGCTGCTTCTGTCCTTCTTTGCTCTGCAGAAGAAACAAGAGTGCAGTGAGATTAAGTTGCATGTTCAAAACAATGCAGTAAATTGATGTGAAAGACTGTCCAAAACCAATGATTCAGAAGCCCATTCTCTATGTGTAGCTCGGCTCCTGTACTGTTATGCTCTTTCTCATGTTAGGGTTGTGCTGTATGTGCTCTAATTAGAAAAAAATATTAATTTTCCTACTGATAATCAGCAGGTCCCAAGTCTCCATTCCTCACAATAAGAGTAATCACAAAAATAGGGCAAGGGAATGGAGAAGCATTGCATGTTTGCATGTGCCCAAATACTTTCGCTGTGAGAAAATGACCTGCATGGATCTAACATCATTAAAGGACGGGTGTCACATTTTAGCCAGAAAGGAGGTTATGTTCCAGTTTTGTTTTTGTTTTTTAAATAATGGGAGATGCTTTATTATGGTGCAAAAATTACCATGGCCATAATTCCTAAGTGGCTGAAAGAATCATTTTGATAAGACTGTAAATAGACTGCCAAGGAGAGATGCTTTGGATTTTGAAGGTACATGTTGACACTAAAATTAAGGACCATTTGTCTCCATAATGAATTTGAAAAAAAAAAAAAAAAACAGACAAAAATAATGACTCAAAAAAAATAACAAAATCATAGATGCTAGAGATAAGAGAGGTCTATTAGGTCATCTCATTTACGTCCTGCTCACACAGGCTCTGGAGGACATTTGTCCATTGAGGTTTAACATCATTCCAGAATTGTTTCTTTTCCTTCTGGGAAGACACTGTGTCTGTATCACTTTGAGGAGAGCAATCTTGAGTCTTGACTTGCTATCCTGGCCTGGTGTTAGCCCTGTACACAATATACCCGTGAGGTGAAGCTCTTATCCTTTCCCCCTTCTGTGACCCATCATATCCTTGAAATTTCCAGCTTACAAAATTCTCTTCCAATTTTGAAAAGTATGACACTCCTATGGAGTTGGGTCATGATGCAGTCACTCTATTAAGTTGTTTTAATCCATCCTCATAAATCAATCCCTTTAGCTCCTTCATCATGGTGTTGACTGTTTTGTGACATCCTCCCACTTTTTGACATGAGTCTCAGCCCCAAGCAGAATTCTAAGTGAGAACTGTGTTTTACAGGCACAAAGTAAGCATAATCTCCCATAATTTCGCAGGTATAAGTCACCAAGGAGTAGAGGACAGAAGTTCCTGAGTTAGAAGAGGTAAAGGAAACCTGAAACAGTATTTTGCTGACCCTTTATTCTAGATGGTGCATTTCCTACATAAAATATCCCCATCCTACACTACACACAATAATATATGGTCTAGCAGGAAAAGACAAGGAAAGTCAGTTTGTAACGGAGCAGTTAACTTGGCTTCCACAATTCCTCCCCTGCTGTTCTCCTAGTCCCACTTCAGCTGTACTTCACTCCATTAACTACAGCAATGGGTATTTTCTCTCCACAAATGTGTGTGGGTGTGCATGTGTGTTTGTGTTTGAAAATAGTTTATACAGACAACTCCAAATAGCTCCAAAAGTGATTGTACAATTAAAGACACCATTTCCCTGCTGTTGATGGTTATTTCTTAAAACATCATCTGTCAGCCTAGGCTACTGAGATTGATGTTCTGAATATATTTTTCTTTTTAAACCCTAAGGAAATATCTTCTTCATGCCTCTGCCCTAACTTCATCACTCTTATCCTCAATCTTTCTTATCGTCTGATTATGAGATTAGTTCCCAGAGGGTTATCAACATCCATTGTGGATGTTAAAGGAATGGGTTCAGGTTCAGGTCTTGTAAGGTTCTGAACTCTCTGCAGACTGTTCTAAGCACTTTGAACTGAAGTTTTGAATTTTTCTATTAGCTAGTGGAAATGCTAAAATAAGCTCAAACACAGTAACTTCCAACTGCGACGAGCTTAGCATAGATCTGATGGCTTACATGAGGCAAAGGACAATTTGGGGTTCACCTGGGAAAGTTACTATAGTCACAACATGTTTTAGTTTTTGCTAGGAAAAAAATTGTATTTTGGACACAGTCATAATGCTAATAACCTGACATGTATGTTAACTTGGATCTCTTTCATACTGACAGATATAGGACATATTATGGAGGTTCAAATGTTTGCTTGAAAATATCCATTTTCATGACTCAGTAGTTAATCAAATAGAGAAAGATCAGTCAATGTCTTTGTCACTTGAAATTTGGGGATTTTGAAACATTGAGAAGATCTGCATAATTTCTTAAGCTGGCATTCATAGAGAAGGCCAGGCATGCTTTGTAAAATGTACCTGAAATGCTAATCCTACTGTTCAATAAGAAAAAATGAGCAATGTATTGACATCCAAGCTCAAGGGTTTGGGAAGACCAGCAATGTACAGGTTTTAATGAGGAAGCGTAAAGACCCCATAAGAAGAGGTAAGAGGTGTCGTTAAGGTGGAAAGAAGAGGCCTAACATTTTGAGAACAAACTTCTAATTGCAACTTCCTCAGATCAAGAATTAGGTAACCTTGGGGGGAAAATTACTTTCACTCCTCAAACCTGTTTCTTCACCTGTAAAATGTGGGGATTAGAGATGATCTGTGCAGTAGCTTTTTATTTTCCTTTCAATATGAAAACCACTCCTTCATGAGACAGCTGTCCCTACCCTTTGGACCACCAGGATGAGAACCTAACTCCATTGGGCCCAAACTCTGTCTCTTTCTAGATAAGTTTAATTAAACAGAAACACACAGGAATGGGTGAGAATTAGAATTAGGCTTTCCTTTTCACACTCCAGAACTTTATTTCCTTCATTGCACTTATTCCTATATGAAATCATCTTTGATTTTGCATATGTTATATATATTTATAGCCCATGCCTCTCCACCAAATTATAACCTCCATAAAGACGAGGATCTTTTTTTTTTTTTTTTTTTTTTGCCTTGAACAGTTCCCAACATATAATAGTGGCTCAATAAATTTTTTTAAATGAATGAATTAATGACCTATTAATGTATTTTTTGAGAATGCTTAGTTAGTACTTGGCAACTTATCAATAGCTTGGGGCTATGAGATACAGGTCTTTAAATCATAAGTCTTTAAATCTCTCTCAGAAAAGAGACAGCATAGATGACTTTCTTTCCTTGATGGCATCTGAGCAGAACCCAGCAGAAGGCACAGGGAGCAGAGAAGCTTGAAGAAAACAAATGCATGAGCGTGCTAATTAGTTACATCTGCCCTGGTGCTGGCAGGCAGAGCAGAAGGTGAGTCGGCTGATGGTGTGAGGAGAAAACGTGGGGTCCCCGGCTTATAAAAAACAATCCTAGTCCTCTCTACAATCCCCCCGGGGTTCATTCACTTGGAAGAGTGACATCCACGCATGCAATTGAAACTACCGGATTCAGTGAGACAGCACTGAACACAAGTGGCAACCACATGTTTCTCCTTAGCGATGGTCCTGGCTGGTGACCAATACCAGAAAAGTGTTAGGCAGGCTGGGAACTTGAAAGGTCAGAACAGCAGCTATCTTTGTGTGTGTGTTTTTCATAACAAATAATAGAACATCGTGAAGAAGCACAAAGAAGAAGGATGCCAAGCAGGGCCCCTGCAAATAAAACCAAGGATTCCCGAAGATACTGAGGTTAACAAAGGAAAATGCAGCGGTTGTGAGTGAGGCTCGTGTCCGAATCTTCCTCCCAGTACCGAAGGGGGTGACTTCACTTAGCCGTTCTGTCCCTGAGCAGGAGTGAGAGGGATGCTGGTAATAACAAAGGCAGTCCCCGATGATGGCCAGTCTAATTACAGGAGGCAAAAAAATGTGCAGGGAAAGAGAGAGTTTGGTTTTCCCAAGACGTCATTTTATTACCAGCCTGACATGGCAACGTTAAGGGTCATTTCTTTACGGTCACTAAAATACCAAAACAGTCAGAAAAACAGCACTGAGGCCATAGCCAAGGCCCCTGATGTTTCATTTCTGAAAACATTTTCCCACAATGGCAGCTTTTAAAAATTGTTTCTCCCTTTTAATTAAAGAAACAATTTTCTTCTTCTCAATATGTGTAAATAGTCAACAACATAAAAGGAAGAGGTAGGGTGAGAGGAGAAAGGTAGAGAGAAAGAGAGAGAAAGAGAGAGAGAAAGGGGGATCCAGAGGTTTAAAGAATTAAGGAAAGAAAAATATAATACCATTTTGAGGGGAAATTTTTTGGAAATTAGAAAAATATCTTGACACATACATTAGTTTTTTTCTTAAATGAGCAATAATCTTTTAAAATGTCTACTGTGAGTCATTAAATAGGCTAAAAAGGAAAAAACAAAAAACCAACAACACATTTTATAAATCTAGAGAAGTTTCTTCTGAAATGCTACTATTTTCCCCACAGTGTACTCTAGTAAAATATATTGATTATAGTTACCACACAGTTATAAATAAATACAATGCCATTTTCTGAATATGAACCATATTCTCACTCTTTATTAATTTAGACAGGACAACTTCAATTAGTCTAAATTCAGGAGGATTTACCAGGAAAATAGTGAAATGTATGAGAACTACAAATATCCTCAGATAGTTCCAATTACAGTTACTCTTAAAGCAAATTTCTGCATAAAAATCCTGCAACTCCATTCCTTTCTTTATAAAATTCGACATGCTTCTAACTGAGAAAACCTGGAATCACAGAGCTTCTAAGTCACACTGAGTGGTACCGGAGACCTTTATTAGTTGCAAGTGAAATTTACATAATACAATACATATTTTAACTGTAAATTCCTGAAACCATATTTTTTGTTTGTTTGTGTGTTTTTGGTTTTCCTCCATGCCTAAATGGTACTACAAAATATGGACGTAGAAGTGAAAATTCTTAGAAGCTTTGCTGTAACAGAAAAGGGTCTCATTTCCCTGCCTTAGGCAGTTGTCAATGGAGAATACAGCCACTATCAGGAGAGGCAGAATTTTCTTTTTTCCAAGTACTCCGATAAAGTAAGTGCTTAGATTTGCTTTCTTTTCTCTCTGATGCCTTTACATTTTATTTCTGTAAAATTAGACAATTCTCACTTGCTCTCGAGGTCCGATGTGTAAAGAGCATATATTTCAGTTTGCAGATATTCAGAATAGTTTTACATTAGAAAGCTGATTTTTAACTGATCTCCTTACTTTCATTCTTCCTTCCCTCTTCCATTATTCTTCACAGTGGGATGGGAGTAATCTTTTAAAAAAGGAAATGAGATCATGTTACTAGGACATTTAAACATTTTTTTCAGTGAGTCTCCATTGTACTGTACTCAGAGAAAATGGAGGTTTGTTGCCACAGCCAACAGGTCCTAATTGACTGCCACAGCGTATTGCTCCAGCTTCTTCCCCGCCACTCACCACTTCTCTCACTGACTTTCCACCAAGCTCCTTTGCACCTCCAGGTTGGAGCTCTTCTGCTTGGAATGACCTCCCCCCCCTTTTCCTTTGCATCTCACTTCAAATGTCACCTCTTCAGAGACACCTTACCTGGCCAAACTTCTAAAGCACTTTGTGCAGTTACTGTGTCCTCCCCTAGATACACTTCACAGTCTGGACTTTTTTGGTTAGTAATGTGTTGTTTGCTTTACATTGCCTTCCTCTCCCAGCCTACCACCAGAATAAAGCTCCATGAAAGGAAATATCCTGTCTGTTCTGTTCACTTCTGTATCCTCAGAGCCTAGCATAGTGCTTGGTACACAGTAGGTGCTCAATAAATGAAACACTTCACTGATGATGAGAGTTAAGACTTCCTGAATACTGATCAGATCTTCCTATAGGCAGAGATCTGAAAGAGAAGTTTTATTTTTACCAACATGATTTAAAAATGATTTAACCTAAATTCTTTACATGGCTTGTCGAAGCTTTCTGCTGTGCTTGAGTTCTTTTGTAACAGGGCTGTTCATGTCTGTGGTTTTTAAAATGCCTATATTCTTGACTTCATAAACTCAAGGGACTTAAAGAACTGGTAATAGAGCTAATTTATACATATCACTAATCATCAATAGTAGTGCACCATTTTGATCACCACTAATCAGATTTGGAACCTGATCTGTATCACTAATAATGTTAATAAATAAACATTTCAATGTCACCTGGCCAGTGTGGCTCAGTGGTTGAGTGTTGACCCATGCAGCAAGAGGTCATCAGTTTGATTCCCAGTCAGGGCACATGCCCAGGTTGTGGGCCAAATCCCCAGTGAGGGGCAGGCAGGAGGCAGCCAATTGATATTCTCTCTCATCAATATTTTTATCTCTCTCTCCCTCTCCCTTCTTCTCTCTCTAAAATCAATAAAGAAAAAAAAATAAATAAAAATTTCAATGTCACCCAGATGTTTCTGGTACCGCCTTTTGATTGAGATTTTAGGGATATAGGGACAGACCAATAATAAATTGAAATTGAAAAAAGTACACTTTTTCATTGGACATATAGAGGTTTTTAATGGATCTGTGTATACCTTATGGGAATGTTTAAGTGATAGGAGTTTCTGTTTCCCTAATGAGATGGTTCATGCTGAGCCCCTAGATAGCTTCAGGTTGAGGGCTGGTTACCAGAAAGACCAATTACCTGACCTGAGGATTGAAACTTTGGGGCATCTGACCTCTCTGCAGAGAGTGGGGGTGGGAGTGGTGCTGGAGATCGAATTGAAACCTCAGTAAAAACTCTGGACATCATTCCCTCCCAAACCTTGTTCTATGTGAGTCTTCTTTTGGATGGTCTTCTTGATCTGTATGTATCCTTTATAATAAAACTATAATCTTTAACTACTACAGTTTCTTTAATTCCGTGAGCTAGTTTAGTGAATTATTAAATCTGAGAGAGGTGGGAAAACCCTCAAATTTTTAGCCAGTTAGTTAGAAGTGCATGTCGTTTGGGTGGTCTGGGCCCCGCCCCCCAAAGTGAAGCTGGTATCTGAAGTTAAGGCAGTCCTTTTTAAATATTTTATTGATTGATTTTGAGAGAGAGAGAAAGAGAGAGAGAGAGAGAGAGAGAGAGAGAGAGAGAGAGAGAGAGAGACATTGATTTGTTGTTCCACTTATTGACGCATTCATTGATTGATTCTTGTGTGTGCCCTGACCGGGGATCAAACCCATAACCTTGGCATGTCAGGATGGTGCAGTAACCAATTGAGCTACCTGGCCAGGGAAAGGGTTAGGGTGGTCCTTTGAAGGACTGAGCTACAAATTTATGAAGTCTGATGCTAACTCCAGATGGTTAGTGTCAGAATAGTACTGCAATGCCGCCAATTGAGCGTCAACAAAATAGTTACCTACTCCATTAATATTCAAAAACTAATTAAAATTTGCCAATCTCATCATTCTTTATAACTGCAAGAAGTTAAGTCCTCTCTCCAGTATTTCTGATGGCTGGTGCAGAGGTACTTACAGTTACTTGTCTTTTATCAATTTGAATTCATGTTCCCTGATCAATTTTATTCCTTTGTCCATTCAACACATTTCATTGAGCACTTTATAAAGACTAGGCACTGTGTCAGATCTGGGGTATTAGGTTATATCAGTGCATACGACAGGAATGGTTTCTGTTCTAATGAAGCTCACAGCCTACTGGCATAGACCAAGATACCCTAATGAACAAACAAACGTGAGTGATTATAAATTGAGCACCTTAATCCCTCCTTACGCATTTTCCCTTTCCTCAACAATTCATTCCAAACATGGTTACAGCTCTCTCTCCTTTATTTTGTCACTAATTAGTTGTCACTAATGTAGTGTATGTATGTGTTAAAGACTTTTAATATGTGTTTGAAGATAATGCAAGTACATACTGCACAGAGTTAGAAACAACTTAATCTATTAGATATCATTCTTTCTGAAACTCCTAACCCACCCTCAGTACAGGGAGTCCATCTTGGGCCACCTTCCTCAAATCCCTAACAAGCCTGTGTTGCTGTGGCCTGCTTCTGCTTTCAGAGAGCCCCCCACCCGCCCCTCTTCTCTCTCCTCTCACGTAATTTAAAACATTCCTGCTAGTTTGTTTTAAAGAGCTCCCTTATGGCTCAATCTTTCTTTCCGACAATGCTTAAAGAATGTGGCTACCTGTGCCTGACAAACAGGTTTATTAAAGTATGTCCCTACATAAAACAACATTCTTCATTCTAGGACATCCCCACCCCACCACCACCAAATGCAAAAATGTCTTCAGGGTAAAAAATAACATCAGAGAACCATAAATGTATTACAAATATTAATGCTAAAGGTGTATTTTTTAACATATTTCTATTGTATTGTTTTTGTTTCTTTTGTCTAGTTTGAATATCTAACATTGTCAGAATAATGTTTAGATTAATATTTAATTTACGTATTTATTTATAAAAATGTAACTAATCATGAAGGCAAAGTTTATGGATTTTATTTATCCTGTTTTTTTCCCTTTAGTAACAGGTTTTTAAAATATTTATATCTATCTATATCTATATCTATCTGTCTTTATGTTGGGAGAATATGTGTATATTTGTGTGTATGTGTGTATATATAATATAAACATATTATATATAATTATACTAGGCTATGAGAAGCTTAATATTGAAAAAAATGACATGCTTTGGAAAACTTGACATTGGAAAAGCAAAAAAGAAAGGTCTTTAGCATAGTTTTATTTTATTTTTTTTCTTCAGTTAAGAATTGGTTACTTCTGTATACAACATTATTTAAATCATTAAAAAAATAACCAAAGAAATGATTTTAATGAAATTTTTGCAGAAATAAAGTTATTTGCCTTACTTTAATTAATTGTGCGTAGTATAGACATAGGTATTGCCTTCACATTCCCTCTACCAAGCACACTTCCTATTGAGATGACGTCAAAGGACTTTGCAGTGTGGACAGACCCATAAATCTACCTAGTTTCATACTGAGATGAAGATCTCCAAACTCAAATTCAGTATAGGTCATAAGCAGTGCAATGAATCACATTCTCCAAAGGCATTTGACCTGACTGCAAATTATTTCCATGTTTTGTAGATGCAACAGACTGTATAAGGAAACATTGTCCCTTTTGCCTATGATCCCTGGGAGATGATGTATGGGTGTCCTGAGCACACCTAGCATGTATACTGGATCCTGACTTGGGCATGATCTCCTGGAAAAATGAATCTATTTTTATTTGACTACATTCAGCTTTCAGGAAGTATTTGTAAGTACCTACTATGTGCCAGGCACTTCCATCGAAGAGCAGAGAGGAGAAACCATTATTGGTTCTTTAGTAACCAGGTGAAAACCACAACAAAAACAGAGACAAAAGCTCACATTTAGAAAGCTTCTTCTCTTTTACTGGAAATGACTTACTGCAGTTCCTCCTCAGTGTAATATGTTAAGACTGTTGGTTGCCAGACACTGCTTAACTATTATCATACAAAGCAAATAATTTTTAAAGCTATCAATTTCCTGTTTTTAAAGAAAACACAGAGCATATAGGCAGAGAGGAGCAGATTTGGCATTGGTTAAGGCTTTAATGCCAAAAAATGAAATACTAATGCAGACCAAAATAAACCACTATAAAATCTGCTTGTCAAAATAGGAGTTATGTCTGTGCGCTGTAGACGTAGAATTAGGCTTCGAATGTTTTTTTGCTACACAGACCTCCACAGAAGCTGCTAACAGCTGTGGAGAGAGTGTCAAATGAATTTGAGGTTGGAGTCAGACCATCAAATCTTTCCAAAAGAGTTTTGATTTATTAAGGGTAAATTATAGCTATATATGATTTTCCTGTTAAAAGTACAAATGGGGACAAGATGTCATTTTCCCACCACTCTCTTTCCATTTATGTACTTTAAATGCACTTTAAAGCAGAGAATCTTGAAGTGACAGACCAAGCTTTACTGGCTTTGCCGTGTAATTATTTACAATCAGTTAAAAGAAAGTACAAAATGGATGGTGAAAAAAAAATAGTCCACTCTTCCACTTCTATAAAACCAATTCTTATTTATTTTCAAATAAATCAACTAATGGAAGATAAGAGATTTAGAAAAGGAAATAGTTGATTTGCACAGTTTTTCTGAAGGAATCCGAACATTAAGAAAAAATCCCATCTTGCTTTGGTTCCATACTCGGAGGTGAATGCCCTCTGACATCTTTGCGACTTAAATGCAATGTGCAACTAAGAATAATTGGGTCCTAATTCTGTTTGAGCCATTAGCTGGCTGGGTCACCTTCAGTAAATTCTCAAACATGTCTGGGCTTCAGATTTCACTTGAAAATAAAGAGGTACATTGTTTTTGGTTGTGCACCAGGGGGTCTAAGGAGTATTTTCATGAAGGTTTTAGAGCATGGGCTGACAGGCAGGGTTCTCCCATTCCCACCTTGACCAAAGCAGCATTGATTCTCCCAGAATCATTTATCTAGCCTTCCAAATATGGTTTTGTTTGGCAAGGATCTTGACACTAAAAACAGAATAGCACTGTGCTGAGATTATATCTTTCTTCTCTGAAAGTTTATGGCCCTCTCTCTGCCTATATGATCTCTAGCTTCTTTATCCAGTTCAAGCTACCAGTTCCCAAGCAATTCATCTTCTTCCTTTCTGGTAAAGGACTAGAGCTTGGTAAAATTAAACTGAGTAGGTGGGTTTCCCTTAAGACGTGATCCAGATTTCACTTGCGCAGGAAGTTATGAAAGCTGTCCAACTCGTGGAAAAGAGTCATTAAATGCAGTAAGATAGCTTTAGAGATTTTATAGTGGTTTATTTTCGTCCATTAGTAATTCATTTTTGGCATATCAGCCTCCACTAATGTCAAGTTGCGCTCTGGGACTTTTGCAAAATAGGTCCCACTTAAGCATATTTTCCAGCTCTCAAAGCGATACAGAACATTTGTGCAGGCTTCTTTCCAGTCATGAACACAGCTGAAAAGATTTTATTTTATCTTTTTGGCTGCCTTAAGTACTATTAACTATCTCTCCATTGTTAAATACAGGGCCCATTTCTAGCTTCACCTTTTTCTAATTGTCTAAGACAGAGGCCAGCGATGACTCTCTATCATTGATATAATTCATCTCATGCCATTGTCGGTTCCTGATCTTCTTTCTTTTTATAACTGTTTCTTTTGCTTTAGGTATAAATATTAATAGAAGCTTTAAAACATTTTATTTATTTCCACGTGCTAGGCTCTGATAGCAGATCTGTACTTAACCTGTATCCCCAAGCCTCTTTGTTAATTCCTTGCAGGACTGCAGGTCCATGTAGATGATGCCTACACCCACACCCCAACACTTTTTTCCTCCTTTTTTTTGGGGGGGCTCCATAATATCTTCAATAGATGTTATACCAACATCTCAAATTCATCTGCTTCAAGCTAAATTCAACTTGCCCTACTCCCCAGCTCCATATTAGTTCTTCCTCTCTCATCTAGTCTATTAAAATCTATCACTGGCTAAAAACATTGGTTTTCTAAGTCCTTTGCTCCCAGATGCTTAACATATCTTTTCCCCAAAGCTTAACGTATCTTTTTTCAAATCTACTAGAACAAACAAATAAATATGCTAAAATAACAGTTCCAATGGAAGCAGTGATTGAAGGCTCCTTATCTGCTAACATTTTCCCTCCCTCACTTTCAGGTATTAGATGAAAGTATGGAACCCACTTCCTGAAAACTCATAACTGGCTGTTGTTTTCCACAGAATGTTCTTTTCTGCTTTGTCACCAAGCTTAATTTTGTCTTCATTATAATGTCTGAAAGATTTATTTTAAATCACATTCTCCATCCTTACCTTGTTAGAGCTTATTGGTCGTTCTAATCTCGATTCCTGTTGTACTTCATTTACACCATGGGGCTTATCATCTACTTGTTTTCAAATCAGATTCTGAATGTTTTGTTTCCAAGAAAGTATTTTATGGAATTATTTTTCTATCCATCCATCCCTTTATTGGGTATTTATTGAGTCTACCAGATGCCAAGAACTGTGCTAAGCACTGGAACTATAATTGAGTAGTAAAGGCAAATAGGATTCTACTTCCATGGTGATATTTGGGGCCCCCAATTATTACAAAACTTGTATTTAGAATAAAAAATGTGCATTTAACACTTGCTAATGAATTTAAAAAATGATTAAATATCTGTCTTTTCATTTTTCTAAAATAAGTCTTTATTTTATTTCTCTGTACCTCTTTATTAGGGCTAGTTGAGTCTAAGGCAGTAGAGTCCTTGACAACAATTGATTTTGCTCCCTCGCCCTCCTCCTTCTTGGGAACATTTGGTAATGTCTGGAGACATTCCTGTTATAACTGAAACTGGGTGGGGGTGCTGCTGGTGTCTAGTGAGTAGAGGCCAGGGACACTGACTAACACTCTACAATGTACAGGACAGCCCAAACAATAAAGAACTCAGCTGAAAATGTCAACGGTGCCAAGCTTGAGAAACTCTACTCTATGAGTTCCCATAAATTCATTTTCAGCAAACAGTAACCTATTTGTTTCACTCATCAGGTGTTCCTAATTTTTTTAACCAAAAACTATAGAATAGTTTATCTTCTAATTCCACACATTGAGCTTCTTTGCTCTTATGTTTAAGCACGGCTTAAATAATTATTCATCAACAAAGAAAAATGACATATTAGATGCTTTTGGATATAGGGTGCTCTGGATGAAAATAGCACAAAACCCTCACAAAACTGTGCCTAAATAATTAGATGTATTTTTTTCCTTACGTTAAGCAGTCCAAAGAGTAAAATGGCTCCTTTATTGGACAATTTATAGGCATAATATTGAAATCAAAGGTTTAGGATCTTTCTAATGTTTTACTCTTCTATGTTCACCATATTGGCTTTCTCCTCAGATGGCTCTCCTCTTGATTGAAAAATATTTGCTATGGTGCCAGGCATCCATGTAGATACAAAAAATATTCAGTAGAAGAAGTGGGACTGTTTCCTCCTGTGCATATCTATTTATGAGCAAGATAACTTCTCCCAAAAGATCTCTTCTTGTCATATTGTGTGGAAATGAGTCACATACCTATCCCTAACTAATCTTGGGCAAAGGGAATGAAATACCATGATTGACTCAAATTAATCAGAATTTATCCATGAATCAAATAGAAAATGGGTGGATACTTGCACAAAGTTGGGGCTCTGTCAGCTAGGAAGGGGGAGGCAAGGCTGTTGGGAAAGATTCCAAATGGACACCCATTTTAACTATGAGATCTATAGTTGAGACCCTAACTATTCATTGCCATTGTAAGTCCCATTGTACTTTTCAGAAGAGCAAAGATAATAACCTTCGGGTTTTTAATGTTTAAAATAAAATAATTATTTGTTGTTCTTCTCAAAATACATGGGGACACATTTCTACTTTACAAGTGACTATCAGGGGTGTGATGAGTGAATCACCTAGGTGTTAAGTTAAGGAGGTGCTTACATTTTAGGAGTGCCTCCTTAAATTTTGTGCCCTAGACACCTCACTTTCCTCACTCTAGTCTGGGTCCTGGTGACTATTATAATGTGGGCCTTAGATTGCAATAGAAAAAGGCTTTAAATATTTGACAGTAGACCCAAGACAAATGCCATTAAGCCTGCAATACAACATTTTTTCCCCCTCTATAGTCACCTTGAAAATATTTCCCTGTTTATGGAAAGATAATTCTGGCCATTGGGTATATAACAAAACATGACAATAGTTTTTTTGAACCAGTAAAACTTGGTTACAAAATGCTTTTAAAAATGCTTTTCTCTGGAAGTCTTGACATGATCAACACTGGGCGTGACCCAAAGATGGAATAAAGAACATGAACGGATGACTGTTTCCTTAGCAACAAGAACCATATGTTTCCTCTGAAACAAGAAACCAAAAGAAACTGTTCCCCTATATTTTTCTTTCCTCCACTTTAACGGTTTAAACCGTAGTGGCATAAAATAAATTTAATAAGTGAATAACCAACATTTATTGAAGACCATGTGCAAAGCAATAATTATACTTTAAAAATTTTAAATAGGACTTCTTTACCTATTATCCATTCAGCTATGTTATTAGATGTCTGAGCAACTTAACACGAGTAATCTACTGAAATCTCAGCTCTGGCTGCATATAAGAATTGCCTACGCAGCTTTTAAAAAACAAAAACGCTTGGGCTCTAATAGAACATAATTCAATTGTGCTCATCCAGTATTCGCATTTTTTAAAAGCGCCCCCCAGGTGATTTTAGTGTGCAGCCAGGATTGAGAACCACAGCCCTGAGAAATTTTATGGCATTGATAAAGCAGCTAAACAATTTGAATTACATCATTTGGAGATTAGAGTTTATAGAAAATTTCAGAGGGTGTAGTTTAAATTCCTCTCTGATTTACTGTTCTTCAGTAGAAGATTTCAACAACTAATAAATCAGCATCCCCCGATTAGTCAATCTCTAAGTCTACCATGTTTTTTGGGTAGGGGAAGAGCTGATGGGAGGACTGGAGATGCCATCAAACCCACCCCAAATCTGCTTCTCCACAGCTTCCAGGAACTACATCTAGGAGAATAACAAACTGAGAAGATTTTGCCTCAGTATGTCTTGATTGGACATGCAGCCCCATTGGCCTCTGAGAAGAGTTGACCTCTACACCTGTCTGGCCCCTTCCTGCCAAATCTGTGACTCATGAAGACTGCTCCACTTGCCCATGGTCATGTTCCAGGAAGTGTGAGAGTTTGAAGACTTGGTCTCTTCCCAACGCATAGTTATGGTCACATTTTGGGTGGTGACAGACAAGACTTTAATTCATAAACCTGTTTTTTTTTTTTTAAATACTTGTCTGGTAATAGAAGTAAAAAATTATTATCTCTTTCAGTTGAGATGCCCACATATTAGAAACCTGCTTTTTTTTTTTTTTTTTTTTTTTATGGGACCTCTTTGCAATCATTAATTCATCTATTCTATTCCACAAGGTTTCATAGAGAATCTACTGTGTGCTGGGGTGTGTTAAGTGATGAAGCTGCGAGTATGAATAGTGTATAGTTTGTACTTATAAGCACCACAAAATCTAGATAGAAATATAACCAGGCACATAATTTGATACTTGTATGATAGAGATAAATACAGGGGCCTATGACGACTCAGAGATAAACCAAATAACTTATATGCATATATGCATAACCAATGGGCATAGACAATAGTGTGTGTGTGGGGGGGGGGGGAATAGGGAGGAGGGTGTCAATGGAGGAAAAAGGAGAAACATCTGTAACAAAAATAAATTAATAAAAAAAAGAAATAACATATCCACTGAAATTGGAGGATGTCATTGGAAAATAACTCAGCTAAGAAACAAACCAGAAAATGGAGTAAGGGAGATAACATAGTAATTTAACCTATGATTAGAAGGTAAGCTACTAAAAAATAGGTGGAAAAAAAAAAGAATGTTACAAGTCAATGGAGAGAGCACTTTGCATTTAATTAGTCCAGCAAAATATTTTCTAAGTACACGGTATTGAGAGCAGTGTGAGCAAGGGGATAAAATAGTTGATGTGGGGGCTTAGTCTCTACTTTTTAACCTAGATTGTGTTTGGTAGGACAGAGATATTAATAATAATAATGAAAATGATAATAAAATCATTTTGATAAAATAACATATAGGTACTCTAGAATCTCCCTATCAAATTATGGTTTGTGGAATAGCAATAATGGCCTCACCAGGATACTTGTTAGAAATGCAAGTCCCATCCCAAATCTACTAAATTAGAATCCACATCTTAGCAAGATCCCCAGGAGAAATATGTGCACACTCAAGTTTGAGAGGCAATGATCTATACTATGATACATGCTTTACTTGAATTACCTTCTTAAAATTGCATGATAACCTTATTAAGGAGGTGTCAATTTGCACTTTCATTTGACACCTGAAGAGCTTGAAGCTTAGAAAGGTAAGTGATTTGCCCAAGGTAATACAGGTAGTAAAATTACAGAGCTGTTTGAATCATCATACATTGGCTTTCATGTATGTACAAATAACACTTACGAGGTAATAAGATCTAACCTGGAAAGTAGCACAACATCTTGGAAGCTGATTTGGATTAATTCTGGACCTATCAAAAATCAGAGGCAAATCATCTTTTTATTCAACAACTACAGTAATTTATCTGCATGGTGGCACTAGGAGCAACCATGGACCCCGAAGGTGGTGGAGATACCAAAATGGCCGTGAATCCTCTTACAATCAATAGGTCCAGCTACTATTGCACCAAAGCTTCACCAGGGGTTTGGAGAATGTGACGCTCTGCTAAATGATCCCCAGTGATCAAAACCCTACACTGAATTTGATGGACTACAGGAGTCCTTGGGCACTGGTGGGCCTGCCTAGATTAATAGCTCATATACAGTTTATGTTCTTTTCACAATTTGTTGAGTTAAACCTAGACAATACACAACATCTGACATGGCTGCCAGGATGGGGGTGGACTGGGAAGAAACTTCCCTGTGACAAAGGGAAAAAAATTCAAACACTTCCTCCACTAGTTTCAATCAGCTAAGAAATAAATTCTCCTAGTTAAAAACAAAATAAAATGTTAAAGTGTCTTTTCAGTTAGTGGAATGGTCTTAAAAATTAGTTTTCCTAAAATCTTTTCAAATTTAAGAGGTGACCTGCAGGAAAAATTGTTTTTTTTGTTTTTGTTTTTTGACAAAAACATGCAGTTGTTCGCTTGAAAGGACAAGGCAGCCCTCGTCCATTTGATGACTGTTTTCAAGTTTGTTTCTAAAACAACTTGAAAGACAGATGACTATAATCAAAGAAGCAACATGGTAAAATTCCACAATGAAAGAACATGTTTTACCTCCTCAGTCTTTGAAGAAGTTAGGTTGGACAATCCAAACAATTGCTTTTGAGATGACACTGCTCAGTTGTACACATGAAATGTATAGAGGGTCTTTTCCATTACACCCACAATCCCCAATAAATGTCTCTCTCTTGCATCTGGGTTGGCTGGTAACATTGATAAAGTTGTGGTTAAATATTTCTTTCAACAGAGTGTTTCAAAAATTTTAATTTGCAAGGTATCTTGATGGTGCCAGATCACATTCAATTATTTTATTTTTTTCATGGGTTAAAGGGACCACTTGCATTTTTTCATATGGCTGCAAGGAGGGTATCTTGGAAGTGGTTGATGGGCTTTTTCTGTGCCTTTAAAGATGCAACTAACATGAGAATGGTAATGGGGATATATCAAGTTCTCAGCAAGTGGTCTTCTGGGAAAATTATGAAAATATGTGGAGTTGTAGGATTTGTATTTCCCTTTTGTACAGTAAAATAAAATGGTAGCTTTCAAAAAGGATGCATAGCAAGTTTGGCAAACTTGTACCAACTTAAGTAGATTGTAATGAGTGTGGTGTGTTATGGTGATGACTTTTAGCTATTTCATGACTCTGGAGATAAAGAGTGTAAGAACTCAGGGATCATTTAGGGATCTCTACCATAGGCAAGCTGTGATTGGGGGGTGGGGGTAAGGGTAGTTACCCACATGCCTGATTATGTGCCATGTCTGGCCTAATACATTGTTTCTCACAGTTCCACTAAGTACTATATATACTTTCCACTTCCCAAAAGTATGTTGTACTATTATCCATATTATGCTCTTCCCACTCCCTATATAAATAAGTCAGGAATCTTAACAAGAAACAAGTTAATGGAATCTGAGTAGTGAATGACTCATTCTCTTACTGGGCTTATGACTAGTAGAGTTTGAAAAGCTTTTTATGTGCCTTCCATTATACTTAAACCCTAGATCTTCACCATTTTTTCATGGGGAGAAATTCAAATAAAGCATTTGGATGCTACGATTGGAATGAAATATATCTTCCTCACACCCATCATCCCAGCCAGTTGTAGTACAAATTGACCAGAAGTAGGAACCCTCAGCTGCTGTGACAGGCTCCTAGGTGGCCAAGGAAAGAGATGTTAGGTGTTTCATCTAAAGCATCAAGTCTTGCCCTGGCTGGTGTGGCTCAGTGGGTTGGTCCTGTGCACCAAAGGTTGCTGGTTTGATTCCTGGTCAGGGCATATGAGTAGGTTGAGGGTTCAATCCCTGGTAGGGGGTGTGCAGGAGGCAGCTTATTGATGTTTCACTCTCATGTGGATGTTTCTCTCCCTCTCTCTCTAAAAATCAATAAAAATTACTAAAAATAAAAAAAAAGTGCCAAGTCTATATGAATGACCTGAAGAAGAACATTCAAGGGAAGCAGCGGGTGCTGGAGAACTGGCACAGGGGGTGTGGTGAGGCCGGACGAGTGTTGGCTGTGGGTCAGAATTCAGGAGTAGGTTCAGGAGCAGGGAGGGTTTTTCCAAAACCTACGGTTCTTCAGACTTGGGAATCTACCGTTCAGGCCTCAAATATCAGTCTCCTTGCCATTTGCCGCCCAATCACTAAAGGAATTCTAAATACTTATGGGTTTTGTTAGAATTGCATCTCATTTCCAGGTACACATACCTGTAATAGTTAAAGTTGTACTAACTGATGTAATACATAAACCAAAAATCTCAGTGAATTAATTCTTTTTTTTCTTATTCACATACAGTTCAACTGGCAATAGAGAGGAGTTGCGAATCCCTTCTGCCCACATCCCATTGTCCTGAATTCAGACACATGGAACACTTCGAACCAAGGGAGGCTGGGGAATGCAATCTGGCTGTGTGCAGAAAAGCAAGGAGAGCAGGTTGAACATCTAGCCAGTCTGTGACACAAAGGTGTAGCTAGTTTGCTGTCTTCTGCTGACCAAATACATTCATCCCTATATGTGTTGCACTGTGTGTATTGTATAAATACATTGTGTTTTTTCCAGATAGTTTTATTAATTCAGTTTTTCTTTTTTTTAGATTTTTATTTTCTTTATTGATTTTAGAGAGAGAGGAAGGAAGAGGGAGAGAGAGATAGAAACATTGATGAGAGAAAACATCGATTGGCTGCCTCCTGCATGCTCCCTACTGGGGATCAGGCCCACAACCTGGGCATGTACCCTGACCTGGAATCGAACCGGCGACCTCTTGGTGCACGAGTAGATGCTCAACCACTGATTCACTCCGGCAGGGCTACTAATTCAGTTTTTCAGTTCTGTCAGTTTTGTTGCTTTGGGCTGCAACCTTCAGCTCTTTGATTTATGAAACACGTGACTATTCTTTTTAATTTTGCTTTTAATTTTGCTAGTATGGCTTCACGACAAAAGAGATGATAAAGAATGTATCTTTTATGATGATGATAGCAGGTACATTAAGTGAGTGGCACCTGTCCAGTCCTGCAAATGCCTCACACTATCTCATTTTGCATTTGCCACAGTCTCAAAATTGAAGACTCAGATTTTATGGTCTCTATGTCATGCCACAGAAATTGGCAGGCAATACCCAAATATCCAAGCGCAACCTCAACAGCAGTATGACCGAGGAATGTCTGATCTAGTTAGGAGCAACAGAAATGGAGCAGAAATAGGGATTCAAGTTGAAATCCATTGTTGGCCTAATTCTTCTTTTTCCTTTCATTTATTTCTTTTTCTCCTTCCATTTCTCCTCCTGCTCCATCATTATATGCCAGAAACAAACACTGGAGGAAAACTCTGTTTGTTGCCAGGTGGTATAACTTCGGAATGTCCTGAGAATTAAATGCAGAAAATCTGACATTCTAAGCAAGGTTAATCTTATTTCGATTGAACTGTGTACATGACATGATTTGAATGTTTGACACACACCAAGCCACGTGGTTTCATAACTCTACCTTTGAATCAGCTTAGTTTCTCCAGCATGTGTATGGGCATGTCCTGAAGGAAGCAAATAAATGGATAGCTTGGGTCATCCCAGGACTGGATTTGTCATGTTCCACAGGATTTGGAAGAGTAAGATATGCTTAAATGATGTAGTAAGTAAAGAACTGATTACCCTTCTGACACTTTATCAGGAGTAGGACAAACCAGTTTTGAATTGGCATTACACTGTCCATATGAATGAGTTCATAAAAATATGTAAATATAACATTTAATAATTTTTAGTGAACATGTCATTACTTTAGAACATTCAGAACGTTTTCCATCAGTTGATTTTGTCATTCCTTAGAATATATATTTATTGAAAGATAAAAAGTGTGAATTCTTTTTCAGTTGACACTTGGCCTATCTCCGGCCCCTACTGTTACTTGAAAATGACCCTGAACTTTTCAATTCCTGAACAAAACCTCAGTGAATGTACACTAGAGATTTACAAAATATACTCAGAAGTTTGCTTTTAATGGTCTGATTCTGGAAAGTAAAACTTAAATCATCTTGTCAAGTACTTCTATGATGGCTATTAAAAATACATTTGTATTTATGGGTAGAGTTAAATCATATGTTCTTATTTACTTCCATTTAACACAATCAACTATTTTGCAAGAGACAATCAATACTCAAAAAGCCACAAGAACACCCTCTTAAAAATAGTTTTTTCTTCTTTTAGCATAAAGTGACACTTTCCTCCCCACCTGTTAGCACTGAGCACACCTGGAAGAGTTCATATTTAGCCAAAACTTAGGACTCATAAAATCAGAATTGTACCTAGACTTGACATTTTTTATTTGTTTGAATAAGGACTGGGTCAGAAGTTTGAATGCTGACTTAAATTTCTCTGACAATTTTTCATCTCCCTGCCCCACCCCCCAGCTACTTAAACAATTTGAAGATTGGATATTAAGCAGTATTCATCTAAGTATTTTAAAACTCTGCCAAAATAAAAGCCAATCATTTGTAATCAGTATGCATAGAAGAGAAGCAGCAGCAGTAAAGCAGTTGCTGCATGTTTGCTGACAAAATATTTAATCCAAACATTTAATTTCAATCTGCCATGTTCTCAGCCAGTATAATTACTTTAAGCAAATACCATGTTGGAAAAAAAGTGGCCCCCGCTACTAAAATGCAAATAATACAATATAATCATCACCATACTAAATTTCATATACAGTAATTTATTTGGATCCATTTCATAAATATAGGTGTATTAAATGTTTAAATTACTATAAACATGTGGATCGAGGCTACACTTATAGGACTTGATTTACTCTTTCTTGTTGGCTACGTGTACCTGAAATAAAGAACTGCTGAATAAGACAAGTCACAGGGGTTTTTTACAATATTATTAAAGCTGAGCAAAATTAGTTTTATAACTTTTTGCCATTATGTCAAAATTAAACAAAGCATATGAATTATAAGAATTGACAGAATCATATATCCATTATGTATTTTAGAATGTTATAATATATGTTAAATATGATAAATACATTAAAAATAAAGTTTCTAGAAATATAATAGAAACAAAAGATAGAGCCTCTAACTTCAAGGAAAGTATTAAGTTTAAAAAGCAAGGATCAAGACAAATGTGACAGTATAAAAATATATAAACTATACTAGAGCAGGGCCTATGTCTTATTTAATAATATCTTTGTACCTGCAGCATCTATAAGATGCTTGACACACAGAAGGTAGAAGTACAGGATGTGCCCATTATGTTGTCCAATCCGCTTTAATCCTTTCTTGTTGAATCTGCCTTATTCACTTTTACCCTGCAGCAGACAGATTCAAATATTCTTTGTGGCATAACCCATGGACATAGACAATAATGCGGTGAAGGCCTGGGGGAGGGGATGGGAGCAGGGTGGAGGGGGTCAACGGGACGTCTGTAATACTTTCAACAATAAAGATGCATTTTATAAAAAGAGGTCGATTATGAGTGCCTCCCCACCACCGACTCAGGCTAGTCAGGAACTCATAAGGTGATCTGATAAACGAGGGTGTTGCATAGAGTTCTGAACCAATCAGATGAGGTCCCTCTAAATTGAAATAATAAGTATTTTTTAAAATTAATTAACATCGTATTGTTTTAAAAGCCTACTTAAAAACTAAAACTGTTAAAATATTCTCATTTTGATGTCTGGGATTTGTTTCAAATAATATGGGAGCAGGGCAATTAGTAGGTATTTTAGATGAAACAAAGTTGATCTTCTGTTGATAATTCTTAAAGCTGGTGATGGGTTTGTAAAAGTTAATTATACAATTTTCTCTGCTTTGTACATTTTTACTAATTTTCCATATTAGAAAAATTTAAAATTTTATTTTTCTACCTAGAGTCAGTCCTAGACCCTTGTAACATAGGAACCCTTCTTATCCATAATCTATTGAATATCTGTTTGTATAACATTCCATTATCTCCCAAAGATAACTCTGCTTTTGCACTTCCCTTTATTAGATAGTAAAGAGACCTGTATTGGTGTTTTCATCTGCCTGTAACAAAACATCTACCTAAATGCACTGTATACAGTATGGACTTTTATTTTCTCAAAAGAAGGTGTCTGTAGATAGGTATTTCTAGGGACAATTAAAAATATCACCAAAGACATTTTACTATCTTTGCACTTTGTCATCTATAGTGATATTTAGTTCAAAATTTAGGCCTCATGCATTGGACTTGTTGTCAGTCTCTCAAGATGGCAGCTGGAATTCCTGCCATTATAGTAGACAGTGTCAGATTAAAGAACAAAGATTTTTCTCCTCAATTTTTCTTTTTACTAAATTCTTTCATGTAAGACCACGGCAAAAATTCTTTACTGTCTTATTGCCCACTGACTAGATATAAGAGAGACTGGAAAATACGTATTTGAAAATTTAAACTTCTATATTTTAGAGAGGGTCTCTACAGCTGATAACATGGTGAAGAGGCGTGCAAAGAGCTCTTATATAGAAAACTGACAATGGTTTCCAGCCAATCTTTTAAGGGCACTAAGATGGCATCTGTATAAGTGACATTTGGCGCAATAATGCTGGGTAACAAAGAGTCACACAACCACAGTGGTATAAAATATACTTTTTTTTTTTTTAAACATAATGCTGTAGGGTTTAATTGACCTGAATTGGGCTTGACTGATATCATCTAGACTTATTCATGAATCTGTGGTTATGGGCAGGTGCGAGTTGTCTTGGCTGATCTTGGCTGGACTGCTCACAAGGCTGGTTAGTTGTGTGATAAATGAACTAGGATGGTGTTGGTGGGAATGACTGGGGAAATGGCTTTTTCACATGTCTCCTACTCCAACTGGAGAGCCTAGCATATATTCTTATGACCATGCAAAGAGACAAGAATAGAATCAGGGGCACACAATAACTTTTTCAAGTTTATGCACGCATTATATCTGTTAATCTCAGTGGCTTAAGCATTGCCTATGTTGAATTAAGAGATCAGGAAACAGACTCTATCTTTTTTCTAAGAGAAACTACAAAAACAAACAAACAAACAAACAAACAAAAAACCCATGGCAAAGGTTTCATACAGAAAAGACCAAAGAGTTGTGGTTGTTACTGCAACTAATCTATTAAACCAACCTTTAGAAAAGCTAGGCATTAGTGGCCAATCTTGACACTTCCCTCATTCTCAACTCCCATTTCCAAAAACATCAAGTCCTATCAAGGTTTCTTCCTAAATGTCTCTCAAGTCTTCCCTCCTCTCTCCCTTCATCACCAGTATTCTTCCACAAGCTCTTAATGAAGATTTTTCATTGGTGTCCCTACGCAGTGCTACACAATGTCTAGAATGGTGTTTAAGAAATGTGTATCTGAATGTGTAATACTTAAACTTTTCAATGATTCAACACCACTCCCTAATATAGCTGACAAATTCCTGGATATTTTGGACCCTACTTAGTTCATCAGTTTCATCTTGGGCTATACTCCTCACCTTTTAATTCCAGCATCTTTACGGTCCCTGGAACTCGCTCTCTTCTCTTCTGTCATAGTTTCTTTGCACATGTTGCTTCTTCTTCCAGGAATACTCTTCCATCTGCTCGTTGTCTGAATAACTGGCTTATGCCTGAGATGTCTGTTTCAGTGTCACTTTTCAGCAAAATCTTGCCTGACCTTCTTTATTAGAACCAATCACTTTAATATAGATTCTCATCATAATATAAACAGTTCTTTTGTTGAACTGTTCTAATTAAAACTTTATATTAGTCTGTGTGACCTTTGAAATACACTTTGTATTTTGTAATAATTTTAGAGATACAGAGGACTTATAAAGATGGCACAGTGAGTTTCCTTGTACCCTTTACTCAGCTTCTTCTCATGTTACTGTCTTACATGACCATAGTACATTTATGAAAACTAAGAAATCAATATTTGTATAATATTGTTAAATAAATTACAGACTTTATTTAGATTTCACCAGTTTTTTCATTTATGTCCCTTTCCCTCCAAGGATCCAATTCAGCACACAATGCTCTGTATAATTGGTATATCTTTTCAGTACTCTCTAATTTATGACATGACATGTTCTTAGTCTTTTCTTGTGTTTCATGACCTTGTCAATTTTTACGATTTCTTGCCAGCCATATATGAGAATGTTCCCCAACCTGACTTTCCTTGATGTTGTTTATGATAAGATTAGGATTATGAATTTTTGTGAGGAACGTCACAGAGATGAAGTACAGTTTTCCTTGCATGATATCAGAGGGTATATGTTATCAACATGACTTATCACTGGTGATAACTTTGGTCACTTGGAGACAGTGGCGTTTGCCAGGTTTTTTCATTGTAAAGTTACCATTTTTTCTCTCCATGCTCTACTCATTAGAAGTGAGCCACCAAGTCCAGGTCACAATCAACTAGAAAGGAGTTATGCTTTATTTCTTGGAGGAGGAGTATCCATAAATTTGTAAACTGTTAAAACCACAACAGTAATTTCTAAATATTTGGGGGAAATGCTTTGTACTTCTGTAAACATTCTTCTTAAAGCTTTGCCTACTAATTTTACCATTCATTCACGTATCTTGCCTGTAGAAATTATTACTGTGAAATTCTAATGGTAATTATTTTTATTTTCCTTATTTTGTCTATATTTACTATCTAGTATTCTTTCATCTGATTAGAAGACTTGTCCCCTCTCCTCCATTTATTCATTTTTCATATATATATATATAATCTTATTCTTTACTCTCTGGGTTGTAATCTAATACTATCATCATTTATCTTATTACTCAAACTGTTATAGTTTTGGCCTTTGGGAGCTTGTCTAGGTAGATGCCTATGTCTTTTTCATATGCCTTAATTTTTTTAGTGTTTAGTGTATGACTTTGTTGTCATTTTTTATTTAGTTTTTTGGATGACATATATAATTACACAATTACATGATACAAAAATAAAAACTATATCATATATAAATATGCATGAGAAATTCAATATAATATGTTTATAATAGTAATATATTATAAAATAATAACACCTTTACCATGGTCTGAGATTATGATTATGACCTCTGCCACTTTTTGTTGCATTGGCATGATATGACTTTGTCTATTAGCTTATTTTCAACCTTCCTGAATTTCTTTGTTTTAAGTGTGTGTTTGAACACAGTTGCATTTGTTTTGGGAGCCCATCTGAAAATCTTCTAGTGGATGAATGTGGCAACCGCTGAGGTACTTACCCTGAGCAGATCTTTCGTCAAGGGAGAACCTGCTGCGAAGGAGGAGTGCGGTTAGTTAGCTGCTTCCAGTAGCCCACGTGCTGGGATTTCTGCAGCATGTACGCCTCCATCATGCTCTGTCCATGCTGCTCGCAGCCAATGGCTAACGCAGCCAGAACATTTCTGCTCAATGGGAGACTACTCTAATGAGCAATCTTTGCTAGAATTTCACGTAAGCCTCGCTGAAATTTCTAAGAGATTCACTTCAGTCTGAGATGTTTCCTGCCCAATCCCATTTCCTTTCCTTTTTTTTTTCCATAGGTGTCCAACCTGCATCACAGCCTCCCTCCTCATTCCTGCTCTCCTTTCTTTTTAATGTTCACAAGCATTCCCTCCAGTAAATCTCTTGCACTTTTAATCCCATCTTGGAATCTGTTTCCTTGAGAACCTCAGCTGACAATAAATTTCCCTTTACGTTTATCAATATGACAGATACTCTGTTCTGTTCTGATATTTGTTCTTAACTCTCTCAACTGTTTCTAGGATCCCACTGACACCATTGTAATTAGCTAGTTGTTAGCTAGGGATTCAGCAAAGGGGAAAGCCAGACATTATAAGCATGGTCTTTTGGGCAGCTTCACCAGGAAGTTGCAACTTTGCACTCCCCAGGGAACCACCAGCCCATTCCCTGAGGATCACTGGGGGAGGGGGGGGGGGGAAGGGTCCAACAAAGAAAAGATAGATGCATGCACAGTGAAGGTGGGGTAACATAGGGGAGGTACTTGCCTGTAAGTCAAACCTGGAAACAGGGATCATTGGCCAGAATGGGTGGAGCCACTACAAACCCTTGAAATTTTGGGAATACATAATCCCTTAAACAAAGGAGCTCAAGCTCTTGACACTCTTTACTCTTGGCTCTTGGTTCTCTTGCATTTGCCTGTATGACCCATGGCCATGTGGATCCTACACACAGTGGACTGATGGACTGCGGCAGGAAACACAAACTAAGCCAGCCTGACGCTGGATTGGACTATGCCCTAACAGCTACACTTTGTCCTTGGCAGGACAAAGGAAAATGGGACTTTGGAAACTCAGGGGTGTAATTCTACAAAAATAAAGCATTCTGCAATGCCTCATCCTCACGTGTGAGTCTCAGAAAATTCCTTTTCTCATGCTATTACAGAAAGCCCACTCCCACTAGCAACAGGAGAGGATGAGGACCTCTCCCCACCAATAACAATACCAGTTTATGTTTTATCTATGCCTGTTGTCTTCACACTTCCTCCTTGAATTCTTACATTTCTACCGTGTGACCTTTTTTTATAAATTTATTCATTTTAAATAAATAACAGTATTTTTTTGGTCACAATTTTCAACTGTTCTATTCACCTTTCTGGTGAACGTTCTTTGCTGCTATGTGTTGCTATTCATTTGTACTTTATTCCTTGTGTTATTATTCTGCTGTTCCTGTGCCACTTCATTTTTCATTATTGAATGAGTTTTGTTTTTTTCTACAATGAGCTCTAGGCAGAAAGTGTGTGTGTGTGTGTGTGTGTGTGTGTGTGTGTGAGTGTGAGTGCGTGCGCGCGCTCACGGGCGCCTGTGTGTATCATTCTTTCTGAAACCCTATTGTTGCATTCTTAAAACTGAATCTAGGATGGCTCCTCCTGCTAATTCTGCTCTCTTAGTTCTTTGAACAGTGTTGCAATAGAAGAATATGGCGTCTGTACTTCAGAGTGTACCCCTCTCCACCAGAAAGTATAATTTTACTTTATAATTTTGCTTTCTAATATTATTGCGACTAAACTTTCTGAGTTTTTTTCTCTTCTTCTCTTCCTCCTAATCTCAACTGCTTTTAAAAGCCTTTACACCTGCTTTGAATCTATAGATAGCTGTCTACTTATTACTCTGAAGATAGAGTTTGTAAGTCACTGTGTTTTCTCCTTGTCTCTTTTTCATGATTTCTAGGAGAAGAATTTGAAAATGCTGATGTGGACAGCCAGGATCACGCTGGCTGACTTTGCATGCATATTAATCTCTTCCACTACCAATGATGATGTGGTTCAGAGGATTCTAGGTTTGAGGCCTCTCCTGTGCATAGTAGGATGTTTAGCAGCACTTCTGAGCGTCGCGATGTCTTTTTTTTTTTTTTTTAACTTTACATTCCCATTATCTAGCATAACTTAATCCATAGTAGCGATTCAATAGAAATATATTGGTGCTATGAATGACTAAGTGAAGAGAGTATCATTGAGTTTATTGTCCTTCTTGTGATCTTCATATATTAAGAAATAATATTTTGACCAACTGTATGTCTTTCCCTAGTGAAAACATACGCAGACTAACAGTATTCTAGTTTTCAGGGGAAGTTGGAGATGATCCAGTACAAGCTTTTAATTAACAGTTGAAGAAATTGACACCCAGAGAGTTTATAATTTATTCCTTATTACACAGAGATTAGTGGTAGAGCTGGGACTAACTCTCCACACATTAGGGCTCTCTCAATGATACAATGATGTATTATTTAATACAAGACTGCACATATTTAGTAAATGAACATTCCGTAGAATTAAACCTCTGAAGAACAAAACAACGTGAAATAAAACTAATATTCTGTTCTGCATTTAGGGGAATGTGAAGATAATATCATAGAAAAACATTTTGAATTAATTTGAGAAAATGTAAAGCAACTGGTTCTCTAAACATGCTAAATTATAAAGGAGGTATAAGCTTCAATGGCAAACACGGTAAACTGTCTGTAAGCTTTTCTAAGGATCTTGATTATTTGATAAAGCATAAGTCAACTTTTCATAGCACATCTAAATTTAGTGTCACTAAAGGAAATAAAAAAGTTACCTGGGAAGAACGTATATAGTAGTATAGTTTAAATGACAATGAATATATCACTGGAACATACATTAAGTTAAGAAGCTCAGTTCAAAAATATTTTTAAAACACCAAGCCCCCAAACAACCTATGGAACTTGCAGAAGTATTACTTTCTGTTATATGATGTGGAATGAGACAATTAAGCCCAGTTAGGCAGACTGGCATAGATACGACCAGGTAATATCTAGGAACTATAATATAACTCATGTAATATACACTATCCACACTTTTCTGTATTGCATTGTTGGGGATGAAGAAAAGATAAATACTTCTCTACAAATATTGACTTCTTTTTCAATTACTATGTCATAAAACCCTTTTCTGTCAACATGTTTTGTGGGAATCATTATTTAAACGTAAACCATGGAGTGTGACTACTTATTTCTCATTCATTCACTTGGTTAAAGTAGGTAGTCTGAGAAACTCATAAAGTCAGTCTTTTACTTAAAGGTGGATATGGCGCAATTCCTTACTCACAGAACTCAACACTTGTTTATAAATGATGCCATGCCTAAGAAGAGAAACTGAAAGATATTTTTTACTTACAAAGTCATTAAAGGGTTTCTGGAAAAATGAAAAGCCTAGATATCTAATCAAGAGATAGCAATTTCCAGGGTGAGGGAAAATGTTAACTTGATTAAGGAAAAATGAGAGAAAATAGTATGTACTATAAAAACATAGAAAAAAATCCATGAAAAAATAAGCTGAAAATTGTGGTCAATGTAAAGAAAAACTGCAAAAACAATGCTAAAGTTGTGAGTCTCCTGAAAGGAGGAACTGGGTTTAGGTAACTTTGTATCTTTGATGAGATAGACAGGCTGACGTTGAACAAATGTTGGGAGAAAGAATTAATACCCAATTTAGTTGTTATAGATTTTTCAGTACCACATTTTCAAAGAACAAATACATTCTAAAAGCAACCTTATTTTGAAGTTCTTTTACCTAAATAATCTACTTTTAGCGTAGAAAAGTTAGATTACAAAAAAACAAAAAAAAACAAAAATTACCCATATTTTACTATCTAGATAGAACCACTGTTAACATTCAGAAGTATTTATTTTTGTAGGCATTTTTCTTGTTGCAGCAGACTCTGCATGCATCTCAAAGGGGATGGAAGAGTTAGAGGAAACATAGGTCGTTTTGAACACACTGTCATTCATTTGTTGGGGAAGGAGGTTAGGTAGGGCTACAGGTGAAGATTTACTCTGAAGACAATGCGAAAGTTCAAGGAGAAACCACACACTATGCTGTGAGGTAGACTTCCTCAGCACCCACCGTCATGACGGCTTTCCCCTTTGGGGAGAATTTAGCCTTACTTGCACCCAATAAAAGAATAAAGATAGAGTTAGAGGTAGAGATAGAGATAGAGAGATGGAGAGAAAGAGATAGAGATAAAGAGAGAGAGAGAGAGAGCTAGAGCACACAGCTTTTCTAAAAGAATAAGGACCACTTAAATTTAAACTGCTGGTTAAACATAATAATGCTTTACAGAGAAATAAAAGAATATTCACTAGTTCCAAGCAAATCAAATTGAAAGTATCTCTTAAAACTTACTGACCTTGTTATTAATTAAAATTAAGTAAATTTTACTGAATTTCTTTGTTTTCTCCTTTCAGCAAGACTGCATCTGAAGAAAGCTTAGGATTCACATCTCACAGTGCCAGACAGTGTGGACTCAAGAATACGTGAACAAGCCCAACAAGAAAATATCAGGCATATGGCATGAAACACATTTTTATTCATTCTCCAGAGGAGGAGAAAACATTTCAACAGAATGCAAAATATTGTGCTCTAGTTTACTTGCCAAATGGCGAAAAGTATGAATTTTAGCAAGGAAATCAATGGCTACTTTGAATTGGGAAAGTTTAGAGCAATTGCTCAATAAGCAGGTGATTTAGACAGGTTAGGGGTTTGGATGTGGGAATTCAAGAAAGAGCTTTTTAGAGGCTGTCTGGTTTTTTCTTTTTACTTGCTGTCTGAAAGCTTTTGTCCTGATGAATTCCACTTCTATAGCAACCCCAGTTTCTGCAGAACATAAAGCAAGGGAGCCCGTGCTCCATTCACACACTCTGATATTCCTCTATCATCAAGAGATTTCTGGACTATGGTGTGTTCATTGTTTTATGAAACACCATAGATGGAAGCGATATTCATCTCTTTGTTTATTAGCACCTGTTCTTTCTAAGTAGAATTATGAGCATCCCCAGTGTAACTGGACAAGACTGGCAGACACAAAGTGTTAAATAACTCAGCTTGCACAAATCCTCAGGAATAAACAGTTTTAATTAGTTAACTGGAAATCCATCATCCCACAGTAAACAGACCAACTGAATCCTTGGAGTGATGTTACTTCCGGAATAATTACAACCATAATTCTCAAAAGTGAAGGGTGTGATTCAGTTTACTTTTCAACCAGACTTGCCTATATTATAGGTCAAGCACACGTGTCAAAAATGACTGTCTGCACAACAAAGCCTTCACTTATTTACCAGCTTTGTATACATGGGTAAATAGCACTCATCTCTTCCTAACCCCAGCACAGAAGAAAAGACTGCAACTCCAATAGTGAGCAGGATAGGAACAAACCCACAAGGGCACGCATGGTTCTTTATTTATTGCTCCCAGCGGGTGTCAGATGCCATAGTTCCTTTGCAACCATCAATACCCTGGGGCTTTTTAGTTCCACATCCAAGACAAGGAAGAAGGAGGATGGCGACTAACCCCAAGAGATTAGGTACCTGAATCCTATCCCAACTACCAGCAGACTCCAGCTGTGTTTAAATGGTGTTTTTTTTTGTTTTTTTTTAAAGCATTTCTGATGCTCAGTGGTTGCTGATTACTTCCAGATTTTAGTTCTACCCCAGTGGAGATTTGCTACAAAGAGTTTATCTGTTGTTGTTAAAATTGCAATTGCTACAGGAAATGTCTTCTCTTAAGCCAGTTCCCAAAACATAAACTGTTACCAGAGTTAAACAAACAAACAAACAAACTAACTAACTAAACAAAACAAAGCCTACCTACTCTTTAAAAATGTATTTGTGGGAATGTGTGGGTAAGAGCGGTGGCATTTGTTTGAGATTCTCATCATTCTCAGAAGCCGTATATATATAGACACCTGAGGTATTTGACATTTTTAGATGGGGATGAGATTTTAAAACACTCAGGTGCACTAAATACACACTTCCATGGTTCAAACTCTTGCTAAATATCTTTTAATTTACACATGCTGCTTCTGTTATTGCTGTTTCTGCTATTTTTAGAATCCTGGATTGCTGGAGATACTGCTTCTTGGAGGTCTGTTGTATCTGAAGGTTTTCCTAGAGGAATGTCCCTATGCTGAATGTCAGCCAGGGCTCTCGACTGCCCATCTGCAGCTGTCCATTCTCCTCCCAATTACACTGAATAAAGAGAGCTAAACATGTCCCCCTTTTGGAAATTGATGAGAAATTTTTTCCAGTGGGTATAGACTAATTAAGCACCACATGACAAAAAAGTCAATATTTTTCAAATATAAGACCACTTTAGTCCAGAGACAGACACTTTATGTCCCTTCAAAGAAAACAAATCCACTCAACTTATCAATGGATATTAAGTCTTAAACCACCCCCTTATGTAGGCTTAAGTCACTCTTTTTGTTGGCCATTAAAGGACAAACATTTGACTAGATCTTATTTCCTGAAGTTTGCAACATAACCATAGTCTGAATTACAAAGATAATCGGAGGTCATGTTCACACATACAATGTAATGATAAAAACGGAGGTAATTAAGTTAATTATAATCTTGCTTCTTCTGTAAGATGATCCAGATAACGGAGGGGGAAGTGTAGCCTCTTTTTCTCCATCATTGCTTCAAGGAATTGCTTCACGGGTAGATAAGACTGAAGTCAGCTAACAGCATATCTTTACAGGTCCTCATCCTTTCTTTTTATACCATAAAGCATATCACAGTGTCCACATTTAGAGGAAGCATGTTAGATATTGCCTCCCTTCAGATATCTTTGTAACAAGCCTGTCCCAATCATAGAACCTGGAAGCGATAATGTTCTGCACGAGCCCACCGCCCCTGCATAATAACTTCTCACCAAGTGCAGCCTGTGGTTTTCAGTGTTATAATGCGCGAATTGTGCAGAAAAGCATTGTAGTTCACAACATCTTATCACAAGCTCCTGTGCCGATGCCATGTACAAATACAGTCTGGCCATGGCAGTTTGTCACACTGTTCTGCCGTTTATAACTCATTGACGTCCATTCTCAGAACATGAGCCTTGCACTAAAGAAAAGGCGACTTGCTTTTAAAAAGAAATCAAGAGCAGCGATGAGGATGCATTACCCATCATTTCTTCGGGATAATCATCACATTAGTAGAAGAATAATGATGTCCATTATTATATCTATAGTGCAGACTGCATTAAGTATTGTCTCTAAACATTAAAAGGCAAGAGAATTAAAAGAAAATAAGTACGTGAACATTCGTTGAATGCTAACTATGCTCAAGTTGGGTACTTACATTTAGCATGGATTCTTAGGGCATGGGCCCTCACAGCGCTCACAGGCTGATGAAAAAGGCAAATGTAGGCACAGCTAATAATCATATGAGGCAAGTCATAAGGATAACCAAGTTCAAACTAGGGCCAGATGTTATGGGGCACAAAGGAGGGGTCCGTCATCCCAGTATAAATTATAATCGTTGCTTGTTAGTGACAGAAATCCAGATCAAACGAAGTTTGGTAAGAAAATACAAATCTGTCTCTTCACAAATTGAGAACTTTAAAGGTGAGCCTAGGGATTAATGCTAAAACAAGAACTCAAAGCCTCAATGGATCGCCTCCATCCATTCTCATTTTGCTGTTCATTCTCCCAAAACGCAACCATGGCCAAGAACTGTTTGTACCCACAGTTGCTGCTTTATGACTAGAGTAGAAAGTGACTTCTCCTTATTCTGTCTCGGAAAATGCAAGGTAAATCTCCTTCTGGCCCAGCTTGCACCACACGCCAACATTTTAGAACAAGTACCAGGAAAGGCAAGAAAGGGGTTTTTAGGAAAGACAAAGAAAATAGTT
Organism: Tadarida brasiliensis; assembly: GCA_030848825.1. Classification (NCBI taxonomy): domain Eukaryota; kingdom Metazoa; phylum Chordata; class Mammalia; order Chiroptera; family Molossidae; genus Tadarida; species Tadarida brasiliensis. Next base: position 47,496,857 of record CM061265.1, read on the forward strand.
TTCCACTACAAAGAATTTGAAGCAAATGGAAACTAGATTAGTTAAAAAACACTAGTGTAATAAAAGTCTGCATATAAAAAGGAAGGAAAATTGAAGGAAGTAGTAAGAATAATGCTGCAAAGATATTTGGGGGGCAAATTATCTAGCATGCTAAGTAAGATTTATAGTGCTTGCATGTTTTTCTTTTTTCTGTAGACCATAAAGAAACATACAATGTTTGAGGACATGATTAACTCTTTCTGGACTAAAGATTTGAGGGGGGAGGTTACATGAAGAAGGAAGGAGAAAGTAAAGAGAGGGAAGTCATGGAGAATATCAGACTAGGATTTTAGTCCTGATCTGTCATTATTTAGCTACCTGACTTTTGCTAAATAATCTATCTTAGCCTCAGTCTCCACATTTACGAGAATGGACATTAAATATCTCTTCTATCTATCCCATAACGTTACTTGAAAAGAATGAGCATGATTGCTCTAAAATAAGTTAGAAATACTAAATAAATGCTAGGTGTTATTATTTGTAATATCAGTGCCATTCAAATTTTATTTCGTTAAGGAATTCAAGACCTGTTTCAAAATTTGTCACCATGAATCATCACCACTTGTTTAAATTGCAAAATCATCCAAGTGGGACCCAAAATTAGAGAAAATAAAGTTTCACTGCAAATTAATTAAAACAACTAAATAATGTCATGTATCAATATCTCATTCTAATTGCTTAAGAAAACTAGCCATGAACAAGAGAAACAAAGTCAGTTATAATGTAGTGGAAAGATTTTGGGCTTTGGCAATAGATTTGCCTGGCATTTAGTACCTATTCTACACAACACTGATGATTCCTTGGGAATTAACTTAATCTCTCTGAGTGATAAACAAATGGAAAATAAATTTATTTCATTGGGTTATAAATTAACCTCTCAAAGCAACGTCTGAAAAACAACAATATCTTGCAAGAATTAAAAATAACAAAACATCTTAAGAAAATACCTGTTATTCAATAAATGTTAGTTGTGTTGTATCTATAGTTCATTACATTGACTTCAGCTTTCTTGGTTTAGTCCCTCATCACAAATATTAACAAATTACGATAAATAAAATAAGTATAAAAGCTATCTATCAAATTGAGAATTTCCAAAGCTCTCCATACTCTCTCAAGCAAATAATTATTATATATCTACTATATGAAGGACTCGATTCTTGTTGATCTAGGTATGCTTGTCAACAGGAAGTAAGCAAATAATTAATAGTTATTTCAGGGTGTAAGATAAATAAATGTAACAAATGGAAGAAAAGAATTTAAGGGGAGATCATCTCTTCTTCCTTTCCTCTGAAAATAAAAAACTTTCTTTATTTGTAGAAATTGTATAATCATGAAATTATAAGTAAAGTTTAGGGTTTGACTTAAACGTAACAAGTCATTAAATAAGATCACTTGTTTTTAGACAGACATGAAATCTGAGGTGCGTGCTATTTATTAGAGGTCTTAGACTGCAGTGATAAGAAAGCTAAAAGCTAACTCTAAGTAAGAAAGTTTGACCTTTTCCTTTCCACATTTCAACTTTTTTGATTCTGGTTTAACATTACATAGACAACGATTTTAAGTTATAATATTTTCCATTGTGCAGGACACATTTAAATGCTTGTATAGACAGTATTTACCGCAAAATCTGCCAGACCTTTGAACTGCTTTAGTTGTCTGATCAAATGTTGGCGATATTATAGTTTTCCATTTTTGAAAACCTTTACAGTCTTAATTGTAACTTGAAAGTTCAATGGTGCTGAATTCTAAATGATAAATAATATCTGAGGTTTTATCATTTTTTACCAAGTATATAAGGGTGGTTTTTAAAACCCCTAATGATAGGCTGTCCATCTTCAAAATACGATCCCCCTGCAATGGCTATATTGACTTATTTTATGGTCTACCACAATGTCATTCTGTGATATGTCTATTTCTATTGGGTATATAATATGATAAGGAAGAGGGAGAAATGTATAAGAATAATTACTCTGGATTAAATTTTATTTTTAAAATTTTTAATCTTTTTTCTTTACTAATTTTAGAGAGAAAGGAAAGGAGAGAATGATAGAAATGAAACATCGATGAGAGAGACCATCGATTGGCCGCCTCCTGCATGCCCTCCACTGGTGATCAGGCCCACAACCTGGGAATCGAACCGGTGACCTCTTGGTGCATGGGTTGACGCTCAACCACTGAGCCACACCAGCCGGGCCAGATTAACTTTTCATGTACTTATCATTGATGATGTTGAGGAGATAGTATTATGGGAAAGGAAAATAAAGTAAACAAAAGTAGAAAATAAAAAAAAGAACCAGGAAGAATGGAAATGGTAGGCTTCCAGAACCATGCCTTCTGATCTTCAGAAATTCAGTTCAACTTCTGAAAGAAAAGAGACTCAGTTCTCTTTCTCTCTAACCTCTCAGTCTTAAATTTTGATCACCTTTTAAATAATAAAAAGTTTGGAAGAGGTTATTTTGGAGGGACAGCACAGGAGAGACTCTTATACCTGCTCTTCATCATAGGAATCAATAAGAAGAAAAAAAGCAACTTCACAGAATTCGCAGTATGCCAGAATACCCTGAAGCTCTTTGACTTCATTGCCACGTGTAAAGTGCGGCACATAAGGAGTGTGAACTGGTATAGTTTCTAGAGGAGCTGGAAGGCAGCTGTGATGAGATGGTCCATGAGTAAATGCTGTTCTACTAGGTCTAAGATTTCAATATTCTCACTTGAAACACACTTCTTTAAGGCTTGCCAATTACTAGCATAGTAGCATGATGTTGTGAGTGTTAAATCAGCAAATACATAAAAAGTACCTTGATGAGTGCCTGCCATGTAATAAATGTGCCCATAAACTTGTTAGAGAATGCTGCCTAGACTTTGAAAGCTCAGGGCATATAGGAGCAAAGCGAAGTGAGAATGACCAACTGAGGTACAAATGCAATAATGGAGATATCAGTTCCATGAGATTAGAGAAGAAAAAAAAAAATAATGATAACCCACTAATTCTGCCAGGGTGCTCATGATGGAGATGGCCTCTATGCAAGTCTGAGTATGTATTCCAGCAGAAGGAGGTATAGACACATCCCAGACACATCCCTTGAAACTGCTTGTCAATTTGCACTTTGTGTTTGTCTGTATGCATCACCAGTTCAGACAAACTAGTTATAGGTTTATTTGTTTATTGTCAGTTTCTCCTGCTCTATTCAAAGCTCTATTGTCGGTCAGAATGCCAGGTCTATAGTAGATAAAACATTTTTATTTGATTGAAAAAAATTAATATGTTTTTTTGAATGAGTCATTTTAATAAAGTTTATTGCCTGAGATTAAAGACTAATGTTTCTCAAATATGAGGAATAAATGAATCACTTCTAAAGGGATACATTGTCTTGAACTTGTGAGATTCTCTCTGTTAGACTGAAGAGGTCCAGAAATACCAGTTTAAATACAAAGCCTTATTCCAAGCAAATATCTTTCAATTCCTTAATTATCCTGCAAAATAGGTGTTTTATGTTTATAACTACTTCAAGGCATGTGTGTGTGTGTTTAAATTATCACACGAATGAAAATACATAATTTAAAAAGTTTCATGGATTGCTCAAGAACGTGTCCTCAGACTTCTGATAGTTCACAGACATTAGTCTGGGGAACACTACTGTAGACATTTGTAATTTCGTGCTAGTAATGGTGCAAGGGGAGAAATATTTTATTCATAGTCTAAAGCAGCAATGATAGGGACCAGAGTTGATCTAAACCTCTAATATTGTTGGTAGTGACTGAGAAAACGGAATAAAGTGAGCCTGGTTTATCTAAGGTTAAGTTGATTACATGAGTTAAATAACGTGAGAAAAATGTCTTCAGTGAATAAGAGTCCTCGTCCTAACTTTATTATTATTATTTTTAAACATTATGAGAAAGAATATGTGACCAAATCATCACTGCTCTTCAAAAATTTTTTTCATCTCGCTGATATGAAAATTAACCTGGTATTTACAATTTTATGTAGCAGAGAAAACACAAAAATTAGCCAATACAGCAAAGGAATACAGAGCAGGAAAACATCTTAGATAAAATTGAAACATTATTTCAGTCATTTCTAAAAGATCTAAGGAAAGCACTTAAATAATGACAACAAAATGAACACTGAACTATAGTTACAAAGAATTTGACTAATGTTGTCTAATACCTTTTTCTATATTTGTAGATGTATAAAAGACCTTGGAACAAATTTATATTTATATAAATCCAAACTTAGTTCTGTAGACCAGAAACACAACTTACTAATGAAGAGGCAGAGGAGGAAAAAAAAGCTGGGTACTTTTAAAACAAATAGTCTCTATTAGAATTAATAAGTACTGAAAAGTTCATTTTCCTTTAAAAATTTAGCAATCCAAATAACCTTTGTATTGTTTTTGCTGTTATTATGTATTCAGAAAAGCTTAAAATATCCTATTTTACAGAATATAAAAATTTTATAGTAAGAGGAAATGCATAGAAATAAAGCAAGAATGTAATAGCAGTAATAACTAAGAGAATTAAACCTTTATATTTGCTTAACTACTACTCCCTACAACAACAGCAAGAATAAAGAGAGGGAGGCTGAGATCCAGAGTTGTTTCTTAGCTTCTCATCACATTTATTTATTCAAATATTTATTGACTGTTTACTTTTGTTTAGGCACTACAAGGTGATTTGAGGGTTACAAAGATGGATAAGATACCATCTTTGCCTTTTGAAGGAGGTGGAAGAAACATTCATATTGAAAACAAATACAAGAGAAAAGTGATATGTGGTATTATACAGGTAAAACCAAATTCTAGGTATTATACAGGTAAAATCAAATTCTAGGAAGTTCTGAGGAGCAGACCGAGGAAATCAAAAAGCCTTCATGGAGGAAGAGTACAAGACAGAGACTTTGAAGGATGAGTCCAATTTGGACCATTGGGAAAGGCATTTCAGACACAAAGCTAGGAAAATAAGGACAATAGAGGAAGATTACAGAATTTAGTATGGCTAGAATATTGACTTTATATCAGAAGATTAATGCTATTAAAACTAAAACCTTAGTCTCATGTTTCTTCATCTAGAGCATCATCTTTAATCTACCATGCTGAAATAGTTATCTAATGCTGCATAAAAAACCACCCCCAAATGCAGTGAATTGTAATAACATAACTCACTGTTCTGGAGGTTGGCCACTGAGGATTGGTTCAGAGGAGTGGTTCTTCTGGTTTGAGTCAAGCTCCAGTGATTTCGATTGGGCTTTTTCAGGACTTTGCAATCAATCAGCAGGTCAGCTAAAGACTGGCTCGTCTAGGAAAGCCCCACCCAGCTGGGATAATGCATCTCTGCTCCTGTCTCCCTCATCCCCCAGGGGCTAATGCAGGCTGTTCACATGGCAGCCGGGCAGGTTTCAAGAGACCCTGCGGAAGCCTAGGCTCCAGACTGGCAAACTGTCCTTTCTATCACAGTTTATTGGCCAAAGTAAGTCCGAAGGCCAGACAAGATTCAAGAGGTGGGAAAATAAAATGAACCACTTGATCGGAGGAGCTGCAAAGTCACATCACAGAGGCTGTGGATACGGGAAAGGATGCAGAACTGGGGCCATTTTGTAATTAGCCTACCACACGTGCAGTGGAAAAGAAAAGTTATTCTAAAATATTTGGAAAACAGTCAATTTTTCTAAGTTAGAATCTAGATTTTAATCATCAGCAAATATATGTACTCATAAACATTTAATCACAAACACAACCAGTCCACACCATTCTTTACAGAAAATTAAGCACTGTTTCTATCTGGTTTATTTTAGAGCCTTTTTTTTTTTTTTTTTTCCCCTAGTCACTGGCAGAAGCTGTAAGAAACTGGGCAAAGCACTTTATTTTTCCTTCTTCAATTCCGTGTCTTTTAGCTTATCAACTGCCATTACAATCAAGGAACATCAATTAATGCTAAATTACAAAGGGATTCTTGTGAGATTGTCTATTACAGCTGCTCTGATGCCAAAGCCATTGAAAGTGATAAATGTTTTACGCCGAATACCAAATACACTCATAATTATTTTGCCATTTACTGAAAGTGTTGCCAATCTACCTTTTATTTGAAAGAAACTGCCTATCTTGATCCACTCAAAAATAAAATCTTGTGCTCACAAGGTCTACACACAAGCCTTTTTTATGTGGGTCAAAAGGATGCTTCCCCCATGCCCATTTAATATGTTTTCTCTGAAGTTCTCTCTGCTGCCCTTCAGGCCATCCACATACTGGTGATAAGCATGTAACTTGCATAGCGAACTCCCTCCCTCCCAAGCTCACATCACAATATCCAGAGTTCAGTATGTCCCATAATAAAATGACATATTTTTATATGCTGTACACATACTGCTAAGGTATTGCTTTGTGAATAGAGCCCTACAACACAGATACAGTTTACCAGGAACTTAGCATTTAAACGACTTTCATCCTGACAATGACTGACATGTCTCGCTGAGAATATTATATATTTAGAAGATTTTTTTTGAAGACTCCGTACTTAAGAATCATGTCTCATCATATTCAGTGAACTTCTGAACTAAGTCTTAAATGTTTAAAGAAGGGTCACGAAGCCACCCTACTACAAAAGTCTGCAACTTGCACCCAACTCATATCACAGAGGAAATGCATGCACAGAATAATTTTCCCTAAGTTTTCTTCCCGTTTAAAGGGGAAAAAAAATGTCTTCTACTTTTAGCTTTGAATATTTATCACTGAGATAAGACCCTGTGCGGGAGTCTAACAAAGTAAAAGACAAACTCTAAGGGGGGAAAGTACAACACAGGCTTCACAAACTTTGTGAGAATTTCTTCAACACATGCTTCTCCATTTATACAACAGATCAAGGAAGGCTAGAATCCAATTTCAAATCAAATAACCCCATATCGATGTGTAGGGTAGTTGGCAGTGCACTCTCATCAACTCTGTGCTTGCTGGTGGGTGATGTGCACACTGTAACTTAGAGTAGCCATTTGGCAGAAAACTGCTCTAGTCAAATTGAAATAGCCTTTAGAGCCTTGGTTAGAATGGGGACCATAATGTATGCTTGTCATTTGATGAAAAATAGTGCGTTTAAATTAAGGGGAAAAAAAAAATTCTGTCGTCCAGATCCGAGCCTGCACAATGACACGAGTGTCAAGATCTTATTTAAAAGTGTTATGGTGCAGTACTGCTCGGCAGCGCGATGTGTAAGGAAACACGGGATCATGTGCTGGGGACTGAAGATTTGCTGCCTGATACCAGCCATAGGGAGCGATAAAATATGTTTCTTCCAGATAATTACTCGCTGCCCAGGGAAAGTGGCATTTCTAAATTGATATTTCAATGCAGGATAAACAGATTATGCTGTAGAGGTAAGACACGGGCTAGTTTTTGTCACGCGATTGGACTTGGGATCATTCAATGCCACTTAAAACCAATTTTTTAATGTTTTCAAAGCAGTACAGCTTGCTCCAGAGTTAAGAAAATGTACACTTAATTGGATTTAATGAAAGATTTAAACCTCAGAAAGGTTTTTTTTCTTTTTTTTTGACTTTAAAAATATTCTAAGAATATCTGTGTTAGAAAAAACTCTACAAACATATAAAAATGAAGCAATTCGTGGTATTTAGAATGTCTCAGTTTGATAGAATTATTTATCTTCCAGTTACTATGCGAAGAGATTTATATGAATCTCATTTAATTCTAAAAGCAACCCTGTGAATTACGTATTAGTATATTCACTTTATAAGGGCGATAACTAAGTGAAAGAGGTTAAGTGACTTGCCTAAGGTTTCCCACATGTGAGGCTAGACACCAAGATCAGGTATCTGACTTAAAAATCTGTGATATCTAATATGACACACTATAAAATGTTCACAATTAAAAAGATTAAGAAATACATTATAAGCTTGTTTATATACAAAGTATACTAGAAAAGGTAATATCTTTTTCCACTGTTATCCTAATACTTAGTCATGTAAAAACTCTCTACAGAACAGTGCTAGGTGTTGTAAAATCCCCAGTTTAAAAGACAGCCTAAGCCTTCAGATGCACGGACAACTGCCTTAAATTCTTCTTTTAATACATCAGTAAAGACTTGAAAGTTGGAGTTAAAATATCTAAGTCCGGCTTTATCAGCATGGAGTACAAAATATGACGCCATGTCACTCAATATTGAAAGAAACACAGTTCTGAGTCCTTCACCATTCCTCTTGCAGAAGCGTGTCTACTCTGAAGTTCCCATGCAGAGGGTGCAATGCAGAGGTTCTACCAGCTCCATAGGCCAGCCCAGAATCAGCTCCACCTTCCAGTTTACTCCTAGCCCTTACATGTGCCCCCCAAGTCCCCACTCCACCCAGAGACAACATATATAAGAGCAGACTACACTACCCACACAACACAACCATAAAAGTCTATTGTACTTCATTATACAAGTCTGGTTTCTTCTGAGGTCTCTCTCTGTGGCTTGCAGACCATCCCTTTCTCTATGTTTTCATGTGGTCTTTATTCTGTGTACGCATTCCTGGTGTTTCTCCCCATGTCCAAATCTCCTCTTCTTTAAAGAAACCCATCAGCCCAGCTGGTGTGGCTCAGTGGTTGAGTGTCAACCCATGCACCAAGAGGTCACCGGTTCCATTCCTGGTCAGGGCACATGCCCAGGTTGTGGGCCCAATTCCCAGTGGGGGGCATGCAGGAGGTGGCCAATTGATGTTCTGTCTCATCGATGTTTCTATCTCTCTCTCCCTCTCCCTTCCTCTCTAAGATCAATGAAGAAAAATAAATTTTAAAAAATAAATAAATAAACCCATCAGATTGGATTAGGGCCCACTTTAACTCTAATGGCCTCATTTGAACATAAATATCTCTTTAAAGGCCCCATTTCTGAATACCATCACATTAGGAGGCACTGGGTGTTTCTACATTTGAATTTTTTGAGTGGAAACAATACAACTCATAATAAAGTCCATTTCTTATTGTCCTTCAAGAGCACACATTGACCAAAAATAGAACCATTTTAGTTACCATACTTATCATCTGTAACATATACAAGTTGATTGAAAGCTATCTTACTTTAAATGGGTGTTTGACTTGTATGTGTGCAAATAATATCTTGATGTGTTTCCTGAAACAAAGAGAATGTGTCCAGATATAAAGAATTATTATTTTTAGGTGGCCCAGGAACTAACACCTTGGATGTCATTCTCTTGGGGGTATGTAAGGTCTTATTTCAGGTAAGACTTTAATAAAGGAACAAAATTTAGTTCTGTGATTTGCCAGTTGCTGAGTGGTTTATGGTGATATAAATGTGTGACCTTGGGCATGTCACCTTATGAGTTGAGGTCTCAATTTCCTTATCAATAATCAGAAGTTTTGGATGATAATGACATTCAAGATAATTCTAACTATAGACTTCTGTGATTTTTGACATGGGGCAAGTGATTTCTCTTTCATTGTATGTATTTTCTAAGGTCAAACCCATTTGACCTGAATTGCTGCTCAAACTTAGAGAAATAAGCTTCAAATAAAACAACCTAAAAATATACAAAATTCTCCAAAATTTAATAGTGACAATTACTTTGGCTAATTTTTAAATTATTCTGTTGGATAAAAGTAGGTTGCTCTTTAAGAAAACAAGTAATTATTCTCACATCAGTTAATTTATTCTCAAAAATCCCCAAGTACTTGTATTCAGTTATATACACATACCTTAGTGGAATTGGTGCTTTTTTCCTTATAAGCATCAAAATATAGTCATAAGCATTCACAGAAAGAATATTTTTATCCTAATACCCTACTTGACATCTTCTTACCAATCGTTTCTGCTTTTCAGAGGCAAACATCTTCAACAATCTCTGCTATTTATTCTGGTATTTACCTTAATATTTCATTGAGGAATGTTTAATACTCCTATTAATTTTATTTTCATTAGATAAATTTTTGAATGGAAAAGCGATATATATACTTGGCTACATATTTAACTATTGTAACGTTTTTCAAAGTATGCTTCATTATTTTTTTGCTGAAATTTTTAACAAACTATTTTGTCATTTCTTGATTTTTAAAAATTTTAGATATTGACTTCCTACTGTAGAAAATTTTAGCTCTATTCTCCATGTCTACAATTTAAAATTACCTTATATTTTCCATTTGTTTAGTTTGTATATTCCGGTTATTCTTTCATCCTTAAATTCCAGCACCTCCCAGTATTATTATAGTGGGAAATATTACTCACTTTTTCTAATGTTTAATTTATGCTTTTTTCTGTTATTTTTTGTTGAAACATGCAACTTAGAAACTTTCTGGAGAAATGATACATTGGGGATAAATATTTTGAAACTTTTAATGTCTCATTAATGATAAAATGACTTTATGTTAGATTGATAATTTAGATAGGTATAGAATCCTGGGATGGACATAATATTTCTTTGGAACTTTAAAAGAGTTGGCCCATCGGTTTAGCTTCTGGCAAGGCTAAAAGAGACGTTTGATGCCATTTTGATTTTCATCATTTGCATAGCTCTGTTTTATATTCTGTTAGCTTTTAGGATCTTCTTTTAATTGCCAGTACTATGAAACATCACAGCAATGTGCTTTGATGTGGTTCTTTTATCATCAACTGTACTGAGTCTGTTGAAATTGTTCGCTGTTATCCTTCTAGTCTTGAAAGTTGTCCCTAATTTTTAAAACATTATTTCCCCTTGCTGTTTTCTTTGTTCTCTTTTTGAAGTTTCCATTATTCATATGTTAATTTCCCTCTCTCTCGTTTTCTTTGACTTTACTTCCAAACCTACATTGAAACACCTGCTAACATATTTTGAATTTCAAAATTCTCATTTTGGTAGAGTCTTCCAGCACATCGGTATCTGCTGATCTTTTACTCTAGATTGCAAATTTTCAATCTCTGACATTAAGTGAGGAGGGTGAAAGGTCAGAGCATGTTTAAAATTGCCAATGTTCTTAGAGACAGGCAGAATAAAGGGGTTAGTGATCTCAATATTCAATAGTAGACCATCAATACCCCATTTTGGTAAGTTGTCTGATTTTAGTTGTGCTTTGTTTTGCAAATCAATTTAACAATAATATTGGGGCAGTGCTCACCTGGCTGAATAGGTAGAAAAGGATTAGAAGCTTATCTGCTTTTGACAGACTCCACAAAATCCTCTTATTTTCTTTAATTTCTAGCTTCTCAAGTCTCTAGAATCTTCAGTTCTTAATCATATACAAGATTCTTCTTTGCAAATGTTTATATCTTCTTGCTCTACAAGCAGTCACTTTTTTGTTTTTTCGTACTGGCAAATCAATTAGGACTTATTTACCCTCATTCTATTTTCCAAAGTTATGTTGATGTCCATTGCAGACATTGAATATTCTGCTTTCTTCTTTACTGTTTTTTTTATCCTCAGAGATTTTGATTTATTTTTTTAAATGATCAAACAACTAATGCTTTTTAACATTTTAGTAAGGTTTTAAAAGGAGCAGAGTAAACACATATTTAAGTGATCGTTAAGCATGCATTTCTTTCTGAAGATTTCCTGGAAATTATTTAAAAGATAATCCATCATAGACAAAAATATCAAAATCAGAAAAAAAACAAAAATGATGCCTTTAACTTGAATCCATCCCTTTAGCTATTAATGTTACCTTTTCTGAGACATCAAATTGCTAATAAAACATTTTTATTGACCTTTTCTAAATATTTAGAAATATCTCTTATCTTACTTTTAGTCCATTTTTTCTAAAGATATTTGACACTTTGAGTCTAACTCTTCTTTCAGTCATTCAAACCTGAAGTCCATTTCATATTACTTTTCTAGCACCCACCTACTTAAACTGCTCAAACCACAGACTTATACTGGGCTAGTATTTTATGCCTCTCTGAACAGTTGATACCTTTCTGCTATGACAGAAAGTCATACTTTCTTGTTTTCTTTGACATTCAAATTCTAGTTCTGTCTACCTTTCTGTTCCTCAAGTTTCTGCTATTTGCTGTTAACTTTTTCCCTGGGAAATTTAAATGAAAGTTTTTTTAAAGTTCTGCTCTAGGTTCTCTATTATCAATTTTATACTCTGGTCATCTAAATTACAATCTCTAAGTAGATACCTTCAAAACTCTTTATGCCTTTGCTAACCATTCACTTATGCTCTAGATCATCTTATCTACTATGGAGTTCTGATGGATGTTTTACCAGAAGCTCCATTTCAACATGTTCAGAGCAAAACCCAATGTTACAAATTTGGCCTGTGTCATCACCTATCACACTATTCTGTGTGAAATGGTTTCAAAATCGTGCCTGGTAACTGATGCCAGACATCAAGTCAGTGCACTGAGGAGATTGGCCATGTGTCATCAGCAAAGTTGACCAGGCTTGTTCCTATGAAGGTGGTTGCAGGATTCCCGAGAGCTGCAAGAAGGATTATACCCTAACACACAAACACTTTTTAATTCCCTACTTGGGTCGCATTTGCTGTTGTCCAACTATCCAAAGCAAACTACATTGCCAAACTTAGAGCTGCTATCAGAGGAGACGATGCCAGGGCATGGAGCTAGGAAAGCACAAGCAAACTGGAACTATCAATGGCAACTGTCTGCACCAACCTACAGTGTGTTTTCTTAGGCTTAATATTTTCACAATTTTTCAATTCATCCAAACCTGAAACTTTCATATTTCACCCTCTCTTAGGAACACCATGAACTTTTCTACTCCCAGTCTTAATTTATGGCATTGGATTCACATTGGTTCTTTCAAGGATGCAGCTTCATGAGGCTCACTCAGTTCTTTCATAGTCTCTGCAAGTAGATCTCAAAAATGCGCAATTTTGACTAGGTCTAAAGACTATTCTTATGTACAATAAAGTTTAAGTATCACTGCTCTAGTCTATTCATGAAAAAAAATTAAATATAACACAAGTGTGGGATTTTTAACTAAATAATCCATGTGAGAGTCATAAACTTTTAGAGGGCCTGTTGATGTGCTTCAGGAAATATGTAAATCCCTTAAGATTGTCAACAATGTAAATGGGGGTTTGTGTTAATTTTCTAGTGTCCATAATTTACATTTGGCCTAGCCTACTCATCTGTGCTCTCATTTCTCAATTAGTTTCTTACACTTAATTGTCCACCGAATCTGATCTGAATATAAACTTAGAATAATGTTGTAAAGAACTTACAGTTTTCTTTTGCTTAATTTCCCTTCTTCATGTCTTTTCCACCACCCTCCCCCTCTGGTGCTCAATAACAAAACTGTCTGATATTTGTAAGGAAATTGAAGTTGCAAAATGCTTTCACGTGCATTAACTCATTTGCTCCTCACAAACCTCTCTATAATGCATTAAATCAGTTATGTGTTCTATTTTATAGAGCAAGAAACTGGATTAATCAAGCTCTTGTTACTAGTTGGTAATAAATTCAAACAGACCTCAGGTCTCTTGACTTTGTTAGCACATGATTGCTAAACTAAGGGTCTCACTTGAGTCTTCACAAATTTGTATCTACTACAAAAGTTTTTGTTTTTCAAATATGAGAAAACACTGGAGGGAAACTAGAATGATAACATTAACACTTAGTATTTGCCCTAAACTTGAAAGAGTCCACCTTGAGGAATATGTATTGTGATCATTTACTCTGAAGGATAGTTGCTAGAAGTTATAAAGCAAGGCAATTGCAACACAGGAAAAATGCATTCAAATGTTTGGCATTAGTCCATAAAGTATGGAAAGGGATGATGTTTCTGAAGTCTGAAAGTGTCTCTGCTCTTACACTAGTATTCTGTTTATAAAGGTAAGAAAAAAATAAATTCCTACTGGTGGAAATTTCTGCATTGTATCCCAAAGTGTATGAAACACGTTATGAATTTAAATCAACTATGCAAATGATTCAAAAGGATGGTGTTCTACCCAAAGGGCTGTCAGTGAAGCTTGTAGCAGCAAGTTTGTTGGTCCCCTCTTAGCATAAGAACACTCTCCTTCCTGCCTTGAACCTAAATTTAAAATCCCTTCAGAAGCCACATTTCAATAGTTTTGTTTTTGTTTTTTCTCTAACTAGACAGCTTGGCATTTCTTGGGCTCTTGACAGGTGGACATTACATATTTGACAATCCAAAGATGAGCAATAAGTCATGTAGGAGGATAGGCACCTGGTGGATCTATTCAAGCACTCCAGTATCACCTAAACAAAGAAAAAAGTGTACATTAGTGCCAGGGAACAGCTGAGTTTCAACACTTGCTAATTTGTCTACAGTACTGAGACATTAAAACTGTCATGTTAGAAATACCACTTGTGGCTTACCATCAACAAATATTGCATCAACTGATAAATAGATAGATAAGGTAGAGATAGAATCTATTTCTTACAGGAATACAGTGCTAGTGACTCATATGGCAAGAGACTCTGGCATATAGACCATATCTGATCCAAAAAGGTGTTTTTACAGTGTTTATGAAGTTTTTCTTTAAAAATAAGCATAGCTGGAAACATAGGGACTACCTTTCCTCTACAGTGGAGCATGAGTTCTTTAGTTTGCCAGAATTCCCACCCAACCGGCCTCTCTCACTTATGTTTTCCAGGTCCCCTGTGGCTTGTTCGAGTTTTCTATCCTCATTTTAAGGTAACCAGAGATCCAAGTCCCCTAGTGATTTCTCTGCCCTCGCTCCTCTTACCTAGTTAGTAAATGGTTGCTGCGGAGTTCTCTTTGAGAATAAGAATATATAATGATTATAAGATTTTAATCACAATGTTGTTAGCAAGAGCAAAAAGTAGACAAAAGCTAAGAAAGGGCTGGTTAAAAGCATGAGGACATATCCATAAAATGGAATACTACACAATCTTAAAACGACTTTTCAGAAGAACATTTGTTAACGAGAAAAGATGTTCATGAAATACTGTTGGGTGAAAGGCTACTCTTAGTATGTGGAGTTCAGTGAGGAGCTGGGGCAGCTCGTATCCACACATAAGCACCAACTGTACATGTGTCTTCCCATCTTCGCCTTCAGTGACTTCACATTGGTAGCTTAAAGTCGGCCATGGTGAGAGTCTTTGTACCATGGAAATTGACAAATGCTACAAATCAAAGCTTTATTCATTCTTCTGTAGAGTAGGTTGTTAAAATTTTACCAGCGTACCACTGAGTGTTATTATCTAATTTTTATAAAAATTGGAATGATATATATGAACACAAGAATATGGGGGCTCTTTTTTAAGGGAGCAACAGTAGTTATTTCTAAGGGTGGGTTTTTTCCTTTATTTGATTGTCTTTTCTAGATTGTCTTCAACAGATATGTCAATTTTGTGATTTCTTAAAGCAATACAATCATTTTCAAATAAAAAGCACACCCTACATAATGAGTTTATTAAAAGGCAACTTTATACACAGCTGCTGTTTCTACATTTTATGAATGTCTCAAATGCCAACATTTCCTTGAGAATGCCTAAGATTTCATTAAGAGTTAAACATCTCAAATAAATGGACTTTTAAGCATTCCCTAGTTTTTTTTTTCTTTATTGATTTTTAGAGAGAGAGGAAGGGAATCGAACCGGTGACCTCTTGGTGCATGGGTCGACACTCAACCACTGAGCCACACCGGCCAGGCCCTAATTCTTTCAATAATGCCAAACATACAATAGATCAGCTGTAAGGAGAAGACTGGAGGATAAAAAAGAAAGCACTTCTCTTTCAACAGTGCTTGGGGTTCTGAGAGAGTCTAGTTTTAAAGAATCCTAACCCCAAATCTTCAGATAATTCTGGATCCCCTAGAAATGCTGGGATTGTCTTGGTTTTAAGGTTTGTGGAATGTAGGCAGACCAGCAGCAATGGCATTACCAGGCAGCCAAAGGTAGTCAAGAGGGGACCATGCCCATTTGGATCATTTCAGTGCTGGTTATGACCACTTGCAGACATCAGTACAGAGTTGGAGTTTAGTTTGTCTGCCACTAGACAGATAACTCAGAGCATGTTGTGTGCATGACCAAGTACCCAGACCAAAATGTAAATATGTTAGTTTTCCTTACATAATTCCTAAATATAAATATACTGCATCAAGGAAAAGTGACCACAGATGTCCTGAGAGGCCTTTAAATGCTTTTAAAGTAATATATTTGCAACTAATTTTCAATAAGTGTCAAAAAGTGTGTGTGTGTATGTGTGTGTGTGTGTAAACCTCTGCTTAGTGCTAAAAGTATGCACAAGTAGAGGGAAAATTGTATTGTTTTAAGCAAGAAGAAAGCATGGCATTTTTCTTTAGAATCTTAAATGTTAAGCCTTTTTTCCTGGTTAAGAAATGTTACTTTTTTTGAATTTTTACTTTCACTAATTTAAATCAACCTTCAGAGAATTAGCCTCAAATTCGTTATTCCTGCCGTGCTCTCTAGTGGCTGGCATAGGAGTTCACAGTCCTGTGCACTGGTGGTTATTAAACAACCTCAGGGCACTTTTGTTTGTTTGCTTGATTCTTACCTTTGGGCGAAAATTTCTTTTGGAAATTATTGTATCTTTCTGTATTCCCTATTCAGTGTTCATTGACTGTGGCTTTTTTCCTCTTGTCATAATTATCTGTAATGTTGAGTCAGTTTTGAAAGTAAGCCCAGATTTGCCCTGGAGGTGGCAGAATTTCTGTGGTGGGTAAGTGAAATGATTGCTCCATATAACTTTATAAAGTGTAAAGACCTCTGAGATGAAAGGAGCTATATAAATGTAAGGCTGTCATTTTAAATTGCCATTACCGTTCGAAATTCTCAAGAGAAGCATTACTGAAATCCGGCGTATGCACCATATTAGACTGCTTAATATCATTAAAGCATGTGCAGCAAATGAAAATACCAATTTCCTCTCATATGTAGCTCGTGTTTAAGGCTGCGTGTCCAAAGCTAGCATGTTTCACAGCTCATTCCGACCTATTAATACTCACTGAAGGGAGCAGAAGCTAACAAAGTATGAAGACAATGATGTTTCTCTAGCCTGGTGATTGCTTGCTTGTGTACGTGTGCTTGTGAAGACAGAAACAGAGTTGAGAAACTAAATGAAACGAGACACATACCAAAGGAGGTTTGAGACGACCGGCAGAGACGCCTAAAACAGAAACATATATAGCAAATCCCTGTGTGATTTATGTTTAGCTTTGGCAATAAGGAAACCAGGGGATAATGTGTATTTACAGCGGCAGCAAGGAATGGCAAAAACAGAAAAATTATCAACACAGTGAAAATGGCCTGCCCTTTCATGTGAGACCAGCTGTTCTTGTCGCCTCCGTTTGCAAGTTTGTTTTCGGAAAGGAGAATGCTTCGTATTATTGGAGCCACGCACAACCTAGCAAGATGGAAATGCCAAGAAATAAGCAAGTGAGAGCGAGGCATCAGTGGCAAATTGGAATCTAAGGCCTTTTGTGCTTGTTAAATGGTGGAATGATTATAATTGGAAAAAGTGATGTGCATTAGTTCTGAGTGACTGTACAAGAAATGACAAGCGTGTAACTTGATGATTACTTCACAACACTCTGCACTGCCTTCTAGTCTCGCAGCAGAAGTTCAGCCCTACAGCAGAGAAAGCCACCTGCTTTCTCCTCCTATTCATGAGTCTTCTCCACAGGTCACATGGAAATAACCCTGAAGTGATAAGTCTTGGTTTAGGAAGTCTGCTGCTTAAACTGGTGTAAGTCACTGTGACCAAGAATGGTGGGATGTATTTGTTCTTTTCCTTGCAAAGCATCACAATCATTGGCAAGCAAATGGACAGGATCTTGTTTTAAAGGAAATAGCATACGTTTACTTTCTCGGGGGAAGGGAGGATATGAGAAAATTTCCTAAAGTCAAGTCTAATATTCAAAAGAGTGAGAGAAAAGAGTGCGAGGGTGTCACCTTTCTCTTCACTGATAAAATAGACACCTACAAAGAATGCTGATTTTATATGAGCATCAATAATACCTCCCTGATTTTTCTGAACAAAAAATTTTAATGTATGTAGTTTTACCATATGAATTTAACTGTAAATTTAAAAATAGGAAAGTGAAAACAAAACTAATTTTCAAAACATTTCCATATTGATAAAAAGGTATTCTTTTGAGTTTTAGAACCTATAGTATAAAGAGTAACAACAACTAAAATGCATTTACTAACTAAATCATTAACTGGAGTCAATAAACACATGGAAAAGTGTCAGGATGCAGCTTTTACTTTGCTTTGTCTTGGGGACTGGTTCAAAATTGCTGTTACCCAAACTGAGATGCAAGTAGATGACATTTTCCTAAAATCCAAGACAAGTCATAATCAGTTTACTACTGATCAACACAGCTTAATATGAGGAAACCATTATTTAAGAGAGGGAAATATTACACAAGTGAGAGGAATGCAAAACGTTCTTTTATATAGTGTAATGTAAAAGTCGGGGGTTAACCAAAAGACGAGTTTAGGGCTTGTGTGATTTAGCAGTAGTCCGCTGCTGGTTTTCACTAGCTGATGTGTGTTGAAGCAGAAAAATCGAGAATGCTTTAAGGCCTATTTTGTGATCATGGGTATGTATAGTCTACTGGGGGATACTAAACAAAACCAGGAAAGCCATAGAAGTATTCTACGATCATAAAGTTACAACTTCTTTAAAAAAAAAAAATCCGTATCTTCAACAGCATAGGATCCTTACATGTTTTGCCAACATTTTGAAAGAATTTTGCCTTCTATTACTTTGAAAGGCTCAATGATATTCAGTATAGTAAAATTTTACAAGAAGGTCTTCCTGGCATAAAAGAAAGTCTTTTATTATCTCTTTTTTTGAAAAGTCATCTTCATTTAGATATATGATTTATTGTGGAAGGGTTTAATAAGAGAGCTCTTTTCTTTTTTGAACATCTATTAGTAGGATGAAGTGAAGATAGTTACAATGGAGAATATATTATCAAGACCACAGTGCAGGTAATATCCTGCATATTGAGTCTAATTACCCATTTAAGTTAAAGTAAGAGTTGTTAAGAATATGGAGACTTGCACTCTAATGATTAGTGATGAGAATCACCTAGATAATGAAATTAGTATTGAGAAACATATTTTTAGGCAGAATGATTATCCTGGGAGATTGATTAAAGGGATAATTGAAGAACAATGTAACCTTTTTCATAGTTATCAGGTTGAACTTGCTTAAGGTAATTTATCATAATAGTGTAGCTATGCCAAATCATAAAAGGATTGGTCACTGCTTAAAAAGATGTTTATTATATATTAATCCAGACATGTTGTCATACCAATGAAATATCCTCAATAAAAATGTGGAGGATGATAAGTGTAGTGGAACAATATCTCAAGCTATCTCAATAACTCTTGAGAAGCAGCTGAAAGGAGTCTGTAACATAAAGAAAGAAGGTTGCTAAAAAGTACTCACAGTTTAATGGCTCTGCCTGTAGTAACAATGGAAGAAACTACTGCTTCAGTCTACGTAAAATGTTAACAAAGATTGCATGACAATTTCCTTCTTTGTAAAGAACACAAAAATCAAAGTCTTCCAATCACTCAAGACTATGGATTGAGAGAGGCATTAATTAACTAATTGAAAATGGAATATAAAATACAGCAAGATATCTATCACAATACTTTGTATTTCCTTGTACCTTCTCCTCCTGGGCCTTCTTGCCACTTCCATTTTTTAATACTTGAATTATTATCCTTTTTTTCTCTTTAAAACACTTTTTGAAATTAATATATACTAAAATTAACTTTTTTATTTTAATTAATAGGCTTTATTTCTAAAAACTTTTAGATGTACAGAAAAATGGAACAGAATGTCTAAAGAATTCCCATATATTCCCCCTGCTTCCCGCCCCAAGTTTTCTCTATTCCTAATATCTTGAATCAGTGTGGTGGTACATTTGTTACAGTTGATGAGCTAATACTAATGCATTATTACTATTATTCACAAATGCATAATGTCTTATATCTACTTTGTTAGAAGCTTTCAAACTTTGCTTTTAAAAAGATGAATAGGTGGAGCACAGGGGATTTTTAGGGGAGTGAAACGATTGTGTATGATACTGTAACAGTGGATACATGACATTATGCAATGTTAAAGTGGGAAGGAAACCTGACAACCAGCTGGTCTGGTGTTTGTCAATGAGGGGCACACATCAGAGTCTCCTGGGAACCTTTTAAAAATACATAACTCAGTTCTACTCTCTGAGGCTCTGATTCAGAGAACCTAGCAGTGGGCCTTGTAGTACGTCTGGTAACAGATGTTAAAGCTAGTGGCATATTTGAGGTGCAGCCTCAATTGAGAGACTCATTTTTCAGTAATACAGAGAAGCGACCAGAGTTAGGACCTTAACCTCCTCATTTTGAAGTTTTTGCCACTTTCCGATTTTTACTGAGACACCCTGTGTTGAATATGTACAAAAATTACATTCATGGTACAAAGATTCTTATTTTTATTTTTTAACACCTTTTGATCATGCAATTTTAGAATTAGAAACCTCTGAAAAACCGTTTATTAGAGCAAACAGCCAAAGAGAAGAGAGGAGGAAAAAGAACTTGAGTAGCCCAAATAGATGATATAAATTCTTGGCAGTAAGTTCGTGCAGATTTCCCATAAGACTCCTCCAGGCTTTTGGTCACTTTAGTGACTTTTTAATTAGACCCAGTTTGGGAAGAAATAAGACACACAATTGACTGGTTTGGAAACATTTGTTTGTGGATTGAGGGAGTGGAGGAAAAATGGTTCTTTACCCTTTCAACAAAAGCTAATGTAATTATCCGTATTAATTAATGCCCATAATGCCTTTCTTATTTTAACTAGGGAAGGACTAAACAATTCTTTCCTGAATAGATCATTATCACCTGTATCTGAGTATGTAAAGCGACTTAAAATATAAAGGACTTTTCATGCCAGACCAAATTCCCTAGTCTCTTTTTGGCTTTCAGTCGTCCCTGCCTCTGAGAAATAAGGTATAAAAGTAGCTAAGAGTCTGTTCATTCCTCTGAAGCCAGAGGTAGAGCAGTTCGGAAGACATTTTGTTTCATCTCTTTTTCAAGTCCTTTAAACATGTTTCAGGAGAGAGTAGCTAATAATAAGATAGGTAGGTGGATGGCGGGGAGTTAACTAAAACGTTCAGAATAGCTCTGAGTACAATCACATTTAAAAATAGAGAGAACAGGCCAGGAACAAAAGCCTACTAACTCAGTATATCTAGTTCAGATGTAGCCAATGTCCCTATTTAGCATCTTCAAGTTGCTCACACTTTCCTCACCAACCTAAGAATGTGCCTCCAGCCCTGGAGAGCCTGCCAAGTCCAAGGACATGGGAATGTGAATTATCAAACCAGCTGGGGATGAAAGGTGCTGAAATCATCTTTTTAGAATATTGCCAAAAAACAGCTTGAGTTTGTAGGGTGCTAATTGCTGAAATATGTTTTAGCTTCCGAATGCATTCTGAGCTTATGACCCACTAGCCAAAAGGTAAGAAGGATGTTGTAAAAGAGAAAAATAAGAGCAGTAAGAGGGAGCAGTATAAGAAAGTGTTTTGCCCAAGGCCTCCTAGAAAGGTACATTATATTAACGGAAGTATATTTTATATGTGCCATATGGCTATACAATTAGATTTGACCACTAAAGTAATTCAGTCCTCAGTTGTCTTTTCCGAACAGAAATAGGCTAGCCATGGTCTTGAAAGTGAGCCCATGTTCATAGCTAATTTGAATTCACTGTATTTCTTATTTAACTTTCTGAAAAGTTATATGCCTGTTACCTAATTTCAGCCTCACAATAATTTGTCAGAGCAAGTAAAGGTCTCTTGTGTTTTTCTGTAGAAGCAACTGAGGCACACAGAACCAGAATGAGTTGCCTTAAAATCTTATCTTTTATTAGGGGTACAATTAAGTCTCTGCTGAAATTTCTGGCCCTGCTGTGAGAAGATTCCACTCCACCCCACCACCACTAGCCTTAAAAGTCCCCTGAATATGTTACAAAACTTACAGAAGACTATTTTGATTTTTTTTTTTTGAAAGAAAGCTTTTAGTTAAATTGTGTGTTTTTTTCTGAAGTAGTTATCAGATGGCCCTGTAAGAAAACAGTTGTACCAGATAAGTGTCCCTTTCAGCATTATGAATTAGCACCAGGGAGGGATTTGCAGACTGAATTATCCAGACTTACTGTGGACACATAGAGGCGCTCACTAAATATATGAATTAATGTTCAGCTGTGGGTTTCACAGATACAAATCTAAACATTACCAATAATTACCAAATGTTACTAAATGCCTTATTTTCTGTTTAAGTTATTGGAGAAGTTATATTTTTATATGTGACATTTCTTTATAACACTTTGTTTTACAACTTCTTGAGCATTTTTTCACAAACAAGATATGCTACTTGGACTTCATTTTGTAAAAAAAAAAAACAAAAAACTCTTTTCCAAAAGAAAACTTTATATCTAATCAGTTAAAATAATATATTATTGCATGGAACCAACTTACTACTGAGAATAATTATTACATTTGTATTTGGAAAATTTCTCTTCTTTATTGATTTTAGAGAGAGAGGAAGGGAGAGGGAGAGAGAGACAGAAACATCGATGAGAGAGAACATCGATTGGCTGCCTCTTGCATGCCCCCCACTGGGGATTTGGCCCACAACTTGGGCATGTGCCCTGACCAGGAATCAAACTGGTGACCTCTTGGTGCATGGGTCGACACTCAACCACTGAGCCACACCAACTGGGCTTAAATTTATATTCTTAAGTTCTGTGTTTAAATTTCATTCTAAAGATAGAGACTCTGATCCAGCTAAAAAATATAGGAAAAGATACCTGGTTGAGATGTCTCTATATGTCCACTCTTTGATCCATTCTTTCTGCTCCAAATATATAACAATGACAGGTAAATTTTGCAAAGAGAAAACCAAATCTATGTCTGTGCTTGAAAAGAAGAAAAAACATTTCTGTGGAGGCAATGGAATAGAAATGTAAAATGGTGAACGGAGTTAAAGTTGGAGACCTACTGAACCCAGGAGTTGGGCTACTGAGGAATAAAGTGGATAAATAGTGTTCCATGTAAGATAGTAAGACAGGAAATGGGATCTAACTCACTGCTTGAAACCAAGGACTTGGGTAGGAACTCAAAATCTCCACACGTGAAATAAAGATGGAGAAGGAAAAGGAACTCTTGCTACTCACCTCCTGGGGAAGTAGGAGGACATAGATAAAGTTTCAAGATCAAGAATGAACAAAACTGTGCACTGTCTCCTTGAATATAGCTTATATATTCTCAACATACACCAGGCTAATGTAAGCATCATTAAAAGACTTGGTTCTGGATCAGCAATCCAGGGAGTTGTGGGCGTCAATCAGAAAACCACTAGAAATGGAGATAGAAGAGGATACAAAGAGTTTGAAGAAGAAAACAAGAAATCAAAGTCAACAAAATAGTTTCCACTCAAAACGAATCTAAAAAAAAAGTCTCAAACACATTTAAGGCTAAGAAATAGAGTAAAAAAATACAAAATGATAGATCACAAACTTTGGGATATTGATCCTTGGACCAAAAGTATTAACATCCCCTGGGAGCTTGTTAGAAATGCAGAATCTCAGACCTCATTCCAGACCTGCCAAATCAAACCCACATTTTAATATAACTATCAGGTAACTCATATGTACATTTTGTGGGAAAAACACTGCTGAAAAACAATGTATTTACAGAATTGTCTGATATATCTTAACATAAACATGATCAAATTGCTCTCAGAGATGAAGGAAATAAGTTTCTTTTTTTTTTTTTTTAAAAAGCAACAAATTAAGAAACCCAAAGACACAGACATGATGTAGTATTTGGTGAACATGAAAAGGAACCAATCCAAAGTCTTGAAAATGAGAATTATAGTCATGGTGGGGGTGGGGGTCAGAAGCTAGTATATTTTGGACAGAGGTGAAAAGAAAATTAATGAATTAAAATATTGGCTTAAGTATTTATGCAGAACCAAGCCTGAGAGAAAGAGACAAAAAGAACGAGACATTGAAAAACAAAGAATAGATCGAAAAGCACCAATATATAGCCAGTTATACCAATGGAGTTCTAAATGAGACTGAAAGAAATGGTTCAGTGATATCTTTTGAAGCCATATTTATAGGTAATTTTTTAGAGTTGAAAAAAAAAGAGTTATGTTAGGAATACACCCTGAGTACCAAGCAAGGCAAATAAAATAAATTTACATTTAGAAACATTGATGTTAATGTGAAGAATATCAATGATAAAGAGAAAATCTTACAAAAACACCGAAGAAAAAAGAGAGAGGACTCAAATAGCAATAATAATTGGACTAGCACATGTGTACTATCAGCAACAATAGATGACAGAAGACAAAGAAGTGATACCTTCCATGTGCTGAGGTAAGATAGCTGATACCAGCTGCAGAGAATAGCAGTATTGTTCTCATACTCCGTCTTTCTTTGTAACCACAACCTGTGCCATGTAAATTTGCAATTTGCCTCAGTAAACAGGTGGAGTGTGTTTCCTTGGTTCTTGACGCTGTGTACAGCCATATGATTTATTTTGCCCAGTAGATCAAGTTGGAGGTGACGGCATACTAATTCTAAGGCTGGCTTTCAGGCGACCCTGCATGCTTGAGGTGTTTCTGACATCTTCATGGGAAAGACATGCTCAGGCTCTCCTGCTGGCCACATAGGGTGGGTGAGTGTATGAAATACATGGATGGTGAGTGTTTTCTCCCGGTGCAAGGGAGGATCAGGGGACAGAGAGTCATCTTTGACTCTACTTAAATGGACTTTTCCCAAGGGAAAAACAAGCCTAGAGAAAGAGTTTTAATAAACTCTGTGTGTGTGTGTGTGTGTGTGTGTGTGTGTACACGTGTGTGCTCTGTGTGGCTGACAATGAAAGGAGATGAAAAGCAACAACAACAAAACTTATTTCTAATATCTCTTTGAGTCTTGCTTTTTCAATCACCTAACTTTAATATGTTAATCTGTTTGGCAGGGTTGTCTAAAAGGAGAGGTGAGTTTTTGGAGTAAGGTTGCAGAAGTGCAGGTGTCTGGGTTGTCTGTAGAGAGGAAGCAGTCAGTAGTAGGAAAGTCTGAGGAATTGAGAACAAGGGTGCTCAGGACTCCAGTACCCAGTGATTTCTGGTATTGTACTGCAATATAACCCTATGCCATATACCCAGACATTAAGGAAAATTCTCCTTCTACTCCAGTCTTATTTTCCTAACAGAGTTAAAGAATTACAAATGAACTGTGATGCGCCTTTCAATGAGCACCACCTGGAGAGCAAGGATCAGCTACAGGAGGTGAGAACTAAGCAATGTCTAGAATACAGTGGAAGCAAGAATTCAAAGATCAAGGTGACTAAAAAACTAAGACTCAGAAAATTAGTGCTTTTAGAAATTATTAATAGGGAGTAATTATCAGGTTTTCTGCATGTATAGGATGAAAGCTGGAGTATTTGTATCATAAACTATAGAAAGACCAAACTCAGAAAACTAAAAAATAAATTTAGGCATATCAAATTGACTAACACCTCTATTAGATATATAGAAAATATCTTTAAAAAATTATTAGTAAATAGATTAGTAGGAGTATATTTTAATTAATCACATTCTAAACAAAATGTATGTTAATTAAAGGCTGACACAGATGCCCAAAATATACCTTATGCTATTTAATATTTATTCTTTCAGTCAGGAGAAAATCAAGGCAAAATCACTGAGTGATAAGGTGCTTATTTTTTTCTTATGCCTTCAATAGTGTTTTGGCTGCTGTGTAATCTTTATGAGACTCAGAGATGCTAAGTGAAGCTAGTTTTCAAGTGTCACTCTTGGCAAGTGAGATATTCCTTTTATAAAAATATCTGCTGAGCTTTGACACTTAGACTGAAGTGCATGTCCACATATCTGCTATAATGTGAATATGTCTTTGTTCATTTTGACTCACAGATCCTTCAGTCAACAAAAGGGCTTTACAGATGAGCAATTCAAGACTGGTATGTAAAGCTGTCTTTCTCCAAGGACCACTGATCATCTTACCTTGAGAAACTAGTATCCCAGATGCTGCTATTTAGTTTCCAGATCTCTAGAGAATGTTATGCATTGTCATTCTGTGAGGAGAAGAATGTTTACTGGAGACCAGAAATAACACCTAGAATTTGCTTCACTAGCCAGTGACTCACAGGACAGCCATCTCTTTTCTCCATCTATTATCAATATCTACAAAGTATCAGAAAACTTTCTTTGGAGGAATTTTATGAAACTCTACATTTTGAGCTAATCTTGGCCACTTTGTTATTGATGATGATGTTTGTTTATATATAAATATATATATATATAACTGTAAATTCTCCATTCAGGTTCTTATACAACACTGTTTTTTAGTAATAAAAGTAATTTCAAAGCAAAAGTCTATATTTATGGTTATGACTCAATGGTCACATCATGACACATCAGAATATTTTTAATGTTGTTTTCATACTTGGTTAGACCAAAATGATATTTATGAACAGATACACATTTATGTTTTCCTCTTGGCATTTTTCTGGCAAGTCCCAAATGTTAAAAGAAATTTAGAAGGTTGGCAAATTGCTAAAACAGTGATGACTCTGGCTGCAAGGCAACATCCAGAAATATTTTTGTAAATACCAGGAAGTCTCCCAAACAAGTGTGTGCTCAGGATCCTAGCTAAGGTGTCTATTCCCCAAGCAACATAGGCCATCAAGAAAACAACCTGCATTTTCAGACATAATAGTAAGGGAGAAGTTATACCTGTCGCTGAGAACTCACTCTCTTGCATTGCATGTCGAAAACTACCTTTCTTCAATTTACAGGTGCCCCAGCCTAATTCAACAGGTCAAAGGTTCTAATTTCTAATTTGCTAAGCAATTTATCACATATTACCTACACCCTCTCAAGTCAGATCAAATGCTACCACCAAATCATGGCAATGAATCCAGATGTGAGGAACTTTGTGATTAATTCACTGAAAGGATTTGTTGTTAAAGATTAGAAATATGCCTTCAATTTAAAACATAAGGTTTGTATTCTATTATGTAATTATTGAAATAATGTTTGTATCAAATATGTAAAAAGGAACAGGGCAAAGCCTAAAATGTATTTTCTAAAGAAACTAAGATTAAATTAAAAGTTATTTAGAATTCATATTCAGATAAGAAACCTCTCAGGTTATGCATAGAGGCATTTGGGAGTACTTAGAAATTTTGCACAATCTTTTGCAAAAGAAATGTGCTCTGAAATAATAAACCATACGTCTATATTTACTAAATAGATAATTCTTCTTTATCTGAACTGTTTAAGGGGACAAAAGGCAGAAAGAGAATAAATTATTTTCCAACTGTTTGCTCAGCAAGAAGCCCTGATACCTAAAGATTGCTATTCTGGAATCAGGAAGCTTGGGTAGCCATCCCTGCTCTGCCTGTTATTAATGACTTAATTTTATAAGCTCAGCATCCTTACCAACACAAGTGGCATATTATACAATGGTGATAATCATGGTCACTGCCTCACAAATGTGGAGATTAAATGATTACTACATTGATTGCTATTTTTATTACCCTCAATAACAATATTTATGGTAAAAATGATAATATTCCAAACCCCTACAGCAAAGTAATGATAGCACCACATAGAAATATTGAAAAATCATGAGAATCTGGAAACTGGATATTGTAATATGTAAGAGAGATGGTAAAGTGTTAATTAGGACTCCTAGCAAATATATGGCTATTTGTTAATGATAGAAACTCATCAAATGCTAAAAGTGTAAGTTCTTCCTGAATTTCTCTGCAAAGCCATTTAGTATAATGACATTAGGGTTATTTTTGAAAATAGATCTGGATTTAAATTCTGACTTTTCCTGTTGTTTTATTTGCATAAGCAACTGTGTCTTTGTTTTGTTATCTATAAATGGGAAATATAAACCTGCTTTGTTGAGCTGCTATAAGGATTAGATAAATATTAAAACTCTTAATACAGTGCCTATTCAAGGTAGAAAATGAAACAAAGTTAGTAGTAGTTATTATTATCCCTGCTACTAATATTATTGTTATTGATGAAAATGACCCAAAACTATTTATTTCATCATAAGTATCACATCCTTTAAGAAGTACAAATTGGTTGCTAGACTGATAGACCTCAAAGGGAAGTGGGAGAGGGAGGGCGGGATGAGATAAACCAAAGAACTTCTATGCATATATGCGTAAACAATGGACACCGGCAATAGTGTGGGGAAGGCAGGAGGGGGGTGGGATTGGGGAGGAGGGAGTCAATGAAGAAAAAAAGGGGGGACATCTGTAATACATTCAACAATAAAGATGAGTTAAAAAATAAAAATAGTAAGTATTACATTATAAGCATTAAACCTATTTTTACAGTCAGCTTATTTCAGTGGCAACAGACATTCATGCATCCATTAAACAGATTCTATTGAACACGCACTATGTGCCCAGCATGTGCGGGCAAACAAGAATGGCCTCAGTCCATGCTCTTATGGTGCTTTGAAACGTGTGAAGAGATTTAAAAACATGCAGGATACTGCACACCTACGACAGCGGTGATGTGCGCTACCCTTGCGGAAGTGGACGTGCCATGGGAGCGCCTCACCCAAATTTGTGGGAAAAGCTGAGTTTAGCTATTGGAATGAGAATTACCCAAGGAAAGAGAAGGCTACAATTTTTTTAGGAACAACACCGAGAAGGCTCAGAAGCCAAATAG
The DNA here is from genome assembly GCA_030848825.1 of Tadarida brasiliensis. Classification (NCBI taxonomy): domain Eukaryota; kingdom Metazoa; phylum Chordata; class Mammalia; order Chiroptera; family Molossidae; genus Tadarida; species Tadarida brasiliensis. The sequence continues at coordinate 47,525,575 of CM061265.1, forward strand.
AATGTTATACTTTGAAGTAACAGAAAAAAGACGTGTGTTCATATTTGTGCAGTGCGGAAAAGTGAGAATAAGTGAGACTAGAGAGATAATGTTGAGCTCGATTTCCAGGGCCTTGTAAGTCCTAAGAAACTGGAATTTTTTCTTAAGAGTAATGTACAAAGAATGAATTAGAATCAGAACTACCATATTATCCAGCAATCCCACATCTGGGTATCTATGTGAAAGAACTGAAATCAGAATCTCAAAGAGATACTCATATTAGCGCATCAGTGTTGATAGCGGCACTACTCACATAGCCCAGATGTGGAAACCACCGAAATACCCATCGACAGATGTATGGGGAAAGAAAACGTGGTATATACATAACACGGAATATTATTTAATCTTCAAAAAAAGAGAAAATTCTGCAATAGGCAACATGGATGAAAATTGAAGACGTTATGCTAAGTGAAACAAGCAAGTCACAGAAAAGCAAATACTGCATGATTCCATTTATATGAGCTATATAAAATAGTCAAATTCACAGAATCAAAGAGTAGAATGGCGCTTGCCAGGGACTGTGGGGAGGAGGAAATGAGGACTCGTTAATCAACGGGCATAAAGTTTCAGTTAAGCAAGATGAATAAACATGAAATGTCTTCTGTACAACAGTGTACCTATAGTCAAAAATATTGTATTGTCCACTTAAATTTTGTTAAGGTGGTAGATCTCACATTAAGTGTACTTAGAAAAATAATTTTTTTAAAAGAACAAACAGCGTTCAATGTTTAATCATGTTTTTGACAAAACCTTTTCTAACGCACATTTCATAAATCTAGAGAAGCTTATACAATACCCAAGGTTTGAAATCTCCTTCCATGTGAGAGGCAGTGACACGCAGGCCATCAGAACTTGTCACTTCCAAGCCTTTCTGCTCTACACAATACAATGTTTACTCCGAAAAAAACATTTTTAATACCAAGGTGTGCCAGTGGCTTTTCTAATGGGTTAATGGTACCTTCTGTCTCCTCAGATGGAATGTATCAGAAATGAGATGTTTCCTTTTGTGAGATAGGCTATCAGCCGAACAGGGATAACACTCTTCAGTCCGAAGCCACTCAAATGGTGACACCAAGCTTGAGCACAAACAAATGCCGACCTCTGTCTTGGTTCTAAAACGCTGCCTCCTTTCTCCTCAGCCAATAAAGCAATATTTTTATTGCCTCAGTAACCCATGATAGAGTTCAGTGAGAAAAAGTAATTCTGCAGCAAATTCTGCAGGCAAGAAATTGAAGAAAATGGGAGGTCCTGTCCATTAGATCATTTTAAGTCCAGGATAAAAGAAAACTGTGAGTTTAAGAAGAAATAGAGAATTGGACCAAACTCATTCTGGATTGTAACTTTTTAAAAGTCCCACTTTCTGCTGATTCAGTTGAATGAAGCTTTTTGCCCTTTGTCTTCTACTCTTTTCAGTTCTTATTTTTTTACTGTCACTCTATTCTACACACTCTGACCACTTAGAGCTCATATTTTGCAATCATCACTGGTTTTACAGAGAAAAAAAAAAACCAACAGACTTACCATTAGCAGCTTGAATAATTGATAAAAGGAACTTGAAATTTTGTTTTCTGAGAACTTGTAAACACAAAGTTTTCCAACGAATACAATTCAAATCTTATAAACTTTGCTATTTGTTTGGCATTCACACTAATCAGCTTATCTTAACTTAAATTTTGTTTTACATCTATTAGCCCTTTCAATCTCTTAAATATTTCCTATAAATTGTTAATATTCTCCCTGAGGCTTTAGGTTCTGTTCCAGGAATCATAGATTCAAAGTAAGTCATGAAAGCATTTGTTAATTCAATAAGGGTATTTTCAGTAGGAAATAATGAGAGATCCCTGAAGTACCATAAAATGTTACATTTAGATTTAATGTCAATACCTGCACTGTCTGAACTCTATCGCAGCAGATAACTCTTCCTAACCAAAGAGCTGTTCCCTCGTGTATTGAGGATGATGCCTAGGGAAAGAGAGGTATGTGATAGAGAAAAGACAGAGTCAGCTCATGAAAGATGTTCTTTCTTTTAGTAGCTCCTGCTTTGTAGTGCAATTGACTTTAGATTCATAATACTGGTACTCAGATTCCTCAAAGTCTTTAGTAAATTTTCTTATTTGGACTCTTTTAAGGCTAATACTTATACTTCCCTTGTGAGTTTTTCTTTTTTGGGTCTATTCTCTTTAACAATAATTTTAAAACCATTTTTATTAACTTAATGAATACAAACAATGAATTGCATCATACATCATAAATTCATGCATTCACAGATTGTAACTTTATAGTCCAACAACAACAACAAAAAAACAAAAGAGAGAGAGAGAAAGGGTTAAACAAGAAAACACAATTCAAACTGATTAACTTAACACATTCAAGAATATGCTGACAATATTATAATATTTAGATAATTAACTTGTGGTAATTGATCCAATTAAGACTTGCTCATAAATTAAATAATTCCAATAATGTTGTAAAACCAAAATAGTTTTAAAAAATTATTTCAACTCTTCTTTTTATGGGCCCCAGCACGCTTCCGCTGTGCAACTCTGCAACTTTTTTTTTTTTATCCTCACCCAAGGACATTTCTCCATTTTTTGTTCAGATAGAGTGGGAGGAAGAGAGAGACATCGACGTGAAAGGGACACATAGAGTGACTGCCTCCCGCACGACCAACCGGGGCCGGGGACAAACTGCAACCGAGGTACGTGCCCCTAGTGGGAACCGAATCTGGGTCTCTGTGGACCACAAGCTGATGCTCTAACCGCTGAGCCAAACCGGCCAGGGCTTCAACTCATCTTTTTAAAAAAATATGTTTATATTGATTTTTTTAGAGAGAGAGGAAGGGATAAGAGAGATAGAAACATCGATGTGAGAGAGAAACATCGATCGGCTGCCTCCTGCACAACCCCACCAGGGATAGAGCCCGCAACTTGGGCATGTGCCCTGACCGGGAATCAAACCAGGATCTCTCAGTCCATGGGACGACGCTCAAGCAACTGAGCCACACCAGTTGGGCTCAACTCTTCTTTAAGAAGATTTTGCTTCCCCCACCTTGTCTATTATGAAATTCTGACAACATAACATGGCTTTCTCTCTTTGAATTTATCACACATAGGCATTTTTCACTTAAGTAAACTAGATTTGGTGATATTAGGTCCTCAGGACGTGTACTGATTTGGACAGATACACACACAATCTATATAAACTATGAAAGAAAGAGAATTAAAAGACCAGATTGCTCATACTTACAGCAAGCAGGGAGAAAAAGAAAGAAAGCAGATGTGAGACACAGACGTGAGAACACAGTGTTGCTATCAGTAACTCAGGTCAGGACTATCCATGAAGATCAAGTGCAATGAATTTCACTTCTAAATTATATTCTGACATAGCATGTACATACATGACAAGAACATTTAAAAATAACTCGGATGGAATTTTCTTTCTTTTTTGTTAGGTGGAATCTATGTTGTTATCAAAAAGTGAATGGGTTCATAGCCGTATGAGCAAAATTTGGTGTTTGGGTTCTTGTGTGCTCATTTGGTGTGACTACACATCTATTTGTTATCTTCAGCTGTCATATTCACACTGTCAGAGTATAAATTGAAATTGTGGAAGAAGCTCAAACAAAACAAAAAGGAGAAGAGGGAAAAGGAAGAGAAAGAGCTAAAACTTTTTTTTGTATTTGTTTTCACACAGAGTTCTAAGTTGGTAGTAATGAAATATGTCCTTCCATGTCTTAGTTTACATTTAAGACTGTTATTTCCCAAATATCACAACTTCTATATTTAAAAAGAAATAACTATGACTTATCAGTCTTTGGAAATCAGTTACCTATTCATAGTCTGGAATATAAAGTAACTCTATGAAAATTGACTGCCCAACGTCAAAGCAGACAGGAAACCAGAAAGAGGTCATAATATGTTGGGAGCATGAAGGTAGTCTGCAATCCACCAACAACCTGACTATATGATTTCTTTGCACTTTAGGAATCTAAATTGTCAGACTAATTTGTATATGTAAAACATTCAGTTTTCTTTTGCTTCTTTAAGCTGACCTCAGTCTCTCTCAAATTGTTTTGACAAAATCTTTCTAATCTTTGCTCTCACCATTTGCTTACAGTAAGGCCATCTGCTCTGTCCTCTCTGTGAGGCATGTCAATGTTCCTTCATATTATTTTTGTACCAGTGACAAGGTGCATAACTACCTGACTTTGTATTGCCCATTTTGGTTTTGAAATAACCATTATTAAGAGGAAAGGTTAGGCAGTGCACAATAAAATATTTCAAAAGTAGTAAACCAGGGAATAGCTTACAATACAGTTATTTAGTACACCTCATTTCACCTTTCCAAACCAAACGTACATTCTCTTATCTAAAACACTTGGACTGAATGTGTTTCATAATAAAGATTCCCCCTTTTTTAAAATTTTGGAAAGTAGTATGGTGCATTCACTACATATTAGGGACTACTTACAGTGGGTTCTAGGACAATGCTCTACAATCAAGTACATTAATATAACTAAAACAAAATAATTGAGTAATCACACTAAGTGGAATAAAGACTATAAATAGCCACGTGACTGCTCTGGTCAGGCATTGCTGCCAAATGAGTTAATTTTTTGGCTTGCAGTGCTTTTGGATACCAGATTGTGGATAATGAATGGTGGATCCATAATTCTTTTTCCTCTAGATATTTGAAAGTAATTCTTTCATGATAGCTGCACATATAAATACAACATTACTAAGAAAAGAAACCCAAGATGTGTTGGCTGGATTCCTTAACACTTATTTACTTAAATCTTCTATTTGAGCTGAAGTTATTTACTCAGAAAAAGAAAATGTTTTTTGATAACTCTTCAAGTGGTTTAAAGATTGCAATACAGGTACCAGAGCAACAATCCTCAACTTCTTCTCGAGACTGGACTAATTGAAGTGACATTGAGCTCCAGGAGATTGGACTGAAAAACATATTTACTAACACACTTATGAAATTGTACAACATTAAAGAAAATGTTCATAGATGCTTAAGAAAACAGCCCTTTCCATAGAAAGAAAAGAAAGATCCTTTAGACAATGATCTATCTAGAATAGTTATATTTGGTTTATAACATACTTAAGGGAACAAGACCCCTATATTTATGATACAATGAACATTCTAGAATCATGTGTCCTGACAGTGAGAGACCATAATTGTCACTTTCATTAATTCCAAGGTTTTCCTGATTCCTTACAGCACCCACGCCCACCTTCCAGAATGGATTCACAGCATACCTTACGTTCAAAATGGTGGCTGAGTGGTTAGTCTACTATTTTCACTTATAAGTTTCTATATTTATTGACTTTACATATGGTTAAAGTGTCTTATTTAAGAGAAATATACCGTTGACTATAACAGAGTAATTACACAGTCATTGCTTCAATCTGGCTATATAAATCATTGTGATTTAACCTACAGTAGTAATAAAAATAAATGATATTGTTTTTGGTTCATTACTGCTGATCTAATAAAATGTAATGAATTAAGAAATTTCCTGAGTGAAACAGACTCATAAAAATAACAATTTACTAATGGTGCTATAATACCCGATGTGAATGAATAAAGAAAAAATAAGCATTTTAATAAAAAAATCTATCTTTAAGAAAATGTCTTCCCCATTTCTTTTATCTGCAGTCTTCTAGAGCAAATGTATGTTTTGATGGCATCCATAGATTTCATTACCAGGAACTATAGTCTCAGAATGATTGCTTGTTTATATAAAAATGTTGATAAAATTCCAGGAACTCATAAGTTTCTGGGTAGCCCATATGAATTTAAGGAGTAAGACATATTCCATCTTCTGGGTTGCTTATGTGCCAAGAACTAACTCTTATTAATGAGCCAGTGTTCAGAAAGAGAAAAACTACTCTTTGGTGTTATACTATGGAAATACCAGTCCAACTTTCTCTTATTGGGTGGCTTATTTCTAGCCTTGCTGTCTCCCACTCTCTACCCACATCCCTCCTCCTTAATCTTTGCCCTTTTGCACATTACACAGCAGTAACACATGAGCTGTTCCTCTCACATCAGAGACTGAGAAATGATATGAAATACATAGTTCTACATGGATTTTACTTTAAATATAGCTACCTGTATTTCAGTTTATGTTTCTAATGAAATTATTACATTCCTTGATAATATGTTGTTCTTTTCTGTTTAAAAAAATGATACATGTTAATTGTGAAAAGAGAAAATAAACATGACTCAACATTCCACTATTTTGTAATAACCACTCTGAATATTTGTCGTATTTATACTACTTTATGCCATACATTCAGATGTGCAAAAAATGTTGCTCTTTAGTTTCTTTTCTGTAACTATTCTTCCCTTATGACTTGGACTCCCTATTCCACCAGACTCACAGACAGACAAACCTGACCTTCGTTCTTTCTCAAATCTCCTATTTCCCTTAGGGTCTGTCATGGGTCCTGGGGCATACATAGCATTAAGATGCTAACGTTCACTGGTCATTTAGTTACTGATCATATAGGATACTGCTCAAGAGTGATCAGCCTAACTGTTAGTGTGAGAATTTTTAAAAATCAGGAAGAGCAAAGATAATATAAAATGTCACATACATACCTAAAACCATTTATTTTACATGAAAACAATAACAAAGGCACAAGGATTTGATAGTATCTTGACAAGGGATGGTGACTTTTCTTATGACTATACTCATCTGTGAAGGGATTGTCATATAATTTGTCCTGCATGATCTATAGTTTCAAGCATTGGTTTTTTAGAAGTGATATGAAAAGTTAAAGATGCATGTAATATGTAATCTGAGTGAGAATTCTTTTACATTTTTACACTACCTCACATCTTTTAATTTTGTACGACCTCTGAGTAATTCCATAGCAATCTGTTTTTAGAGACTCACCTTAATTTAATATTCCAAATAATCATCTTTGTTTTTGCAAAATAACACTTTCTTTCCACACAATATCAGTTTACATTAAATTAAATTATTTAATTGCAACAAGTTAAATGGTATGAAGAGGCTTTGAATGTTTATGTAACTCACTTTTGGTAAGCAAATAGTTCAACAGGAGAAAGTAGAAGTCATGAGCCTAACAATCTCAGGCATTCTGTGTGTGGTGCCATTCAGTGATGGGTATTATGGAGAGAATAGTAGTATTGGGTTAATCCAGTGAGTTGGTCAAAAAAGTTAGCTAACAAAATTCTGTTTCTCGTTGAGTCATTGCTTTAATAGAATTCTGTTTTCTTCATCTAATACTGTATTATATACATATGCCATAGGTTGAAATAGTCATCAGAAGTCTGATTCTAACACTTTTATGAGATTTATTTAAATCTAGCCCCAAATACAGTATAACCATTCCACTACTAGTTGAAATTAATGTATTTCAAATTTTTCACTAACAACATATTTTACATTATTGTTAAGATACTTTTTGAAGTGCAATTACTGAAGCAAATGGAAACATGTTTTAAATATTTTTAACACATTTCCAAATTACTCTTTAAAAAGCATTATTTACACACGTACTATGAGGGGCAGAAGGTTCATTCATGGAGTTCTTACCCAGGCATTATTTTGTATATCTTTGATAATTTGATAAGCAAAGGGCTTCAATTTCTCTTTTAATTCTAATTTCTTTGATTATTTGTATGGTAGAACAGTGGAAATATATGTTGTTCATCCATTCTAGTTAATACTTATTCTTTCACAATTTTCTATTGGAGTTTTTTTTTAATTAATTTTATTATTGATATGTATAAAATTTAAAAACTCTTAAAAATTGACTCAGAAGGTGCTGCTTACTTAAGTAAATTTCTTCTTATTGGATTTGTCACAATTTTTTCAGGGTTTTCTGTCAGCTATATTGAAGACATTTTACATGCAATGAAATTCACTAGTTTATGTGAACAAGTCTATAGTTTTGACAAATGTACACTGTTAGGTGACCACCATCACAATGGGATATGGTATACTTCCATTAACTCAAAAAAATTCTTACAGGTCTCTTTGTGTCTTTAAAGGAATTTGTTCATTTTGTCTAACTTGTGCAATTTATTGGCATGCATTTTATTTGTATTTAAAAACATTTTTTTCTTTATTGATTTTAGAGAGAGAGGAAGAGAGAGAAACATCTATGAGAGAGAACATCGATTGGCTGCCTCCTGCATGCCCCCCACTGGGGATTTGGCCCACAACCTGGGCATGTGCCCTGACCGGGAATCGAACCGGCGACCTCTTGGTGCATGGGTCAACGCTCAACCACTGAGCCACACTAGCTGGGCTATTGGCATATATTTTAAAATAATATTCCTTAATTATCTATTTAGTGTTAAAGTTTATGTAGTTAGTTCCCTTTTTTCATTTCTGTTATTGGTATTGTTCACCTTCTTTTTATTCATTACAGTGCTGGCTAAGGGTTTATCCATTTTATTGATGTTTTCCCCCAAATTATCAGTTTTTTATTTCATTGATTTTATTTATTGTTTCTTGTTTCACTCTTATTAATTCATTCTTTTATCTCCACTATTAGCTATCTTTTCACATTGACTTTTATTTGTTATTCTTTACATAGTTTATTCAGGTGGAAGTTTAGATCATTGATTTAAGGCCTTCTTTCTCTTTCTTTTTTTAAAATATATTTTTATTGATTATTTTGAGAGAGAGAGAAAGGGAGGGAGATAGAAATATCCATGTGAGAGAGAAACATAGATTGGCTGCCTCCTGCACGCCCCCTACTGGGGATAGAGGCCTCAACCTGGGCATGTGCCCTGACCGGGAATTGAACCAGGACCTCGCAGTCCACAGGACGACGCTTAATCCACTGGGCCACACTGGCCAGGCCCTTTCTTCTTTTTCCAATAGAGTCATTTAAGCCTATACACTGTTCTTTTTGTACTCTTTTAGCTGCATCCCACAAATATTCTGTGTTGTATTTTAATTATCATTGCATTAAAATATATTCAATTTTCTTGTGAGATATCTTATTGGATCCAAAAGTTAGAAGTGTATGTTTAGATTTTAAATATTTGCAGTATTTCAGATAATCTTATTTTTTAAATTTAATTCCCATATAACTGAGAAAATAATCAATATTATTTCAATCTCTTTAAAATTATAGAAAAGTGTCTTATGTCCTAGAATATGGTACATCCTCATAAACTTGAAAAGAATGTGTATGTTGCTGCTTTGGGGTTTCATGTTCTATAAAATATCAATAGTCTAGTTGGTTGTTGTTATTCAGATACTTATTTGTTTGCTAATTTCATTCTCATGTTTCTCCCAACTGCTGAGAGATTGGTATGAAAATCTCAAGCTACAATTATTAAATATTCTATTTATTCTTTAATATATCAATGTTTTTCATGTGTATTAAGACTATTATTGGGTGCCTACATATTTATGAATTGACCTTTTTCCATTATGATGTTTGCCTCTTTATATCTAGTAATATATTTTAGATTTTTTAAAAAATATGTTTTTATTGATTTTTAGAAGGAGAGGGAGAGAGAGAGAGAGAAAGAGAGAAACATCAGTGTTCCAGAGAAACATCGATTAATTGCCTGCACATACCCTGACCAAGGATTGAACCCACAACCTGGGCTTGTGCCCTGACCGGGAGATTGAACCTGCAACCCTTTGATGCACGGACAGCTCTCAACCAACTGAGCCACACTGTCCAGGGCTATATTTTGTTTTGAAATCTTTTAAATCTAATATTTATATAACCAAACCAGTGATCTTAGGTTTATGGTTTACATGGTGTATCTTTTTCTATCCGTTTATTTTTCAATTGGAAAACTAGAAACAATATGAATTGTGGCTATACGAATAAAGCTGCTATGAACATTCACGTGGATATTTTTGTGTGATCGTAAGTTTTCATTTCTCTGAGTCATATGGTAATTGCATGTTTAATTTTATAAGAAACTGAAAAAATGCTTTCCAAAGAGGCCATACCATTTTACATTCCTGTCAGCAATATGTGAGTGACACAGTTTCTCTACATGCCACTCGTCTCTGAATAATTAAATATAGCTTCCCATACACATATTAGGACTTTTTAAAAATTTGAGTTATAGGATCCACTTCTTTTCCCCATAAAACTTAGGCCTCTAAAATTCTGATTGGCTTCTGAAGGTAAATTAGGGTTGTGAAGGACCAGAAAGCGTATGGGTCATCTGAGAGGACTACATCTACTTTTAACCCGGTGGCTTGCATTATTTTGTGTTCTTGATGTTTTGTTTTAACCTGTTTGTATTGTAATTGTATCAATAATCTTTTTTTTTTTTTTGCAGGCAATATTTTAAAAGGCACTGGAAACCTTGAAAAAATGGCAAAATGATTAATTTTCATAAAGTCTAATTTAGTCTTTCACTATTAAGTATAATGTTAGCTGTAGATTTTTAGTAGGTATTCTCTTTCAATTACAGAAAGTTTGTTTATTCCTCTTTTTCTTAGATTTGTACCAATGGTTCTTGAATTCTGTCAAAAACTATTTGCATTGATTAATATAATCACATAACTTTCTTCTTTAGCCTGCTGAATGGTGGAATAGCTTAATTTTTGTATTAAACCATTCCTGCATTTTGAGGATGAAATCCAGTTGATTATGTTATACACATTTAAAATGTATTGCTAATGTGGTACATATACACAATGGAGTACTATGCAGCTGTAAGAAAGAAAGATCTCTTATCCTTTGAGACGACGTGGAGGGACCTCGAGAGTATTATCCTAAGCGAAACAAGCCAAGCAGAGAAAGACAAATATCACATGATCTCACTTATTTGTGGAATATAATGAACATAGCAGTCTGAGGAACAGGGTAGACCCAGAGACGTGGAAGTAGGGTATAAACTGACACCCCTCAGGAGAGGGGGTGGGGGGGAGGGAAGAGATAAACCACAGAACTTATGCACATGTATGCATAAGTGAAGGACATGGACAACAAAGCTGGGGACAGGGTGGGGGGATGGGGAGGAGGGTGTCAATGGGGAAAAAAGGAGAAACCTCTGTAACAAAAATAAATTAATAAAAAAAATAAAATAAAATAAAATGTATTGCTAATATTTTGCTAAGGATTTTTACAACCATACTGATGAAGAATATTGATCTGTGGTTTCCTTTTTTGAACTGTTTTTCTTTGGTTTTGGTATCAGGATAATATTAGCTTCATATAGTGAACTTAAAAATATTTCCTCCTATTTTCTGGAAGAAATGTATAGAATTGATGTAGATTATTTTGTTAGCATTTGGTAGATCTCTCCAGTAAAACCACTGGGGCATTCTTTTGAGGAGTTTTTAAAATTATGAATAAAATCTCCTTAAAAGCTATAGGACTCTTCATATTATCTAGTTCACACTAAGTGAGTTGTGGTAGTTTGTGTCAGTGAAACATGGAAATTTTACCACTATATAGCTTTATTCTTTCCCAATTATTTGTGTTATTACTGTTACACATATTATGTCTATATATGTTACAAACCCAACAATACATTCCCTTTGAAGGAGCTGAAAGGAAATGAGAGTAGGTATATATTTATAGAGTTTGTTATATTAAACTTGCTTATCATGTATGGTTTTCTTCTATTCCACCTGTGGATTCAAGGTGCCACATGTCATTTCTTTGCTGTAATTCAGCTTTGTTCCCATACACTTGTTTGTATTGTTATTGTCAAATATATGGTTTTTCTGTAATGTCAAACGATACAACTATATACAAAATGTTTTACGCAATTACTTTCTAAATCAGTGAAGAAGTGGAGAAAAGATTTTAAAAAACATGCAATTATAACATCATTGTATATTACCTACATAATTCCCTTTTTGTTGTACTCTCTTTTTTCAAGTTGCTTCAGATTACTGTCAAGTATCACTTGCTTTATGTTCTCTTTAATATTTCTATATTTTTACTGATATTTTTTATTTGATGAGACATTGTCTTCATACTTTCCTTTAGTTCTTTAAGTATGGCTCCTTTAGCTCTTGAGTATATCTATAATAGTGGCTCTGACATCTTTGTCTGCTACATTTACTACCTGAGCCTTTCAAAAGAACTTTATATTGCCTGTTTTCCCCCATATGTATGGGTCATGCTTTCCTGTTTCTTTTCATGTCTCATATATATGTTTTAAACTGGACATTTTAGATAAGATATTGTATTGACCGGATACTGATTCTGTCTCTCCGAGGAATGATTATAGTTTACCTATTTGTATATGTATTTAGTTTGACTTGGCTGCACTAATTCTATACAGTTTTTTTCCCCTGCAGTGTGCAGCTTATGATGTTCCTGATCAGAATTTTAAAAAAATTCTAATGTTTAGGCTGGCTATGTAAGGATTGTCCATGGGTCAACATAAGCCATAAATTAGTCAAAGGTTATGTTTAAATCCCTGTAGACAGATTTTTACCTTTCAGTAGAGGACTTGAAAGCTGCTATTATAATTCAGGAAGTCATCATCAATGTTTTTTTCTTTTTCAAATCCTGTTTTTATTTAGTGCTATTTTTCTAAGCGTTTTTCTTAATGGCTTCCTACTTTGAATAATTTAATTTTGTTCTTAAATAAAAACTTCAAACACTTGAAGTGCCTTTGCAGTATTTTAGTTTCTATTCACAACTTTGTACAAGTATTGATATTATTTTACAAATTAGTTTGCTCTTGTATTAGGAATTAGTAATTTCTTGTTTAACTAACTTGTTATTTGGTATTGATAGTGTTTTAAAATGTCCAAGTGAAAAAATAAAATAAAATGTCCAATAGTTGGGTTTTGCTAATTTTATATATTTTTTATTTGATCATTTTACTTTCTAATTTGTAAATTTAATAATTTATTAAAGTATACTTTATAAGTTGTTCTTATCTGAAAGATTAAATATATAAATTCTTTTTTGCATAGATATGGACATATAGATATAAATATTAGTGTCCTGTGGAAAGATATATTACTGATAGAAAATGGGAAATGATGGATACATTATTAGGAAATATTTTTTTCTAACTTCCCCTGTACACAAAGTACAAAGACACATTCCATATGGTTTTCAGATGATCCTTAGTATCTAGCAAGCAGTTATCCCTAATGCTGGCCAGTTTATTAATGCATTGTTATATTGGCTCTGCCTTCTTTGAACTTCTCCTTGGGATCGAACTTGCCCAAAATGCATTCACATTTAATCTAAGTCTCAGATTCTGCTTTCTGTGGAACTCAAACTAACACACAATCAACTCGTTCACTAAAACCTCCAATGCCTTCCAGCACATTTAGAGTAGTATTCAAGCTACTTTCCCTGACGGTGTTCTATTTCATCTCTAATCATACTTTAACACAATCCAGGAGGATTCAGACACTAGCCTTCTTTCCATCCCTTGAACACACCAGACCGCTTACTACAACAGAGTTCTGGTACTAACATGTTTTTCTTATATTTTTCCCTTTCTCTCTGAAAGACTGGCTCCTTGTCATTTGTGTCTCAGTTTCATGTTATTTTATCTTCCTTGACCACCCAGTCCTAAAAATGATTACTCATTAACCTTTTTTAGAGTAAATTTGTAGTTTACTCTAATTCTCTTAAGCACTTATCAGTATCAGATCATTTGAATTCTGACTTTCTTGCTGCCATGTAAAATTAGAGATTAGATTACTCTTAAAATTAATTTCGAGATACAGACCTAAACTCTGTGCTTATTATTACATCTTTTTCTCTGCTTGCACAGTGTCTGGCAGAGTAAGCGCTCAATAAACATTTGGTTAATAAATGAATGAATAAAATCACCGTCTGAAACTTAATCATCTGTGTAGATGACAAAATGAATTGCTATGGCTTACACTAGCTCTTTCAAGGTATTTTCCAGTGCTACTACAATTTCTTACACTGTCCAACTCTTTCCATTTCATCTCACCCTCTCCTCTCCTTTGTGGATTTTGGCTCCTGTTTCATAAGGGGTTTTATGATTGTTGTTTGGTTAGTGAGTCCTGCCCATGGACAGCTTTAATAGCAGTGCTGTGGAGTTTGTCTTTGATTCCAAAGGCAGTAGATACTATCTCTGACCTTCACTGGAGATGTCAAACAGTTTTATAAAATTGTCTTCTGGATTTGCGCTGGCCCTGTATGGCGTTGTGCCTTTCCAAGTTCTCTTCTCTTTTCCCCTCTAAACTGTTGTTTTGTGTTTATTCATTCTCAGTCGAGCAGAGTTCTATCCAAATCCAGTGATTATCATGAAGCACTATGTTGTATATATTACCTTTTTCTCTAAGTCTAGCACATTCAAATGCTCTTTCTTCCTCAGATCAACATGTTGTCGGTGCTTTGAAGTGCACAAGGTCCATCACATCTTCTCCTGTCTGCAGTGTATTCAGTTAGTGGAGGTCCTAGTGACCTGATATGAGCTCCTACAGTCTTGTTTCCCAACACTCTGTACAGATGGAACACATATTACATTAAAATCCTTACTATGTATTATGTTTTCAAGGTCCACTCTAGCTCTACATCCATTATTTTTTGCCTGTTCTGAGCATTTTATTGTGGATACTACAGCTGCCAGAATACAGTCTACCAGAACTCTAGCTGCCTTTAAAAAAAAAAAAAAAAAGCACCTTTATAGTTATTTTGGTTGCCATTGACCCCATGTTTCTGAACCAGGAAATAAAGTCTGAGGAGAGAGATGAAAGGTGTTTCTGACAACCTTCAGGAAAGCAGGGTTGCTTCTTTTCTAAATTATACCAAAAAAGGGCTCTCAAATGTTTGTTTCAGTACAGTTTCATCAGCCTTACTGTTACTGGACATCTCATCCAGATTCTGGTAACAAGATGACAGTCAGCTACAGTTTTCAGGATTGTTATGAGTTTTCTAATTTTCCTTTATCTTCTTAGATATTTTAGTGGGCTACATCTAGGCTGTCAGCCAGCAGATATCATTTTAAATTAAAACGTTCATTTGTCACCTTTTAACGTGACTTGTTTAATCACTCATGGAGGTTTAATTTAATTTTTTCTGAATTGTGTCTTTATTTTTCTAAAATTGTCATCCTTCTCAGCAATCTTCAAAAGTTAAAAGTGTGATAGCACATGAAGAAACTAGAAAAGTAAAAGTTGCAAAAGTTACATTTTTTGAGTTACTAATATGTGCCAGGCATGGTGCTGTGTGATTTATTTTGTCTTATTTTCATTCAACCACAGAGCTAGGTGATGCCATCCCTGTATTACATTGAAAAGCAAAGGCTCAGAGAGATTAGGTAATTAGTTGTGTGCTCAAGGCCACGCATCTATATATTTGTTCAAGTTTGATCTGAAAGTACTATAATAAAATGAAATCGCAAATTATTAAACATCTGTTTGTTCCTAACGCACAGCTTTGAAATGAATTGTTTAACGGAAAAGCAAAACAGAATAATTTCCTCTTATTCTTTTGCTCTTATGTAGAGAGATTGTCTTCTTTATTTTGTGATAGGAACTCATGCATAATATATAAAAAATATGTAAATACAATTCTAAAGTCCAAACTGAAAAAGGGTGCTCACAATATCTGGGTAACTACTTATGAGCCTGCTGTGTCCCCAGACTGTGAAATCTAGTCCTCTCATTTCTTAGCCTTTTGACAAGTTTTCTGGCCACAGACTGGAGACTTAAACTCTCCGTTAATAAAAGGTCCCTGATAGTTAAGAAGCATACAAATCTAATAAAATCACTGCCCCACTTCCACCATAAAGAAACGTACAGTATAATTTCTTCTTCTTTTTTTTAATCCTTACCTGAGGATATGTTTCCATTGGTTTGTTTTCAGATAGAGTGGAAGAAGGGGAGGGAGGGAGAGAGAGAGAGGGAGAGAGAAAGAAAGAGAGAGAGAGAAAGAGAGAGAGAGAGAGAGAGAGAGACATCGATGTGAGAGAGACACATCAATTGGTTGCTTCCTGCATAACCCTGACTAGAGCTGGGGATCAAACCTGCAACCCAGGTACATGCCCTTGACTGGGAATTGAGCCCACGACTCTTTGGTCGACACTCTAATCACTGAGCCAAACCAGCTAGAGCAATACACTATACTTTCAAGAGCGCTGGTTTGAACGAGAATTTTCCTGGAAGAACTGATGGTGGAAAGCTTTGGAGGAGTCCGGCCCTGTGCTTCATGTGAAAGGAGGGAACCCGGTGAATCTGGAAGAGAGCAGGAGGCAGAGGTGTGTGTAAGGAAAGTCTCAGGAAAAGGACTGGAGGCAATAGTGTAAGAACTCACTAGGAATCTGTTCTAGAAAGAATATCACTGATAGGCTCAAGATTAGAACAGATACATGGAGTGAATCCAGCTAACGGAGAGCTTTGAATGCAACTGTCAGGAGTTGGTCTTTGACGCAGAGGGGAGTAGATGCCACCCCTGAACTTAATGAATAGGCTTTTTCCTGGGCAATGCAGTGGCCGTGCAGGGCTGTTCTATGACACGTTAGTCCTGGCATGCTGCAGCCAGCAAAGGGGAGAAAAGACAAAGGGGCACCCGCTAAATCCAGTGAGGAGGGGAAAGCAGTCTATTTTCGCATCATTGATTTCTACAGTTTGTTCACCTGTTTGTTGAGGGTCGTTTCATTTACTTGCTATTCCTTTTTTCCCACTGCTCAGCACTTCTCTCAAGTATTGCTTAGTTATTGACTGAGTGTGACACTTTCTGTGTAAGTTAGCAACTGGGGAGAAGGAGTATGTAATGAAGGACAGTAGGCACTGTTTTAGTAAGTTATTCTACTGGTGCATAAAAAATTCATTGACCAGAAAGGGTTAATGCCCCTCCAAATGGCTTAACTTAATCCCCAAGTGCAATTGGCTCATTTGAAGGATCTGGCCCATTGAGTGCATGTTAGCAGAGCAGCGAAACACCTCTTCACTAAGTCTGGTGCAGTGAGGTTAAACCCAAGGGTATATAACAGGTCAGTAGCATAGTCAGGAATAAAATCACAGCCTTCTGAACCCCCTTAACGTGTTCTCTTCACTTGACTAAGTTTCTTACTTTTATGAGGTATAAGAAGAAAATTTTTAAAAAGAGAAAAATTAAGGCATCAAATTAAAAAAGTATTTTATAGATTCTTTTTTTCCTACCCAAAGGAGGAGGAAATTTGGAAAGAGACGAAACAGACTTCGAGTACAAGTTAAGCAAAATTTTTATAAATGCTTAAAATGCAGTAGAGTAGCAGAAAGGCCAGCCAAATCTGTGCTGGGATTGGGCATGTGATGCCCCGTGCCCCACAGTGTGAAAGCAGCCATCTCTCATTCAATCAACTTAAGAGATATTAAAATTAACATCGTTTCTAAATTACATACAGAACACACGTATTGGAAAGATGTATAGAAACAGATTTAAATTCAAAAAATTAAAAAGGATAGTTATGAAGAAGAAAACTAAAAATTAAAGAATTGTATCTTTTGTAATGTCATATGGGTAGTGTAGGGGAGATGTTAAAAGCCATTTGATTGAGAATCGAAGGCCTGAGTTTGCATTCCTGAGCTCTGTCACTTTCAATAGAGGTAACCTTTACGCCTCAGATTCCTTACTTGGGAGAATGGGATAATAATTAGTTACTTCATAGTACTCCTTGAGAATTAAATGAGATGGTTCATATAAAGTATTTGGAACAATGCCTGGCATACAGCAGACACTCAAAGTGTGCTGGCTCTTATTCTAACTTACCAAAGGCCTAAATTGTGGTTGTGGTGGACAGAGGACAGGTGCAGGTTTAGGGAGATAATTTATAGTTTTCCTGTATGTTTTTTTTTCTTGGTAACACCAAAGGTAAAGAGTAATGTAATCATGAATATGTTATATCCAGAATGAGGAAAAATTAAATTAAGTTTAAAAAATTAGAAAGTCAAAGTAGAATATCTAAAAAATGCACACAAAAAATGGACAACAAATACCATATAGGCAGTATGACTTATGTTCTAAGAACATAATAGGTATCTGTGTTAAAAAGATTTTAAAGGCATATCTTACATTACTACATGACCTAGCATATCTGTTCTCTTTTGTATATCAGATTCTAACATTTTATAATGAAGGGTTCAGTGATGTGGTATTAACTAGAAAAGGAGACTTTTAGGATATATTCCTATCTAGATCAAAACTGTGGTCATGACGATATAAATTGAAGACTCGTGAATTTAATCAATAAAAACATTTAATCAAAAGATAACTAGGCTTAGACATATCTTTTTTCTCTATAAAGATTTCTGGATTCAAATTATCTGTGTAACTGCCCACACTTTCTATTTTGATGATGTTTCATTTACGGCATTATCCCATGCAGTGATTGTGAAGGAACATTCTTTAGCACAGTTAGTTATGCTGGCTACCAGCCCAACAGCCTTTCCTTGTCTTAGATCAATAATCTGTGAAGACCCCCTGAAATGCTACAAAAAGATTTTTGTGTTTATGTGTTTATGTGTATGCCTTTCTTTGGAAACAAGATACTTAATTTAACATTTATCAGATCCTTGAAGACATCATGAAGCTGGAAACCATAAACTATTTGGGGCTTCCTCATTTTGCCTAATCATAACCTGACCCCAGGTTTCATTTTGATCTTTAAATGACGTCTGCTCTGGTCACACGCTCATGCCTACTTCCCCATCACTGCACACATTTGATTCTTTTACTCCTGGTTTCTGGTCTTAGCCCATGCCCTTAACTAGCCAAGGTCAAGTGCTGACAAGATATTTTGTTTCCTCCCAGTTTACTGCACCATGTCTGTAGCTACATGGAAAATGGATTGATTTGGATGTATGAAATTTACCTAGTCCAGATGAAATACTTCTGAGGCCTCGAGGGGACATCGGGCTTACAGACTGAGGACAGGCACAAAACGGGGCTTTCTGTACTTCAGGGAGCTCAAAGATAGATTTCCAAAGGCGAACGAAGGGGCTGAGTTGCACTGAATCACATCCTACGTGATATTGATATTGAACTTCTTGTGGGTGTACGTCGTTACACTCATATTCTTCATGACGAAGAGATAGAGTTTCGATGATGAAGTACAGGTGCATTTTCAAATCCCCTGCCACATCTAGAAGAATGTTGTGTAAATAGGGAACATGCAAATATTGGGAGGGATTAATTTGGTCATATTCTTCCCTTATACTTTTAGTTTTTTTCTTTCTGTCTTGATCGTCTTCTGTTAATTTTTAATAATAGTTACACGAATATTTCTGTTTTCTGATTAGTGAACATAATAATTTTTTTCTCTTCTTAGTAACATTGGCTTTTCTTCTGATAAAAGCCTGTTATTATTACTTAGAATGTATTATAGTGTTGCCAATTTCAAAGGTACTTTTCTAGGCTTTACTTTCCAAAGAAGTAGTCAGGGAATTTAAAATCTACTGATCTATTCCACCGATTTGCTAGTTTTCGTTGGAGAACACACTGCTTTTTCCTCACATTTCCAAGTAAAAGAAGTCCTGGCCAGTGGTTCTTCATCAGAAGCAATCTCCCTGCCACTCCTACCGGGCCACTTGGCAACATTCGGTCACATTTGGAGTTGTGGTATCTGATGCGGGTGCTACTGGTATTTAGTGGCAGATCCTACAATGCTAGCAGCCCCCACAACAAAGAATCACCCAGTGGAAAATGTCACTAGTGCTGAGGGTGAGAAACGGCACAAGAGGAACACACTCACCAGCCTTACATTCTCCTTGTCCAGGAAAGAGGAGCAACTCACTGGGTTTGCAGGTGTGAAGAGGACAGCTGGCTGCAGTCTGTCTCTTTGCTTTTCTCTCTGCATCTGACAGCCATGGAGAGGGTGGCTTCCCACCTGCCGACAGCCATGTGATACAGTTGTTGAGCAGGAGCCGGCTGTGCTCCTACCAAGGCAGCCGGCAGGGGTTTTGTTTATTGTGTTTGGTGGTAGAGGGAACAGGGGTGACTTCGATTCAGAGGCGCCTCAGCAAGCCTATTAGGACTTATCTAAGTGATGTCCTTCACTATTGCTTTTATCAGTAATAAAGCTGACATTCTGATCTCCAACTGTCTGACTCCTGTATCGTTCTCTGTAAATTGGTTCTGATCTCAGGTTGGGAACAGTGGTGTTATTTTTTGACCCCCTAAAACCCCAAATCTGTTACTGTCTGATGGTTCAGGATCTTAATGGCTTACCTCCAGGATTCCTGGCCTTCCGTGTCAGAGGATCTCACTCTGCAAAGACTGCCAAAATATACTGCTAACTAATTAATTTAAGACTCATGTTAGGGCTGAAATGATCAGAAAAGGAATACTAGATATCAATTTCAAGCCTTCTTTGTTGAACATAGTGTCTTTGCTTTTTTTTATAGTTAACATAAAGGAAAATTTATTACGAAGATGTGTTTATAGGACTTTTCCCTTGAAAATGGCAGTTAATTTCTTTACTCAGGAAATATAAATAAATCTTGTTAGAACTGTATGTATTTTGTAACTGCCTCCATGAATTTACTTTACTGTTGCTAGGTGGACCAGCTATACCAAATTTGGGGTAATAAGAAACAAGGTAAAGTGCCCAGCTGGTGTGGCTCAGTGGATTGAACGTCCTCCCATGGACTGAGAGGTCCTGATTCGATTCCTGGTCAGGGCACATGCCTGGGTTTTGGGCTCAATCCCCAGTAGGGGGCGTGTGGGAGGCATCTAGTTGATGTTTCTCCGTCATATAGATGTTTCTCTCTCTCTTTCCCTTTCTCTCTCTATAAAAAATCAATAAAAACATATTTTAAAAAAAGAAACAAAGAACACAGCATTTGTAGCTAAAAGAAGAGGGGAGAGTTAAAGTTGTTCAGTAGAATACAGTGGTCCTAACATGACATAGATCCTACGAAACATTGTCAAAAATAGAGATTACTTGCCCAAAGCCACACACATGATCTGTGGTTTGTGTCATACCCATGTGTGAGAATAATGTGCTGTTCTGACGACATTGCAAAAGGCTGTTATTTTAAGCAAAAAGAAAGGACGCTGTGCACAGCCATGGCAAACACCCACCAACCTTCCCCAAACACGCCCCGTCAGTCAGGGTAGGCTTAGCATCGCTAGGATGGATTCTATGTTACAGGTCCAGTGCAGGTCCCCCCAGGACCTCCTTGCAGTCATGCAGGAATCCAGAATGAATAGGGCTCACCTTCCACAATCTCTTCACCAAAGGTAAGAGAGAAATTACCTAGGGGTTTTTAAACTCTTCTTCCTAGAAGACACTTATGTCGCTTCTGGCTAAGCAAATTAGTGGTGGCACCTAACTTCAAAGGTGGTGGGTAGGGTAAGGCTGCCATGCGCTGGAGGGAAAGGAGATCTGGAATGTTGTGAATAGCTCAACTGACTACCAGACATGTTATTACCAAAATTCCAGAGCAAACCAATTACACTTCTTAACAAATATTTAAGCATATGTTCCACTAATGACTACAGTAATTTACCAAGTGCCCCGAATTCCCAGAATAATCAGGATATCAAAAAGTACTTTAGTGTAGGCAGGATTTCATCTTCCTGCAGTGGGATGGTGCAGTGTTTAATACTCAGTCTTCCAGAGTCTGAGGCCTGTGCAGTCACAGCGATTCCCTGCTCTGTTGACGCCGGGCACTGCCATGTACAGACACGGTGACAATGTCACGTGGGGAGACCTGCAGCACCGTAACCCCATATTCCCACAGGTGCCCAGCTTAAGCAGCTGCCTTCTTTCTGTAGCATTTTGCTAAGAAGGTCTGAAAAGCACCCTACAAAAATACTTCTTCCTACTGCTTTTACTTACGTCGTTATTTTCGGTGACTATTACCGGAAATAATAGCTGTTGCACAAAGACTGCAGGGAAGTCAAAGAATTGATCTAACTTATTGGGAAAGGCCTCCTGGCCAAGTCAAATTTCCAAGTCCATTTTAAGAAGAACATTCGATATATAAAAACAACATTTAGATAACTTGGATTCTATTTTAGATTCTATGTCCTTTGGACACATCTCTCATTCTTTCCGAATTTCACTGATTTTCCCCATCAAATAAGGGGGAGGGGTAACTGTCATTGTCCTTGTTTTCAAAAATCTTAAATGTGATTGTTTCTGTGGTTGGATTCTAGGTAGCGTAAAAGGCTGTGGATGAGAAAGTGTTGACCAACAAGAGGAGGGAGAGGAGGTACAGGTTGAAAAGAGGAGGACTGGGGAAAGGAAGAAAGAGATGAGGAAAAGGAGGACAAAACAATGGTCACAGGTGCCAGCAGAAGTTTATGACACCACACGAAAGCAAATACAGAACCTGAAATCGGAGACAGAAAAATTCATGAACATGGGAGAGTCCTAACCGTCAGGTAAGGAACATGTATTTCCAAACACCCTTTGAGAAGGGAAAGTTTATGACGGTTTTAATGTGATGTTCTAAATCATAACTTTTTGTCGTTAAGCAAATGTTCCATGATAATGTGGTGATTTTATCCCTTTCTTGAGTAACCACTTAACACTGGGTATTCTTGGATATCTTTACGCACAAAGTCCTTAGAGCTACCAGACACTGAACAGACAAGCACTCGCTTGACTCTTTAGTAGTGATCATAGAAGTACTGGAAGCAATGGGATCAGGGGAATTAGAGGAAATGCTCATTAAAACAAATTTAAAAGGTCTAATGATTAAAATATTGATTAATTAGCCAAACATTGATTAGTAGTCACACTTTATCAACTACAAAGTTTCTAATTACCGCACCATTATTCCATAGATTGACCTGTTCTCTCCTGTCACTTATGATGAAGAACAATTTTTATTAACTGGGTTTTGGATTTTTGACCTGTAAAATTTTAATAGGAAGTGCAAAGTGGGTGTCATGTGTGGTTTGGCATTTTATTCACCAAGGGACTAATAGTTACTGTCTCTACTTAACCAGAAGCACAAGAGTGCAGGAGGGACAAAAACACTTAGGGATTCAAATTGACTGTCTGCCCAGTCACGTGCTCATCCATTGAATGAAGGAAGAGGAAAATGTTGTCCTTCTGGTTATTATGCACAGATGGATGATAAGGAAGTTCTCAATCATAGTGTATCAGTTATCGATTGTCCCAAGCCATGAAAACCCTAGGAGTAATATCGAGTAAAGGATCTGTTACAGGGATTTAATTGTATGCAACAGCCATCTATGGAAGGCTGCTGCTTCTGCGTTGGATGCTGAGCATGGTATCAGCAAGGCAGGCAGCTGGGAATTAATCATGGATGGAAAGTGGAGAGAGCGAGGACAAACTGGAACTCAGGTCTATCTCTAACTGCCTACAGCTTCAATGGTGCAAGTGACGTCCCTGCAGGAGCAGCTCACACACTGCACCACGGAGCTGCCCACGCACATAGTCCAGCGTTCAGACGCGCTGAGAGGAGTGTGTGCGAGCTGCAGGAGTGCTGGCCAGCTGCTGCCCCACGTCAGCCAGCAGAGAGAGCAGGGCAGAATGTGTGAGCTACATCAGTGCCTACACAGGTGTTCAAAGTGTGGACATAGCTGTTTCTTTACTTCCAGCTTCAAAATCTTGGACACCGATTTCTCTTGTGATTTACCGTAACCTGCCATCATTCAGAAAGGCAGTTCTGGGGAAAAAAAGTTCCAATGTAACTACGTTGACACAATCCAAAGCCACTTCCTAAAGTAAAAAGTATGCTAATCTGTAGTAACACAGACACCGTCTGAAGTACTGACTGAGGACCCACCATCGAACATCAGGGCCCAGGTGCCACCACCAAACTAGCAATGTTTTCCCTTTCAGTGAGAATCTCTTTTTATCAAAGAAGAAAAGAGAAACAAACAAAAAAAATGATTCGTTCCGGGCCAGTGAAAATAAGCCATTTTTAATATTTCAACTGGGCCATTTCTGAACATTGTGCAGAAGATCTTGTTGATCGCAGTTACTGTCTATTGAAATCTGCCGAGGCAGTGCTTATGCCCCGATTCACCCAGAGAAAAGGCCAATATGCCACGCAGGGTTACAATCGCAATATAACTGCCTGGAAGTGCGGCTCCAGGTTCACTCCTGATGAGATCAGTCCGGAGGCCAGAAAGCAGATTTACAGCATGAACATAAATGAGCAGGGGCACACCTTTTTGATCATACATATGCTTGACAGGCAAAATGTGCTTACGACCTTATTGCCAAATAAGTAACAGCACGTAAACTCCTTGCAGTCAGTGGAAAATGACATCCTGAAGACAATTCAGAGCAAAGCATTAGGCTGACGAGATCAACAGCCACATTATGGTAAAGAGCGGATGGAGCTCGGCGGGTGCCCTGCAGGGGAGGGACTCCTATAGACTTAGCTTCTGGGTCCCACCAAGGGGCCATGTTTTAGAAACAGCTAGCTTATTCAGAAGCAATTGAAAAGAGAACTGGCATTATGCCCAGATAAGAAATACCTTACTCGCTTCTGCGTGTGAGGAGACAATAAATAAAGGGAACACACTGCCAACCTTCTAAGCCAAGCGAACAAGCCCCAGGTCTGAAGGGCTCCTGACATTCCTCCCATTTTATGTATCTGAATGTACAATAGTGCAGAGGAAGGGGGAGTCCTTTTGCTACCAGCAATTTCTTTCTTCTGAAATTTAGATCACAGTTTTTGTACCGCAGTTAACCACAGCTAAAATTACAAAGTGAAATTAAGTGTTTAAGAAATGAACTGGATAACTCAAAGCTATCTGAGCCATTCAATCCTTTCTGATCCTGAGTTAAGATTTTCTGCTCCTTACCATTTTGATTTGCATATATGGTCGTAATGACATGACGCATGACATGTAAGTAAACATCCACATCTGCGCTGTATTACATATTACTTAAAATCCAAACATGAATAGATGAGTAGTCACAACACTACCTGGGAGTGAAAGGTCATAGCAGTTTTCTATTTTTCTTGTGAAAATATGGAGACAATTTCAGAGAAATAACATATGATGCAAAACTTGAGGCTACTCATGGTGTAACATTTAGCCTAAATTGGGAGAAAAACAAAATATCCTGGCAACAACAAAAGATGAAAAAGAAAATATTTGAATATGGATTTGTATGTCTGTTCTTAATAATAGGTTTTATTATTTGTGAATTTTGGAAGAATTTCTAACATGTTAAGACTATTAAACCTTGCTTTGTCACATTTGTCATAACCTTCTTCTAGTTTCTTCACAATTTGGTAATGACTTCAAATATATTGATTTTTCATTTTTTGCTCATTTCTGTAACTTTTATGTTTAAAAACCAGTCAAAATATAATCAGAAAAAATATATGCACCCCTATGTTCATAGTAGCATTATCGACAACAGCCAAGATCTGGAAATAGCCAAGTGCCCACCAGTAGATGAGTGGATTAAAAAGTTGTGGTACATATATGCAATGGAATACTACACAGCTATAAAAAAGAAAGAACTCTTACCTTTTGTGATAGCATGGATGGACCTAGCGATTATTATGCTAAGTAAAATAAGCCAGTCAGAGAAACAAATACCATGCGAACTCACTTATATGTGAAATCTAATGAACAAAATAACCCGATGAACAAGATAAAACCAGAGGTATAGATACATGGAACAGACTGACAACTTTCAGAGGGATGGGGTTGGGGAAAATGGATGAAAGAAGGTGAAGAGATTAGCCAAAGAACATATATGCATAACCCATGGACACAGACAATGGTGTGGTGATGGCCAGAGGGAAGGTGGGACAAGGGTTGTGTGGAGATGGGCAAGGATGGAGGGATGGGGACATCTGTAATAATGTCAACAACAAAAATAAAATAAAATAAAACTAATCTTACTCTAGTAAGAGTTTACCTACTTATAGAAGAAAGATAGCAAGGGGAAGGGGGAAGAGAAGGAGACAGAGAAAGGGAAGGGGGAAGAGAAGAAAAGGAGAGAGAGCAAGAGCGAGCGAGCGAGCGAGAGAGAATAAATTATCATATTCATGGCAATATATCTTGTGGTTTCCCCAGAAAAACAGTCAAGAAATTCTCCTAAGTTCTTGCTGTTTTTGAAAATCATCTGTTTTTCCACATTCAAGAACTTTTAATGACATATTCAATAATTACAAAGTCAAAAATGAAATATACTAGCCTCAACATAGGATGTCTTGAATTTCATAATTTCTTATATTAATATCTTAAGGTTTTTTCTTTTTATTTCATTTCTGAATTTGTAAACATGTTTATCTAGCCATAATCATGTAAGTAAATAGTGTGGGTAACTGTCTACTGTCTCCTCCAACACTGTATTAAATTCTGCAAGTGTATTCTCAAGTCAGCCACACCTGAGATGTATTTAATATATTTAATATTAAATATATATAATATATTTAATAATATTAATATATTAAATTTAATATATTTAATTTTAACTATATTAAAATTTATTTCATTTTTAAGGTTTAATTTTAACACTTAATTCTTTTTTTTTTTTTTTGTCAGAGGCTGTCCTGGCCAGTTTGGCCCAGTGGTTAGAGTGTCAGCCTGTGGACCGAAGGGATGAGAGTTTGATTCCCAGTCAAGGTTCAGATTAGATCCCCGGCCCCAGTTGGGTCCTGTGGGAGGCAAGCAATCGATGTGTCTCTCTGACGTCAATGTTTCTCTCTCTCTCTCCCTCTCCCCTCCCTTCTTTCTACTCTATCTAAAAATCAATGAAGCCTGACCAGTGTGGCTAAGTGGTTGAGCATCGACCCATGCACCAAGAGGTCGCCGGTTAGATTCCCAGTCAGGACACATGCCCAGGTTGTGGGCCCAATCCCCAGTGGGGGGCATGCAGGAGGCAGTCAGTCGATGTTCTCTCTCATCGATGTTTCTATCTCTCTCTCCTTCTCCCTTCCTCTCTCTCTAAAAATCAGTCAAAGAAAAAAAAATCAATGAAAAATTATCCTCTAGTGAAGATTAACAACAACAACAACAAAAAGCCAGGGGCTAAAGGCATTTAAAATTGTATGAGAAAGGCAAAACGGTGGAGATAGTAAAAAGATTAGTGGTTGCCAAAGTTCGGAAGGAGGGAGGAACAACCAGATGGAGCACAGGATTTTTAGGTGGTGAAACTTCTCTGTGATACTGCAATGGTGAATGAATTTCATTATACATGTGTTAAAACTCACAGAGTGTACCACATGCAAAGAGTGAACCTTAATATAAACCATTCATCAATTGTAACAAATATACAGCACTAATACATGATGTTAATAGTGTCTGATGGCGTGGACCCCAGTCTGGGTCTGACAGCAGAGAACTAGAAGCTCTGAGGGAAGGAGAAAAGCAGTGTCCCAGCTTAAGCAGTCAGGCAGGAACCGCCAAAATAACACTTAATTCTTTATATACCTCAAATTTTTGAATGATTACTATACAGTGAATGTCAAAATTGATCGTTTTTCTAAATAGTCAGTTTTGCTAACATGTTTGTTTGAATATGCCACTCCTTCCATGTTGCTTTCTGTTAATTATTTCACTGTTCACCTAATACATAGATAAATTAGGTATGTAGAGAGATGAGAAAGATAGATAGATGATAGATGATAGATAAAGATAAATAGATAGATATACATTTATAGCTCACATATTTTCATCCTTTTTTAACTCATGAAAGAAATATAAGCTATACATTTGCTTCTACTGAAGTCTGGTCTTCATTCCATAAATTTCCTTAATTAATTTTTCTTTATTAATTTTAGAGAGAGAGGAAGGGAGAGTGGGAGAGAGAGAGAAACATCGATGAGAGAGAACATCGATTGGCCGCCTCCTGCATGCCCCCCACTGGGGATTTGGCCCACAACCTGAGCATGTGCCCTGACCTGGAATTGAAACAGTGACTTCTTGGTGCATGGGTCGATGCTCAACCACTGAGTCACACTGGCCGGGCTCCATAATTTTTTTTATGTAACATGGTAGACACAGAGATGCACTACCCAGACCCCTTTTTGATGAAGTATTTTCTATTCAACTATGGGGAGTGTTGTCAGCCTACTGTCTCCAGCTGTCAACTCCTTTGAGGTTCTGTCTCAGTTGCAGAAATCCCCTCCATCCAAAGTTATACCTTTCTTAGGTCCAATTTTGGTGACTAAACAAGAAGGAAATATAACTCTCTGGCTATTTGGGCTCCAGGAAGGACACTGGAACAGGTAATCCTTGCTCCTTATCTCCCTGCCAATACAGGTGTGGCT
The DNA here is from genome assembly GCA_030848825.1 of Tadarida brasiliensis. NCBI lineage: Eukaryota > Metazoa > Chordata > Mammalia > Chiroptera > Molossidae > Tadarida > Tadarida brasiliensis. The sequence continues at coordinate 47,553,755 of CM061265.1, forward strand.
GTCAGACCTAATTCACTGTGACCACTTCCTCTGCCCAATCCCACTTTATTTCTCCTTGATTAACACATGATGATCCCCCCCAAATGTTTTCTATCCCAAACTCTGTTTCCCCTTTGCTTCTGGAGGACCTAATCAATGGCAGTTCTTCCTGGGAGTGATGTGAGAAAGCACACAATAGGATCACTACCCAGTTGGCCATGAGGACCATCACTGGTGGCAGATGGAGCACAGTCAGCCACTGCACAAGATGGTGGTCCAATTGTGAAAACTTTTCTGGAGGAAGAGAAAGCATACAAACACACAACGTATCAGGTGTATCATATATAGAAAGAAAATAGTAATTATAGGGATAATGGGATGAGATGGGATGGGTGATGCTAAGCCCCACTGATGCTCTGAGAGAGATAAAGAACAGCTAGCTGATGGAGAGTTATAAGGTGTAAAAGACACAAGGTCTTGTTGGTTGCATAAAAGGAAGCTCTCATCACCTTTGATTGGACAGAAAAGAATACTGAGACCCAGCTTAGGATGTACTAGGCCATCCTAAGTGGCTGAACTTCAAATATGATCAACCTCCAACCAAGACAGGTCTGTTATGCCAAGATCAGGAGCATCTGACACTAGAGATGAGGGTATTTGGGTGGACTCCCACAATTTTGGGTCCCAGACTCTTCTGTACCCTCTTAGTCTATAGGAATAGTCTACCTCTCCCTATTAAGAGATGATGAACCTCCTACACTAGAGGACAATGCAGAGACTTTTTCCCTGAAGGGCAACATTGTCTCTCTCAGGAACTGTCACCACTTACCCTCTTAACTATTGGTCTATAGGTAAGGTTGAGTCAGCTAGAGACCTTCTGGTAAGAAAGGAATGAGACTATTTTCCAAAAGATCATAAGACCTAGCCTGACTATGTGGCAGAACTAGGAGAGTATTCAAGGGACTGAATCATTTACTTGGATAATTGTTTACTGGGGAAAAGAAGATACTCTAGCATTTTGAGGATTTCTGGACCCAAACTATGTACAGAGAAATAGATTCAAGGGGTACAAAGAACTGTCGGTTGTAAACACAAAGATGCATCTTCCAGATATCCACTCGAGGAAGAATTACTTCAAGCAACTTGCAGCTGTCAGGTCCATTAGGTCTTCCCCAGATGCCTTGCTCAAAATCATTCTGTTTCAAGGGCAGCCTATTACTGGAAACTGAGCAAGGCCAAGGTAGCGTTCCTTTCTAGTTAGAGTAAAACTGTGTAGAAATATTCCTTCAACCACTACCACAATTCCTTTGAGGGCCTATGAGTTTCGTGAAGGGGGCCTTATGAACTTAATTATACCCTACGTTGGCTCCAGCTGTTAGTCCCTGTTATGTTTGTGCAGCTAAGGACAGACACAGAGATTAGGATCAGGGTTCTCTGGCATTGCAGATCTGTATTCCGAGTGACCATAAAATAGTGCTGCCAATAGCCTTTGCTTTTACAGCTCTGTGTGGAGACGAAGACAATAATACTAAGAGAAATTGAAAAGTCGTGATAGAGAGCGTCTTAGGCTTTCCAGAAAGACCCATCAGTCTATAAAAGTAGAAATAAACATATGTGTTCAGAACAAAACCATTCTTGTCAACATCAATGAAAGGAGTTTTGAAGGGACTGTACTTTGGCATTTAGCTGGATACAATTGAATGATTGCAGGTGTTGATTTGTAAACTAATAACTTTAAAAGAGCTCTTTGTTGCTTTACAAACCTGAAGTGATGTGGTTCCTCTGGGTATTCTGAAAAAGCAAATATTTTCGTTAGACATGGCAGTGTTTTACAGAAATATGTTACCATCATTGATTTCAGTGCAAATCCTGAGATGCTTTTACTTAGCATTAAAAGAGCTTGGCAAAGCATCTCAGCTGAGGTACAGGAATCAGGCCTATTAATATGAGAATAACATACAAATCCTCCAAGGTGTGGATGAGAGAATAAACTTCGAGCTCTGCGTATGCAGCTGCTGTATTAACATGATAGATTTTCAATGCTCTGCAGGATCCATTACTGTGTTTTGGGCCAATAAATTTGAAGGATTTATACAATGGACCATAACAGCTCCTTAGGTATGATTATGTCCCATCAGATGAAAAAATGTCTTTTTAAAACCTTCCTATTAACCTGTTTGCTCCATAGACCATAATCTTTTGAAGGTTAAATTATATACATAGCAAAATGGGCCAAATCACCTCATTCTGTGTTTTAAAATGTATTTATGGTGAAAAAGCTCTCTAAAATGGGAGAGTGAAAATTGTACCCAAGAGTACCATCAAATCAAGGTGATTTTTAAACGTGAGCAACAGGCACTACTTTCAATTCCTGCAAAGGAGAGAAATCTTGATAATCCAAAGATACACTTACTCCTTTATGTACCACTTAAAATGGTAAATTTTACATTCAAATCATCTAAAAATAGATCAACAAGTGAATACAAGGTGAGTAGTCAAATAACATGAGCTAGCTCTCAAGACTTGGGCAGACACAAAGAATGATCATAAAGATGTGATCTATAAATTAAATGGAAAAACATTGCTAAAATACTTTGTATTTTCTGTTACAAATGGTTAGTGCTTATAACATGAAAAAAATTAGATCACATGAATTTTGAATTATTGACATCATTTTATTCCTTTCACAAATATTATTGTACCTAGTATTTTGTAGAATACATACTGTTTGATGCATTTTAATTAATGTATCAATGGGATCTATGTTATTAATTTAATATCTTCCTCAGATAATAAACATCTTATGATGATACTGACTTAAACCATGACAGCAATAGAGTAAGGAGCTGCTGCCAAGAAATATTTGATGATCAAGGCACTGTTGTGTTCCTAATGGTGAACCACAAACCAGCCTCGCACCCCAACTACCTAGAACCAGTCCTCATAGAGCAGTGGTTCTCAACCTGTGGGTTGCGACCCCTTTGAGGGTCGAACGACCCTTTCACAGGGGTCACCTAAGCCCATCGGAAAACACATATTTCCGATGGTCTTAGGAACTGAGACACTGCTCCTCTATCCATCTCCAGGTGGGTCCACCCACATGCAGATACGCCCACATACAACATGAGGAACTGTATTAAAGGGTCGCGGCATTAGGAAGGTTGAGAACCACTGTGATAGAGAGATATGCTCTCTTTTTTAAGTTAAGTACTGATGCCATATAAATGTTTTTCAGATGTGGAGTGTATAAGCTAAATTGTTCAATTAAAAAATTGAGATAAGCCCTGGCCGGTGTAGCTCAGTTGGGTGAGTGCCATCTCATGAACCAGGAGGTTGCAGGATTGATTCTAGTTGGGGCACAAGCCAGGGTGATCCCCAGTAGAGGGCATGCTGAAGGCAGCCGATGGATGTTTCTCTTTCATAGATGTTTCAATCTCTCTCGAAAATAATTAAAAACATTTTTTTTAAATAAAAGAAATGAGATAAGAATGATTACGTGTTTTTTAGTTGAGAACCTTGGTGAATGTCTTTCTACTACTATACTTACATGCTCATCGCCTCCTTCCTTTGAATTCCTGTTAGTGGTGTTCATTATTTTTTCATAAGTTTTGGAAAAGGGCTTTGAAATTGTTGAGAAATGACAACATTAATCTCAAGAGAAAGAGAAAATACAATATAAATTTAAAGAGTAATAGAAAATAAATACCTGTGAAATCGCTCAAAGTCATCTTCTCTTTGACAAATATAGACGTAGAAAGAATGGACAATAAAAAAGTGACTGGTATAATTATACTCTCTAGGTTTAAAAAAGCTCAGTGTTCTTATTAAATGTCTTCTGTACTATGCTGAATCTTTATCAGCATGCAGAGTGTGGTAGTACATATCTTTACTATCTCATGGTACAATTCTCCTTCGGACAGGGATCCGTAAATGGATTTAATTATAATATGGATCCCCTCTAATTTGTATTCCATGCCAGCTCATTTGTGAGCCTATGCATTATTAAATGTGTTGTGATAATTAGGAAGGCTACACTAGTAAAGAGATTCTTACCTAAATATAAATAATGAGTGAAAATGTGTTGTCTTTCTAGACAACATTTTCCCCACCAATGTCAGCAAAATTAAAACAGGAAAATTCCAAATAATGTTTTGTCTTTTCCATATCTGGCATAAAAGAGGCCCATTTTAATTCAACTCAGTTATTTCCTTTAAAGTATGTAGGAGAGAGGGAGGTTAAATTACTGTTGTAAAGATCTCCAAGACTGTTGGCTTCCTCAGAGGGCCTCATATCACAACATGGTAAAAAGATGTTCTCAACACTCTGCTTCCCTGAGCATTTATGATCTGCTCTAGGGAAGCAGGTATGGATAAACAAAGTCTCATGGGTAAAATGCCTTATCGGTCTACTCTTTGATTCACAAGCTCTAATTGGGGTTATGCAGAGACTGATACAAGGAATATGAAGCTTCCAGAAGGAAGCCACACAAATTCCCTTTTCTCTCCTATTTTGGAGGTCTATGGTAGTGCCTTCCAAAAGGAAAGGGTGATTTAATGTTATTCAAATCTGTTTCCTGACATTGGTGCAATATTCTTATTTCCTCTCCAAATGACCAATCATGTGATTGAACAGCAGAGATATTTTGGAATTTTGTTTGTTTGTTTGCTTGTTTTCTTAATATCCACTGTAAATATATGGTAATGGAAATGCCAATGGGCACAAATTTATGAACATTAAAATGTTCTCTTTTGACCTTAGGCCTGAAACTATCGGCAAGGGGAAAGCTTCTGCTAAAGGGGTTTTAATTCATCTTATCCCCTTGTAAATTACTAATGGCAACATTTTTTAATGGATTAATTTTCTAAAAGATATAATGAATATAGGAGTTTTGTGTACTTCTTGCTACACAATCTTTGCCATCTTACTTCTAAGATTCAAGTTTATTAAAGGGAAATGATATTGAGAGTTTATACTAAAACATCTCTCAAATTTGTATTCCAGGCATTCATGATTGTGACCTAATTTGAGCTCTGTGCACTAGACCAGCATATGAGTTGTGCATAGTACTGTAGAGAATAACATTAGAGAGAGCTAACCTTCCTTCCCCACCTTCTTCCAGGCAAAATCAAGCACTGGTCACACTACTGAGCATTAGATCAACCTGATGTTGCCCTTGATGGGAGAAAGAATATCAGGTTCATTAATATTGTAAATAATATAATCAATTGGGAACACCATGTATCAACTATGCATTAGAAACGTTTGCTTTTAAAATCTCTCCCAGCAGTTACCCGATTGGTATTTATTAATTGCAATCACACACGAAGATCAAGGAATCTCACTGGAACAATTACCTATGCATGAATGAGTTCACCTTTCAGGACACTAGTAAAAATAAGACATTAAATAAGACTACTTCATCTTTATCTGAGGCTTGGAGATTGAGAGCTATTCATGCTTGAAAATTGGCATTAGTAGTCCAGGTTAAGGTCATATGCCAATCCCAGTAATTTATAGGAAAAGGGAGGAAAGGAAAGGGGAGAAAAGAGAAGGGAAGGGAAGGGAAGGGAAGGGAAGGGAAGGGAAGGGAAGGGAAGGGAAGGGAAGGGAAGGGAAGGGAAGGGAAGGGAAGGGAAGGGAAAAAAAGGGAAGGAGTCAATAAAATAAAAATAGAAGAAAAATGAAATATAGAACTAAAAGAAGCCAGCCAGCATTGACTCAGCTTAGGAAACTTTAAATAAATATCAAAAAATGGCATGCATTTTTTACAAATAGATTGCAGAAACCATTGACAACTAGCTTTCCTGGAACTACTTTCCCAAAGTAGAGTCTGAAGATATTGTGTGCATACCAAAAAGAAAAAAAAAAAGCTATTCCATGGAACTAAATAACGTATAATTCCACTATTACATATATCAAAAATATGCCAACCATCTTTAAGATTTGGACACACCCTAGTTCCCATGAAATGTCAATTTCATCCTTTATGTCAGGTTAGAAAGTGGTGAGGATTGTGGAGAAGGGAGAAGTTATGGGAAGGTACTGGATCTTTTGGAAAAGTACTGATACAAATATCTTATGATGACCTGCCCAATTACATAATTCAAATTCTGTGAGAATCTTTCATTGGTATGATTGCAAATCATTGTAAACCATAAATGATTTAAAAATACATAATAATTTGAAGATGCAAACTACCCAATAGTTACCTCATGTAGAGGACGCAGCTGGGTGATAATAATACTTTTTTGTTTTGTTTCCAATTTTTATTAATTTATTTTTTGTTACAGATGTTTCTCCTTCCCCCCACCCCAGACACCCTCCTCTCCATCCCGCCCCCCCATCCCTCTAGCATTGTTGTCTATGTCCATTGGTTATGCATATAAGTTCTTTGATAACAATACTTTTGAAGAGCGGTATCACCACTTAATCTAATTCCCTACAAAGTTATACCATTACAATACTGTCTAGATGTTGTATCTTGCTTGACTTCCAGGCTATTTCTATAAGCAGAAGTCCAGTGGATAAAATAGATGATGCAATGTGTTAGGGCACTCCAATGGCTCATGAGACATTTCTTTTGCTCATTCAACTCTTGGTCCAGCTATATTGGGCTTCTATTAGCCTGGGAAACTCATGACCACCTAAGGCCTTTTATTCTTGCTCTTTATTCTACTTAGTATGTCCTGAACCCATATTTCCTCATGGCTCATTCAGATCTCTCCCTCAAATTCTACCTTCTGATGATATGTCTCTCTCCTCCATCTCTCCCATCACTCCATTCTCTTACCATGCTCCATTTTTCTGTATGGCATTTATTCTCTGGATTTATCATAACCATTTATTTATGGACTAGAATATAAGTTGTATGAGAGCTGGACTTTGCCTCTCCTGTTTATGGTTTTCATCCACAGAATTTAGTAGGTAGAAGACTTGTAATGTATAAATGGTAAATGAATGTATTCACTTATTATCCATATAGAAAAAAAATATATAGCACCTAATCAAGATCTTTAACACTGGTTAGATAAGAATACTTATCTAAAAGAAAACAATGAGAGAAACAAAACATTGTCCTGTGTAATGTAGTTGGTTGGCTTTACCCAAGATAATCAAAACCCCACTGCAACCCTTTCTAATGAAAGATATACCTTCTTCCTATTCTTGTAAAAACTCTCAATGTGTTTATTTAAATCACTCAGTACCTGGATTGAAAGGAGTCCTATTTTCAAATTTCATCAGTTTGTGTCATAACCCTAATGTTACTTAAAGGGATGCCTTTAGGAGAATCTATTTAAAATAAACATAATTACTTAAGAATTGTGTCTCTATTTTAGAATTTTGGAAATATAATCAGGGTAGACAGCAACTACTTTGTGTAACAAATCTGAATGTGAAATTTCAGAAATACTCCTTGCATTAAAAATGAATTAACTGTGTGATTATTAATTGTGCATATTCCAATCCCTTTGTGCTGTACTGCATGTTTCTTGAATCTCATTTGAATCCTTTGGCTAAGTAATGTGTCAAGGGGGGTATGAGCCTGAATGCCTGAGTTATTTAAAAGGCAGGACACACTTCCAGATTAGAATACCAATGAGTGGGGTTAAAAAGGCTCTACTGTAGTTGGAGGGCAGCTCTCAGTCTGAGAAGTACCTGAAAAGGACCTCTGTGGACTAATTTTCAGAATCACATTGTAATGTGGGCTCATGTCAATCATCAGAACAGACAGCTTCATCCCATGATATAAACTAGTTATACATTCAAGAGCTGCCAGAAGATCTTCATTAAAAAGGGACTTAGCATTAAAGGAAGAAGGTTGTTTTATTATAATACTTCAAACACAGTTTTTTGTTTTATATGTTCTAAGAATCTTTTTTGTTCTTTGCTACAATATCAAAAAAGTACCACAGAAGAAGAAAAACATTAAATATTCTATTTTTTAATAGGAATCAAGGAAGCTTTCTGGTTTAAGGCATTAAAATCATATACATTTTTCTAAATTTATTCATGGCTTTGAATAACAAAGAGAAATCTCTAGATGTAATAGGAGGATGTTTTTAATCTTTTGTGGGAAGGGATTTGCAGTGCTGACTACTCAAGGTAAAATATCTACTGGCAAAGTATATCAGTGAGAGCTTTATACATATAAATTTGTATAAAACCTTTGGGCTCTCCACAAGCTTCCAGATACCAGTTAGATATTATAATTGATGCCATTAAAATTTGATATAATTGTGTTAGAAGGAAAACAGGAATACTATCCATGTAAGTAAATCATTGACACTGTAATGTAGTATTTAAAGAAAACTTAGGAGGGGTTTAATAAAACAGAAAATATAACTCTTTATCTATATTCAAAAGTGTTATATCAAAACCTTAATTTAAATATATTTGTACAAGTCTGGTAACATTTTCAAAATATTTAGCATGTATACTTATTTACCTAAATCATTTCATTTCTATCATAAAAAATGTCAAAGCAAATGACTTGATAAGTTAAATTAAAACAATTACATATTGTCTTGCAAATAAGATTTTTGCCTCATAGGCTCAATAAGCTCTTTTTTTTTTCTGTCATTCACTTTCAATGAAGAAGATGCAATTTTGCGAATCATTTTCTCTCCTGAAACTGAAATTGCCAATTCCAGAACACATAATCTCAAGTTGGTCTTATTATTTAAAAGTGTTCCTGATTGATGTATGTGTCTTTATTTGCAGATAACTCATTACAAACCGCATTTTACAACTTTTCTTTATGACACTATCATGCTATATGTTCATTTTTAGTGCTTCCCTTCAGGAGTCTACCTGGAAGCAAAATCATTAAAACTCCTTGTGAAAGCCAGGGAACTGTCCTGGTGGGGATGTTCTCCCACCATCAGGAGGAATGGAGCATAATTAAAGGTCTTCGGATGCTCAAAGACGAAGTGCCCACGATAAAAGAGCATGTCTGAAGCCTCTGTCTCCACTCTATTTCTCCCATGCAATGACTTATTATGCACGATTAGTCACTTCTTTCCATCATCCTCATATAAGCAGGATCCAAAAATTCACAGCATAGAAAGGACTGAGCATCCTTTCAATGCTTTTACTATTAGTGTTCAGAGAATTGCAGGTGGTCATTTTAGCAGCCAAAATTTGAAAGAGATTGTAAACCAAATTTTTGACTGATCCCCACGGTACTGTAGAGAGATTTAGGATGGAAGGGGGAAAAGAGAGAAATATTATATATATGCCTATATAAAGTATTTCTACATTTTTTTCTGCAGATTTCTACATTTTGTATAGTAATGTAGCTTTATACCACTAAATAGATTTCTTTCTCATCTGTACTCATAACATCCACCAAATGATAAGAACTCAAAAGCACATTTACCAAATAAATAAAAATATCAAATAAATAATGTCATATGGTTCCTAAGTACCATTTTCATAGTAGTTAACTGGCTTTGAATTACTGCTTCTTGTTACTGGATTCAGGGCAATAAAGTGCTCCCTCATGAAATTTTGTTGTTTGTTTGTTTGAAATGTTTCAGTCATTCAAAGATTAAATCCTGTTTGTAAGTTAAAAGGTTGGGATTTATAGTTGAGACTTATTAGTTGAATATTTAATTAAATTAAATTCTATTCTTTTTCATTAGTTTATAATATCATAGAAAAGTCTATTTTAAAATTAATATTTGTCTTTATAGTTACAGTAAGTGAAATTATATTAAATTATAGTCAAATATTCACAGTGATTTGAATAAAATATTTTCTTAAATTATTATATCATATTTAAATATATTTAGATAATTTTAAATTAGAAATTAACTGTTTATTAATATATTTTAAATTTTATTTTGTCTATTTTCCTCCATCTACATTTCTAAAGAAAACTGAGAGTTGAAAACCAATGCAGCTTTTAACAATAGATTCTGTTCTTTACCTTATCGTCGTATGAGCCCTACCCAAACTGTTAACCATGGTACATGAATCTCATACCAACACTTTTAGTTACTAAGAAAATGTATTCCTCAAAAGACAGAATCATTTTTTTTATTAATACATATGTTGGTCAACTAGGTATTTTTAAAATATGTTTTCAATGAATTTTAGAGAGAGAAGAAAGGAGAGGGAAGGAGAGAGAGAGAAATCGATGAGAGTGAACCATCATTAATCAGCTGCCTTCTGCACACCCCCTACTAGGGATGGAGCCTGTAACCTGGGCAAGTGCCCTAACCCGGAATCAAACCAGCGACCTCTTGGTGCATGGGGTGCCACTCAACCAACTGAACCACACCGGCTGGGTGACCAACCAGTTATGTTTAATAAACAGTTCAAAGAACCATTGTCTTTAGCATATGAAATGACCAAAAAACTCATTAATTATAGGAACAAAAAAAAATACCTTGTTATGGAATAAAAGCTGGAACAGGTCTGATTCTATTTACTTCATAATTATTTAATTAATACAGTAAAAAAATGGCTAAAGGGGCAAATAATACAGCTGTGTTCTATGAATACTTGGGGTAATATTACATGCATAATTTTGGCTCTGTTGGGGTTTGTAAAAAAAGATTAAGAGATTTTTGGAAGTTATACAAATGTATTAAAATACATGACTGGCTCATTAGAAATTAAAATTCCAACTGGAGAAAGTAAAGACTTGAATGCATATATATATAGTATGTATATATTTGTATATTTTATAGATTTATTTCATATGTATATATATTTTATCATTCTTGCTGTCTGAAGCACTTTCTTTATGTTTAGTAGAGATAATTCAATCAAATTACATTCTTTCTGCAAGGGAAAAATATATACATACATATATACATATTTATTTTAGGTGAAACATATGTATATATTTTGAATATATATGTATATTATAAATATATAGCACATGTTTAAATAAAATAAATATATTTAATGATTATGATGGTCAAAAAAACAAGTAATTTACATAAATTAGAATATAGAACCATCCCCAAAATATATTCAGATTTGTTCAAATACATTCTGTGAGCCTATTGTAGAAATATCACCAACAACTTAATTGTCACGTATTTAAAAGGGGAAAACAGAGGACAGAAGCGGGGAGGGAGAGACAGACACTCAGGCAAAGACACATAAATATTGCTGATCCAAACTGACAATACTTTACTGAGCTTCTGGAAGCTTTCAGTGATGTATTCAAAACAGACTTCCATATAATAGCAGTAGAGACACCATCAACAGCCACTTCAGACAGTTCAGGTAGAGCTTTCCCCTGAGGATGGGAAGAAGTGATAAGTGAAATGCTGTTGTAAGCATGAAGACTTAGAAAGATTACTCCACTTTATATATTGATGGCCAAGTTAAAAGAATGTGCAGCAAGGTGAAAATCTTGATGGTGAAACACAAAAACAAGGAAAGGTGGTCAATAAAAAGGTGGGTAGCAGTGCAATTGCACAATTACAAACCTTAAAGTTAAATGGCATTCTGCAATTCATTGTGAGAGAAAGAGCACAAACCTCTGCGACTGAGCAAGTAGAATCTCAAAAGATTTCTCCATTTATGAATGTGCCTACAGAAAAACTGAATATGTAAAAAGTAACAGGTTCAGATCTGATTAGACTTCATCACAGCCTCCAAATGAAGAGTGGTTAGAGCATCGGCCCGTGGACCAGAGAGTCCTGGGTTCGGTTCCCGCTGAGAGCACGTACCTCGGTTGCAGTTTGTCCCCGGCCCCAGTTGGGGTCATGTGGGTGGCAACCACTCGATGTGTCTCACATCAATGTCTCTCTCTCCCCCTGCCTTTCTCCCTCCTGCTCTATCTGAAGATAAATGCAAAAATGTCCTCAGGTGAGGATAAAAACAAACAAATAAAGTGGAAGTCTTATCTTTAAAAAAAAAAAAAAAGTTAAACATTGTTTAATCTTGTAGACATATTTTTTTGGCATGTGTGTAAAACATAAAGTTGAAAACTGTGTGCTGGTTCTTAAAATCCAAATATCTAGTATAGAGTCATTGTTTCCATAGGTCAAAAAGCAGCATGCAATTTTTTTTTTCATTTTTTGTTCAGATAGAGTGGGAGGGAGAGAGAGAAACATCGACGTGAAAGGGACACATATAGTGGCTGCCACCCGCACGACCAACCAGGGCCCCAGGGCCGGGGACAAACTGCAACCGAGATACATGCCCTTAGTGGGAACCGAACCCGGGTCTCTCTGTACCGCAGGCCGACGCTCTAACCGCTGAGCCAAACTGGCCAGGGCAGCAGCATGCAATTTTAACAAACTCTTTTACAATTATTATCTTTATAGGTCACCTTTCTAAACCTAGGGAAGTGAAATTAAGGTGAATTTCATGTTTCTGGAATTTCTCTTTTTTGTTCTAAATGATAGATATAAAATACGGTTTATTTATTAATTTATGGGGGATGCATGTATGTATTTATAATTTATTTGGAATATGTCAACACAGTGTTATTTTAAAATTTATGTAAATACCACTTTTTAAAAATAAGTGGCTAAAGAATTTTTATTTTATTTTATTTTTTTTACCTTTTATGTGGTGGCAAATTTGCTATTTGTTGTTTTAATTATCTTGGGAACAGTTGTGTTGCACCATCAGTGAAATTGGGCACATTAAGCAAATATGGACAGAAAATAAACAATTGACATTTCCTTTTTTATTTCCTTGCAGAAGCATGATCATACTCTATTGCCTCTTAACAGTGAAACACAATAAAATATATGTCTCCAATATAATTTAAATCAATTAGGACAAAGTACTTTGAAGCCAAATATCCTTCAAATGATAGCATTATAGTTCACCATAATTCTACTGGGACAGGGCTTCTATTTAAAGAAAATCTGTGGTTTGAGAAATGACAATATGACAAAGAAATGTACACAATCCTGAAGGGAACCAAAAGGACAGATGCTGCAGGCTATCTGAGCTTCTGTTAAATATGAGAACCAAGGGGCATGAACTCAAACTAGAGAAGGGCCTACCACTAAAAAGTGCTTCCAACTCTTTTGCAATTGCCCTTTGTGGAATAAACAGCCCAGAAAAACTGTAACAAGCAGCACACACAACAAGAAGGTGGGCAGGTGGCTCTGGACAGTGCATTGGGCAATTTAATGAGTAGAAATCCTCAGTGTTCTATTTTCAGGTGAATGTGTGGATGTGGATGCTCCTAAAATTGGCATTTTTATAACAGTTAAAAATCGTACCAATATTTTTAGGAGTGTAAAATCGTAGTATTAAGGGTCCAATATTCATCTATTGAAAATGTGTAGCTAAAGAAACATCTTTTAGAAATTATTAAGGAATCAAAAATGTTTCTATCTTAGAAAATTGTTTTTACACACATATAATTTTATAATTTTGATAAAGAACTAGTACGTTTTTAGTCCTCAAATTTAATCCATTTGTTAAAAATGAAGTTCATTTGTTTTCGTTTTTTATTCTTTTTTTTAAATTTATTTTTTCTCTTTATTGATTTTAGAGAGAGAGGAAGTGAGAGGGAGAGAGAGAGATAGAAACATCGATGAGAGAGAACATCGACTGGCCGCCTCCTGCATGCCCCACACTGGGGATCAGGCCCACAACCTGGGCATGTGTCCTGGCCAGGAATCGAACTGGCAACTTCTTGGTGCATGGGTCAATGCTCAACCAGTGAGCCACACCGGCCAGACTACGCAGTTTTTTATTCAATCCTTTTTCTCTTAGTAGAACAGAGAAAAAGAGAGTTAACATTGTTAGGTGTTGATCTTTTCCTCATGAAACACTTAAGAAAACATCAGTTATCACAATTTTATAGATCTGTTATAGCAGGTTAGGGCTTCAGACTGAACTCTCCTCATTTTGAATACTTAAACTAGAAATATGAAGTGATTTGCCTCTAGTTCTGTTATCAGAACATCCAGTTTCCCAATCCATCATTCCTTTTCCTTTATTAAGCAGGATGAGGTATATAAAGTACCCAACACACTGCTTGACACGCAGGTAGCTCTTAATACTGTTGCTAAAGCTATAGAGAGAGCAATCAAGATGCATATTCACAAAGATGTGTACACATGAATACATGAATTCACACACAAATTTGACAGTAAGAAAAGAAACCAAGCAGAGCAATGGGGTAAGGCTAAGGAGTTTTAGACTGCTTTTCAAACAAATGCTCTTTTTGGTAATTCAATGCTCACTCAACTTGCAACTAATTCTTCCAGGTTGTTGAGAGGAGAATTTCCTTCAATGCCTACTTCTTATTATATACCAGACTAGGTATTTCTCTGCAGAAGAGACTGTGTCTTTCACCTTTGTTTGCCAAGCAACTCTCACATAATAGGTTCTCATTGAAAGGTGCTTCATAATGGGTGGATAAAAGGATAACAATCATGAAGTAATAGGAAAATTCTAACTCAGAAACTCTAATGGAAACGATGAAAATATTAATTTCGCCAGCAAACAAATGCATGTTGCACTCCTCCCTCCCTTGCAAAGGTCTTGCCTGCAGAGTTATGGACACAGGTATGTGATTCATGCTTGTTTTGGGAGCCAGAACTTGTCTTCCAGTACAAATAACCGTGTTTGTGGGCTGGTTCTCCCTGGTCTCTCATTAGTTGTCAAACGTGACCTAAAGGTTTTTAACCTTAAGGATAGTTTTGTATTTGCATAGTTTTGTCCTGATCCCTGTCCTCATAGAGTTTGCCTTGTTTGACTAACTTGCCTGCCTGAGAGTATAGATAAGCAGGGGGAAAAGCTAATTAAGCTAGTTTATACATTTTAATACGTCTGGAAAATGGTGGAGTTAACAGCTGCAAACCATTTTTTGATACCTTAGTCAAGGAATCCCTTTTTTTTTTTCATTTTCAAAATGTGCCTATGGGAAGGAGGGAAGGGAAGAGGCCTGTGAATTCAGCCCCTCGCCTGCCTTTGTGGTAGCTGTTAAGCGAGTGCATTAGTGGGAAGGAGGAAGGATAATAGGGCTAGTAATTGGCAGGGCTGTCCAAGTGCCCCTCTCCTATCTCCCACCACTTGGCCCTGCCCAATTTATCTCTTCCAAAGCCCCTTGATGCCTCATCTCTTCACCAAACTTTTTAAAAGTTGCCCCCTGTATCTGGTGGCTTGTTATGTCAGGATTTTCATCAAAGCTGCAACCTGAATGTTCTTCCACTTGTTAAACCAATATTAAAACAAGAAAGAACCCCTAGTTTAAAGCATCCGTGTTGCCAGTCCCCCAGCTGGATGGCCACTGCCAATGGTAAGTGGTGAGGGGAAAAGTATAATTAAAACTTAACTTTCAAATAGATCTCATAGTTTATACCCAGGAAGAAGCTCTCTTCGCCACGTGAAATTTCAGGTGGCTGTTCTGAACAAAACAGGTGCCGATTCCTTTTATGTGAAACCCTTAAGATAACTTTAACATGGTCCTTTGCAGTTTAATTTATCATAAATTCTGGCACCATTTATCACAAAATGCAAAACGATGAAGAAATGGCTCTATTAAATCTGAATAACTACTGAATTAAAACGCCGTTAAATGAGTTGAAGCACATAGTACTGTTAACAATATGTGAAACTGTGTTTGGCTGGAATAAATTCTTTTCACAGTCATTATTTGAAGGGTCTACCTTTGGAGAAATATGCTCAAAATTTCACATCTTGATTTCCTGACTAAATCCACATGCACTGCTAATGTACTTTTAAATTGACTTCACAGAGAATGTGAGAAAATGCCTGTGCTGAAACTCTTAGGTATCAAAACAAAATTCCTCTATTTAAAAACTGTGGAAAAGAAGACCTTAAAATAAGCACGTGAAATATAATAGATTCCAGTTAAGAGATATTTTATTTTCCCGTTCTTAATCTTTTCAGAAATGGCTTTGCAATATTTTCATGTAATCTAGCACACTAATGTTCAACAATAGTTCTCTCAAGACAAGTATTTTATCATAGCCTATACATAACACTTTAAAATAATAATAATAATAATAAGATTGGCTCAAACACCTAATGGATTGATTTTTATTTGAGTATTTGGTTGCTAATAATAAACAGAAGGATTTTTAAAGAAAGGCTCTATCACATAATTTGTATGCGATTATATTCTGAATAACATTAACAAAAAAAAGCTTTAATAGCGACATTTATCAACTTCAGAATCTGGATCCTAGACTATTACAAAAAGCATTCCTGGAATCTGCTCTGTCAGAGCACTTCTCCCCAAGTATGTCTCCTTCCAGTGTGCGAGCAGATAGTGAGGGGTTCTTAATCCTTACCCGCATGAGGGCACTTTCTACTGTCTTTAATTATCACCCTGGCATTGTGATTAGGAACAAAGACTTTTCAATAATAGTGTCCTATTGCATGTTTAGAGATATTTCAGTGTGAAATCTTTAATAAAGAGGATTTGTGATTGAACTTAATTAGCCCTGTTAAAAAGCATCCAGCAGACAGCAATCTCCTGTCCACAGAGAGGGCTGTGTCATGGCATGGGGCAGGCTCCTTGGAGAGACTCTTTCTCTGTGAAAAGCAAAGGTACTTATTGTTCAAGAAAGCACAAGCTTTATTTCTATGTTTACCAAATAGAAAATCTGGTTTATAGAAAGCAGTTTATTCAACCATTGTCAAAGCCAATCAGATATGTTGTTTTACAGGGCTTACAAAAATATCTATGGACAAAATGCTAATTTAGACACACACACACACACACACACACACACACACACACATACACACAAAGGTACATTCTTGAATTCCAAGGTGATTTGGACATAAGTTGAACTTTGTTTTTCTACGTTTTAAAAGAAACCATATAATTATGTAGAAATGAAAGTACTTATCAATAATGTCTATTTATACAGCATTGGTATCTTTTTTCTTTATTTTGTTCTCATACATCCCTCTTTAGTCTCCATTTTGCAGACCATCTATTTCAAGAAGGGAGCAAGAGACATCACAGAAATTAGAAGATTGAGTGGAAGGAGTAGAATACTTACCTTGTGATGAAAAGGATAGTAGATCATTCCTTAAGAGCTATAAGAGACTCTAGTAGGATTTGGTAGCTATTGGCTTATAGGATACTGAGGGGCTTTGAATCTGATATCCACATTATTTTCTTCCCTCCAATTTGATTTTCCCTGGGAGTGCTTTCTTGCAGGGATGGGCATTTAATTCTAAAAGAACTAAGAAACCTCTGGAGAGGGGCCAGATGAGAGAAAGCTATTGAGTTGGCTACTAAGCTCAAAACTCTTTATTTGCTTGTTTGTTTTCTTAGATTTCTATTGTAGGTTTCCTTTCTTAGTTTAATAGACCAAAAAAAAAAAAAAAAAAAAAAAACAGGGAAGAATTAAGGAATAGTAATCTATCCAGAATTTAAAAATTTGCATTTGGCTGATACCTTTCTCTGTCAGAGACACTTGAATATCATTTTATTTTATTATTTATTTTTATATTTATTTTTAAATTATTTAATTAATTTATTTTTGTTACAGATGTTTCTCCTTCCCCCGCAGACACCCTTCTCCTATTCCAGCCCCCGCCCCAACATTGTTGTCTATGTCCATTGGTTATACTTATATGCATAAGTTCTTTGGTTTATCTCTTCCTTTTCCTTCCCCCCAAACCCCCTCTTCTGAGGTTTGTCAGTCTGAACCCTACTTCTGTCTCTGGGTCTTTGTTAATCAACTTATTTTGTTCATTATATTCCACAAATAAGTGAGATCATGTGATACTTGTCTTTCTCTGACTAGGTTATTTCGCTTAGCATAACACTTGGGCTATTTCCAGATCTTAGCAATTGTAAATAGTGCTGCTATGAACATAGGGGTACATATATTCTTTCTGATTGGTGTTTCAGGCTTTTTAGGATATATTCCTAGAAGTGGGATCACTGGGTCAAATGGCAGTTCCATTTTTAATTTTTTGAGGAAACACCATAGTGTTTTCCATAGTGGCTGCACCAGTCTGCATTCCCACCAGCAGTGTACTAGAATCCCCTATTCTCCACACCCTCACCAGCACTTGTTGATTGATGATTTGTTGATGGTGACCATTCTGACAGGTGTGAGGTGATACCTCATAGTTGTTTTAATTTGCATCTCTCTGATGATTAGTGACATTGAGCATTTTTTCATATGTCTCTTGGCCATTTGTATGTCCTGTTTAGAGAGGTGTCTATTTAGGTCCTCTGCCCATTTTTTAATTAGGTTCTTTGTCTTCCTTTTGTTGAGTTGTATGAGTACTCTATATATTTTGGAAATTAACCCCTTATCTCATATATCTTGAATTTTAGGTCATCCTGACTTATGGACTCTTTTCTGATCTAGCCATCAACAATTTCTTGCATCAACAATGTGTGCTTTGCTGTAGTTATAGTCAACAATACCATGCCTCTCTAGGCCCTGCCTACAAAGAGTAAAGCAAGACCTTAAAACATCAAACTGCTTCCCAATAGCTTCATTCCAGAACAAAGTCCAAGTAAGCTGAAAAGGACTAAGTATATTCATATAACTGGCAGATATTGTGATTTTTACTTCTCTGTGTGATATATTTTATACAAAAGATAACAAAATATATTTTAAATGATTTATATATTTGAACATATACAGGTATAATTTGTATTATATGTAACATATAATATATGTTGTATATATCACACATAAAAGCTAAAAAAACCCCACAGTATCTGACATTTATCCAATAAAAATATTACCAGGTATGCAAATAAGAGGAAAAACAGAAGATAATAAGAAGAAAAATCAGTCAACCAGAACTGCCCCAAAACGACACAGCATAGATAATGAGGAGACAAGGACATATAAAAAATACTAAAACTGTATTGTGTATATTCAACAAGACAGAAGAAAGACTGAAAATGTTAAGTAGAGGCATGGATGATAAAGAAAAAGACTCAAATCAACCTTCTAGAAACAGAAATTATAAGGCCTAAAGTAGAAAATACCCTGCTGAACAGTTTCTTTCAAAGAATCAAGAAAAAATTCATGTGAAACACCTCTATCAGAAATAAACACATTCTTATGGTGGAACATCAGGCTAGTAATGACACAATACACGTGTACATGTGCATATATGAGCAAGTAATTCTACATGAAGTGGTTCATGCAGTACAAATAAAGAGCATCAACCAGGTGATAGAAATTTAAATATAAGGAGTCACGAAGATAGAAAAACTATAAGAGCTGAAACTTTCTTAAGGAAACCAAAGCATGCTACTGCTGTTGAATGAACACACACATCCAAATGTAAATATACTGTTTAAAACTGTAGTAGACAACCATTACCAAAATAGTGACATACTGCAATTTGTATAATGTAAGAAAGAAATGGGGGTGATATAAATAATAATCATCCATTATAGCAGGTAGTAACCAATAATATCTAAGGTAGCTCAATCAAGAAATAGATCTATTAAGCATATTATTTAGAAACATAACAAGCACCAGAAAAATGGAAAACAGAAGGAAGTATAGAAGATTCCCTCTAGGGAGTAAATATAGAAGGTGTAAATTATATGTCTAACCCAAATAAAAGGCAAGTGCAACACTGCCTAAAATCAACTATACTGATGGTACATAAAGAGTAAACAATGTATGTCTTAACAACTATCAACATTTAGAATCATTCTATGAACAATGTACTGAATTTTTTTTTATCTTCACCTAAGGATATTTTTCCATTGATTTTTAGATAGAGTGGAAGGGAGGGAGGGAGGGAGAGAGAGAGAGAGAGAGAGAGAGAGAGAGAGAGAGAGAGAGAAACATCGATGTGAAAGAGACACATTGATTGATTGCTTCCTGCATGACCCCTACCAGCGCTGGGAATCAAACCTGCAACCCAGGTACATGCCCTTGATTGGGAATCAAACTCCTGACCTTTGGTCTGCAGGCTGATGTTCTAACTACTGAGCCAAACTGGCCAGGGCTCAATGCACTGAATATTTAATTATGATTTTTAATTTAGTTACTTTACTGTTTCTATTTAATGTATTAACTAACAATATTAATGTTGTAACTCATTTTTAATATTTGTACCTAGATTTTTATTCTCTTGACTGACTGCTTTGGACCGCAGTAATAACCAGTATTTTTCCTGAGTTGAAGAAAAACCTTCTACTCTTTCACTCATGCATATTGAGGGGTGTGTGTGTATGTGTATGTGTGTGTGTATGTGTGTGTGTGTGTGTGTGTGTGGTGGTGGTGATAATGAAGATGCCACCTATTTTAATAAGGGTTTTTGTCAGGAATAAAGTAGAATTTTATCATTTATTTACTTCATAAAAATAATGTAATTGCTTGAAAGAAGTGTCATAATGTTATAAATTGACGATTATCTTTATTCTTCAACATTTTGTTGTCTATTAGTCTTTCTGAAGCAGCCAATCAGAAAACTCTGCTTCTGAGAATAGGGACTAGTTATATAATGAAGATTAACATCCAAGAAGGCTTATAATTAAGCTTCAGTTCTTCAAGGAGCATATTGGCATATTGGACAAGTGACCTAGGAGTGCAAACCTCTAAATAGTTACAAGTAAGCTTAAAATTAATTTCCCAGTAAGATAAATGGGAGTTTTTAAACATGACACCTAGGTTAATGCCATTGTTTTGTAGCACTGCAGACTCAAACTAGAGAGTTGGTAACAGCTCCGTCAGAGGAGGTAGCTTATCAATGCAATCAAGGGAGATTTTTTTTTAAGTTCTAAAGAAACATTAGGTGGGTTTTGTTAATTCTGTAAAAATATGGCAAAATCATTTACTTTAAAAAATTCTACTAGTATTCGTTCCTTTAAAGAAGAATAACATATACATGCCTTAGAAATTACTTTTTGTTTATAATTCTCGTCTTTCATAAAATGATTAGAAAATTATTGAAATTTTCAAAAGGAAAACAGTTGTGGAAAAGTATCACAATGACACATTACTATAAGATTAATAAAGCCAAAGCAGGAAATTGATGAGAAGATAAAATAAATACACCAATGTACATTAATGCTGTAATTTGCACACACTTTAATTCTGAGCTCCTATGAAGCAAGTGCAAAAAGGGAAATACATTGATTACACATAACACAGAAGAATATTAAATTTATAGAAAATAACTGTTCTGCATTAAATTCTAAAATATATTTCTTATATTGACCTTTTAAAGTGGCATTGACAATTTATAAGAAATGTGGAAATAATTTTTATCTGGTTCTTTTTTATTAAGAACCCCATAAAGTCAAAGAAAACATTAAACTGCAACTATGTGAAAATGATTTTGTAGACTAAGTTAATGTACAAGTTTAATAATGCACAATTTTAGCTTTCCAGTACATTAACTTTATGCAAGAATAGAATTTAGAAAACTGATGTTCAATGGTAAATAAATATGTTTACTATGTCCTTTTGTTCTATATCTATTGATTCTGGTTTTGAAGAATCCCAGAGATATAACAAATTATTTAAATTGTGTAATTATCTTCTTCCACAATCATTTTTAACCATCTGTATTATTAAATGTTTCACTGGTTCTGGGGGTGGGGGAATAAAAGCAGAAGACGTAGTTTATCTGGTGTTCAATATACCAAGATGTGTGTGTGTGTGGATGTGTATGTGTGCACATATATGCTCTCACAGGGTTAGACAGATAGGCTGTTGGAGACAGAGTCAGGGAGTTATGTCCCATGTCTAGAAGTACAGTATTGACTCTGGGATGTTTGCTATTTCATAATATTAAACTCATCCTCTAGATAAATTTACACGAGGCTTTGCTTTTTAACACAAGGCATGTTATAATAGACTATATTCTATTAGGTTGAAATCATTGACCCCTCATGACTGAGGTTATCCTGACTTACTGAGAAGTTCTAACTATAGTGAAAATAAGCTCATAATAATACACGGTTTTTCTTTTCTGTTCTTACCTATCATTATACCAGCCAATAGAAGCCAAACTTGTATAAATGGTAGCTCAAGTCAAAATTACGGAAGTGAAAAGAACCAACTAAATGTCTCCACAATTATTGCTCTCTCACCCTGAAGGCTATTCCTTGCACGCCATCATAACTGCTATACTTCCTCTCAACCTTCCCTAATCTGGGATAGGTTAAAGAGAAAGCATGTGTTATGACTCTTCAATCCAGTGGGTTCAGAGTTTCATCTACTGTCCCCAGGTTTGTATTATTTCATTCCTGATTGCCTTGAGTACCAGACTGTTTCTAACAGAATCTCAAATAGTTTTTTATCTTTGCCTTCTCCCCTACTTAAATCCTAAACTGAACCTACTCATCCACTCCCAAATCTTCCTGGGTATGTGTCACCACTGTGCATTAACTAAATCATCTCTTACAATTCCTGACATTTTTTCCCTGATGAGAGGGGTTAGACTAAATGAGTTTTGGGAATTTAGAGACAGGGGACCAGAATCTCTGAGATTTAGTGAAGAAAGTTAAAGAACAAAAGATACATTTTTGTAGAAAAAGCACTTGTGGAGTAAGGTACTAAGGGAGACCAAACTAATGAGGGTTTATGTAATTAACATGCATATTGGGTAGAAAGCTATTTATAAAGCTATAGAAGCCTACCAAAGGTACATAAGACATAAAATAGGCTGCTCCTCTTCTTCCTGGAACAGAGAAAACAAAATGAAACTACACCTGGGACATTGAGTATAAATGAAAAATAAAAAAGAAGGCATTATGACAAACACAATAAACATGAGGGATTGACAGTAAACTTTTGTCAGAATCAGAATGTGTCGTTATCTAAAAATTAATTTAGTAAAAATGTACAAAGTGATATAGATTGCTCATTTATAAAAGTAAAGTTCACAAACGGCATATTGAGGTGACTAGGATGTATTCTTGAAAAAATATGAGTATCCAGGTCAATCTATGTTTTAATATATGTCTTACCTTTCCGAGGTGGCTTAGATTGCTTAGAAGTATACTCTAAGCAAATATTTGAGTGCAAGTATGGATCTTTGAAAAAAAATGATCAATAATATGTCAGTACATCCTCAGCATTGTCTAACTCATGATTGTCTTTGACATGTCATGCCCACACAGAGGGAAGTATCTTATTAATGCTTAAGATGATCCAACTAAAGCCTCTTGCTCTGATTTCATATTACCCATAATTGTGATTTGACATTCTCTGGACTTGCTGACAACTTAAGAGGTTTCAGAATTCTAGTCATAGTCAAAGTTTTTTTCTTTATTCTTTTTGGTACATGCCCCTAGCGGGAACTGAACCTGGGACTCTCTGGTCCGCAGGCCGGCGCTCCAACCTCTGAGCCAAACCAGCCAGGGCGTAGTTTTTTTCTTTATTGTATGTGAATATGTAGGCATCCTGGATGATACATCCCTCTCTTTGATTCTGTTTAATTCTAGTTGGTTATTCTGGGTCTAGATACCTCTGGAGCTCTTACTAATTCAATATCTGGATCTGTTAAACTGAAGATCATAGCCAAGAACTTGGGGATTTTGCTGAAGATTTATTACCCTTTTTAGTAATTTTCTAGGCAAAACATTCTAGTGAGGACATGCAGAACATAGCAATTTTCAGTTGGTGTATGCATATTTTTATATGCATATACACTCACACCCAAACTCATACAGTTTTCCTTAATGTTAGGATAGACTTTATCCTTCTAAGGAATCTCAGTGGCCACTCCTTATAGGCTTATGTGAAATTTGTTTTCACCATGATATAGACATCATCACAACCAGTATGTATAGACTATGAAGGTTTTGTTGCCTAAATTATCCGAGAGCTAAATATTTTAATGTCATTCTGAAGTAGCCCCATGTTTCTCCTTTTATTTCAATCAATATAAAAAAAAAATCACATGAAGCATCCAAGACAATTTGAGTGTTTTCAGTTCTGTTCTTTAAATTTTCTCTCTAACATTACAAGTGATATAATGCATACCTACGGATTCGGTGGTTAACATTTTAATAATATTCATTTGACTGCCATTACATGAAGTATTATAATATTAGAAATTTAAAATGTGTAGGACCTTGTTTTCTGATATTGCTGAATCTTTAATAATGGAATATAAATAGTAACACACAAATTTTATTCTCTCTGTCTTCTCATTTAATTAGAAGGAGGACTAAAGACCTAGGGATTGAAGTGGCTTTAGATACAAATAGCCTGGCACCAAATACCATAGGCATGTTAACAGATTTAAAAAAAAAAAACAAACAATATTTGAAGCTAAAGAAGAAGGTAGGGTAGGTAACAAGAAGATGAATTTCACTGAATGCCTGCTGTCAAATGGAGAAAAAAAAAAAAAAACCAAGTAGGAGAAAGTTGCTCATGGGATGTAATTTCTCTTCTTTTTCTAGCTCTGTTACTTACCACTTTGGGCTTTAGTCTCATACCTCTAAAATGGAGATGACCGTAATTTACCTGAAAGTAGTGGACTCAAGTAGTTGATAATTTCAAGTCTTCTAGACCAAGCATTCTATGACAATCAGAAAATAGAGTTAATAGACCTATATTGGTGATTATAAAATACTCAGTATTCCTTAGATGTTTTGAAAAGAGAAATATATTCAAAACGATGAAATTAAAAATCATACTATGCTAAATTAATAATATTAGTCTCTGGTAATAAGAGAAGTGAAGGAGATTATACACCAGATATATTGAAATTATCATAATCGAATAGCATCTTTGTTACTATATAGCCATTAAAAATCATGCAGAGCATGTAATTTTTTTATTGGCTTGGAATTTAGCCATTGCTCTTATTTTAAAATTTTAATGATTGTGTTTTAACCCTTCCTATAAGGCCCAGAGAAATTTTTTTCACTGTAACAACAGGAACATTCCATGAGTAAAATTAGAAGAGGTATATTTGGCAAATTCATGGTTGAAGAAAATTTACCTTCAATTGATCAATTCATATCTTGAGTTTGGTGTTATAGATGAAATTAATGAAGAACATAGCTCTTAGGAAAATCTTATTGGAATAAATATTTTTCTTAGAGCATGCAATCATTCATTCAGTTCTATGTATTATAGAACATATATTATAGAATATAAATTAAAATATATAATCTATATAGAAGTGGAAATAAACATACTCAGAATCAGAAAAATGAGAATGTGGTCATGAGCAATATGAATTACCTGATATGCAAAAATCATGTCTACGTAATGGTTTACTTTGATAGAAATATAGAATTAGAAGTCATCAGGAAACCAGGAAATAATTACAAACATTTCTTAAATCCCTACAATATGCTAGAAATTGTGCCAAGTGCTGAAATACAGAGCTAAATATGATTCAGCCCTTGCCTTCTTGGAACACACATTCTGGCTGGGGAGACAGGCAAACAAGAATGATAATATAATGTGCTCAACGCAATGATAGAGACTTATACCAAATTGTAAGGATGCAAGTGTGTCTCCTGGTGCCTTCAAGCATGAGTGCACTCAGATCTCTCAAGGACAATGGCAGCCTTTCTGTTTCTAAGGCATTTCAGAAAGGGACAGCTAGGGTGGGGTTGATTCACAGTCTCCCTCTGAAATGGATTCCCATGTTAATGTGCTCCACTGACAGGTTAGTTTTCTTTTTATTCCCTGGGGATCATTTTCTTTCTCTGGGGAGTTGATTCAGTGATCTAATTAATAGCGCATTTTCATGTTGGAAACGATAAATACGATGGTTGCCAACTAAGAGATGTAATTTGGCAGCAATGCACAAGAGATCACGATCTTTAAATTATGTTACTTCTTTGAATTAGTTAGAAGACAATGGTAATAAATGAAGGTCTAAGTATAAGGCCTAACTACCACCTTCAAGAATGCAATATTAAATGTATAATTTAAGTTGTTATTTTGTCCCATATATATCAGAATTGGGTTAATTGAACAAATTATTTTAAGGTTTTCCTATTATAAATAGGATCCCAAATTAGAGTAATAGTGCAAAACCTAGTAACTTGTTTATAGTAAAATCATCTTTGCAGAGAATTTATTTAAAAATTTTTAAAAACAAATATTTGGGACTATACATTCTCAGAGTCTGCTGAAATTCTGTGCTGTTTATATATACCACTCCTTTGTCCTATAGAAAATCTCTCTCTTTTTTCAAGTTTCTAACCTAAAATAAGTTAATAATTGTTGCTTATGAATTTCACACAGAATTGAGAATAATATCCTGCTGTTCTCAACTTCTTCCCATTGTTTCACAGCAAAACATGAAAACCTCATGGGTTGATCTATCACCCATTTTACAGTGAGAGACCTTGACTTGATGTCAAAGACATTGCAGGTTGGTGGCTTTTATTCAAACATATCGTATAGTTTTAATAAATGGAACAACCTGAAATTAAATTATATTCTTCTCTTTTAATAAGTATATGGTACTATACACTTATTTGGCAAAGTGTCCACTTGTTTCTGATAATTCTGTTGATTAGAGTATTTCCTCAGTCAAGGCAGATGTTATATTTGTTCCATCCTAACAACGCATATTTCATTTATGACTGCAATTATCTGAATGTTGTCAATTGTTATTCAAAATTATTATTTATGCAATAAAAGTTCTTCAAGTCCTAAATGCATTATAAGCTCTTTGAAGACAAGAGTTATGTATTAGATCTGTTGGTATCCAGCCTAGATATTTATACCTAGTTGGTATAAAATCAAATACTTAATTATGATAATAACTAAAAGGAAATTGAGATTATTATGAATAAGATTCCTTCCAAGAATCATGGGAGCTCAATAAAACAGGTCCAGATGTGTTTAATATGAGAAAAATTGGGTCATTAATCTAAAGATCTCTAACCAATAATATTAATTAAGTTTCTAAACATCTTGCTGAAGTATAATTAACCACACTTTATAGAGAAGGGAAAGAGGCAGATGGCAATAATGTACTGGGCCCTACTCAAATACTTTCACTGCACTGTAATAAAATGGAAACCAAGCATCCTGTCTGGAAGAAAATATCTACATTATCTATTTTGACCTGTCTCTAAATGTTGGCTCTGTGAAAACCCCGATAACATGACATTTTTGCAAGATTATTATTTTTCTTTCTAATAGTGTAAAACATGGGTTAAGAGTGTGATCTATTGAATTCATCAGATTTAGACTCAAAATCTTATTCCACCACTTCCTAGATGTAAAACCTAAGCAGATCACTAAAACTGTGTATTTCAGTTCCCTCATGTATAAAATGGGGAAAATAATAATCGTGCCTACGGCAACTGGTCAATGCAAGGATTAAAATAAATCATGTGGAAGAAGCACCTGGACCATGATACATGATCAAGAAATGACAATTAATTTTAGTATGAGCCAAATCTGCTCTCTTTCTAAAATTGTATTTCTATTCCTGAAATGCATCTGCAGGTTGTATTCAGAGTACATTTTAGAAAACTTAATTCTTCTCCAGATGCCCAGCTTCACCATGGCATTGGGTAAATTGTAATGCTTAATGAAAGGGAGAAAAAAATAGTTCTCCATTTCTATGGACTCCATTTTACTCAGCTATAAAACAATATATTAATTTGGACAAAATCTAAAATTCCTTCTCTGAATATACTCATATACTCAGAGTATTCATGAGTACTCTCTGCTATCCTCTCCTCAGCTGTCTCTTTGATGTTATTTTTATGCTAATTCTCATTAATATGATTATTAGCCAATACTTATTGTTTACTCTGCACCAGACACTGGGGTAAATGTCTTATGTACATAGATTCTTTTAATCCTAAGAATCACTTTATTTCATAGATCAGAAAATAGAGGCTCAAGAATGTTAATTAATTTGCCCAAACTCAAACACTTAAGAAGCACATGACAAATTAAAATGTCTTTATAACTCCAAAGCCATTGCATTTTCTCTTCCTAATAAATTATTTTTCTCAATCAAATGCTATTTAATTAATTAATTAATTAATTAATTAATTAATTAATTTTTGACTGGCTTCTTTCACTTAGTGTCACACTTTTTAAATCTTTATTTATTTATTTTTTTCATCCTCACCCGAGGACATTTTTCCATTTTTTGTTCAGATAGAGTGGGAGGGAGAGAGAGGAAGAGAGAGAGAGAGAGAAACATCGACGTGAAAGGGACACATCGAGTGATGGCCTCCCACACGACCCAACCAGAGCCGGGGACAAACTACAACCAAGGTACGTGCCCTTAGTGGGAACTGAACCTGGGTCTCTCTGGATCGCAGGCCAACGATCTAACCACTGAGCCAAACCAGCCAGGGCTAAATCTTTATTATAGAAAGTATTACAGATGTCCCCCCTTTTTCCCCATTGACCCCTTCCTCCCAGCTCCCACTCCCCTCCTTCTTTCCCCAAACTATTATCTGTGTCCACTGCTTATGCATATATGCATATAAGTTCTTTGGTTTATCTCTTCCCAACTCCACCGTCCCCCCTTCCCTCTGAGGTTTGTCAGTCTGTTCCTTATTTCCATGTCTCTGGATCTATTTTGATGGACACCTTATTTTGTTCATGATATTCCATAAATAAGTGAGCTCATGTTGTACTTGTCTTTCTCTGACTGGCTTATGTCACTCAGCATAATACTCTCCAGGTTCCTCCATGCTGTCTCAAAGGATAAGATATCTTTCTTTCTAACAGCTGTATAGGATTCCATTGCATAAATGTACCACAGCTTTTTTATCCACTCATCTACTGATGGGCACTTGGGTTGATTACAGATCTTAGCTATTGTAAATAGCGCTGCTATGTCAAATGCTATTTTAACTTCTGACCAGTTTAAATCAACTGTGAAACAGAATAGTCCTGGGTTTGTATCAGTGAAGATCATATGCACCAAAGGAGAAGAATACAAATATTTTAGCAACCTGGTGTAATAAAAGAACTCCAACCTATTTTCACTAAATCAGATCCATAATTATTTTTCTTATAGAGAAAAGAGATACATCATGTAAAAGTATGTTGTACCAGTTTTCTTCAAAATATAAAAATACCTCTTGTCCACACTTTCACTTCCTTGACAATCCAAATTTAGACTTCTCATTTAAGAATTAATCTATTTTGATTTTATTTGTATTTTCAGCATCAGGATAATAAATCCTTCAAATTTCCTCCCAACCTACATATTTATATTTCTTTTTACCTTTTCTAAATTTATTTCTCTTAAGCTTTACGGTAAGGAATACACTCCACTGTCTCCCTCTTCCTTAAAATGGGTTTGTAGGTTTCCATCACTTTTTAGCCTTTATCATTACAATGGTTAATGCACACTAACCTGCATTAGGTGTTTTCTTAACCCATAGCCTCAGTGGCTCACTTTCATTGATGATTTTTCCTATGCTTTCCTGTATCTCTTAGGATCCTGTTATGTCTTTGTTGAGGGATAGGAACAATTGCAAGTAGTGATATCTCCGATGATGAAGACCAGGATCTGTACAATTGAATTTTATTTTTTGTTTCCAATGTCCTTCTATATTATAGTCATCATTGCATGGGACTTTTTAATCACAGTAATATATTAAATTAAGTTTGATTTTTAGCCGAATCTTAACAACTCTTGAGGGTCATGATGAGCCCAGAATCCTGTAAGTCTAGTTTGGATTATTTTACTCTCAAAGTTTTACCTTGCCTTATTCCATATTGAAACACTTTTTTCATCTTATTCACTTGGGCATTCTTCTAAGAACTTTCTGAAATTTGTATGTATTGACTCATCTGATTGCTCTCTCTTGAATAATGTCCTCTAATCAGATCATATTAAATCATTTAATAAGACTGTTTCTAGGTATTAAATATCAGCAAAACACCACTAAGTCCAAGATCTTTAAATTTCCAAATACAAGATGCTTAGGGAGGCAGAGAAAATAAATGTGACGCAGGCCAAATGTGCAGCCAGCTTGTTTCATTTTAGTTTACATACAAATGGAATTTGGAAATGAGCAGCTCTAGTAACTATCAAATAATTCCCAAACCAGGTTTGACCAAAGAGCTTGAGAGCATAATATTATTAAAGGTTTATGAATCAGCTTGGACTTTTCTCCACACTGACCCCTACTTACCCTCTGCCCTTTACTTCTGGGCAAAGATAAATTCTGCTTTTCACATAACATTTTATTATTTGTAATAACAACAATATTGTCACAAAATATTAAATCACAGTAGCTAAGGTTATTTTCATGTTTGGCCCCACAGCTTATTAGCAGGGGGAAAAATGCAACTAAAGGGAACTAAACACTGATACTAAAAAAAATAATTTGTAATAATTGAACTTTTCATTTACAAAGCTCTTTATATATTTTTTAAATATTTTAAAAAATATGATCACAGTGCAGTTTAGAATATAGACACCCAAGGTGAAAAGCTGGCTCCATGGCTTATGCTCTGGGTGACTTTGAGCAAGTTGATTAATATGTTTTGGTTTCCTCATCTGTGAAGTGACTCTGGTGACAACTGTACATACCTCAAAGGGTCATCAAGAAGATTAAATGAGCTAATGTTTCTAAATGCTTAGGACAGTGGCACGTAGAGAGTGCTATATAATTACAACAATTAAAGGAATAATACTTGTCTTTACACTTTAAAGCAACTTTCCAGAGCTAAGAATTTGTAGCTCAGGAAGATATAAGACTGGCCTAATCTCATATGACTACTAAGGTTTATAACTCTGACTCGAATCCAGCGATTCTGCTCCAAGTCAAACCTCCCTTTCTTCTTCACAGATATTAAATTCTGTAAATTAAATCTTCAGATTATGCATATCTAATCACTTATCTCATTTATTAATTCTGCAGCTAGTAATTGTGATACACAGACTTTCTGTATAATAAGATACCTTTATCCAGCAACTCTCTATAAACATTTTAGCAAGTAGAAGACCATATACTGTCAATGCATTATGGATTCCACATCTGGGTTCTGAACCCACTTTATCAATAGCACTTAAAACCTTCTCTTGAACAAGATCTCCTCTAATGAGAGCTTAGATGACAGTTAAAAGTCAGTATTATTATAGCTGTATCTTTTATGGTCTGGAAAAAATGAAGAGTGGCTATTGAAGGTCATTCCACAATAGTTCCAGAACAACCTCCACACATCAACAGTCAGACTCTTCTCTGGGGCAGCGGTCTGAACAAGAATGGCTGCTCTGGTCCCATTACCAAGCATTTATTTTAACTTTTCATGTACCAAGTATTGTATCAGGGGCTGGAAAAACAGAAAAGACACAGTCTGGTGATAGAGATATACCTGTGTTTCTAGAACTACAATAGAATATGATTTCTTGAGTATTAGAGAGATAATCCAGATATCAAATTGTTTTATAGTCATTGTATAAAGGATAAAGATGTATACAGGAGTTTTAAAAAAAGGTTTGCTTTTTAATTGATGTGTCTATCTTTTTGTACTTTTTTTTTTTAAGAGCATGTATTGCCTGGCCGGTGTAGCTCAGTGGATCGAGCATCGTCCCATGGACTGAGAGGTCCTGGTTTAATTCCTGGTCAGGGCACATGTCCGGGTTGCGGGCTTGATCTCCAGTGCGGGGTATGCAGTTGCTTCTCTCTCACATCGACGTTTCTATCTTTCCCTTCTTCTCTCTCTAAAAAAAAATCAATGAAAGCATATCTTAAAAAAAGAGTATTACTTTTATAATTTAAACATTTTTTAAAAATGAAAATTAAAACTGAATCTAATATAAAAATTAAAAATCTGGGCAGAGGCGAGCCAGAAAATGAGTGGGAACTGTGGGAAGAAGTATGTAAAAAGAATAGCTGTAGTAGTGATGAGAAAGTGTTTGACTTTGTCTATGCACATTGAAAAGGGTAGGAAGAGTATTCTGGGAAAGCTTTACTGAGAGTGTGATACTTATGTCTGTAAGATTCACAAGAATGTTAATTCTTTACTAGGCAGATGATATGGGAGAGATATTTTAGGCTTTTAGAAGCACGTGTGAGGTTGCAGAGGAATCAAACCATGTGGGATGGGCAGGGAAGAATCACCTTTTTTTTTTTTTTTCCTTTTTGATCTACATCATAAAATGCAATGCAGGGACTGGGGGTAAGAGATAAGGCTACAGAAGTAAGTGGTGCCCAAAACTTGACGGGTTCTATCCAACCCGCTGAAAATATTGTATTCTTATATTTTATAGGATTTTAAGCAAAGAGCTATCATGGTGAGGTTTATGATTTCTACTGATTGCTTTTAGATCGCTTCCTAGACTCCACTCAATCATTCAATAAATACCAAATATTTATTAAGAGGTAAGCACAGTTCTATGTTATAGGAACACATCCAAGAGCAAAGCAGACAAAAATCCATAGTACGTTGAAGCCATTTTTTATCAGTTTGTGAGAGCTTATTTTTACATTTTGAGCAATTGTGTAAGCTGGTCATTTGGTAGCTTGAAATGGGTATGATGGGAACATTTATACCACAGAAACTGGCCTATATTACCAATCAGGGCTCCCCTCCCCAGATAGCTGATTGTTAAACATTTACCAGCCCACCACTGCAGAGATCCCAATCTCATAGGGCTTATATTTAGTATAAATATATAGTTGCCTCTATTGCATTGAATTTAAAATAGATAGCTTATGTTTTATATCAAACGTTCTAAGGAGAAAAAAGGAATAGGTCTTGTTGATCAAAGTAAGACTGTGGATGGTGAAGGGGTAAATCACTCTGTGCAGGGCTCTGAGATAGGAGCAAGGCTGGTGTGATATTGGGAGAGTGAAGCAGGCGGCCAGTGCAGTTGGGGCAAAGTGAGCATTTAGGAGGTAATAGTGGAGATAGAAAGGGTCAGCATGCAAATGGGAAGCATCCCTTTTTGTGTGGATTTTGCCTTTTAGGCTGCATGAAATGGGGAGTTTGGGGAGATTTTCACATAGAGAGAATAACATGATCCATCTACAACTGTCATTTGCTATTTCTGCTCAGCATCCCAACTCTAGTTGCATAGCTTTATAAATAACAACTGCACTTTACAAAACTGCATTATACCCTTTGCCTAAATGTAGCTTTGGTTTTATGATATTAACAAAGTTATCCCTAAAAATTCTTGACCTCTCTGATTCTCATTACCCCTGAACAGTGCAAGTGAAAACCTGGCCAATGAAGAAAGGGGGTCAACACTACTTACCAGGCGAACACCCTTCCCTTCTCCAACATTACCAGAGAGATCTGCAACTACAGGCTGGAACGAACCACTGCTTTATCCATGACTGTCCATGACCAAGTCCAGTAAACCTTTCCCTGACTAAATGGAAGAAGAGGCTGTTTATAGCTCCTCGTTCATATTTCACAATGTGAAGCCCATTAATACTAACCCATGAAGACAGTGCAAATTATATAATATAGGTTTTCCTCTTATACCTACATTTAGCAAATTGCAATGGTATAAGTCTTTATTTATGCATATTGATATTTTAAGTGGTAAATTCGTAGAGGTCAGAGGCTGTGTTTCACTGATTTTGAGAACTATATAAGATTGTCATTAACAAGGAACTATTTAATAAATATTCCAGTTCTAATGATGCTGATGGTGCTTGAGCAAATGTCACAAATAAATAATGAAAATTATTTGAAGCCTGGTTAGCACAGGACTTTTTCTCATTCTCACAAATGAATGAGCTGAGACAGTTTTAGAAATCATAGTGGAAATAAGTTGGAACTGGTAGGTGTGGTGTAAGCTGGTGAGTAGTCAACACACAGAACCAAAGAGAAGATAAAGAAGATGTAATAGTACAAAGAATCAGAGTCTGCATGACTTCTTGAAGTGTCATAGGTGGCTGGTTCTCCCTCTAGCTTTCCAGCTACCATACCACAATAGTGACAAGGGAATCTGAGCTTGGAACAAGAAGAGACCTAAATGTGCATTGTGAACTACACAAGAGTAAAATTAAACAAGATGTTTCGAAGTCCTTGATCACTCAGCAATGTTATGCAAAGGACATCATGATAAAGTAATTCATGTCTCAAAGACCTCAACTACATAACTACTACCGTTAGTAGTAAGATAATAAAAATATGTTAAAACATCCTTCAGTCATGAAAATAATTTTGATAACTATTAATATAAGGCATTTCTTTAGGCATATCTATTTTCTCATCTTATTTCTGAGAATGAGTAAGCAAAATAAATTAGAGCCATTTTATTTCAATCTACAGTGTACTATTAACAAGCTGAGTTTTCATTATGTGTAATTTAGTTCATGGTCTCTCTAGCCTGAATACAAGCTAGGTATAGGACACCTCCAAGATACAAATGGTGTGTTAATGTTCTCTGTGAATTCTGAACAATTTAATAAATAGATGAAACAGTTAACAAATGCAATTTGGGGACTTCTTGAGGTGCATATTATTGATAGCATGCAACATCAATAGAATGAATATATGCCACTTCTTCTTCACTCTGTTTCAATTCTTTGATAGGTGTAGCAGCGATCAATACAATAAGACTCAGCACTTCTCCATCAAATTTGTATTTTGTACAAACATTGAAAAACAATACCTTTTATTTGTCTTACATAGAAACACGTATAATACAAAAGGATATCCATTCCAGTCATTCTGTACATGCAATATGCTTTGCAAGTCTGTACATGCAAGTCTGTTTGGAAGACTAATATTTAAAATATAATTGCATTAATTATCCTTTCCTGCATTGATAAAATAGGATGATGGCTATTAAAGACTGCCAAATTTTGTGCAAATAATAAAAGTAGAAAATGAGTAGGTTAATGTGTTTGTGTAAGCTACTTCTTAAAATAATTTAGTGGATTCAAGCAGTGAGTGAACTGGTTAATAAATACAGTGAAAAATTAGAAAACTGTGAGGAAACATGTTATCATATGAGAAAGACTATTTTTATAAAGACAGTTTTTTTTTTAAAGAACTTACAAATTGTCAAATCTTGCAGAAAACTAGAAGCAATTTTTGATAATGTTTTTATGAAAAAAAAACAGCCACTTCTAACCTATGTTTCTTAAATAGAATTTTCTCTACATCAATGTTTCTTCTCCTCACAGTAGATTTTTCAAATTTCAAAAGCTAAAATATCTCCAAAATAAACCCAGACTTCAAATAATTATAAAAGCCTATCATTACCTAGTGATACTCTCTGTATCTAAATAGTTATGGCTTTGTAATAGTTAAGATTCTATCCATTTAATATCACTAATTATTTTCCTTCTGCAGCTTTGATGGGTTAGTTATAGCCTGGAATAAAAAACACTGTGGTAGGGACAACTGTACAGCAAGGTTAAGTGCCTTCTTGTCTTCAGTACCAATAATTACCTTTAAACAAAAAAAGGCTGTTTTCAGATTTGACAGTTAATTTACTAATGAGTATGTGGACCCAATTTATAATAAAGTAATATTGACTAGAAATACTCTTACATTGGTACTCATCTGAATTATTTTATTGTTCACGTCCTCTATTAAATAAATTGGAAAGGATTAATTTTGCAAGATGGGATTGTCAGAGACTGCTGCATAAACTAGATGCATGTCAGCACTAAATTTAATTATTGATCACAATACAATAGTGCTGAGTGTTCCAATCCCCAAACAGCTTCCAGTAACTATCAGCAGATTCCAAATATAGAGACTGAAGTAAAAATTTGATTGCAGATGACTACATCTTTAATAAATAAATATTTCATCAGCACTAAATAAAATTTTAATTATCCAGTACTATTTAGATCATTCATTGAACCATGGAGCAAATCAACGATGAATGAGGGTGATTCTCTTCAAGAAAACAAATTTTATTTTAATGGTTTAATGGTCTCAGTGTCCATGGGATTATTTTGCTCCCTTCAGTTTGGCAGACAAATAAAACTTGTAAATAGAAGGCCATTCAGAGCATACCCTTCTGTTGTTGAAAAACACAAAGTGGCATCTGACTGGCTTAGATTCATTTCTAGAATCCTGGACCATTTCCTCCTGGTATACATTATACTGGTGAAGGACAAAAATCAGTATTGGGATATAACTTGAATTGTGATAAGTTAAAAATAGTTGAAAAATGAGAAAATTCAACATGTTAACTGGCTATAAAATATGAAATAAATATTTTAAATTGAAATTGTCTGCATACGTGAACTGGTTGCATTTTTAAGCAACCTTTACTCATCACAATGGACATTTATCTTAATTGATCAATCATTTTGACACCATGTAAAATATTCCTTCAGCTTAGCAATCAAACAGATTCACGTTTGCTATTCCTAGGATTATGATTAAATAATCAATGAGTGTGTATTGACATATAATATATCTAAGAGGACTGAATTAGATGATGAATTCTGCTACCAAGAAAATAAGTAAGAGCTTAGTTTCAGAACTGCTTTCTGTGAAAACTCGAATATTCTGTGTATTAAAGATTTTATTATATAATCATAAAAATTTATTTCAAATGAGAAAATAAAAAGATATATTAGCATAGCTATTACCATTTGTATGACTTGGGATATTTATTCTATGGCTAGTGTTCCAATAAAAACATAAAATTATTTAATACCATGTGAAATATATTGTGAGAGTAAAAGTCATTTTATTTTAACTCAGACACAAAAAGCAGGAAAATTGCCTTACTAAATAAATATTAAGGGAGAAAAACATGCCAATAGCTTTTATCAAGAATTTATAGAGTGAAATTTGTGCAAATGTTGATTAGATCATTTGATTCATTCAACCTATTCTTAATTTGATGTAAAACTTTGGAAATTAATATACTGTTTTAATTTTGATAAGCATTGGTAAGGGAGAAAGTCATCATTATTCTAATAAATTTTAACATGTATCTTGACAATTTTTCAATTTCCTCTGACCTTTTGAACAATAGCTGTACACATAATTCTTTACTCTAAAATCCATCAGTTTGGTTTGAAGTAGAATTTATTCTTCTCTATCTTGAATTTGAATCTAGTTATTCATCTTTGTATTACCGTAGTAAATTAATAAATTAAAAATAAAAGGCTTAGTTTCATCTCAGAACATTCATTTATGTGACAGCATAATACATTAAAAAGAGCTGGACTTCAGGACTAAGCAGATGGCAATTCAAAACCCATATCTGCCATTAAAAGTAATATCATCCTAGCAATTCACTTAACTCCTCTAAGTCTCAATTTATTTATCTAAATTTTTAAAAATTACTTTAAATTAAATAATAGTCTAACTTTGAATGTATGTCTTTAAGACAAAAACTAGTTTTAAGAAGATTTCAGCCCTGGCCAGTTGCTCAGTGGTTAGAGCGTCAACTCCTGAACCGAAGTGTCTCAGGTTTCATTTCCAGTCAAGGGTGTGTTCTTGGGTTGCAGGTTTGACCCCTGGGCCCGGTCAGGGAGGCAACCAATAGACATGTCTCTCTCACATTGATGTTTCCCTTTCTTTCCCCCTCCCTCCTACCCTTCCTTCCACTCTCTCTAAAAATCAATGGAAAAAATATCCTTAGGTGAGGATTAACAACAACAAAAAAGATTCCATTTATAGCTAAACTCATCATTATTTTGCTAGTCTTCACTTTCAGTAGAGTAGATAGTATCTTGCATATTATATGCCATAGCATACACCATACAGATCTTCGCAATGAAGTAAACGGGACATTGTTTTGTGTAAAACAAGGTCATATATACAACAAGTAACAGAAAATCCAAATTAAGCTGGCTTAAGCAAGGAGAGCTATTTATTGACTAATGTAACTGAGAAGAGGAGGAGGTCTTCAGACATGGTCCAATAAAGGCTTGAAGTCTGTTTGTCTGCAACTCTCTCTTCTTGGTCCATTTCTCAATGTTAGCTTCACTTGATGCTATGTCTTCTTATGATTGCAAGGCATTTGCTTCCTTTTTCATCTCTAAGGTGATAGAGAAGGGATTTGTAGGAAAAGACTAGCTCACTGCCGTTTTCTGTATGGCCCACAAGCTAACATTGGTTTTTACATTTTTAAATGGTTGAAAAAATATTTCAAGAAGAGTAAATATTTTGTGGCACATGAAAATTATATGTAATTAAAAATTTTCCAATATCCATAAATAAAATTTTATTGGAACAGTCATCCTCATTCTTATAATTATCATCTGTGGCTGCTTCCGCATTATAATGTCAGGCAGAATTGAGTAGTTGCAGCAGGGAGGGTATCACTTGACCAACTATCAAACATACACATTGAGTTCAACTTTGAGGGACAACCATAAAATAATCCCATAGAAAGGGAAATGCCACACACATTGAAGGTCAAATCAATCAATGCGGATTTCTGCTTTAAAAATCCCACTGAGCCCTGGCTAATTTGGCTCAGCAGTTAGAGCGCCAGCCCATGGACCAATGAGTCATGGGTTTGATTCTGGCCAAGGGCACGTACCTCGGTTGCAGTTCCTCCCCGGCCTTGGTCAGGGCTGTGTGGGAGGCAACCAAATGATGTGTCTCTCTCACATCAATGTTTCTCTCTCTCTCTCTCTCTCTCTCTCTCTCTCTCTCTCTCTCTCTCTCTCTCTCCCACTCTGAAAATAAGTGGAAAAATACCCTCATGTGAGAATTTAAAAATAAATAAATAAATAAAAATTCCACCCGGCTGGTGTGGCTCAGTGGTTGAGTGTCGACCCATGTACCAAGAGGTCTCTGGTTTGATTCCCGATCAGGGCATAGGCCCAGGTTATGGGACCAATCCCCAGTGGGAGGCATGCAGGAGGTGGCCAATCAATGATCTCTCTCATAGATGTTTCTATCTCTCTCTCTCTCTCACTTACTCTCTCTCTAAAATTAATAAAGAAAAAAATTTTTAAAAAAGTAAAAATATAAAATAAAATAAAAATCCCACTGTGCCCTGGCCAGGCAGCTTAGTTGGTTAGAGCATTGTCCTGCTCTGCCAAGGTTGTGGGTTCAGTCCCCAATCAGGGCACAAACAAGAATCAACCAGTGAATGCATGGATAAGTGGGACAAATCTCTCACTCTTTCTCTCTCCCTTCCTCTCACTCTAAAAAAAATAAAACAAAAAAAAACAAAAAAACACCACTGAGGCAAGGATGATGGGATTACCCTAACTGGCTCAATTTGTGTTTGCTATCCAATATGGAAGCCACTAGCCACTTGTGCAAGTGTGACTGAGAACTGACTCTTTAAAATTTTATTTCATTTATTCCTATTTTAATTTAAAAACATATTCAATTCAGTGTATTTCAGTATATTTGGAATGAATTTACTTTTTTGACTGTGTACTTTATGAAATCGAAACACACCTAATATTTCAGATGATAATTTAGCATCCAACTGAAATGTGCTATTGGTGTAAAATACATACTAGATTTTGAGGACTAGTACCAACAAAAAGGATGTAAAACATTTCATTAATATTTTTATATTTGTTACATGTTAAAATGATGATTATTCAAATTTACCGAACTAAACAAAACATATACAATAGATCTCATCTACTTTTTAATTTTTCCAATATGACTACTTGCATTATATTTCCATTGGATAGTGCTAGCTTCAATAAATTTCTTCCGTCACACAAAAGAAGACCTATGTGTCATTTGCTGGTGGAGAGGGGCTTAATCCTAGGTAGGCAACAAACACATTTCTACTCTAAAAGTAACTATAATAATGAATCAAGAAAGCACGTAAAATGAATATTTTAATGTGATAGTATTCGGCATACCTAATTACTTCTCAAAATTGGACCAAAGCACATTTTCTAATAAAGAACAACGCTAATTCAAACAAGTTAAAGAATATAAGGGTGAAAAATCTTTTTCTGTTTCACAAATTACATATAGGTGATACATGTATTAGGGCACAGGGGAAGACATACTGGCTGTAAAAAAGATATTCTCTGTTTCTCCACTTGTTTCCTCCCTGGTCTGGCCCCAGGAGGTGGATCTCTATAGACTGCACTGCCTTGGTTCTCTGGATCCTGGTTTCAGGCAAAGGGAGGCTCCGGCAAAAAATAAAAGGATCGGAGAGAGCACTCAAGGTATTTCTTACCCCTGTTCTCTCTGGCTGGAGGCCTATGGTGGTGGCTGGATTCATCAACTGAAGGTGGCATCTTGGATTAGGTAGTCCTCTTCTACAGTTATAGATGTCACAGGGTTGTGGTAACTGTTGGCTCTCTTTACCCCTAAGAGTAATACTGGTTTCCTGCTTTTAACCAACAACAAGGTGTTTCATTCATATCCTTTCCTAACCTTCTCTTCCATATTGTTAACAATCTCTTTATAACAGTCTGTTTAATCACCCTTTGGTTGTGCTGTCTCCTGCAATGCTTCTAATTGATACAGACATAATAGAAGTTCTGAATACATAAAGACCAACCACTTTTCTGAATGTGAAAACAAAATATGACAAAAACATTGCTTCTCCACCAAATTTTTAGATTTATAAATAATTCCAATAAAAAGCCCAGTTTTTATAGTGTTTAATTATACAGAATGAATCTAGAATAATCCAGCAACCTTAGAATGTTAAAGAAATTTGGGAAAGTAATATTGATAGTAGGGGACTTCTGTTAAGAAATACTATAACTTGCCCTGGCTGGGTGGCTCAGTTGCTTGGAGTGTCAACCCATATACCAAACAGCTGTGGGCTCCATACCTGGTCAGGGTACATACCTAGGTTGAGGGTTCCATCCCCGGTTGGGGTGCATACAGGACGCAAGCAATGGACATTTCTCTCTCACATGGATCTCTCTTTCTCTCTCTCTCTCTCTCTCTCTCTCTCTCTCTCTCTCTCTCTCCCTTCCTCTCTCTCTAAAAAAAAAAGAAATTAATGAACATATCCTCAGATGAGAATAAAAATAAAAATATGAAAACTATGAAGCAATGGCAATTGAAGAAATATGGTATTACATCAATAACCGACAAATGGATAATGGAAAAGATTCTCTGCAAGCAGACCTTGTTATAGAAAATAATTTTAAATAAAATAATGATGCCATCATATACTAGAAAAAAGGGAATTAATCATCATAGAATGATTATTTAGTCATTTAGAAATATATTTAGATTCTTCTTTCAACACTTAGACATAAATAAGTTTCAGAAAGCAAAATCGCAAAATGAAATTGTTCAGAACATGAAAGAACAAACTAAAAAAATGATGAAAGTTACCATAAATAAAAAGATGAATAAATTTGGGACTTCCGGTCAAGATGGTGGCATAGGTAAACGTGGTATCGCGTCCTCCCACAACCACATCAAAGTTACAACTAAACTACAGAACAACCATCATTCAAAACTGCCTGACATAGAGCTGAATGGAAGTCCTACAACTACAAAATTAAAAGAAGAAGCCGCATCCAGACTGGTAGGAGGGGCGGAGGCTCCACTGGCTGGTCCCACACCCACGTGTGGTGGATAAAAATTAGGAGGACACCTCGGCTGGGAAGGTCCTCCCTGAGGACTGAGGGGTCCCCATCCCACACCACGTGCCCAGCTCAGGGTTCCAGTGCCAGGAAGAGAAGTCCCCATAACTTCTGGCTGGAAAAACCAGCAGGAACTGAGATTGAGGCAGCTGGAGTCCCCTGCAGCTCCTCTTAAAGGGCCCACGCACGGACTTACTCGGACTGCACCCTCCAGGCTCCAGCGTTCCGGAGGCAGCTTGAAAGGCACCAGAGTCATATGGGGAAGAACTGAGTTGTTTGGCATTGTAGCGAGGGCTGGAGAGACAGCTTTCTCCTGGACAGACGTGCTATCAGAGGCCTTTGTTCCTTTGGTGAGCCCTTCCCTGGGCCAGCAGACGCTGCCATATCTGGGACTCCAGCAACCTGGCTCACACTGTTGGCCCCGCCCTGGTGATTCCCTGAGGCCCCGCCCCACCCAACTTTCAGGCCCACTCAAGCTGTTGCCAGTTGCTTTACCATAGGATTGGCCTGTCTTGGATCCTGCTTCAGCTTTTCCTAAATTATTTCAAACAAGCAGCATCTGGTCTCAGCTAGCCCCATACCTCTCACTAAGTAATACATAGAAACAAACACAGGGAGGCAGCCAAAATGAGGAGACAAAGAAACAGGTCCCAAATGAAAGAACAGAACAAAACTCCAGGAAAAGAACTAAGTGAAATGGAGATAAGCAACAGATGCTGAGTTCAAAACACTGCTTATAAGGATCCTCAATGGACTTAGTGAGAACCTCAGTGGACTTAGTGAGAACCTCAGTGAACTTAGTGAAGGCCTCAAGAGCATAAAAAAGGACCAGTCAGAAATGAAGGAGGCACAGTTAGAAATGAAGGAGGCACTAACTGAAATAAAGAATAATTTACACAGAATCAATAGTAGAGTAGGTAAAGCCAAGAAGCAAACCATCGATTTGGAATATAAGGAAGCAAAAAACACCCAATCAGAACAGCAAAAAGAAAAAAGAATCCAAAAAAATGAGGACAGTGTAAGGAGCCTCTGGGACAACTTCAAGCATGCCAACATTCACATCTTGGGGGTGCCAGAAGGAGGAGAGAACCAGAAATCGAAAACCTATTTGAAACAATAATGGCAGAAAACTTCCCTAACTTGGTGAAGGAAACAGACATACAAGTCCAGGAAGCACAGAGAGTCCCAAATAAGATGAACCCCAAGAGGCCCACACCAAGACACATCATCATCAAAATACAAAAGGTTCAAGACAAAGAGAGAATCTTAAAAGCAGCAAGAGAAAAGAAGTTAGTTACCTACAAGGGAGTTCCCATAAGACTGTCAGCTGATTTCTCAAAAGAAACTTTGCAGGCCAGAAGGGAGTGGCAAGAAATATTCAGAGTGATGAAAAGCAAGAACCTACAACCAAGATT
Organism: Tadarida brasiliensis; assembly: GCA_030848825.1. Taxonomy (NCBI): domain Eukaryota; kingdom Metazoa; phylum Chordata; class Mammalia; order Chiroptera; family Molossidae; genus Tadarida; species Tadarida brasiliensis. The sequence goes on from CM061265.1 coordinate 47,596,469, forward strand.
ACTCTATCCTGCAAAGCTGTCATTTAGAATCGATGGCCATACAAAGAGTTTCCCAGACAAGGAAAAGCTAAAGGAGTTCATCACCACCAAACCATTATTATATGAAATGTCACAGGGTCTTCCTGAAGAAAAAGATAAAAAAAATGAACAAACAAAATGGCAATAAGTACATATCTATCAACAGTTGAATCTTCAAACAAAATGAACAAACATTCAGAACAGAAACATTCTCAAAGATACAGAGAAATTTTGTTGGTTACCAGATGGGTGGGGGCTGGGGGAATGGGTGAAAAAGGTGAAGGGATTAAGAAGTACAAATTGCTTGTTAGACTGACAAACTTCAAAGGGAAGGGGGGTTGGTGGGTGGGAAGAAATAAATCAAAGAACTTATATGTATATATGCATAACCAATGGACACAGACAACAATGTGGGGAAAGGCAGGAGTTGGATGGGAATGGGGAGGAGGGGGACAATGAGGGAAAAATGAGGAACATCTGTAATACATTCAACAATAAAGATAAGTTAAAAAAAAAAAGATAAATAAATTTGACTACTCTGACCCTTAAAAAGAATTCCTAAACAGTAAGAGTGGTTACTAATTAACTGGAAAATATTTAAAATAAATATATACATACAAAAATTTTAATATAGAAATCTGTAAGAAAACTATAACCACAACTAGTAGAACATAAAATATGAGCAACAAATTCTACAAAGTTGAAAAAAATAGTCAACTTCACTAGCAATCTAAAAGAGGGGCATTAAAACTATCAATTGGTAATGGTTGAAAGGGCTACTCACTGTCTATAATATTATAGTAAAAGATGTTGAAATGCTTCTGGAGATAAAATAAATGATTACCTCTTTGAAATAATTGCCTATTATTATAAAAATATTAAATATTCATAACTTTCAATATGACATTCCAAACTGGCTAATCTCTTAAGAAACTATATAGTGATATTTAGATTTATTAATTTAGGTTTAGATTTATTAATGAGCATATAAATCACAGTTTTATTTATTATGTTAAAAATGGGGAAGGGATAATAAATTATGTGAAATGGTTAAATAAATTATGAGTCATTCATAAGATAAATACATAGACACAAAAATAATTTGAAAATCCAGCAATATAGTCTCATGTAAAATACTTAAAGTAATTTTAAGTTGTAAAGAAAAGACATTAACTTTATAATGGTATAATCCCTATTTTATATCAACCACAGTTTCCTATACATCCACACAGTATGCTGACTTGATGCCAAAACTTATTAAATACTTTGTTCTTTAGTAGGTTTCATTTATTCTTGTGCAATATAATTTATAAGATAACAATTATAATTTCCCAAGTCATTCATATCTGTTTCCAGCATTCTTTAAGAATACACATGTGTCTTTTTTGAGTGTATATGTGCTCAATCACCCACATAAACATGTTAAATAGGGATATACCCAGATGTGTTATTCTTGGAACTATGGGTGATTCTTTTCTTCTTTATATTTTTCTGTATTTTTTTACAGTGATTTTGTGTTGCTTATATAATATGAAAAAAATAAAATGTTACCAAAAATATATTTACAGTTCCGCTACACAAATATTTATTATTGTATTTCATCTCTCGGATGCTCTTGGGTTGGGATAGTTAGGCTAAATATTATAATCCATCTCTCTGGCATAGTAACTGCTTCAATTAGGTTAAGTCAGAAAGAATCACTAGACTTGCATTTAATGGTCAAAACAATGTGCAGACGTGAGGCCTAGAATTCCTAGTCACTTTGTTTTCCTGAGGGAAGCCCGCTTCATGACAAGCCTGACATATGGGAAAAGCAAACCTGGGAAAACCACAGAGAACAGAAGCAAGAGACCTCATTAAATTGTACTCAAAGACTCTGAATAATACTGAAATTGCTTTCAACTGCTAGTAACAGACTCTTGAAAAATTATAGGTTTAATTTAATTTATATTAGGGAAATTTGTACATAAGTAATGCAAGGATGGAACAAAGACTCTCTGATACAATAAATAACCAATAAGTCAAGCTCCTAAGAGACTTTCCATTATTCTGTTTTCAAGATGGTTGCCAGAGTTCCACTCATCTTTTCCCGTCTTCTGGCAGGGAAAGGAGAGAGTAAAAAGTAAACCTGCAGCGTACAAGTTGACTCTAGCTGAGTCCTAAAAGCCTCACCCAGGTGTTTCCACTTTTGCCTCCTTGACCATAACTATGACACTTGACCAGACATAGCAATAAGAGAGGCAGAATATGCAGGGGTTTTTTGTAAATCTACGTATATCACCTCCTTGAATAAAACCAAGGTTCTGTTAACAGGGAAGAATGGAAAAAGATATTTAGGTTATGTAACAAGCACTCTCAGACATCCTACCAAACCTGAACACTTTAGTTAAGTGTGCCAATTAATTATTTTATTATTAAATGAACAAAACAACATCAACAGAGTTGTTTGCTTGTTTCATTGTTTATTTATTTGGTTTATAGGTTGAGTGAATAATTTTGGGTTTGTTTGTCCCAACTTAGAAAAAAAATTTTTTCTCCAATACTATAATAGAGGGCCCAAAATATAAGAAAAGGGTATCATTTGATAAAACATTTAATACCTCTTGGTATGCCAACATTAACTAATGCTCAGTTCTTTAATGTTTAATGTGTTCTTAACAAATTCAGTTTTCAATAAGTGATTGACTTTGATTTAAAGTACTAGTCTTGCCTGGCTGGTGTGGCTCAGTGGTTGAGCGTCTGTTGACCCATGCTCCAATAGGTCATCTGTTCGATTCCCAGTCAGGGCACATGCCCAGGTTGTGGGCCCAATTCCCAGCAGGGGGCATGCAGGAGGTGGCCAATTGATGTTCTCTCTCATCAATGTTTCTATCTCTCTCTCCCTCTCCCTTCTTCTCTCTCTAAAAATCAATAAAGAAAAAAAAAATGTATAAAGTACTAGTCTTTTCTATATTTGTTTCACTTATAAGATCTTTTTTTCCTTGGAACACTGTTGAGATTGTGTTCCAGAAAAAAATAATACTCACGAACTGTAATAAAAATTATTTTATAAATGTATTTATTTTCCATTCATGTTATCCGTGAAAACAATTACATTCAAGTCTATTGGCATGCTTATTGTGGGTGTAAGCCAAACTGAAAATCTTAATAGGAAAGAGATTTCAATATATTGAGTCAGTGCTATAATAAGTATGATGTATTAGAACTGGTATTACAATACTCTATTGATTGCATTTATTTTATTTAGTTCCATTTATATGATTTTTGCCATTCATCAACATAAAAATGAATGTCTGTTTCAACTTTCCTTTTAATTCTTTCTGCTTCAGAAATTTCTGCTCTCAGCACGATTCCTCCTCATCTTTCCAAATGGGACCTACAAAAAAAACACATTTTCATTCATTTCACTGTTTACATTACTTACATTTATCTCTAATATATTTCAATACCACTTCACTAAGTGTTATGTAAGCACATTATTAACATAACAGAAATAAAAATTAAATTGCTTTTACTTGGTTCATTGATGCTGAGAAGCTAGATAAAATTCTAAAATGCATCAAACATAATTTTCTGAATATATCTTTACTCAAAACTGCTAGCATTTTAAACAAAACAATCCATGTAGTAATTCCTGCCTTAACTGGCAATTGGATTTCAGATAACCACAATCAGCTTCAACAAAACCACAAGCCCAAAATAAGGCAAAAATTCTCCTGGACATTGGAGAAAGGAGTTGCCACAAAGATCTTGTACTATAGGTGAGGCATGGAATTATCCTTGGGCCAGAACAGATTGATTTAGTGTGTGTGCTTGACTAAAGTAAAGAGTAAAGGATAATTAGTATAAATCCAAAAGAATCTGTGGATAGATTAGAGAAAAACATTTCTCAAGAAGGACCGGCAAATAATTGGGAGACCCAAAGGCCATTATTCATCCATCCATTGATCCCACATATGTATATTAAGCGTTATTAAGTGTTGAGTTCTAGTCCATATGCTAAAGATATAACAGCAAAGAAGAAAAATGGAACTCCTGCTCTCAAGAGGCTTACATTCTATTTGGATAAGGGACATAAGAATAAATATACACAAAATGAACAAAGTAATATGTGGATCAGAGTCTGGTGGGGATAAATAGAGAAAAGTGTGCATGCTTTTTTAATTGGTTGGCTCAGGGAAAGTGACGTTTGTGCTTAAGTTAGGTAGAAAGCAAGCTGTGGACATGGAGGAAGACATTGGGGTAGAAGAAAGAGCAGCAAACACAAAAGCTGTACTTGATGTGTCTGAGGAACAGCAAGGAGGCCAGCACGCCTTCATCATAGTGGGACATGGCCGCATGATAGAAAATGAGACTGCAGACAAACCAAATGATCGGATTACACAGCACCCTATGGGCCATGCCAGTGGTTCTTCACTTTTTTTTTTAACTCATGAGAAACCAGAAGAGTGGGGGAAAAGAGATGTGCATGACATAATCTGGAGTTTCATTTCTTAAAGATCATCCCGGCTTATGGGAGGACATTGGACTCTAGAAGCATGGAGATCAGCTAAGAAGCTATTGCTATGGTCTAAGAGATACAGCAGTTTGGACCAGGGTGGCAAGAGTGAGAGAGCCACTCAGACTGTGGATAATTTTCTAAGGTGGAGCTCATAGAGCTTGCTAAAGTATTGGTTAGAGAATGTGAGAGAAAGAAAATAATGATCATTTTCTCCAACCTTTTAGGCCCGAGTAACTGGAATAATGGAGTTGTTATTTCCTCAGATGAAGAGGACAGAGGAACAATTTATGAGGGAAAATTAAGAGGTTGTTTCAAGACCCATTAAGTTTGGAGGTACCTTTTCGGCTTCCAAGCAGAGATGATGAATAAGCAGTTAATATTCAGTACTAGAAGCAGGATTTGAGATACAAATTTGTTGTTATAAGCATATAAACAGTCTTTAAATCTACGGAGCTGGATAAAGTCACCCAAGGATTCAGTATAAACAGAGAAGAGGTCCAGTATAAGAACGCTAAGATATTTCAACATTTCAAACTCTGGAAAAGGAGATAGAACCAACAAAAGAGACATAGTTGTAGAATTTCATACACCTGGAAGAAAATAAAAACATAAGGTCCTAAAAACCAAGTGAAGAAAAGTGTTTCCAAGAAAAAGAAGTGATGGACTTGGTCACATGCTGTGGACAAACAACAGGCTCTAGGTCATGTGGCTTGTGGATTTCAGGAAAGTCAAAGTAAATGGGAGGAGGGGTCACCTAAAGCAGACAGGGGAAATGATAATTTAGTTAATCAGATCTGAAAGAGTATTGTTGACTATGGTCTATACTGTATCTAAGAACTAACCTTGAAAAATAAGCAAGCTGTTCATCCCAAAGAAAATATCTCATACATAAATTTTAAGGGAATGAACAGGAAAAACAGGCAAACTGCAAAACAAGGACACTTTTACACACACACACACACACACACACACACACACACACACACACAGAGTCTTCCATATCAGCCCAGGAAAGAAATATATCATCAGTGTTTATGAGAGAGGAGATCATACAGAAACTCTCAATGTCTATTAGAAGGTACAAATACTATTCATATGTAAATTATGTATTATTTTCTATTCGTTAAATATCTTGATACAACTTTTAAAAAGAGTTTTCTCATTTTAGATATTTCTAGGAGTTCTAGTAAAGGGGAGTTGCCAACTGGCAGCATTCTATGAAATCAATTATCTGGGAAAATCCATGTAACAAATGCACTGGTTCAGGTGTTATATTGTCTAAAATTAAGATTTCTGTTTTAACAAATGTGGTTGTGTGGTTTCCTTAGCAACTGAGAGTGACGGGTGACAGAAGAAAAGCAGTAGAAAACAGAAGACCAACCAGAAAATACAGCAATTCAGTCCATTAGATATTAGATGAAAACTGCTCTGCCTAGTTCAGTGGTCCCTGAGGCCAGCATTCTTTTGCTATAAAATACAATGATTAATGCTTATTATAATGGACTTGAGTCATCATGAAATGGTTAAATTAATTCAAGCTTATTCTCTTATCTACACCATGTAATACAATTTTGAAATGATGTTTATCAAAAGTGGTTAAAATAAAGAGGTTTGAGAGATTAGCTTTGATTGTCGGAAACATTCATTTACCCAAAAAGGCTTTTCTGATGCCAGATATAGAAGGCATTAAATAAAGCAGTCAAATAACTGTAAGTGATTGTAAAATAATTAATAATTATATTAATATTAATAATTTAAATTATTAATACATACACTAATCAATTCAACAAAAACTTATTGATTAAGAAAATTAATTGTTCTTAGCAATGGAAAGAGAAATAAGTAATACCCATCTTTGATGACAATGCTATATGTTGAAATGGTTTTTCCTACCACAGCCATAGGAGAACTAACTGAACGCCAAAAACATAATTAAGTTTTTCTAGTAAATCAACACAGTGTTAGATACTAGAAGGCTTAGAAATGTGTGTAATTTGCATTGGATTTGAACTCAAGACCTATGACTATCACAAGTCTGCCAGATGCTCCAAACTGAATTTCTAACTCTCTATTCAATAATTCTACTAGATTGTCCTATCACTTTAAACTTGAAGGAATTCTGTATCAAATTTTTACACATACATATAATAATGATAATATAAATAGTCATAAGCACCACAAACTCAGTGTATCTGAGTCAAAATTTAAATTTCTCACCATTTTTCAAAATAAAAAAGCTCTTTGAATCTTTTTTCCCTTTTAATGATACCATAAGTCTCTCAGTTATACAGTTATAAAATGTACACTTAAGATGAGTTTCCAATTTTTAAAACCACCAATCTGGTCAATTCTCCCTTTCTTTCCCCATCTACAGTGCTGTTGCTTGCAGTCTTACTACCTTTAAACTACAGCTGTTCCTCAAATAACATTGTTTTGTTCAACTCTGTTTCATTATAATAGTGATGAGACACTGTAGACACTTAACTCTTGTGTATATCAATGAACCTATGGTAAAACTGGTTTTGTCATACGTCATTTCGCTTGAAGTTGCAGAGTCTATGAGATACTTACTGTATTATCCACACTATAGTAAAACTAATCTAATACATAACTATTGCGTTAACACACCTAGTATCTCCCCATTGTCTGCAGGCCTCCTCAAAGACCTGGCCCTTTCTAAAAGCTCTATGCTTATTTAATACCTTTTCCACTGCACTCTGTATGCTCCAGTAGTACCAAATGGCTCCTGTTCAATGTCTCCTCTTGCTCATTCTGGCCTCTCTGCCTAAGAGGCCCTTCCCAACTTTCTAAACCATGCTGGCTTTTATGTAGCTCTTCAAGCTTGTCTCAGATGTCATTACCTCCAGGAACATTTCCTTAAAGTATTTATTCTCTGCATTCTCATTCTTTAACTGAGTACATTTCTGTATTCGTGGCTACCATTTTGAATTGAAATTATGTTTATCCGCTTATCCTTACCATAAGGCTGCACATGGCTTGGAAAGAAAAGGTGTGTTTTATGCAGCATTGTCCCAAGATCATTTTCACTATGGAGAGCACTTAATAGGTACATAATATATCTTCACTAAGTTATATTTAATAAGATTAAATAAGTATCCAAGTTCTTTTGCAGTCTGGATTTTACCTTTTGTTTTAATTTATTTTCCCCATCAAACTTGTTTCTATTCCCCAAAGCGATTCTACTCATCAGTACTTTAAAACCCTTGTACTTTCTTTTCTCCAAGGTTTGTTTGTTCTTTTGGATTAACTCACTCTTCACTCCTCTCATTGATCCCATTTTCATGAGCAAGGAGTGTAATCATGAAAGGGATACTTGGGTCAGGAGGCTTCCTGGGCTTCCACATCAGGTCCATGACTGCCTTGGGTAAGTTATCCAAAGTCTTATTGGTTATCCTTCAAGGGTCTACCTTAAATATTATTCAGTGCTCTTTTAAAATTTACTTTCCTCACTGTAGAGTTTAGAAAAAAAATCGAATGAGGCCTTTGCTATACTTTTAGATGTCTTCACATGTGTAGTAACATTTATAACACCTCTATTCAGAGGCAAGTACCCAAGCAGAATCTGGTTTTACAAAAGACCAATAGAAAAGGAGAACATGGAAATGGAGGGGGAATTGAGAAGATAGTGACTGAAGGAAAATTTCCTTTAAAAGTGCTGGCCAGTGTGGGTGTGGCTCAGTTGGTTGAGCATTGCCTGGTGCACCGAAAGGTCACAGGTTTGATCCCAGGTTGGGGCACAAATGAGAGGCGACTGATGGACGTATCTTTCTCACATCAGTGTTTCTCTTTGTCTCTCTCTCCCTCTCCCTTCCTCTCTCTATAAAAAAAATCAATAAAAAATGTAGTTTTAAAGTGATAATTCATTAGGAGTTAGATTAAGTGATATTATCACTTTGGGCAAGATATGGCAGAAGTAGGAGAATTTCTATCCATTTAAAGTCTTTCATGCATTTGGGCTTAGATTGTCTAGCATTTTTTTTTTAAGTTCCATTAAATTCTGGCAATAGTGAAATATTTCTGCCCTAATCCTATTCTTAAACCACTGTCAACTACATTATTATTTCTGCTTTCCCCCCAGGAGGTTGAAAAACAAGTATTAAAGAATAACCAAATCATCTCAATGTAGAATACATTCTTTTAACAGAAAGCCCAGGAGCTGTGTGGCTATGGCAATAAAGTACTGGTACCTACAGTAACTCAGCTGAGCTTATGATTGGCAAGTCCCCTATTACTTCTACAATGCGCTCCAAACATGACATACTAACACTTCGACTGTGGCCTTTTGTGATTGCTTCACATGAGATATCTTTTTTCTCTCCAAAAGAAATTTCCTTGCTATACTCATTTGTCTACGGTTCCCCAAATGCAGTGATATTCCCCCAAATGACTGCTGATTTCAAGGGAACTAAGGTCTTTTCTGTGAGTGTCCATCAAGCTTCCAGTTCTCAAGGAGCCATAAAAACAGGATCCTTTGAGTAACTGGAAATTCTTCACACTACGTTATTGTTTCAGCAGCTCAAGCAAGGACTTTTATCCTTTGTCTGCTTATTTCTCAAAGAACAGAAATAGAACTGCCAAAACGCCACAAGGGAAGCTATTCTCATTGTCAGGTCAAACTGTAGTCTTATTAATAATGCTAGTAGAAGTAAGAAATATCATACAATTATAAAGATGATTGTTCTTGTTAGAATTTCACTCTCTTGATTTGAAATAACCACTTTCTCCTACTATAAGGGCGTTCTAATTTGCTGTTGCTTTCTTAGGAAGGAAGCTTGGAAATCGTGTGCTTTTTTTCAGTCTGGTGTTATCCTTCAATAATGGATTCCAATGACAAGTGAATGCATCCTCTAATTATAAATTGTGTTTTGACCAATTCAGAGCATCAGTTTATGCTCTAGTTCATGTTTTCTTATTTGTTTATTTTTTGAGTTCTGATTTAATAAGATGTCTCCACCTGCATAATACAGAAAACAAGTAGAAGAGTAAGTCAAACCATTGCTCATCTCTTTCATGTCCTAAAGAAGTGGTTGGCAGACTTTTTCTGTAAAGGAACAGATAGTTAATATTTTAGGTTTTGTAGACTATACAGTCTCTGTTATCACTGCACATAGTGTGAAAGCAGTGGTAGATGATACATACATGAATAGATGTGGCTGTACTCCAATAAAACTTTATTCAAAAATAGGAAATAGACTGGGCACCTGTCCTACAGGAATTACTCTGTCAATTGATCAGAGATCACAGTTATTGTGGACTGAAAAATACTAGGGACAATTATTTTATTGGGCAATAAGGACCCCACAGGAGGTCTATTATCTACATCTAAATTTGAATTCATCTTAGTTTTGGTAACAAAGTATATTTTTTATCTACACATAGGTCAAGCATATAAAACAGAGGCCTCAAAACAGAGTAACTTAAATTACATGGAAATGTACATCTTCCCCAAGTGTTATAGATTGAATTGTGTCCCCCAAAAGATATAGTATTGAAGTCTTAACCTTTAGTATCTGTAACTGTAACTTTATTTGGAAATAGGGTCTTTGCAGATGTAATTTGTTAAATAAGGTCACACTAGACTAGGGTGGGCCATTAAACCCAACACTACTGGTACCCTTATTAAAAGTGGGAGGACAGAGTGCACACACAGCCACACAGGAGAACAAAGGCAGAGGAAGGCAGAGATCAGAGGGGCACACACATGCCAAGGAAGGCCTGGGGGCTGCCAGGAGCTGGAGGAGGCAAAAAAGATTCTCTGTCAGAAGCTTCAGAGGGAGCGTGGCTCCATCAACACCTTAATTTTTTTCTTCTAGCCTCCATAGTTGTGAGATAATAAATTTCTATTCTTTGAATCCACTCAGTTTGTGGTACCTACTTAGCGAATCCCTTGAAAACAAATGCACCCAGTGATAGTCCTGCTGTGAGTGGTCAGGGCAGCTCAGGCACCCAAAGGTCTTTTCCTCCATATTTTTCCGATTCCCCATCATTCTGAACCATGGACCTCTTTGGCTACATTCAGAGATCCATAATTACCTTATTTAATACTTTAATTTTATAAAATAAATTAAATAAGACTGTGAGGAAAACCAATTTATGTTAAAATATAGCTACCAAAATATTAGAAAAACAAATTCATTATATAGCAGTATATATGATTCTTTACTAATACATTATATATCAAGATTAACTGGTTGGTCTAATAACTACCAACATTTTTCAATAGAGATGAAAATATATATTTTAATGTATCCTCAACTATGATGTGATATGAAAATATCTGTTATTTTTAATAGATAAAAAAGGCACAGATACTGCTAGACTATAATGGTTTTTGCCTACATTCATACTCGAAAGAAATGACAATTTTTAATTAGAAGTTAGTAAAAATTAAGATGTAGTAATTGTTTCCTCACAAGCTCATGCCCCCTGGATTCTACTCACAGATCTCTCAGTTTATGGACCTTAAGAGGTTACGAATCCCTCTCAGGATGGTCTCATCTCCATAGGTAAAGCTAGCTCTCCATAAATTCTTGTTCTATCCCAAGAAAGTGAGATTAGAACTCATATTCCAGGTGAGGGGCTTTTTGTTTAATCAGGTGTCCCAGAAGTTGCATTTAGTCACTTCTGCTATGTCCAGTAGGAACAAACTTAGCCATAAAAGTACAATTAGCTGCAAAGGAGGCTAGAAATCTAGCCTACTGTTGCATAGCCACATGCCCACTTTACATTATGTGGTTCATTTAATAAAAGGTAAATCGGGAAAATAAATAATTGGGAACATCATTAGCTGCTTCTGATGAAGAAATATATGTTTTCCTACAGACAGGATTGTTGTTTTTTTTAAACTAGGAATCAAAGGTGCCAAAATAAACTTTTCATTTTTTTATATATATTTAAAATACTGTTTTAAAAAAAATGCTGGAAGAACCAACTGATAGACCTAGGGACAAATTATACTGTTTGTCTTAGGTTTTGTTTTATACCAGATTTGCTCTAATACTAAAGGTTAGGAGATATAGGCAAATTTCACTGTTGTTTATATTTGTTTTTCATAACATCTCTCAGGAGTCTATACATCTCTTCTTACATATATTCCACATAGTGTGGATGAATCTAGCCTCTGCTGACCAGATTGCAATGACTGGCAATCAAAATCGCATCAGTCTGGCCCCAATAATTGATTGAACAATGGATCTGCTCAGAATTTTGACCAATGATAAAAATATACTTGAATATCTTTACCGAAGAAAACAATGCGGTCCTCCTATCATATGAAGGCGGAGAAATAAACAAATGATTAGGACTCATAATCATTTGGACTTCTGGATCCAGCCATAAGTAGGCTAGACATACCCATTGTCCAGTTGCCTAAGTCAATCAATTTCCCTTTGGGTTAAATAAATATGAGCAATAACTGCATTCAACATTCTTCTGTTTGAGTCATAGTAATGGTTTCCATTGCATTTTGAAATGTTTGACCTGATGCAGACGTTTGGAAACTATCTGCCAAAAGCACTCCATGCATAATCTTATGCAGGGGTTGATAAAAGTAGGCCTGCAGTTGTGAGTATGCAAAACAGTTTATTCTTATATTATAATTTATTAATTATTGTATTATTTCTTTGTATTATAACTGTACACCTACTTCTGCCAAGCCCTGTAATATTCTCCTTGTCAGTGCTTTTCTTTACTTTGACCACTCTCCTTACTTGATTTTGAGCAAAATTGAAAGGAAGCTTGTGTGATTCTACTCTTTATCCTCATAATTGTAAAATTGTAATTTGGTAAGTTGTCATCAGCCTGTTCTGAGGGATATCATAAGCAATAGCATCTGAAATTGGTTACTCTACTTCCTGTAAGATGTGAGTATAGACAATATCCCCTAAGTTAAACAGACCCAGAAGAAGCTTACTTCTTTGTTATCTTTGTTATCAGTATCCTGTATTGCCAAGGCAAGTAGATTATTTTTAGATTATGAATATCATGAATTATGTGATTCATTTGTGTTTTGTTTTTCCTTAGAGGTTATTTGGAAGCTTAAAGCCAATGTATGAACTCTCTCTGTGAAGACAGCAAACTTATCCTGAATTTTGTGTACCAACCACACCGACAGACCCAATTTTTTTCTTTACCCCATCTCAGTCAACTTTAATTATTTTATAATATGGCTTTAAATTCTTCTTTTGGAAACAGTGAAAAGTAAATAAATATTTTCTCTTACTATCATGTTAATTTCAGTAATAAATTATTATAATTACTTATGTAAATGAATAATGTCAATAACATAGTTGGGAGTCATCTATGATCAGATATCACAAATGTCTCTATTTCTGCATATAGTTTCTTTATTAATTTATAACTTTGTATTTTGGGCTTACTATTTCAGACAAATAGCTTGTATCTCATCATGATTTACCATAGCAACAGTAAAAGAGAGCAACAGAATTTTGAATATTAAATTTTTATTAGGGATTCAATGCAAGTTTGAAGATATGGTTATACTGGATAGACACAATGCTTAATACAATACAATGAGTTGTCACTAAATATAGGATGAAAAAATTAAAGACATGGGATTAGCCATGAAAATTATCTTTAATTGGAAAAGGAAATCACAGGTCACTGTCAAATAGAAGAATGATGTGGAATATTACAGCAAATTATTCTAAAATTGGCATTTAAATTATTAAATATACAAGTTTCCCTGACTTTTGTTCTTTTTTTTTTTTATTTCTCTCAGTAAAATACATCTGACACAACTGAAAAAAATGCTTTTTGCAAAGCACTTACATATTTCTTATTATATGTTTACTAATTTTCCAGTTGGTTTGCATTTCTTCCTGTTCCTGATTGCTTAATTCTATGCCCTACTCCATCTACATGGACAGCAATACTGAAAGTAGCCTAACATTTGCAAAACGCAAATAAGAATAGCAACTCATGCCCTAATTACAGCTAAGTTAATTAATGTTTATTTGGACAGCCTTACCATCAATTTGTTTATACAATATCAAATATAGGTAGTGGAAAGTGCTATTCACCAGACAATACTGATCTAAAATAAGTTAAAATAGGTTGGACATATAGACTTGAAAATAAAGTCACTTACTGAATTTTTCACTTTATTTTGCATTGTTTTCATGCAGCTGGTGTCTTCAAGCATTGGTGTTATGGGGAATATAACCAAATTATTCTCTCCTGGAAGTATCTTACCTGGAGCAGAGGAAAGATATATAATATAAACAAAGATGACATAAACAAAAAATATTTTGTAATGCCCCTCCACCCCAATCATAAGTAATGCAATAAAACCATTTTTGGTAAACCCCTTGAAGGCAGTAATACTGCAGTATTCTATTTTGCAAGCCGTAATAGTACGTGGCACAGTGGTTTATACATCCTAGGTACTAAGATATAGAAGAACGTCTAAACTCTGAGATAAAACCATCTTCCAGAAGTTCCTCCTTTTATTGAATCAACAGATATTATTAATGAAGCACTCTTGATATGTCAGACAAAGAAGATACTGTTACCATCATAAGCAAAGGGGAAACCAGATGTTTTAAGCATGATCATCTGTGCAGCTTCACCAGGAAGCTGTAACTTTACACTCCCCAGAGAATCACTGGTTTATTCCCTGCAAATTACTAGGGGAAGGGGTCCAACAAAGAGGAAGATAGTTGCATGCACAGTGAAGTCGAGATGAGAAGGGAAGGTGCTAGCTTATCTGAGAAAAAGATGACTGGCTAGAGAGGGTGGAGCCACTGCAAGCGAGCAAAATCCTGAAAGATTCTTTGGATAAACTAGTTAAAATCCCAAGAGACAAAGGAATTCTCTCTCTTGTTCCTTTTGCTTCACTCCTACTTCTTTGCATTTGCTTGTTCCATGACCTGTGCTAGCTGGCCATGCAGACCCCACACACAGTGGACTGCAGCTGGGAGCACAAGTTAACCTAGCCAGATGCTGGTTTGCACTGTGCAAATATGGAGCAGAAGCTCTGAGCAGTGGCTTTGATCTTAGCCCTGCTGAAGACAAAATGGGACATGTTCCATGGCAGGATGGAGGGAGATGGGACCTTGGAAACCCAGGGGTTTAATTCCACAGAAATAAAACTTTCCATGATAACTTATCTTTCTATGGGGGCCTCAGGAAATTCTTATTCCCATCGTACCCCAAGAAGCCCACTTACACCAGCAACAGGTGGAGACACAGAGAGTACCCCACCCATAGCAATGCCATTATGACATGGCAGGTGAGAATCCTACAATCGTGGGATTTAAATGCTTTGTGACAAAGCAACACTAAGTTTTGGGCTATGAGAAGGAAAAGGTATCTTTATTTTCTCAGGAAATTTCAGCTATAGTAAGTATCTGGGGGGGAAATAAAGCCAAATAAAATAAAGATAAAACTCAATGTCCATAGGATAATTTGTAATGAGAAAATGAGGTTATATAAAATTCTGAAAAATAGCTTAAAAATGTAGAAAGCATAAATATATTCTGTCTAATTGTATTCAGATAATTTAATTCATCTTAGATCATTTACATGATCAAAAATACTATATAATTACCTAATGTTCAGGGAAAGATTATATACTTCATAAATAATCAATAGTAATGATAAGATTGTTATGAGAAGTCAATAAGTATTAATGATAAGAAGGAATAAACTGATGAGATGAAGAATATTCCACCACTCTCCATTTTATGAGAAAACTTCATATATGATTTAATTTAAATAAATCCCAGATATTTAGAAAAATGCTATCGATTTCTCCTTCTAATAGTATTCTGTTATTTCCCTACAAAGCCATAAATATATCCAAAAATTTTAAATCTCTTCACAATACAAATACAATACTGACACAGTCAAATCTCTAGTAATATGAGAACTAATAAGCAGTAGAAAAATGCCTGTCTTATTCTCACCAAACCACACTCCCAGCTCCAGAGAGCAGTAACAATGCAATCATTGAGCTACTTCAATGACATTGAAAAGAAGTAATGAAATCATTCTACTTCTTCATAATTCAATAATATAATTCATACCAGAGAATTTAAAATATATTCCACACATTTAAAATACATTTTATTTCTATTAAATGTATTCTATATATTACCAGAGGGAGAAGCTAAACAGCTCTGATAGTATTGTAACTGACTGAAAGACTGAACTCAAGCAAAAAAAAAAGCAAATTTCAAACTCTATTTTGTATTTTAATAGGATCAGTTAGCAAGTTTAAATTCCCTCTGCTCATTGTGCTTTCAAGTTACAAATGAGATCTAAAGCTGTAAAGTAAAAGCAGAAAGAAAATTATTTTTGGATTCTCTGATGCTGGAGAAAATATATACAATGGGTTATATAAAGAAATGACCTTTATCTGCCAAAGTAATCTGAATATATTTCATACACATTTTTGAATAGTCTACAAGAAAGCAAATTATGGGAAATAAAGTTGTTAAAATAAAAGTTAAGTGAGACAAATGTCTCGATTTAAAAATAATGTAATGCCACAGAAATAAATTAAGGCAATGGAAACAGTTACAAAAATGCAAAAAAGACTCTTTTGTTATATTTCTCTATTTCTATGACTATTAGTAAGAAGCACACAGCACTGTTTGCTGCACCGTAAGATACCCCGGTATCGTCGTATATAAGACCTTCAGATTTAACCGAATGCATATCCACACGGCAGTATGTTTGGGGACCTTTGTGATACCACTTTGATATTCTTCGCAAACCTCCATCAGAAACAGAGGAAAGCCACTTCAAGAGTGTGCACTTACAGCTTACTGTTTACCTATACACTCATAAGATCAAAACCCCTGGTCTTACTGTTTTTGTTAACAAGGAGCAGTAAAAGTCTTCCCACATACTGAGTTTTGGTTTTCATTTTACAATCTGAGATGACAGACGGCACAAAAATGATGAGAAACTGTGGGGAGGCTTCCAGAAGATTGATTCTCTCATCAGCTGATTCTTTTCTAGTTAGTCTTTTATTGACTACAAAGGTATAGCCAATGCAGAAAAGGAAAACCAGACTGCCCTGTTTAATCCTGAGGGCATTGGCAAAAGGTGATCACTTTTTTGAGAAAACAGAGGCCTACAAGGAAATCAGCACACTGCACGAGCCGTTAAGCTGATTTAAACACACAAGGGATGCCTGGGGTTGAGCGCAAGATCTCTGAGGTGTGAGAGGGAATGAAACCATTCCACAGACTAATATTACTGAGCTTTAGTAGCAGGTGGTACAGTTGATCAGTCAGGAACCTGTCATTTGGAGAATAGGCCAATATATCTGAGAGACACAAAAAATCCTTCATTTTTTTTTTCCCTCCTTCTCACCAAGATTAAAAATATTATGATTTCAAACTTTTGGCAATTACCAACTACAAATTATGACAATTTAGGCCCCCATAGCAAGTGAGTAAAACCAAGACGTAGCTACGTTTTCTGATATTTGTCTAAGATTACAAACTATAATAAATCGTGGTGGCTGAACCAGAGATTTACTTCTGTTTATTGATTGATGGATTGATTTGAGAGAGAGAGAAAGAAACATCAATTTGTTGTTCCACCTCTCCCTGCACTCCTTGGTTGATGCTTGTATGTGGCCTGACGGAACTTCACCCTGGCACGTCTGGAGGATGCTCTAACCCAGTTCTGTTTTAAGTCCATCAGGAATGAACCTTTAGATGCTGTCAGTGTAACCTGCAATCCAGACCACCCAGAAAAACTCATGTGGAATTTTCGTGGCTAGAGAGAGAAATAAAGATTCACAATTCCCTTTTTGTTTCCTAGTTTTATGGTTTGGGCAGTCAGTTTTCTATCAGCATGCTTTTATTTAAATAATTGCAAAGAAAAGTCTGCATTAGGACAATATTCACTTGTTAACTGGAATCTTAGAGAGAGGGTAAAATGTTCAAATATGATATTAACTTTTATTTATTATGACCATATATAATCCTGCTATTCTCTAATTACTGATTGTTAAGACGATTCAACAACAATCCAAGACTGAAGAGACAAATTAACTTATATGTTAATTTGTTATATAACATATATATGTTATATAACAAATTAACTTATATGTTATAATAAAACATATAAGTAAAACACTACATGGTTTAAGAGGGTATTTTCACTACAACCAATTCTATACCATGAACATTTAGATTTATAATATAAGTTAATAAAAATGTTATTAAGATATAGTATTGAAACTAAGATACCATCAATTTCAAATGCACCTAATTTTAAACATATTATGTCCTGAATTGAAAAAAGCACAATATTTGATTTTGCTTTTATTTACAATGAATTAGCCATAGAATTCCTAGCTATAACAGTCTTCTCCTCAAGTAACCTTTTACGACAGTGCATATAATTAATGATTATACCAACAATTATCCTTGAATGTCCACCAGATGTCTTGTAATTTCCTTAATTCTAGGAGACTATGGGGTGGTATTTTTTTTATAGTTTACAATTAATAATCAAACAGAAAATTGCTCATCAACTCATCTGTTTACTTCTTTACTGAATTCTTTTCAAGAATAGAGCCCAGAAATAATATACCAGAAAGAAATATAAACCAGAAATAACTTTGCAGAGGATAAATTATTCTTAGAACTTTAACCTAGTAGGTTTTACAGATTAGAAAAAAAAATAAACATTTGCAATATACTGTCTTCTCATAACTTCGATCAGCTCTCTTTGGTTTAAACCTTGATATAAGGCACTAATGTATGAATTCAAATCATGGAATTATTGTCTCTGACTATAATCCTGTCTTTATGCCTCTCTCACCCTGTTACACTTGCCGATTTCATGCTGTCCCTAGTCCTTTGATGCATACCTATTATAAAAGCCCATCAGCTCCCTTCTGCCTTCATTTATCTCCTTATCTCTGGTTAACCAAAACCAAGATCTATCCTTCATGCTAGAGGTGAGATTTTCAGACTTTTTGATTGTCAGAAAACGGCCAACCAAAATGATAGTATTTGCAAGAACAAAATCAAGAAGCAGGCATTAGGTAGGCACTCAGGCACACTTGCTCAACACTGTACAGAGCAGGGAAATCTGTCAGGACCCGATCTCAGACTCCTGGTGAGGATCACAGACCCTTGAGCTGTGGAACCTTTAAACTGCAAGATCAGGGAAGCACCACCCCTTCACTGGCATAATCAGGAGTAAGAATGTTATCGGTAGGGAGCTCCCCTTGTCTCCACCTGTTGCTGGGGAATGTGGGCTTCTTGCATTATCACAAGAGAAGGAATTTTCTGAGACTCGCATGGGAGCATGAGTGACATTTTATTTGCATAGAGTTAAATCCCCTGAGTTTCCAAGGTCCCATTTCCCTCTGTCCTGCCATGGAAAAAGTGTAGCTGTGACTTCAGCAGAGCTAGGATTAAAGCTATTGCTCAGAGTTTCTGTTCCATATTTAAAGTCTAATCCAGAATCAGTCTAGGTTAGTTTGTGTTCCCAGCTGCAGTCCATCAGTCCATTCCATGTGGGGTCTACATGACTGTGGGCCATGCAGCTTCTAGGGACACAGGTGAATGAATGCAAAAGAGCCACAAGAGCCAAGAGAGAGAACTTTGGGGGATTATGTATTCCCAACTTTTCACAGGCTTGCTGTGGCCTTACCCCCTCCGGCCAATGATTTATGTTCTAGGAGAGACTGCCAGGCATCGTCCCTGTGTCACCTGACTTTACTGTACATGCATCCACCTTCCCTTTGTTGGACCCCTTCCCCCAGTGATTTGCAGGGAATGGACCCGTGGTTCCCTGAGAAGTATGAAATTGCAACTTCCTGGAGAAGTTGCCCAGATGGCCATGCTTATAATGACTGGCCTTCCTTTTGCTCCTTTCCTGTTATTAATAACTAGCTAATTACAATGGTATCAATAGTACAACAATTATATGGTGTGCCAGTAGTGACTCTATCCTGCACCTTGCAGTGCAAGCCCTCCCCTGAAGAGGCAGGAAAACAGCCATGCATTTGAACTTGTCTCATGTGACAAGCACAGTGTATCAGCCTTCACAAGCAAAGAAACACCAGTCCCTTCACTGGTGGGATAGTGAGGCTAGGGTCCAAGTCTCGTAAAGAAACCTTCTGAGACAGACTGAGCCTCTCCTAGATGAGACTGGAATATGTGTGTTTGACCCTCAAACCCTGTACCTAATTAGAACCAGACAAAGGGCTTTATTGGGAAAGAGCTTTTCTCAACCCTAAGTCATGTGCATTTAAGCCTTAGAATGACCACTGTGTGGCCTTACCTTCCTTATAATAGTAAAAAAGAAAACACCCCTGATTGGAGATTTAACATGGAAATGAAACACATGAAGCATAAAGAAGCATGTAGGTCCGCTGTCCACAAGCCTGAGTTCCCACCTCTACATACTTAGACATCGTCTTTTCTGCTTCAATACTTTTCACACTGTTTCCTGGCTTTTATTCTGGAGCAGCAACCATTTCTTTCTCATTTGGATGCTATTTCCCTCCTGCACACAAGTTTTTTAATGTACCTCTTGCCTGAGTACTGTTTTGTGGTAAATTCTCTTGATTTCCATCTCAGGAGTTCCCAAGAATCCCGGATGCTCATAACACCTCACCATGCTGTAACCTCAGTGTAACAGCCTTCACAACGGATCAAGTACTGACCGCTTCCCTGGCACGCTGTGGGGCTGGGATCCAAGTCTTGTCATCGACAAGGATCACTTGGGTTTCCGTGGAATTTTGTAGGAAGCCAGTGCTTTCTCTGCATGGCTAGGCACAGGGGTCAAGTCTTAAAAAGTTTAATCTTTACTTCTCTAGGATTAGAACATCAAAATGAAATAGAAGTTTTAATAGTTTCTATTCATATCAATTTTTATGTTCTCTGGAGTCCACATTTTCTCCAACCTTGGGTAAATGGTAACACTGGCGTACTCGGCCCCCTCTCTGCTAGACATTCCCGGGAAAACCACTGAACTGTGTCCCCACTATTCCAATATCAGCTGAGTGCTTACCTGCCTATTTGAGCAGCAATCCTTATTTAATTTCTGTGCTGTTTCCTACAATATCAACTACAAACCTGCCCTCTCTTTGTGGGCTCTCATTCTTAGGAGAAACTTTGCAGCTATAATCACAGAATCTTGAAAATGAACATCTTTAATGTTTCTAACCTAACGTATACATGTTTCTCCGTATTTGCTTTTTTCATTTTCCTGGTTTACTCTTTCTGCAGTAGAGCACACAATCTTTTCATCTCCAGCTCTATATTCTATTGGTTATCGATGATATTTCTCATGCCTTCGATTTCTTGTTTATACATTTCCCTTCCACTCAAAAACATGTTCCAATGAATCAAAATGTAATTTAATAAAATATCTCTGTCTTCCAGCTCTCTTTGTTCCATATCTTTCTTTTCACTGCACACTTCTTAAAAGTCTTTCTTTCCCTTTGCCTTGATTTTTTTTATCTATTCACCAATCTCTTAATTCCTATTAACCAAATTCCACCACCAAAAATTCTCTTTCTAAGAGCTACAACATCAGCAGTTATTAATAAGAGAAAATCTGTTAAGTGTTTTATAACTCTGAGGGTTCATTCTAATCAAATGTTCTCAAATTTTCAATTCTCTGTCAGTTTCTGATTTCCCCTGGCTTATTAGCTGAACCTCTGATCAGAGCAATCCCTCCATCTTTATTTTTTGTTCCCTATGTTATCATGTTTAGCCTGACCCATACCAAATAAAAGTATTGAAAGAACACAAGTATATAAGCAAATTAAAGTGATGGGACCAATGCATTAAATTTTAATAGCATAAAAATTACGTGTCTACATGTATGCATTAAGTCTCCTCTCACATTATGTACTTATTATGAGTCATATGAATCAGCTAAAAAAATTATATATAATATAATCTTATATATATAATATATATTCACATATATACACATATATATATTTAAAATTATGCCTTTAAAAGTAAGCTTTACCAACTCTATATTTGTGTTGTTTTTCATAAGGATTAATTCTTTATGGTGTTTTAGATGTTTTGTGAAATAAAGTCTTTAAATAATTCTTCTCTAACACTGTGGCGGTTTTGCTTTCAGCTACGCGTATATATATGACATGCATATTTAATGTAAATATCTCACACATAGATGAAAAAGTGTGATTGCACAATTTACCACTTACTTTCAATGGTGGAGGTTAAGAGACATTTTATATTTAAAAGAAATTACTTGGGTTAAAGATAGACATAGCTTCTCATGTCAAACCAAATATAATAGTAAAAAGGAAACTCCTAGAAAATGTAGACATACAATGGAATCGATAGATAAAATAATAGCCTTGTTTACCTAGGTTACCAAAAGATATATTTTAATATTCCCTTTGCCAAATGGGGAGGGGGGAGAGTAACCAGGGAAAATTTTATTTCTCAGTCTCTAAAGATAGAAAGAGAAATTCTGTCTAAGAATACATAAATTGTAAATGACATTTAACAGATATCACACGTGAAAGTGCCTTCAGTGCACTATTTCCAATTTGCTTAGACAACCTGAAAGTAAAACATCAAGATAAGTGCCCGTAACTTGCCCCAGAATGGCCAAGCTTTAAAGAGAAACAGTATTTTCTGATTTAACTTATTACTATCGATTCACAAGGGAGAAGTTGCATTCAAATATGTATTTTCAAAATAACACATCATGCACTAAAAACATCAAAATAGATCAAAACAGTGTTTAAACAAAGAAAAGAAAATGAGAATAAAACTACCGTAATTCACATGCAAACATATCCATTCCAGCTTATACTGGCAGTCTAAAATATGAATAATTTGTTTATTTTAATATACACTTGTTAAAAGTCCGATTAAAGTCAATCGTGGGAAGAAAAGGAGCCTACCAAATATTTATTTTTACACTATATTCAAGGTTCTTTTGTGTTGCATTCCAGTTGCAACCTTCTCATTTAAACAGCTCAATCACAAGCATATCACACAAACATAATTACTGGCTTATCTTGGTCAATCTTGCTTTTCATGCCCCGCCTCAATGCAGCTGGCACTGAACCACAGTTATTCGCCAGGAAAACTACCAGCTGGAAGGACACTGCCGTGTATCTCACAGTGGTGTTTTCATGGAGCCCTTATTTTAGACAGTTACACAAGCATTGCTAAGCAGGGGGTTCAAGGAAGTCTGGGTTGTTACTTATTTTTGCACATCTTTTCTCCCAAACCTGGATGTACACCAGATTCGTGTTTAGTCTTCATATTGTGTAACCAAGTGAAATTTGGGACACTTCTTGGATAATTTACTGTATAAAGTGGAAAACCTTGACTATTAACTATCTGTAATATTCTGGTCCTTCTAGTTCCAAATAGACGATTTTACCTACTTATGTACTGAACTGACTGGAGAGATTTTTTTTGCAGAATGTCTATATTATTTTATAAGAAAATATTTGAGCTCATGAAAGAGGTTTCAGCAATATAAAAGTTCTAAATCCAAAACACTTAACAAAAAATGTTTAAATATAGAAAAAAATGTACAAGACACATAAGAATGAAAAAATCTAGGTAGCACTCTTAATATCTGGTGGAATTAACTTAAGGCAAAACAATATTTAAAAAGATGCTGCATTCTGATAAATGGAACAACAAAAACAGTATATAGCATTATAAACATATTAACATATATAAGGTTAACTAGATAGCCTCATAATATATCAAGCAACATAAAACAACTATTGCAACTATTGTAGCTGATGATTTTTAAACATTTTATGCAGATACAAAGAAAGCAACCAGACAAAATTATATGTAGACATCAAAGATCTGAATAAACAATTAATAAGCTGACCAGGCTGGAGTGACTCAGTTGGTTGAGCATCATCCTGTGCACTGAAAGGTTGCTGGTTCAATTCCTGTTCAGGTCACATACTAGGGTTGTGGGTTTGAACTCCAGTCCAGGAGCATACGGAAGGCAGCTGGTCAGTGTTTCTCTCCCACATCGATGTTTCTCTCTCTCTCTAAACATGTGCTCAAATTGAGATTTAAAAAATATAATAATAATCTACACTCACAGAAAAAGAATGCCTATTATTTTTGAGTATATACAGAACATTAACAAAAATAGATCATATATTCAGTCAAAAAGTAGCAACAATAAATCCCAAAGGACAATATGATGTACTAGTTCTCTGTCCACAATGTAACAAAATTCTAAGTTAATAACAGAAAGATCATTTTAATTTTCTATGTATTTGGAAATTAAACATACTATTAATTAATTCTTGGGTCAAAAAAGTATAAAGAGCCCTGGTTGGTTTTGCTCAGCGGTTAGAGCGTTGACCCATGGACCAATGAGACCCAGGTTCGATTCCAGCCAAGGGCATGTACTTCAGTTGCGGTTCATCCCCGGCCCTGGTCGGGTCATGCAGGAGGCAACCAGTCAATGTGTCTCTTTCATGTAGATGTTTCTCTCTCTCTCTCTCTCCCTCCCTCCATTCTATCTGAAGATAAATGGAAAAAAAAATATCCTCAGGGGAGGATTAAAAAAATTTTTTTTTTAAAGTATAAAGAGAAATTAAGAAATATTTTATAACTTCATTGACAATGGAAACAGAGTATATAAAATAGGTGGGACAGAGTTGAAGTAATACTTAGAGTGAAATTTATAGTTTTAATGTGTATACCAGTAAATAAGGAAGATTCATAAACGAATTCAATGTTTAATAGAAGAGCTTATAGAGTAGCAACTCCTAAAGAAACAAAGGAAACAAATAATAAAGACAAGGAAAGAAATCAATAAAATTAAGAATATAAATAAAGTAACAAAAACAGCTATTCTTTGAAAAAATTAATAAGAAAATTTAGACTACAAAAAAAGAAAAGATGTAAATAAACACAATGCAGAACATGAAGGGGAAATAAGATGCAAAAGATATTTTTTAAATTTAAAGTGTTATGAAGATTACATTAATACATTTGAAAACTTGTATGAACTGGAATATCCTAGAAAATTATAAAATACCAAAATTGATGAACGATAAGATAAAACACCAAATAGACAACTAAATCTTACAGAAATTTAAATGTTAGCCAATGCCTCCCTTTCTCTAAAACTCTAGATGTGGGTGGCTTATTGGGTCAGTTCTACCAAACTTTCATTGAGTAGCTAATATCTGTTTTATACAATTTATTTTTTAGAAAATCAAAAAGGGGCAAAAAAAAAGTATCTGCTTTATTTATAGGGCTACTATAAAGCTAAATCAATGGAAATAAGTAGACTCATGAATCCATTTCACAAGGGACATGAAAGCAAAATTTCTAAAAAATGTATTAGCAAACTAAAAATCCAAGAAAATATGTAATGATCAAGCAGAGCATATTACAGAAATGCAAGGATTTTTCAACATGTAAAATGTTAATAACATTATTGTTAAGAGAAAGAAAATATATGATTTTTTCAAGTAACGATTTAAAAAACCTTTAGCTAACTAGAAAGAGTAGGAAATTATTTTAAAGCGTGGGTTAATATATGTGTGAGTCCTCTATTACTGCATACTTGTTACCCCCAGAGTCGGCAGCTAAAAACAATTAACTTTTATCTCATATTTTCTGTAAGTAAGGAAAGTGGATACAGATGAGCTGGACAGTTCTGCCTCAGAATCTCTTCCAAGGCTGCTATCAAGATGTTGGCCAAGACTGTAGTTATCTCAAACTTTCTCTAAAAGAGGATCTGCTTCTAAACTCACTCACATGGCAGTTGACAGGCCACAGAACTGTTTCCAAACTCATTCACATGATTTCATTGACCAGAAAAGATCCACTTCCAAGGTCACTCATGTGGGCTACTCAACAGGGCTGCCTCATGATGTAGCAGCTGACCTCCCCCAGAGCAAGCAAAGAGTGCTCCCAAGACAAAAGCAACAGTGTTATTTATAACCTAATATTGGAAGTGGCATCCTATCACTTTTACCATATTTTGTTTATTAGAAATCAATAAATAAGCTTACTCCACACTCAAGAGAAGAGGAGCACACAAAAATATACATATCACAAGGCAGGGATTATTGGGGTCCATCTTAGGTGCTGTCTACCAAAATGGAATATACTAAAACCTACACCAATGGAGGAAATTTAATGAGAAGACTAGGAATCGAATGTATTGAATTTGAGATCAGGAATAAGACAGAGATGCCTACTGTCTTTACGTACGCTATTTCTAATGACTAATATACTCTGATGGTCTGGACAACATAATAAGGAAATAAAAAGTAATGAGGTATAAGAATTGGAAGGGAAGACAAACTATCAAGACATGAACATTTACTTAAAAAAATCAATAACTATACAAAATTTAGCTAGTTTACCAACTGAAAAATCAACCTAAAAAATTAAAAGCATTTCTTTAAATTTTTTTTTCTTTTATTGATTTTTAGAGAGAGAAGAAGGGAGAGGGAGAGAGATAAAAACATCGATGAGAGAGAACATCGATTGGCCGCCTCCTGCATGCCCCCCGCTGGGGATTTGGCCCACAACTTGGGCATGTGCCCTCACTGGGAATCCAACCATTGACCTCTTGGTATATGGGTCAATGCTCAACCACTGAGCTACACCAGCCAGATGTATTTCTTTTTTTTTTTTAATTCTCACCCAAGGATATTTTTCATTGCTTGTTAAGTAGAGTGGAAGGGGGAGAGAGAGAGAGAAACATCAACGTGAGAGAGACACATTAATTGGTTGCCTCCTGCAGAACCCCCACTGGGGCCAGAAATCAAACCCGTAACCCAGGTACGTGCCCTTGACCAGGAATCGAACCCGAGACCCTTTGGTCCACAGGCTGACGCTCTAACTGCTGAGCCAAACCAGCCAGGGCTAAAAGCATTTCTTTAAATCAGCAATAGCTCAATAAAATATGACTTAAAAATAAGATACTATTCATAAGAGCAACATAAATCATAAAACATCTAAGAATTAATCAAAACA
Organism: Tadarida brasiliensis; assembly: GCA_030848825.1. Classification (NCBI taxonomy): domain Eukaryota; kingdom Metazoa; phylum Chordata; class Mammalia; order Chiroptera; family Molossidae; genus Tadarida; species Tadarida brasiliensis. Next base: position 47,622,995 of record CM061265.1, read on the forward strand.
AAAATACACATTCCCTCTTTAGAGGAAACAATAAAATTATAATAAATGACTATATTAGTTATCTCTGATACTATAACAAAATACCATTGACTGGTGTCTTAATCAACAGGCATTTATTTCTCACAGTTATGGAGGCTGAGAAGATTGAGGTCCTGGCAAATATGGTTCTTAGATGCTGGCCCTCTTACTGGCTGAAAGATGAGTGTGTTCTTGCTATATCCCACACAGCACACAGAGAGAAAGCTCTGGTCTATATTCCTCTTCTTATAAGGACACTAATCCTATCATCTGAACTCCAACTTCATGAACTCATTTAAATCTAATTACCTCCTAAAAGCCTCATCTCCAAATACCATTATATTAGAGATTAGGGCTTCAGCATATGAATTTAGGGATGGGACACAAACATTCAATCCATAAGAAGGACATGGATGTTTATCTGAATAAATGAAAAGACTTTCAAAGTCTCAACAGGGATTATTACATATTATTAAAAGATCAATTATAATTCCAGTTGGATATTTTTGAGTAACTTAAAAAACTTACTCTAAAATTTCATGCATATGTAAAAGTCTATTGAAACTAAGTCAACTTTATGCATAAGTAATAAGAAATTACATGTCCTCCCAGGTACGAATTCATATAATAAATCCAAAGCTATAAAAGCAAATGTTATTGACACAATATTGACAAAACAACTAAAAAAGAAAGCTCAAAAATAGATCCTAGCATATATGGGAACATTTTAGACTCACAAATAGTCAAAGAATGCTTCTTAAATGTTAGAGCAATCTTACATTCCTGGGACAAACTCTACTTGGTGATAATATATTAGTCTTTTTATGTATAGTTGGAGTCATTTTTTTAGAATTTCATTTAGAATTTTGTATATATATACTTGAGAGATATTAGTCTGTAGTTTTCTTTTATTGCAATATCTTTGTATAGTTTTGGTATCAGGATAATGCTGGTTTCATAGAATGAGCAGGGAAGTTTTCTCTCCTTTTCCATTTTCTGGAAGCGTTTCTGGAGAATTAACCTTTTTTTTTTTTTTCTGGGCCTGCAGTGCTCTTCATGAGAACATATTTAACTACAAATTCAATGTCTTTCATAGATATAGGACTAATTATACTATTGACTTCTTCTTGAATGAGCTTTAATGGTTTCTTTCAAGATTTTTTTCTATTTTATCTATATGGTCAAATTTATTGGCAGAAAGGTGTTCATAAATTTCCTACTTATCTTTAATATCTGTTGATGATATCATTTCTCTCATTCTTGATGTTGTCAATGTGTCCTCTTTTTTGCCCATTATGTTAATTCAGAGATTTATCAATTTTATTGATCTCAAAATACCAGCTTTTGATTTTCCCTATTGTTCTCTGTCTTTTAGTTTATTGACTTCCACTCTGAAAATTTTTTTTTCTTCTCCTAACTTAGTATTTAATTTTCTCTTCTTTTGCTAGTTACTTAAAGTTGAATCTAAGGTAATTAATTTGAGACCATTCCTATTTGTTTTCTATTACAGACATTTGGAGCTATAAATTTCCTCCTAACACTTTAACACCATCTCATAAATTTTGATGTGTTTTCATTTTTATTCATCTAAAAATATTTCTAATTTCTCTTTTTATTTCTTCTTTGACCTCTGGGTTACTTAGAAGTTTGTTCTTTAGTTTCCAAATGTGCAGCTACTTTCTGGGTATCTTTCTTTTTATTGATTTCTAAATTAATTCTACTATAGCAAAAGAATTTATATTTTATGAGATGGCTTAAATCTTTGCATATTGATTGAGACTTTCTTTATGGCTCAGAATATAGTCTATCTTTGTAAATGTTAATGTACTGATGAAACAAATGTGTACATTGCTGCTGTTGCACAGTATGTTCTACAAATATCAATTACCTTAAGTAGGTTGGCTGTGTTGTTCAAATTTTCTATACTTTGGATGAATTTCTGTCTACTTCTTCCATCAGTTATTTAGAGAGAGATGTTGAAATCTCCAGCTATAATTGTCAATTTAGCTATTTCTCTACGCAATTCTCTCAGTTTTTGATTCATATATTTTGGGGTTCTGCTATTTAAGGTATACACATTTAAGATTATGTTCTCTTAAGAAATTGATCTTTTTATCATCATGAAATAACCTGTTTTTAATCTCAGGGAACATTTTGGCTCTGAAATCTAATTTGTCTGATAATAATATAGCCTTTCTGGTTTCTTTAGATAAGTATTATCATAGTATACCATTTTTCATCTTTCTATTTTTAACATATTTGTGTATTTATACTTAAAATCCATTTCTTGTAAGCAGCAGACAGTTCTTAAATCTTGGTTCAATCGGATAATTGCTTTCTTTTAATTGTATATTTAGATCATTTATATTTAATTAAATTAATTCTTTTTAATTTTTTTCTTCATTGATTTTAGAGAGAGAAGAAGGCAAAAGGAGAGAGAGATAGAAACACTGATGAGAGAGAACATCAATTGGTCACCTCCTACATGCCCCTCACTGGGGATCGGGCCCACAGCCTAGGCATGTGCCCTGACCGGGAATCAAACTGGTGATCTCTTGGTGCATGGGTCCACACAAACACTGAGCCACACCAGGTGGGCTAATTTAATTTATTAATATAGTTAAATTTAAGTCAAACAGCATTCTATTTGTTTTCAGTCTCCTATTTTTTTGCCTCTTCTCTCCTCTTTTTGATGACTTGTCAAGACTGGATATAGTCACTTGAAATGGGTCTGTGATAAAATAACTAAACAGATGAAGTAAGATTTCTTAAATATTTAAGTGTAGAATCTTAGTAGAATATGAATGTGAAGTTCAGGGGAGTGATCTAGGACATAGCTAATAATTTGAGAGTTATCTGCTTATCCTCAGTATTCAAAGCCTTGAAGCTAGATATGATTGCTTGGAATGGGAGAGCACAGGTTTAAAGATAAGAAGATCAAGGAAAAGTCCTAGAGTACTCCAAGTTTTAGAAGGGAAAGAAGGTTAAGGAGGAACCTGCAAATGGCACTGGCACCAAATGATAAGAGAAGGTGAAGGAGAAACATGTTCCTGTGTTGTCTTCAAAGCCAGGTAGAGAAAGCCTTTGCAGTAGAGAAAGAAATCAATTATTTAACCTGTTGTTTTAGGTCAATAAAGCTAAAGATGGAAAAGTGACTATAAAGTTATACAATGTGGAAGTCTTTGTCAACTTCAGTAAGAGCATACTTTGTATAACGGAGAGGACATGAACAGATTTGATTACTTTCAAAAGAGAATGGGAGGGAAAATACTGGAGACAGTGACTATAGATAATTTTTTTTCAGGTATTTTTCTTGTAAAGGGGTTTATTTAAAATCAACTACATAACAGCTAATCTGCTGCATAATAGAAATGATATAGTAGAGAGGAAAAATCATCAGAAAATAGAAGAGAATGTTTCATTGTTCAACTCATTTTATGATGCAGCATAATACCGATCCCAAACCTGAGAAAATATTATGGAAAAAAATTATTGAATACTCTATATAGACTAAAATCTCATAAGTAGATTTGGAAAAATAATGGACAGGGACAATCAGTGGGGGATTTATAGTTTAAAGACAAACACCTTTTGTAAAAATCTTACCATATACAAAAAAAAAAAAAAGCTAAGAATTTTATTAAGCAAGGCAATTTATACATAGCAGATGTCATAAAAGCTACAATTACAGCACCACTACAACCAAAGAATCTCTTTTGGATAGTATGACCAAAAAACCCTAGTATCTGCAATACTTGGAAAAAAGAAAGCCACAGGGATTATGAGCCATGGGAGTAAAAAAAAAATCTTTCAATTTAAAAATGAAGATTTTATGTAATATGTGATCATATATATTATAAAAATCCCAAATGTATTTCCACCTCTGAACTACATACTCTCACACCTCTCTACCTGTCTTTTCCTCAAGACCTGGCATGTTTCATCTAGCTACAGTCAGATCCTTCTTTCTGATCCTTATTTTTCCTTTTTCTTTTTCTAATACAAACCAGTAAGGAGGATATTTCTAAACCACAAATTCTTCATTTCATTATCCTAGCTTCAAAATGAGCATAATACACTAACTATAGAGGATAGATAGATAGATAGATAGATAGATAGATAGATAGATAGATAGATAGATAGATAGATGATAGATAGATAGACAGACAGATACTCATTAAATGATAGCAATTACTCAATTTAAAATATGTGGACAATGTTCTCATCGCACAGAATTTTGAACACTGCTTTTCATCAACACACTCATATATACATGAGATCAAATTATAGATGTTTGCCTTTCTTCTTAACCGTGATGGCTTTCTCCAGTTGATCCTCAAATATATATTCTCTTTTAAATTTCCTTTGAATTCCTTCACCAGGATAGAGTGAGATTTGGAACCAAGTGTAACACACAAAAGCAAATCCGTAAAAAACAAGATAGGACCCTTTCTACTAGAATTGTAGCTAATCTCCCTTTGACCGTAAAACCAGACATCTCTTAAACCATTTTTGCAAGTGCTTTTTGAGGTGGAAATCTGCCATGGAACAGATTTCTGGCAATTAATATGGGCAACAGCGAGGAATAAAGAACGGCTCATGAAGGGGCTCAGCTCTGCACTCCTTCATTTGAGCTAGATGCAACCAGGTGGGTTACACCTTTTATTTTTAGCTTCCAGCTGTGTTCCACAACTGGGTTATGACGTTGCTACTTACTCTATAGTTGATATCTATTTAAAGACACTAATGCATTATTTGTACTCCATTTTCCATACCTCTGGATTCATTTGTGAAGAAATAATTGATTTTTACGACCAAACACCAACCCCCACAGGACATAGTACTCACAATACTTTTTTCTGTTTCCCACAGGTGCTATTGTCAGACTTCCCTGCTGGCATTTTCTTTGATGAGTGATCAGAAATTACCTTTGTTTTAACACATACACACACCACCACCACCACCACCACCGGTAAATCTCTATAAAAAGAAAGATTAAAATTCTAATGTAATCAAACTAAGACAACTGCTTTAGTTTGCAGTTAGATAAAGAAGTAAAATACTTGACATGGCACTTTAAAAAGGTGTTTTTAAGAAAGTTTCATTAGCCCTGGACAGTTTGGCATTGGCCCATGGACCAGAGAGACCCGTGTTCGGTTCCCGCTAAGGGCACGGACCTCAGTTGCGGTTCGTCCAAGGCCCTGGTTGGGGTTGTGTGGGTGGCAATCAGTCGATGTGTCTCTCTCACATTGATGTTTCTCTTCTCTTTTCCTCCCTCTCTCCCTCCCGCTCTATCTGAAGATAAATGCGAAAGTGTCCTCGGGTGAGGATTTTTAAAAATTTTTTAAATAAAAATGTTTCATTAGCCCTGGCCGGTTTAGCTCAGCAGTTACAGTGTCGACCCATGGACCCAAGAGTCTCGGGTTCGATTCTGGTCAAGGACATGTACCTCAGTTCTGTCCCTGGCCCTGGCCCTGGTCTGGGTTTGGGAGGCAACCAATTAATGTGTCTCTCTCACATCGATATTTCTCTCTCGCGCTCTCTCCCTCTCTCTCTTTTTCTCTCTCTCTCTCCCACTCTGACTGAAGATAAATGGAAAAATATCCTTGGGTGTGGATTTTAAAAAAAATAAAATAAAAAAGGTTAATTATCCAAGATTTCCAAAGATGTGAACTAAAATATAAAGATAGTGTTGCTTTTAATTGCTACTAATCCAATTGTTCTTTCCTTCATAGGCCCAAATGACACAGTTCTAAACACTTTCATTTGTTTTATGATAAATCTGAGGCTTCAAACTGTCACTTGCTGGAAAAGGCCATCTGTGCTTCCATGTTGGTATTCCTCATTGCAGGCTAATAAATTTGTCATATTAGTAACTATTTTAGCCAATAAATCCATGGATAGAAAATCTGATTATAGGATGTGTCATAAAAAACTGTTACTTAAGATTGGAACAATACTCCTGCTATTCAATTCTTAAGAACTTCAAGGTTCCTTAAAATTATTCATGATTTTATTTTGTACTGGAGTCTATATACACACATTGTTTATTTGCCAAAGACCCTGTCTGCCTAAGGATACTTTGGCTATCTGAAAATGCCATTACCTTATACTAATGATGTATCATCACAGTGAGCAATAATTAATTATTCATGCACATATGATTGCTTTGTAAGACACCCAGTATAATGGGTCGATACAATTTAGCAGCTAGTATAAGGCATACTAATTTTGTGGAACAAAAGTGTTTATTTTATAATTGAATTTCACTAAGTTGGTTTTGTTTTTGTTTTTGTTTTTGTTTTTGTTTTTCTGTGTATTATCTGGGTAGAAAACATTTTATCACAATTTTGTTCTATGTAAAACAGAATTTTAGTGATCAAATATTTCTTCATGTAGATTTAAGTTAGTTACTGATTTCAGTAAGAAGATTCATTCATGTAGATTAAAATTAAATAGTTCTGCCTGGCTGGTGTGGCTCAGTAGATTGAGCATTGTCCCATGGACTGAGAGGTCCCAGTTCAATTCCTGGTCAGGGCACACACCTGGGTTACAGGCTGGACCTCTGCCCAGTAGGGGGCGTGCAGGAGGCAGCTGATTGAGGTATCTCTCTCACGTCGATGTTTCCATCTCTCTCCTTAAATAAATTAATAAAAACATATTTTTAAAATATGTTTTGCAAAACTTATTACAAAATAATGGTGCTTATAACCCCCTTCTCTATTTCCATTGCCCAGAGGCAACAACTTTCAACCCTTTGACCTAGTTAAGTTCATTATACATAATTCTTAAAAAGTTTTTTAGCTATACAAATTATTAATTTATTCCCCAGTATGAAAAATAAAAATTAGTCACCTGTCAAACACCACTCATCCCCCCAAACATAAACATATTGTATATCTCCAAAATTATTTCTCTCTTAAATGTATCTGGATCCACCCATCTCCTGAATACTTTCATATTATACTTTAGTTTGATTGACAGTCAATGCTTATATTATTATGATTATGTGAATACTATTCCTAGGCAAACTGCGTACTAAATGAAGATTACTTTGTTTAGGGGGAGGTCTCAACTTTCTGTTTACATTGAAGATAATATTATCTTGTTTTAACCTTTTTGTGTTACTTTTCCCACTAATTCAGCCCCAAACTTGCCCCAAGTTGTCTACCTTTTCCCTCAATATGTTCAACTACTTCATGGGTCCTATCAATTGCTTCATCCTGGAGTGATTGACCTGCACAGCGCTCACCCTGACATGCCGTTTCACCATCATCCTGGAGCGTTGTTTTTTTTCTTGAATTGGAGCCATTACCTCCTGGATCTTATTTCTTCTTCCTTGTTTTACCCACTCCTTAAGTTCCTGAGAAAGGATTTGTAAATGGTAAAATTTTTTGAGAATTCCCACCTTTGGGAATTCTGCCTTACATTACACATAACTAATTGTGTAGGCAATCCTGGGTGGGATGTCCTTTTCTTTCAAAATTGAATGCCTTTCTCCATTGTCTTTTAGCTCCTAGTGTCACATAGAGAAACCCACTGACATCTGGACTACCAATTCTTTAAAAAAAAATTGTTTTTCTTTATTGATTTTAGAGAGAGAGAAAGGGAGAGGGAGAGAGAGATGGAAATATCAATAAGAGAGAACATCGATTGGCTGCCTCCTGCATGCCCCTTACTGGGGATCAGGCCCACAACCTGGGCATGTGCCCTGACCAGGAATCAAACCGGCGACCTATTGGTGCACATGTGACCTTTTAATTGTTTGCTTGGCTTTCCTCAACAAGCTTTTGCAATTGTCCCATTCATTTCAGTTTGATATTTCATAATGATATGCTTTAAGTGGGTCATTCCCCCCCCATTTTATGTATTCTGTTGATTACAGAAATGCATGTCCTTTAATTCCATGAAATCTTGAGTCATTTCTTGAAAAATTGTTTTTAATCCTCACCAGAGGATATGTTTTTATTGATTTGAGAGAGAGGGAGAAACATTGATTGGTTGCCTCCCATATGTGCCTCGACCAGGGATCAGGGATCAAACCTGCAACCTAGGTATGTGCCCTGACCGGGAATCAAATCCGAAACCTTTTGGTGTAGGGGAGGACACTCCAAATAACTGAGGCACCCGTCCAGGGCTTGAATGATTTTATTAGCTTAATATTCTATGATCTCTCCTTCTGATACACCTTTCATTTGCTTTTTGGAATTCCTGGACTAATACTGAAAGTACTTTTTCCTATATGTCTTTTTTTGGTCTCTGTCTTTTGTGTCTAGTGGTTCCTGGCTCTTCATACTTAAAGACAGGACATCAAAAAGGTGGTCTGAAGCTCTGCAATGAGAACCTCACTGTAGGTCAGTCAGCCGGCAGGGCTATTTCGTTAGGGAAACTTGGATGTGGATGGCTTTAGGTTTGTCTCTTTGGCTATTCAGATTTCTCAGAATGGAATAAGGCTATTTTCTGCATGGACTATAAGACTGACTGTCAGCCTTCTGAGATCCAAGCTAGGGAAGAAAACTGGGCATTTCAATAATGAGAGAATCAATTGAAAAGAAAACCTGCTTGAAATGATCGCAGTGTCTGTCATGAAGAAGGCAGGAAGTTCAAAGTAAGTATTATAATTCAACAAATTTTTATGTAATTGCAATAAACATTTCGATATTTTAAAAATCTGTTCACATTTTTTATCTTAGTAAATTTACTTTATAAATTTTAATGGAAGAGGAAACAGACAATTGGCAAAGATAAGTTACTTAATTTATTTATGATACAAAGAACTAGAAAACACCTGAGCACCACAAATAGGGTTAACCTTATTACATCTTATGTATTATGTATAATTTATTATTAGAATATATTATGTAACATATATTAGATCTTATAGTTTATTACACATGCATGACACCTGTTCTTATCTTAAACAACAAGCAGCAATCAACTTCATTTCTCATGGCTCTTCTTTATTACTTTAAAATAGAGAGAGACGGGGAGAGAGAGAGAGAGAGAGAGAGAGAGAAGGGAGTGAGAAAGGGAATAATCTTTTCTAGTTCTCCTTACAATCTTGGACAGTAGAACAGAATGCTGGAATTTTGACTCTGTCCTTTATTAACTCTCAATATGTTTGGCATTTTTATTGGTTTAGTGAGAATCTTTTCATGCTATAAGTGGACAAGAATATAGAAGATACTAATGACTAGCTAATGTATTTATACAGTATAGAAAATATTCTAAAGCTCCTCCCCACCCACAGGTGATGTTGTCCTCTATCAAAATGTTGTAAATGCTGAAGTACTGAAAATCAGAATCTCAAAACCATAAAAATGATTTAAATTTAGCCGTAAGGCCATCTTAATGCCCTTTTCAAGGCTATGGTCTTTGAATAAGCAGAGTCAGAAGTGCTGGAAATTTTTCTGTCTTGTAAAAGGCAATAGTAACCTGGCACAAACCAGAACAGCGAAGTCAGAAAGCCTAAGAAGTTTCTTTTGTTACATAGAACAAAGAAATGAGCTACACAGTCAAAAACCTGTCAGGGTTTCTGGAATAAGTGAAATTTTTTTGTTTGTTTCAGAACTGTTTAAAAACTTCTCATCCACCAAATGTTCTGCAGTCAAAGTAGGCTATGTTCATGGTAACTCAAGCAAAGGGAATAATTTATTTGAAGAAAATTACCTTAAAAATTAAAAAGTAATGTTAGATTACAATCGTCATTACTATGTAAGTATTAATGCAAACACAAACAGAACATAAAGCACTTTTTTAAGGCACCACATATACACCTGTATTATGTGATGACAATTTCATTGAAAATTAAAGTATTTTTATGAAATTTATTAGTAATGAAATTCAATCATTGAAAAAATGTAATAAAACAGTTAATAAAAGAGTTTGTTAAATAATTTTTAATCAAGTGCTTAACTTATAGACAATAATTGGGGGGTCAAACAATATGATATATGTACCTATTCAATAAATGTAAATGAGATAAAATAAATATCCTAAATTTAAAAATCAACCACACTTAGATGAATAAAAAGAATATATACCAACCAACTATATGCTGCTCACAAGAAGGCAGAGAAACAAAAGAAGGTGAGAAAATATTAAAAAAAAAGAAAAGGTAAAATATAAAGATTAGATTGTTCTCTCCCAGAAATAATATTAAGAAGAGAGGGAGAGAGTGAAAGAGGCAGAAGTAAGAAAAAGCTGGTAAAGAAGAAAGGGGAAAAAAGAAGAAAATATGTAAGAAAAAGGACAAACATTAATACAAAAAATTAATTCCAGAAAGGGCATTAAAAAGAAATGAGATAAATTTTTATAAAGAATTATTTCCAAAATGAATGTCCAATATTCATGAACATATGAGCTGACTAACATGACATGGAAACATATATAGGAAAAATGTCTAGAAATACAGGAGAAAACTTGATCAGACCAAAGTATAAGAGTATCCAATAGAGTTCTTTTGATAGATCAAATAGACAGAAAAATAAATAGTAATATATAAAAATGTATTAAACTACAATGATACATATAAAACTTTCTGCCTAAAAAAACAAGAAAAAAATATTTTTGTAATCTTCCATGAAATATTTATTAAATTAACCAAGTGGTTGTATAAAAGACATAGAGAGATGATAAACAGAGAGTTCAGTAGATAAATAGATATTGTTCTATTTTTGGTTTTTAACATACAGTTTGTAAAATTGTGTTTATGTTTCTATTTAATAGTTTTTTCTCCACTTTATGTCAGCCCATTAGTTCAATATGCAACATTTTAATCATTCTTTTCCTTCATTTATGGACAAGCAAGTCATTGCAATTCTTTAGCTTCACAGAAGTAGATGATCTTACTTGCACATCTTAATAAGCAGTGAACACATTTCTTCACAGTATATGCTCAGGAATTGAATTTCTATTTAAAGATTACAGAAATATTTCCTTTACCGAACGTTACTGACCATGCTCCAAAATATCTTCACTTCTTTACATTACCATAAGCAGTGCATTTCCTCACATAAACACCAGCAATAGATACTACTGAACTTCCTGATTTTTGTCAAACTGATGGAGATAATATACAATTGCCTTAGAGTGTTAACTTATATTTCTCAAAGCACTAAAATTGCGGGGATGACTAGCTCTTCATATATTTGATAAACATTTGTATTTGACATTTTGTGATTGGCTTTTTACATCCTTTGCTCATTTTTTATTGAGTTTTTAAATATTGTTTATGCTGACTTACAGGCAATCATTGTGTATACTGACTATGTCAGTTATAGATTTTGAAAATATTTTTTCCTGATTTTAAATAATCTCTGAGCAATTATTTTGTCTTATTTTTCCAACTTTAATGAAGTACGATTGACAAATAAAAATTATATGTATTTAAATTGTATAATCTTATTTTTTTGAAGTATAAAATGTGCCCTGGCCATTGTGGCTCAGTTGGTTGAGAGTCATCCCATGCACCAGGAATTGCTAAGGTTGCCTGTCAGATTCCCGGTCAGGACACATGCCCGGGTTGCGGGCTTGATCCCCTGTAGGGAGCAGCCAATCAATGTTGGGGCAGCTGATTGATGTTCCACTCTCACATCAATGTTCTCTCTCTCCTTCTCCCTTCCTCTCTTTCTAAACAATCAATAAAAATATTTAAAGAAATGATATAATGTGATGACTTAATATATGTATACATTGTGAAATGATTATCATAATTATGTTAATTAATATATTAATCACCTCACATAGTTACATGTGTGTGGTGAGAACACTGAAGGTCTACTCCTTTAGCAAATTTTCAGTACACAGTGCAGTATTATTAACTATAATCACGATGTTTTACATTAGGTCCAAAGAATTTGCTCATCTTATAAATAAAAGCTTGTATCCTAAGAACAACATCTTCCCATTTCTCCCACCCCTCACCCCAAACCCTGGCAACTGCCATTTTACTGTCTGGTTCCATGAGTACAACATATAAGTAAGATCATACAGTATTTATAAAACATATTTGTACATTAATCAATCTACTATATAACATTTTATGTGCTAATCTTTTATAATTATTTATTTTATTTTTTAATTACATTGACATTCAATTTTATTTTATGTTAGCTTCAGGTTACAGTATAGTGGTTTGACAATTATATATTTTACAAAGTGATTCCCCCATCAGTTCTAGTACCCACCTGGCAGCATATATAGTTATTACAGTTGTTGACTATATTCCCTCTGCTGACTTTACATTCTCAGCATTTTTATGATATCTTTTATTGATCAACAAAATCTGTAAAACTTAGATTTGGTTGAATACATCTACCCATGTATACATAGATATTAATAGGTATAGATAGATAAATAGATTGCTAAATAGATGATAGATATTAACAAATATAGATAGAGCAGAGATGGTTGAATCCATCTATTATGCCCCTATTCCTTAGCTTAGATGCTCTGCTTTTGGAGGCTTATTTAAGAAGACTTTCCTCACCCTAAAGTCATAAATATATAATTCTTCATCTATGAAACTGATTTCAATATAATGATTTCATACCTCCAAATTTGCTATATTCTCTTAGAAATTTTAATAATCTGTACAAAGCAACAGATAATTTTCTGTAGTCCATAAAAAATTGCATAATCTCAAATAAAGAAAAATCTTGGTTCTGTCTTTACAAATTTTCATACATTTTGTTTTTCTTGCCTTAATGGACTAGTTAGGGCCTCTATTTCTACAATGAATAGAAGTGGTGTTAGTGAGCATCCTTAACTTTTTTAAGATTAAAAAAAATATTTGGGGTCTTGCTATTAGTTCTGAGTTACTAAATGTTTATATAGAATGCCTTTTCTCAAGTTGAAGTTCTTTTCTATTCCTATATTTCTGCATGCTTATAATATAAATAAGTATTGTTTTATTTTTAAATTACTGCTTCCCTTATAATTATAACAATATATTTTTTCCTCTAATATTAATATGTGGATTGTATTGATTGATTTCCTAATGCTAAACAAATTTCCCTCCTGGAATTTATTCAACTGGATCTTAACATACAGGATATCCCCCCAAAAATGTATAAAGGGCGTCTATAGATTCTACTACATTTAGAAAATGAAATGTATTTTCATAAACACTAAGATGGAAAAAAATGCAAGGATGCTCACTCTTAACACTTCTGTTTAACAATCATTAAGGAGATCCTACTCATTCATAATGTTTTCATTTCAGAATCATCTTTTCTGTGTCTAAGAACTGCTCACACAAATCCTAGTCAAGAAGATTTTCTCGGTTTTCTTCTAATTTTTTTTTAAACTTGTACATTTTACATTTAGATCTATAATCAATTTAAATTTAATTTTTTGTGGGTTTGAGGGCTTTGGTTGTAGTCTTACAAATGGATTACCAATTGTTCTATCACTATTTGTTGAAAACGTTATATTTTCTCTACTGAATTTCTTTAGTACCTTTGTCAAAAATCAAACAATCATATTTATGTGGATATATTTCTGAACTCTATTCTGTTCCATTGATTTATGTGTCTATTTCTTCACCAATATTATACTATCAAGGTAGAGATCATTCATATTTTTGCTAAATCCACTTCTCAGTATTTTATATTGGCAAGATTATAGGTAAATTATTTTTGTTTCATTTTTCAGTTTCTTTCTAGTAGTGTATAAAATACAATGATTACTGTAGACTGGTTGGATTATAGTTTTATAATCAGGTAGTAATTCTTCAAACTTAATTCTTATTTTGTTTAGCTATTTTAGCTCATTGTCCTTCCAAATAAAGGGCATAGGAAAGACACAGTCTAACTTAGTTTCACCAGGATCATTTCAGTTGTTATGTTGAGAATAGTTTGAAGGAGGCAAGAGTTGATTAGTGCCATAACCGATTGCTATTGCACTTATACAAACAAGAGAAGATGGTGACTTGGAATAGAACAGTTTTACGGAAGTGGTAAAAAATGGTCGGATTGCAGTTAGCATCGAAAGGAATTGATGACAGAACTGAAGTAAGGTAGGAAAGAAATAGAAGAATCATGGATGAATTCATTTTTTGCCTAAGCTATTGGAAAATATAGACTTGGACATTTGTATTGTATACTAAGAAAATCATGTTATTTTTCAAAAAGTAATAGATAAAATGTCATAAAGGAACTATTAATAATAACATTAAAAAAGAAATTGACTGCTTAAATATTCAACCTTATCAGAATGGTTAAATGCAATATGGCCCAAAATAGAAACATAAAAATATAATATTATATTTCATAATTTTATAAAATTATGTATTTGAACATTTTAATGGCATGGAATATGTTCATAAAAGTCAGTGTTTTTATAAAATAAATTAACACTAAAAAATTAAAATAACTATAAAGACAGTGAAAGGATAAGTGGTTGCCAAGGGTTTAGCAGGGAGAAAGTGATCATCACTAGGCAGAACAGAGAAGACTCTTAGGGCAGGGAAACTAATCTGTAGGATACTACACTTGGTGGATCCATGTCATTTTACTGTGTGGGTCAAAACCCACACAGTATACATCAAGAGTGAGTCCTATATAAACTATGGACATTGGGTAATAAGGATATGTCAATGTCTGTTCATCGATGGGTACAGGTGTACCACTCTGGAGCCAGATGTTGAGAGGGGGAGAGGCAATGTATGTGTAGAAGCAGAGGATATAGGGGAAATTTCTGTACCTTATACTTAATTTTGCTGTGAACCTAAAACTGCTCTAAAATAAAGTCTTATTATCAGTATATATGTACATATACACTTATCTACATGTACACATATATTACTGTTACATTTTTTCTCTCATACACAGAACAATGTAACAGTAATTATCTCTATGTCTAGAATTATAGAACACTTTTTATAGTTTTGAGTATTTAATACCATTGTCATGTATGTTATATTCATAATCAGAATATAAATGATAGTTATTTTAAAACAAAACTATGTACATAAAGTTATTTTTTAATTATTAAAAATTCAAATTGAAAATAAAATTCATATATAAGGAATTAAATTAAATATAGTGTTATTTATTGTGAAAGGTTTATATCTGTACAGTTAACCTATGGCTAATAAAATAGGTAGAATGGCTATTATAACTGAAAGCCTAATTAAACAATATATATGTACTGTTTCTCACTTTTTAGAAATAATTAGTGGTAAATTCACTTATATTATACAAATGTAATGGTTTCTTTTTCACACACTATCTATTTTATTAAAGTGGTTATTCAAGTTACCAATGAGAATAAATCATAATCATACAAATGATACAAAAAATGGGAAGTTAATTAATTATATAAAACATTGTATATATTTATATATAATTTGGTCCAAAAACTATGATTAATAAGTATAAATCATTGTTTGCAATGTTTAATCCGAACAGGGTTTTTTTTAGTATTTCAAAGGTCCTGTTCAGAAATTTGGAACATCTTGCTCTACAAGATTATTTTATAAGCTTATTATAAATACTAGTATTTAATTTAAAATATTTCATTTTACAGGATTTGTGGTCAAATATTGAAATATGAAAATCCTTTGCATTAGATAAAATTCTTTTATTTTATTTTTTTAAATCTTCACCCTAGGATATTTTTCTATTTATCTTCAGATATAGTGGGAGGGAAGGAAAGAGAGAAACATCGATGTGAGAGAGACACATCAACTGGTTGCCTCCTGCATGACCTTGACCAGGGCCAGGGACAAACCACAACCGAGGTATGAGCCCTTGACTGGAATTGAATCTAGGACTCATTGGTCTGCGGGCCGACACTCTAACTGCTGAGCCAAACCGGCCAGGGCTTAGATAATATTCTTTATTCTCTCTGGTTTCATCAATAATTGTGTATTTTACTTACCCATATGACAGTACATTATAAAATTTAGAAATGAAAACACCAATGATCTGGCTAATTTCATAAGATGTTTTCACGCCATTCACATGCAGCATTCCAGATTAGCCAATGTACCACAGCCAAGTAACAAACCTTGAAATGCCTAGCTTACTAGGTTGCCTTGAAAGTTAAATGAGATAACACATGTGCAACTCCTGAGAACACTTCACAGCACAGTTAGTTACATAATGATCTTAACAACAGAAATGACAGCACTATTCAGGAGCAAAGTTTAATTGGGAAAAATTAACTGAGCACCAATTGAGTTAAAGGGTCCTGGGTACAGATTATGAGAAAAAGTTATAATCATATTACCTCCTAACATCAGAATCTTGCCATTCAAAAAGAGAAATACATATACAGAAAAATTAAAGTTAGAGGTGTATATATGCAGACAATATATATCATCACAAATGGGAAGATAAAGAAAAGGTACTGCCTTTAGTGAGCAAACTCTGAAATGTGATGATAGACCAGGCAAAGGGCATTAATGATGAAGATCATCCCAAGTAGTCCAGTCATTTGTTCTTTCTCGTCTATCGTTTTACTAAAAACCTGGATTTTAATTTCAAAGAGAAATAATTGTTTATAACAGGTCATGTACAAACGAATAAATACTTAAAAGTAGCTTTTGTAGATACTGGGACAAATGCTTTAGAGAAACTGGTACCTTAATTCTTTAAAACTTCTTAAGATAATATTAGTGCTGTTCCATATACAGATTATCTAGAGAGTTTTAAACAAACATGTGTTTGTGTGTGCACTCACACAATTGTGTTAAAAAATTCATACATTTTATTTAACTAAATATGGGCATGATTGAGAAATAGGCCAGAAGAGCTAACAAGACTATTTGCCCTAAACATTGCCATTCCTTCTTAACCAAGGTAACAGTGATTTTTGATAGAAAAACTCACAGACACTTTTAAAAATATTAAAAAGTCAAGTGTTTGCTACCTTTTCTTTTAGCCACATTAAAAAAAAATTACCCAGTTTTAGGTGGATCTCAGCCAACTGTAGAAGTTACAAAATAACAAATAAATGTCCATATGTTATTTTATACAGAGCTGTCTCATCATTTTGGCAATAGTTATTCTCTATATGAATAATGGCAGTCAGCCTCTTCTTTTTGTTTGTTTGCTTTGCTTTATTTTTATTATTGATACTATTACAGATATCCCCATTTCCCCCACCCTTGCCCACCTCCACCCAGCCCCCTCCCACCCTTCCCTCTGTCTATCACCACACTTGTCTGAGACCATGGGCTGTGCATATAGGTTCTTTGGCAAATCCCTTCACCTTCTTTCATCCAGTCTCTGCCACCCACCCCCCGACAGTGTCAATGTTCCATATATCCATGGCTCTGTTTCTATTTAGTTCGTCAGTTTATTTTGTACATTAGATTCCACATATAAGTGAGATCACAGGGCATTTGTCTTTCTCTGTGCCTTATTTCACTTAGCATAATAATCTCCAGGTCCATCCATGCTGTCGCAAAGGGAAAGATTTCCTTCTTTTTACGGATGCAACACTGTATTGTGTAAATGAACCACAGCTTTTTTTTTTTTTTTTTTAAATCCTCACATGAGGATATTTTACCATTTATATTCAGACAGAGCAGGAGGGAGGGAGAGAGAGAGAAACATTGATGTGAGAGAGACACATGGACTCGTTGCCTCCCGCACAACCCCGACCAGGGCGGGGACCGAACCGCAACTGAGGTACGTGTCCTTGACTGGAATCAAATCTGAGGCTCATTGGTCCACGGGCAAACGCTCTAACTGCTGAGCCAAACCGGCCAGAGCCCCCACAGCTTTTATATCCACTCATCTACTGATGGGCACTTGGGCTATTTCCAGATCTTGGCTTTTGTAAATAACACTGTTACGAACATAAGGGTAGATACATTTTTTAGAATTGATGTTTCGGGATTCCTAAGATATATTTCCAGAAATGGAATCGCTGGGTCAAAGGCAGTTACATTTCTAATTTTTTGAGGAAACTACATAGTGTTTTCCACAGTAGCTACACGAGAACATATTCACCAATGATACATCAAATAAGGGTTTAATCTCCAAAATATATAAAGAACTTATACAACTGAACACCAGGAAGACAGACAATCCGAATAAAAAAGAGCAAAGGACCTGAATAGACACTTTTCCAAAGGGGACATACAGATGGCAAATCGATATATGAAAAAATGTTCAGTCACTAATAATCAGAGAGATGCAAATTAAAACTACAACGAGGTATCACCTGACACCTACCAGAATGGCTGCCATCAATAAATCAACAAACAACAAGTACTGGCGAGGATGTGGAGAAAAGGGAACCCTAATGCACTGTTGGTGGGAATGCAGACTGCCTCTCTTATAAAGTATAATAGAGGCTTTCCAGGTAACTCATAAACTGAATTTTTGAACATTTAAAGAAAAGAGAAAAAAGGAAGTGAGGGAGGATGCAAACAGAGAGGAAGGAAAATGGATACATGCTTATGCAAAGCTGAATCTGTGCCCTCAATGATCCGCTTACTGACTACACCATATGTTAGCCACTTTACTTAAGATGTTTGAGGCACAGAATTCATTAGAGATAAAGTCGACAGGATAATTACAGGAAGTTGAAATCAATTGAATACTGAATTTTCAAGTCCCATTAATCCTTTAGAATATCCAGCTGCTATAGGATAAACTCATGGAGTAGTTATCTCCTTGTATGAGTAATAGGTTCCCTCTTTTTCATAACAGACATTGTTTATAAGAAGAAAAACCTCTCCATCAATATAAGTACATGAAAAATACATTAATTCTAAATATTCTTTTAATTGCAAAAGGTTGACATTGTTAGATAAACTTGAAATTAAAAATTTATATATATGTGTGTATTTGTGTGTGTGTGTGTGTGTGTATATATATATACACACACACACACATATATATATATATATATATATATATATATATATATATATATATATATATATATTTGCCACTTACATTATGTATTACTGGTTCCCTTTGTGCATATGGTTGCTTAGCTAGCTTTTGCCTTACCTACATGGTAGTAATTATAGTTTAGGAACAGAAGTTGAACATTCCTCAATGCTAATACTCATGTCTACTATATATATATTGTTACCACGGGAGTCATTTCTTTCTTTGTTTCCATAAGAAAGGAACAATAATACTTATCTTCCTCACAGGGGTGCTGTAATATTAAATACTAATGCTGGTGATTTCCATAGGCTGAGTTTTATTAGAAACCTAACCAAAGGATCGTATACATCAAGAAGAAAATCATAAATTTTTCATCTTGCAAATTTTGAAACTACATTGTGATTTTCAATATCCTCTCACAATTTTATAGCTTTTCTTCAAGCTTTTAAAAAATCAGTATATGTCAAAAGACAATAACATCCCTTACAATAAAGAAAAAAAGGATGAAAATAGTATTCTCTGGTTGAAAGGATCCTTATGAATACTAGCGTTGGATTCTTCAATCTTCAAAGGAGGTCATTCATATAAATTCAGTAAAGACAGTAATGTGTGAATCTGATACTACCCTGACCCCTATCCACCTCAGAATGCAACTGTAACATCTCAAACAATAAAATTCAGACCAAAAGTTACCAGTCCTGCTGCCAAACAGATAGATAGCCTATATCCGAACTCAATTTACAAAACAGGGACATCACTATACGTTACCTAGTTTAATAGATTCAAGTTTATTTTCAGAATATACATCTACCTTCAGCAGAGAATAAAGCAATTCAAGACCAAGGAAAAAAAGTGCTGACAGGCCAATGAGACAAAGAAAAGCAAGTGTCAATTAACCTACAGTGATGGCTCTTAAGAAAACAAACCAAAAAAAAAGGAGTAGTGAATCCGTTTATTCATCTTCAAATGCTGTTTCTGTGGTACTATTTCTCCTCTTCCAAAAGTTTCTAGATGTGGTAGACATATTCATGTATGGTATGAAAGCTGCCAGTAGTTCTGAAATAGTCACCTGAAGGTCCAATCCTATTATATTAGATGAAAAATATACAAGGATGCTCACAAGACCAGCCCTTCTTAAGAGACACCAAAAAATACATAAAGTACTTTAGGTGCTTGGCCCCTAGGTGTTGCTAGAACAGTAACAGGCTGCAAACAACCTATGAATCTAGAGATGGCAGTAAACAGGATTGCCTTTAGTTTATGAGCTGTTAAGCCTGTTTCATAAAGTAGTTCATGGTGACTGACAGTTAAAACATTGGGTCATTCACTAGTTCCTGTGTTATGGGCCAAGTGGCACAAGGCCGTGAAAAATGATGGTGTAGGAGGAAAATCTTGCAACAAATGCTCTTCTTATGTAGCCACCTATAGGGGAGATGAACAAAAGGTGGAGAAGTAGTTCAAAGCTATAAACATCCCACAAAGCAGAGTCTCAGACTGCTGCAACCAAATAACGATGTATAAAACACAATTTCCAGTGACAACCCACATTGTCAATATTACAGTATTATTTAGGGCAATGTGGGTAGAGAAGCTGGAGAAGTTGGAACCAACTTTATCTTGAATAACCCACACGCAAAATTGTGACAATCAAAATCAATGATCTCAGGTGCTGATTATAAAGGTTCGCTCTGTGTATCGGTAAATTAGCACCAAATAGACTACGTTTTATGACAACAAATAGTTACCTATGTGGTCTATGTGAAAAGCATATGCATTTTAAACTTCTGGGTCCAGATTGTTGATTGAGCATGGAACACACATTGTAATTTGTCCTCCCACTCAAAACTAATAGAAATATTTGATAACATATAAATAAATTAAGAAAGGGAAATGCTTTTTCAGGTGTCAGAATCTGACAGGGAATTCACAGCAGTAGCAAGTTCATCTGAGTAGCTATGGAATGTCAGGACCAAGTAGAGGCCATAGCATTTCAGGTTTCCACTGCAATTATGGAGAAGTCAAAGGCTCGGGCCCCTTGCATGTCAGAGGGGCAGGACTGCAGACTATGCTTACCTGCAAACTGGGGCTGGAAGTCACTGCTGGAATAAGCCACTGTCCTTGACTGTGGGGAGAAACACCTCCCAAACCAGAAACTCTAGTCTGCATTTTGAGGGTGTGGTATCCACATCATACAAACCTGATTCAAAGCAAAATAAGCAGACAGACCCCAAGAAGAAACAAAAAGCAAAACACTACCAAGAAAGGCTTTCTATTTCAGGATGAAAGTCTCTCTTTTACAGCAATTTCCAAAGAAGATAAATTCACAGAAAGCAATTATAGAACATATGAGGAATGTCATTTTTAAGGAGGAGAATTTACACCTGAAGAGAGAGCTTAATAGATGTATCTGAACTTTAAAATAATTATAATAATCCTCAAATCGAAAAAGTGAGGAATACTATCCATGTACCAGGAACAGAAAGCTATGCAATAAAAGCAAGAATACAGAAAAAAGAGTAAAAATCTTAGTAAATATAAACATATATGTAGGCAAATATTAAATGAGACACAATTGAATGAAGAATTAGAAAATTAGAGAAAGAATTAAGAAAATCTTTCTGAACACAACCCACTAAGATACAAAGATACTAAAACATGAGAGAAAATAAGAAACACTGAGCTAGCCCAGAAGCTCTGGAATCCATCTAATGGCATAGCAGAGGCAACATTTAAAGAAATACCATCAGAGAAATAACTAGCAGTAAGAAAAGCTGTGAACTCTCCAGTCAAAACGTACACCAAGTGGTAAGTTCAATTAAGAAAAAAATCACGTGCAGGCACATTATAACAAAATTGTAGAGCTCAAATATAAGGAACAAATTTTAAAAAGCTCTGAAGGAAAAAAAATACATGTATAAGGATGCCCAAAGAAATGGCAATTAATTGACAAAGCTTTCTTTGTCATGGGTCCCCAAACTCCCTCCCCTCTGAGGTCCATGACTTACTGGGAAGACTCAAAGGATTTAGCATGTAGTCATACTCATGGTTCTGATTTATCACATCAAAGGATGAAAAGTAAAATGAGCAAATGGAAAGGCTTATGAAATAAAGTCCAGAAGAGACCAGGAGCAAGCCTCCAAAAGTCTTGTCCCGGTAGAGTTAAACAGAGTGCACTTAATTCTTACTTTTTTTTGTTGTCATTGTTAATCCTCACTCGAGGATATTTTTCCATTGATTTTTAAATAAAGTAGAAGGGAGAGAGGGAGAGAGAGAGAGATTGAAACATTTATGTGAGAGAGACACATTGATTGGTTGCCTCCTGAAGGAGATCAAACTTGCAACCCAGGTACACACCCTTGACCAGCAATTGAACCTGCGACCTTTAGGTCCTCAGGCCGATGCTCTAACTGCTGAACCAAACTGGCCAGAGCCTTAATTCTTCCTTAATGCAAGTTGTGAAGATGTGAATGCGTGTTGTCTTCCAGAGAAGTTTACTAGAGACTCACTGCCCAGGGGGTTTGTCAGTGTTTGGACAGGTAGGCACTTTCTGCCTAACATACCCAAATTCCAGATTCCCAGAAGGAAAGCAAGTATTCAGCATAAACCACATTATTTGTACAAATAGTTTAGGCACTACCCATAATTCTTATCAGAAAATGGTGAAACCCTCCCAAATTCAAGTTCCCAAGGTCTTTCTGAGGGTGGTAGTCTCAGGCCTGCTATGCTCTTTTCTGCAAACCTTCTCATTACCAAGGCCAGGTACTAAAAGACAATGGAGAGTAACTATGTTCCACTGTCCATCTTCAAATTTTAAGCATTTATGCAAATCACTGTTGAAAGGTGTTGTAAAAGGACAAAATGAAAGCAAATTACTAATACTCTCCTCAGAAATCTTTTTTTCCGATTTTTTTCTCTTACCCTTTTATACACTTTGACTGTTCTCACTCATGCCCATGACTAGTTAGGCACACTGTGCTGATGAATCCCCACACTGTTATCTCCAAATCAGATAGATGCCCTTACTGAGTTCTAGACCAGGATCTTCAGTGTGCATTGACAATGTCTACACGCACCTCTCAAAGGAGTCTTCACACCCAATAACTCCCAAGTTTTACCCTTCTGATATAAAAACAAAATTTTTTTCCTTCTATTTCATATCTACCAATGTCACCAATCATACAATCGAGATATCTCAGAAAAATCCAAGAAACATCTACCCGAAAAAGTTCTTAGAACTAATAAGTGTATTTAGCAGGGTCTTAGAACTGAACAATTAACTACTTTGACCCAGAATGATTCCTGAAAAATTAGTCTTAAAAGTAAAGTCACACTCATCCCTAGCATTCTGGAAGACAGTGGACATGCCCAAGGCTATATGCTCACAGGAGAAATCAGAGAGGGAATCTCCACCTTAAGAGTCCTAAAATGAACATGGGACATAAGAAGCTATACTTCCTGAACTATGATAGCAGCCTCTAAGCCCCATACACATTCAGTAGTAATGGGTAAAATTCTAACTGTCTAATGGAGATTAAGCACAACCTTTGATCAATAAATTGTTTATTGCAATCCAGGAACTCCCCTACCCCCCCCCCACCTACCCACCCAAGTAGCCAGGATAAAAGATAAACGTAAGAGCCCAGCTGGCATGGCTCAGTGGTTGAGTATTGACCCATGCACCAAGAGGTTGCCGGTTCAATTCCCAGTCAGGGCACATGCCCAGGTTGTAGGCCTGATCCCCAGTGGGGGACATGCAGGAGGCGGCCTATCAATGTTCTCTCTGATCCATGTTTCTATCTCTCTCTCCCTCTCCCTAATATCAATTTGAAAAAAAGATAAAAGTAAGAGAGAAAAAGTCTGATCAAGGACATCAGCCACTGGGTACTATAGAAAAAAAAGAAAGAAAAAAAGGAGAAAAAATGAATAGGGACGTCAAAAGCTAATCACATTCACAGTGGTGATGGTGGAGGGTGGATGCAGGGATTAGAATTTGTAAAATTAGATCAGCCAAGTAACTAAATAAATGAACAAATGACTAAGCAAAAAATAATAATGACAACCCCTAGGTGTGGGTTCAATATTCAGAATTGCTTTAATATAGGATCTAAAATAGCCAGTTAAAAAAAAACTTGTGAGACATGCAAAGAGACATGCAACAAGAAAGTGTGATACATACACAGGGAAATAGAAACTACCTTTGAAGGAGCCCTGACGATGAACATATTAGACAAAACTTCAAGGAAGACTATATCTGAAGATAAATGCAAAAATGTCCTCAGGTGAGGGGAAAAAACCCCAACAAATTTAAAAGAAATAAAGGAAAAAGTGTGATAACAATGTTTCAGCAAGTAGAGGGTATCAATGAAGAGCTAGAAATTATTTGACCAGCAAGTGTGGCTCAGTGGATTGAGCGTTGTCCCACGGACTGAGAGGTCGTGGTTTTGATTCTAGGTCGGGGCACATGCCTGGGTTGCAGGCTCAATCCCCAGTAGGGGGCGTGCAGGAGGCAGTTGATCGATGTTTCTCTCTCTCTCTCCCTTCCTCTCTCTTTAAAAAATCAATAAAAACATATTTTTTAAACAAAGAGCTAGAAATTATTTAAAGAAAAAAACAAAAGTGAGAAAGATCTGAATGGAAATTGTGGAGATGAAAAATACAATAAGCAAAATTTCGATTTTACTACAGAGCTCACCATAAGATTTGATCTGGCAAGAGAAAGTATTCTCAAACTTGAAGATCGATCAATAGAGATTATACAATCTGAAGAAGAGAAAAAATAATAAATGAAAATAAACAGACTCTCAGAGGAATGTGGCACATCGTAATTGCATAAAAAAATATGTAATAGGAAACCAGAGAGAGAGGAGAGAAAGACAGGAGCAGAAAAATCTATTTGAAGAAAGAATGTCTGAAACTTCCCAAATTTAATAAAATATTTATCTATACATTCAATAAGTTCAAGAATTTCCAAGCAGAATAGGCATTTAGAAATATACACCCAGACACACCATAGTCAAACTATTGAAAAAAGAGAGAGCGAGAAAACTTTGAATATAGTAAGCTAAAAATGACCCAAAAAGGTAAGATCTCACTTCCAATCAGAAACAGTGGAAGCCATGAAGTAATGGTATGACATATTCAAAGTACTTAAAGTAAAGAATTGTTAAAAAGATTCTTATATACAACAAAATTAGCTTTTAAAAATGAAGGTAAGATAAAAATATTTTCAAGATAAATTTAAAAATTTATTACTAGCCAATCTGCCTACAAGAAATACTGAAGGATGTTTTTCTGATTGAAAGCAAGTGTCACGCCCGGCCAGTGTGGCTCAGTGGTTGAACATCGACCCATGTACGAAGAGGTCGTCGGTTCGATTCCTGGTCAGGGCACATGCCCAAGTTGTGGGCCTGATCCCCAGTGGGGGGCGTGTAGGAGGCAACCAATCGATGTTCTCTCTCATCGATGTTTCTATCTCTCTTTCCCTCTCCCTTCCTCTCTCTCTAAAATCAATGAAGAAGAAAAAAAATTTAAAAAACAGAAAGCAAGTGTCACAAATGACAAGATCTCATATTTAGAAAATTCTGAGGTGTCCACCATGAAACAAAACTAATAAAGGCACTGAGCAAAGTTATGGAATAGAGTATCAAAGTACAATGTCAATTAAATATTAAATATTAGCACTGAGCAATACAAATATTAAATAAAAATGCAATTCACAATAGATTCAAAAAGAATAACTTCTTAAGAATTAATTTAACAACGGAACTGCAAGGCTTGTATACTGAAAATGACAAAACATTGCTGAAAGGAATTAAAGATCTAAATCAGTAGAGAGACACTTCTTATGGACTTAGAGACTCAATATTGTTAAATAGCAATGGTCTCTAAATTGATCTATAGATTTAAGATGATTCCTACCAATCTCCTAGGTGAATATTTTACAGAATTTGAAAAGATAACCTTAAAATGTATATGCAAATACAAATAACAAAAAATGGTTAAAACAATTCTGAAATGAATAACAAAGTTGGAGACTTAACACTCTTAATTTTAAAACGTGTTATGAAGCTAGAATATTTGAGACTGTGCAGTATGAGTGTAAGGAAGGATATATATCAATGAAATAGAATTGAGAATCCAGAAATAAGCAGTTTAATTTATGGTCAATTAATTTTCAATGAAGACGGTAAGACAATTCAAAGGGGAAAGTATGGTAATTTCAATAAATGGTACTAGAACTAGATATACACTTTTTAAAGTATAAACTTGGACACCTACATCACACCATATGTTAAAAGTTAAATCAATGTGGACTATAGATATAAATATAAGAGCTGTAGCTATGAAACTTTTAGGAGAAAACATAGGATTCAATATTGATGACCTTGAGGTAAACAACAACTTCTTTGATATAAGCCAAAAATACAAGCAACAAAAGAAAAAAAAAAGGGTAAATTGGACTTCATCAAACTTAATATTTTTTGTTTTGTTTCAGAGAAGACCATCAGTAAAATAGACAACCCACAAAATAGCAGATGATGCAAACCACACATCTGATGAAGGATTTGTATATAAAATAAATCAAGAACTCTTATAATTCCATAATAAAAAGACAAATAACCCAACTTTCAAAATTGGCAAAGGAGTCAGACATTTATCCAAAGAAGATATAAAGATGGCCAATAGGCACATTAAAAGATGCTCAACATCACTAGTCATCAGGGAAATGCAAATCAAAACCACAAGGGGACACCACTCACACCTTCTAGGATCACTATAATAAAAAAGATGAATCATAGCAAGTACTGGAAAGGATATGGAGAAACTGAAACCCTCAAACATTGCTTATGGAATATATATTTTTTAAAGCCATTTTGGAAAACCATTTGGCAGTTCCTCAAATGTTTAACATAGAGTTACCATATGACCTAGCGATTGCACTCCCAGGTATATACCCTCAAGAACTAAAAGCATATGTCCACACAAAATCTTGTGGATGAATGTTGATAGCAGAATTACTCACAATAGCCAAAAGTATAAACAACTTGAATGTCCCCAAATGATGAATAGATAAATATACTATATCCATCCAAAGGATAATTATTTAGCACTAAAAAGAAATGTAATTCTAATGCTGTAACATGGATGAAACTTTAAACTATTATGCTGAGAAAAAGATGCCAATCACAAAAGACCACATAAGATATGATTCCATTTGTATAAAATGTTCACATTAGGCAAATAAATGATTAGTGTTTGCCTAGTTTTGGCAGGTGAAGGGGATGTGGAGATAAAAGTTTCCCAAAATGTAATTGTAATAAAGATTGCATAACCTTGTGACTATGTTAAAAAATGAATTGTATTTTATTTAAACTGGTGAATTGTATGGTATGTGTATTATATCTCAATAAAACTGTTAAGCCTGTCGGTGTGGCTCAGTGGTTGAGTAACGACCCATGCACCAAGAGGTTGCTGGTTCGATTCCCAGTCAGGGCACATGCCCAGGTTGTGGGCCTGATCCCCAGTGGGGGGCATGCAGGAGGCGGCCAATCGATGTTCTCTCTCATCGATGTTTCTATCTTTCTCTTCCTCTTCCTCTTTCTCTCAAATCAATAAAGAAAAAAGAAAAAAGAAATAAAACAGTTAAAAATAATGTACAATTATATCTTATATTTACACATTATCTGTAACATTTGTAACCTAACATTTATAAGTCTGGCACAGGAGTAAAAATGGAGTTCCACATGCCTCATATCCAAATATTTTAAAGTTATAAATTGAGTTAAAACTGTTAGCTAAAATATCTTCTTTCCACCTGTTTTGACAAATGTACTTCCAAAATGACTAGTATATTTGTAAGTAAATTAAAAGGTTTTGCATGACTGAAAGCCAGAAAAATATGAAAGATGTCCAAATTTAAGTATTATTATGTTTCTCTGGACTTTCTGATGGAGAAATAATATTTGCATGAGTAATAAAATAAATATATATAGAATTCTTAATTTATACCAGAAAATATACTTTTCCTTGCATTCATTTCTGCAATATCAGCAATTACATGATTATAATTAAGATATTCACATCATTTGTGATCTGGTTACAGTACTGATTTAAAGAGTTAAAAAATAAAATGTGATGATAATCAAAATGTATGGAATTTGTATTTATTTTTGTCAAAAACTATAAAACATTAATATTATTTTTCATTTATGTTTTCAAAATTGTTATTTTTTGTATATAATATGCAAGGTATTAAAAGGAAAAGGGAAATGTTCAAACTATTATTTATTTTATAATTTTATTTTTAATTATATAAATAAAGCTGAAATTGTAAATCATATTTTGAAAATTACTAAAAAATTGTTAAATATGTTTAAAATAAACCTGTTGGAATTTCTAGCATTCAATGCCCACTTAATGGTCAAATGTGAATTCATTTGGAGTAACAAGTGCATTGCATAAGAGCTGACTCCAAATTCCAAATAACAGTGCTGCCCACATGCTCTTCAATATAGTTTGTGGGCATCCATGCTATGTCAGTCCCTCTAAAGAAGAGCCCCTCTTGCCTGTATCTTAGTGCAACACTAAATGATTAAGCACATGGGTTAGTGTATCAGTCTTCAACTGCTGCTATAACAAATTATCACAAACTTGATAACTTAGAACAGCACAAATTTATTATCTTACAGTTCTGTAGGTTAGAAGTCTGACACTGGTATCACTGAACTAAAATCAAGGTGTTGCCAGTTATCTTTAAAATCAAAATGATAGTGTGGCTCAGTGGTTGAGCGTCGACCCATGCAGCAGGAGGTCGCCTGTTCGATTCCCAGTCAGGACACATGCCCAGGTTGTGGGCCCAGTCCCCAGGGGGGAGCATGCAGGAAGCAGCCAATCGATGTTCTCTTTCATTGATGTTTCTATCTCTCTCTCCCTCTCCTTTCCTCTCTCTCTAAAATCAATAAAGGAAAAAATTTTTTTAATAAAATCAAAATGATAGAAGTTTATTGAAATGTTCATAGCATATGTAACAGTAGAGTGAATGACAACAATAGCACAAAGGACTGGAGGGGGAATTGAAGTTACTGTTACAAAGCTCTTACATTAAAAGTAGAGGGATACATTACTTTATCACAGACAGTGATAATGCATATTATGAACTGAGGGGCAGCTGCTGAAAAATTAGAGATATAGTAAATTAGCCAATATGGAGAAAAAGACAAGAAAAATTCAATTAATAAAAAGAAGGCAGAAAAGAAGAAGAAAAAGAACAAAGAATAAACAGGACACATAAAAATTAACTATCAAAATGACAGACTTAAACCAAAGCCTAATATAATGTACACAACATTAAATTAATGTAATTTCATAATTACATTAAATAAAATGGTCTAAACACTCTAACTAGAAGACCAAGATATTAGACTCCACATGCTTTAAATATAAAGAGATAAGCAAAATAAAAGGATAAAATATATGCAAATATTAATCTAAGGAAAGATTGAGGGGATATATATATCTCTCTCTATATCTATCTATCTATCGATAGATAGATAGATAGATAGATAGATAGATAGATAGATAGATAGATATAGATATAGACATAGATATATCTGCCAAAGTATAATTCAGGAAATCATCATAATGCCAGGGATATAGTGGTATGCTTTAAAGTGGTAAAATTATATAACATCATCAAAAGTGTATAATAACTTTATATGTGTGTACATTTAAAATAACTTTGTGTTACATGAAAACATGAAATAAAAAAGGTGTTGCCTGAGCTGCATTCCTTCCAGAGGCTCCAGGAGGAGAAAAAAAATTTATTTATTTATTTATTTATTTATTTATTTATTTATTTATTTATTTATTTTTGCTTTTTCAAGCTTTTAGAAAGGACCCACATTCCTTGGCTCTTAGCGTCCTTCCTGCATCTTGACAGCCAGCAACTTGTCATCCCTCTGACCCTGCTTCTGTAGTTGTGTCTCTGTCTCTGATCTTCTTTACTGCTTCCCTCTTCCAGTTTTAAAGACCACTGTGATTACATTGTACCCTCACAAGCCAGAATAATCTTCTTTTAAGGTCAGATGATTAGTACCCTAACTCTATTGCAACTTAATTTTCCCTCTCTATTTAACCTATGTTCACAGATCCCAGTGTTTAGGGTTTGGACATTTTGGTGATACCAATATTTTGCCTACCACAGACCCAGATGCATCACACATGTATGATAAACAAACAACCAACCAACCAACCAGAAGAGCCAAAATTTTAGTGACTTGTAACAACAAAGATGTATTTCCTAATTGTGCTGCATTTCAGCAGGGACTCTGTGTTCATTGTATTTAATGAGAGACCCAGGATGGCAGAGCAACTGCCATCTTGAACACAGTTGATTGATGTGCCCGACCAAGTAAAGAACTCTAGGGGGTCACCCACCAGCAATTCAATACTTGGCCCAAAAAGCAACATGTATCCCATCTGCTCAGAACTCACTACTCAGAACTTATTTCATGACTCCACCCAACCACAGGGCATTCAGCCAAAATAATCCTACTTTGTACGCTGAAAGAGAAAATCTTTAAGTATTTGGTGAACAACACTTTTGTCCATCATCCACTTGACACAACATATAAACACTGGATAAGTGAAATGTAATTGATAGCTGAGCTTGCAAAAACGAAAGTGAAATTCTCAGATGCTAGAAATGAAATCCAGAATTATAAAAATGTGAAGTATTGCTGCTAATGCTTTGAAAATGGACTAGGAGATTGAAGGATAATTCATTCGACCTAGTAAATACTAATGGGTTGAGCTTTAATATCCTCATTGGGAGATAAGACAGGGGCACAGCCAAAAAGGCAAAAAAAAAAAAAAAAAAAAAAAAAAAGAGAGAGAGAGAGAGAGATTTCTGCATAAATCCAGGATTCCTAAAAGAATAAGCTATTTGTAAAAGAAAAACTAGAGGGAACATTCTATTCACTGAACAAGAAAAATTACGTTTCTACCCGTACTCTAGAGGAGAAGGAGGTAGAAGCATCACTGAAGAAATAAAGCCCAGTGATGTGTTAAATTCTCCTACTCTATGAATTTGTTTATTTTCTTTTATTTCTATATGGTTTTTAAAATACATTTTGAAGTTTTATTGTTAGCTACATTCATATAAAAATTTATATCATGATGTATTGATCCTTTCATCTTTCAAAAATATTTATTTTTATCTCTAATATTGCCTGTCTTCAAGATTGAATTGTTTGACATTAATATAGTTACAATCTCAGATTTTGATTTTGTGTCTTTTAAGAAACATGTAATTGGTTGTATTTTTGATGCACTTTTTCAATTAGAATATCTAGTAAATGCTTGTATGTAGAAAAGGATGCCATTAACATTAAAAACCAAACCCAGAAGGTGTGGCTCAGCGGTTGAGTAACGACCCATGCACCAAGAGGTCGCTGGTTCAATTCCCAGTCAGGACACATGCCCAGGTTGTGGGCCTGATCCCCAGTGGGGGGCATGCAGGAGGCAGTCAATCGATGTTCTCTCTCATCGATGTTTCTATCTCTCTCTCCCTCTCCCTTCCTCTCTCTCTAAAATCAATAAAGGAAAAAAAGAAATTCAAAAATAATAAAAAAATCAAGCCACAGACAGGGAGACATTATTGCGATATATATAATAGGCAATATATGGAAGACCTACAAATCAAAAAGAAACAGACAAGTATCCTAATGAGAAAATAAGCAAAATACATGAAGATATGGAAGATGTAACTCAAATGGCCAAGAAGCAAATGTTGAGTAGCTCCCTTTTTAATCAGGGAAATGTGGATTAAATTCACATTGAAATACCATAGCAAAACTATCATATTGGCATTTGTTTTTTAAAACCTGTTAATGTCAAGAAGCTGGTGAGGATGCAGAGAAATAGGAAGAAGTATTCTGTACTGATGGAGCATAAACCAGTACAGTTACTTTGGAAAATGTGAAAATACAAAACAAAACAAAATTAAGTGTGCATACACTAGGAAAATAATTCCACCTCCTATTACCCATCTTAGAGACATTCTAAGGCACTCAGAAGGAAGCATGAAACAGAATTTTCATAATTTCATCTGTAGTAGTATGGAATTGGAAACAAACTCATCATCTATCAATATGGAAGGGGGTAAACAGTGGGCAAATAAATAAAATACAATAGTTGAAAAATTGAAAACTGCATGGAGGGAGTGACTGGATAAAGGAGGTGAAGGGATTAGTAAAGAACAAATATGCAGAGCCCACAGACACGGACAACAATGTGTGAAGGCCAAGGGAGCGAGAGGTGGGGGTGGATGATGGTGTGCAAAGGGGCACACCTACAGTAAAGTCAACATTAAAAATGTGTTATAGGAATAAATAAATGAATAAAGTACATCGATGCTTTAACATGGATAAATCTCACAATATAATGTTATAAATGAAAGAAAAATAAGTTACAAAAGCATTAGGACTATATGATATTATATATATAGTTTTAAATGCCCCGAATAATTCTTTACGTTGTTTTAAAATACATACCTTTTTTGTTATGAAAAGCATGGCATTGAATACACACCAACTTAAGACACAGGTTGACTGTGGGAGTGAAGGTCAGGAATTAAAGCTGGGCTCTAGCTATGCCTACAAAGTTTTTATTTATTTATTTTTATTTATTTATTTATTTATTTATTTATTTATTTATTTATTAGGGAAAAGAACACCTCAAGCAAATATAACAAATTAAGAGCAACTTTTTTATTCAAATGAGGTGGCCATGAAAGTAAGGGTTATTGTCCTGTTTACTTTTTGAATGTTTGAAATATTTTACAATTAAATGTTTAAAAAACAAACTACCTCTTAGCATTATGGGTTTTGAGACTGACGTACACATATAAAATGCATCCATTTTTCAGTTAATATGGCAGGAATGACAGTAGATATAAAAATAGATTTCAAATCTTACCTGAAAAAATCTATACTGTACAAATACATGGGCCCTCTCTCTAAATTTTATATTCATCCCACTGTGATTGCAGAGACAGCTTCCATTAATTGTGCAAGTGTATAATTAGATATTTAAACAAATAAATCCCCAAAACCAAGCTCAAGGTAAAAGAAGTAAGATCACTCAGACACTAAAATTAAAAATACTGCTTTAGTTAAGCAACAAACTTATCTTAAAGATTTTTAGCCACTAATAGAATTTGGAAAACGGATATTGTTGAATAGATTCTGTTTAGAACAGGAAGCCTGAAAATCTGTAGAAACAAAATGTTTCCTAAAATGAAAATCAAGCGAACTTTATTGTTTGTATGATCAAAATTACTGAGTGACCTCACAGTACTTTCAAACGCAGTTTTTTGAAAGCTAAGGAAAGACTGTTCTGCAAAATACTTATTTTATAGCACCGAATAAGGAATGGAGTTCAAATTCCAAACCAAAGTATTATTAAGAAAGCATCTACTTCGGCACACATTCAGACATACATCTGAAGAAAAATCAAGTTCTTATGCCCAGAGGCCCACACAAAACCCAAGTCTGAAATAGCCAGATTATTAATGATAAAAGGTTTTTACTTGATTGGAATGGAACCTCAACCATTCTCTTTTACAGATGTGAAGGCAGGGACTTGTACTTACTATCTATGCACGTTTTCAGTGGGGTATTTCCACTGCGACAGAAGTTGCTGAGATAGCAGAAAGCACGGGAGTTTCTGCAGAGTAATCAGCCGTAGGCCAGAGGAGGACGTTCTTTGGGATCATCAGGAGAGATGGCTTGAACAGCCAGTGCACATTTTCCTATACTCGGGAGCATGAGCTGCTGTAAAACTTTGTCAGGCAAGTGCTCTCCAGTCTCATGGCACTGGGCCAAATGCAGCGGGATTCTGAATCAGCAACAATGTGAGAAAAGTAAACTTTTTTTCCTTCTGATTTGGGCTCTGGTGTCAAGGTCTGCGCAGTCCTCTAGGATAAGGCCAGCAATTTCAGTGGCATATGTCTAAGCTAATTCTGATCTTTCAAATACCAGTTAAAGTTATGGGGCAATATCAGTAGAAATCTAACCTCTCAAGGACGCATGCATAGGAAAACAGATGGCTTGCAACAGACTGTTTAATCCCAAATCAAATAACAGAATCAGCACTTCAGGATGACTGCTTATATAGACACTTTTGTCAGATAATGCGGCTGAGAGCTCCGCTTCCCACACACTAAGCTCCATGAAGAGTTTGTGATACACTGATTGATCAGTGGCAGATTCATTAAGCTTATACTGCAAACAGTGAGCTTCAGAGTGCATAATCAACACTGTCCCAGACTGACATGAATTTACATTAAAAGATAACAAGACATTAAGCTTTTGGGATCTAAAGACTCTTTTGTTGTTTATTGTTTTTATTTCTTCCAGAGTGCAGGAAGATGTAAGGAAGCTTGACAGTAAAGTCTGAATATGGGAAGTACACTTTTTTAAAAAACAGAATTGAGAGAGATTTCCATGAAGACAGCTGTGAGAATGCGACCCAAATTAGCCACTCCTGGTATAAGTTATCTGTACAAAGCCTCCCACCCAGGAAAATGAGCCACTAACAGCGCTGTCCCTCATAGGTGAGGTGTGCCTTTAGTTTCTAGCAGGGTGGTTGCAGTTTAGGGGGATTTCTACCTTTTCTGAATTAAGGTCACACCAGACTTTGCTCTCCTTTTTACGGACAGGTCTGAAATGTTAACAGATGGAGGTGATAGCATAGAATGACTTTCTCCAAAATGTGCTCTGCATATTATACTAAAAAAAATTAGTGTAGGAGTGATTCTATGGTCAAGTAAATTTAAGAAACATTGTCTTAAAAATACTAAATATAGATTCATGTTCCCACAGGGCTTCTCATAACTTTGAGTAAGCTGGTATGCATTTGACTGTTTAGTAGAAGATACTGTATGCAGTATTTCCCAAGATGTGCGCGCGCGCGTGTGTGTGTGTGTGTGTGTGTGTGTGTGTGTGTGTGTGTGAGACATATCAAGAGACTAAAAGTTCCATAGGATGCACTTTTTGAAATATTGATCGTTTGTACCTTTAACTAACACAGTGGCTTCTGCTGTTTAATACGTTCGTTTTGAAGTTAGGCCACTTTCTTTCCTCTGGTTTAGATGGACCAATAGATACCTGGACTTTATAGCCAACTAGTAGTTGAGATGGGAGAAGAAAGCTATGGAGGCAAGAATGTGGAAGATTGCAATAGTTGGAGCAGAAATAAAAGAAAATAAAAGGAAGTAGATTGGGGTCTTGGTGGTAGAAACCAAAAAAGAAGAAACTGACTTTTCAAACATTATAAAAGAAAGAAATGGCAGGACATAGAAAGGTCCTAGACGCAAGGTAGAAAGAGAGATAATCAAAGATGGACTCAAGGTTGTAACCCTGGGTGATAGCAGAGCTGTCGTGCTGCTAGCAATAATGGAAAGTAGAAGAGGAAAAATGATAAGCCTACACTATTATTATGTGTGTTTTTTTTTAACTGAAGGGGCACAATGAAAGGTTTTTATATGTGAAGAAAAATTCAAAATAAAATAAAAATTTATAAAATGCAAAAAAAAATTAAACATCTCTCAGGCAAGTGTCAAAAGCCCCTCAACAAGAGGATCTTATATTTAGTTCTTACATGTATAGCTAATTGATTTGATTGTTGTATACATAATGTGTTATTGTTTTCTCCTTCAGCACTGTTCATTGGTATTTCAGTTCTTATAATAACATTGACACACATTATGTATACTGTATATAAAGGCTTATATCCTTATAATTACATACACATAAATGCAAAGATATACCTTTTATATAAAAATATATAAATTTGACCCATAAAATGTAAAATGCCCTAGCTGGGGAAGCAAAGGTAGTCTTGGGGGAAAAATCTGAAAATTTAACACTGTCAAACAGTTCTGATTTAATTTGCTAGTCTAATACAGATGAGAATGACAAAAAGTCTTTATTTGCTTGAAGAGCCTCTGAGGTTTTTCAGTACTACTGAAATGCTGTCCTCAACTCAAGTGCTTTACATATATCAGACAAGTGGCAAATCTAACAAAGCCTGCACTAATGTTTTGTATTTCTATTCTAAGTAAAATGCTTCAGAAAGTAAACATGAGTATTCAATAATACTGCAACTGAAGACAATGAAAAATGTTTCTGTGAATACACTGATAAACAAATCCTTTTATTTATTTTATTTTTATTAATTCATTTTTGTTACAGATGTATCTCCTTTTCTCCCCTAGACACTCTCCTCCCTATCCTGCCCCCACCTGTCCCCAAGCCAAGCACTGTTGTCTATGTCCATTGGTTATGCATACATGCATATAAGTTCTGTGGTTTATCTCATCCCTCCACCTCCAAAGTTTGTCAGTCTGAACCATACTCCTTCCTATGTCTCTGGGTCTATTTTGTTCATCAGCTTTTTCTGTTCAGAATATTCCACAGATAAGTGAGATCATGTGGTATTTATCTTTCTCTGATTGGCTTATTTCGCATAGAATAATACTCTCCAGGTCCCTCCATGTCGTCTCAAAGGATAAGAGATCTCTCTTAACAGCTGCATAGTGTTCCATTGTGTAAATGTACCACAGCTTTTTTATCCACTCATCTATTGATGGACACTTGGGCTGTTTCTAGATCTTAGCAATTGTAAATAGTGCTGCTATGAATATAGGGGTACATATATTTTTTCTAATTAGTGTTTTATGCTTCTTAGCATATATTCCTAGAAGTGGGATCACTGGGTCAAATGGCAGTTCAATTTTTAATATTTTGAGAAAACACCATACTGTTTTCTATAGTGGCTGCACCAGTCTGCATTCCCACCAGCAGTGTACTAGAGTCTCCTTTTCTCTACACCCTCTCCAGCGCTTGTTGTTTGATGATTTGTTGATGGCGGCTTTTCTGACAGGTGTGAAGTGATACCTCATAGTCGTTTTAATTTGTATGTCTCTGATGATTAGTGACATTAAGCATTTTTTCATCTGTCTGTTGGCCATTTGTATGTCCTGTTTGGAGAGATGTCTATTTAGGTCCTCTGCCCATTTTTCAACTGGGTTCTTTGTCTTCCGTTTGTTGAGTTGTATGAGTATATATTTTAGAAAGTAATTCCTTGTCTGATATATTGTTAGCAATTATGCTCTCCCATATAGTGGGTTCCCTTACCATTTTGATGGTTGTTTATTTTGCTATGCAGAAGCTTTTTAGTCTGATGTGGTCCCATGTATTAACTTTTTACTTTGTTTCTCTTACCTTAGGTGTTGTATCAGTGAAAATTCTGCTGAGTGTGATGTCTGAAATTTTGTTGCCAACATTTTTTTTCTAGGACTTTTATGGATTCAGGAGTCACATTTAAGTCTTTTATCCATTTTGAGTTTATTCTTGTGTATGGTGTAAGTTGGTGGTCTAGTTTCATATTTTTCATTTAGCTGTCCAATTTTCCCAACACCATTTATTAAAGAGGCTGTCTTTACTCCATTGTATGCTCTTGCCACCTTTGTCAAATATTAATTGAGCATAATGTCTTGGGTCCATTTCCAGGTTCTCTGTTCTGTTTGATCTATCTGCCTGTTCTTGTGCCAGTACCAGGCTGTTTTGATTACAATGGCTTTATAGTATAACCTGATATCTGGTATTGTGATCCCTCCTACTTTGTTCCTCTTTTTCAAGATTGCTGTGGCTATTTGGAGTCTTTTTTGGTTCCATATGAACTTTTGAAGTATTTGTTCTAGTTCTGTGAAGTATGCCTTTGGTATTTTGATGGGGATTGCATTGAATCTATAGATTGCTCTGGGTAGTATGGACATTTTAATGATGTTAATTCTTCCAATCCATGCACAAGGTATATGCTTCCACTTTTTTATATCTTCCTCTATTTCTTTTTTCAATGTCCTGTAGTTTTCTGGCAAAAGGTTCTTTACTTCTTTGGTTAAGTTTATTCCTAGGTATTAATTTTTTTGCTGCAATAATAAATGGGATTGTTTTTTTAGTTTCTTTTTCTATGAGTTCATTATTGGTGTATAAGAATGCCATCGATTTCTTGATGTTAACTTTGTATCCTGCTACCTTGACAAATTTGTTTGTTAAATCTAGTAGATTTTTGATGGAGTCTTTAGGGTTTTCTATGTACAATATCATGTCATCTCCAAATAATGACAGTTTCACTTCCTCCTTCCCAATTTGGATCCCTTTTATTTTTTCTTCATGTCTAATTGCTGTGGCTAAGACTTCCAGTACTATGTTAAATAAGAGTGACAAAAGTGGGTGTCCCTGTCTTGTTACTGTTCTTAGGGGAAATTTAGAATTTGCCCATTGAGTATGATGTTGGCTGTAGGTTTTTCATATATGGCCTTTATTATGTTGAGATATGATCTCTCTATTCCCACATTCCTGAGTGTTTTTATCAGAAATGGGTACTGGATTTTGTTGAAAGTATTTTCAGTGTCTATTGATATGGTCATATGGTTTTTATCTTTCATTTTGTTTATGTGGTGTATCACATTTATTGATTTGTGAATATTGTACCATCCTTCTATCCCTAAGATGAATCCCACTTCGTCATGGTGAATAATTTTTTTAATATATTGCTGGATCTGATTTGCTAATATTTTGTTCAGGATTTTGGCATCTGTGTTCCTCAGGGATATTGGCCTATAGTTTTCTTTGTTTGTAGTGTCTTTATCTGGTTCTGGAATTAGAATTATGCTGGCCTCATAAAACGAGTTTGAAAGTCTTTCTTCTTCTTGAATTCTTTGGAATGGTTTGAGAATGGGTGTTAGTTTTTCTTGGAAAGTTTACTAAAACTCCCCAGTGAAGCTGTCAGAGCCTGGGCTTTTGTTTGCTGGGAGATTCTTGATTATATCTTCAATTTCCTTAGTTGTTATTGGTTTGTTCAAGTTTTCTATCTTTTCCCAGTTCAGTTTTGGGAGGCTATGTGTTTCTAGAAATTTGTCCATTTCGCCTAGATTGTCCAATTTGTTGGCATATAATTCTTCATAATATTTGTTAACGATCCTTTGTATTTCTGTGGTGTCAGTTGTTACTTCTCCTCTTTCATTTCTGATTTTGTTTATGTGGATCTTCTCTCTTTGTTTTGGTGAGTTTAGCTAAGGGTCCATCAATTTTGTTTATCTTTTCAAAGAACCAGCTCTTTGTTTCATTGATCTTTTGAATTGTTTTTGTAGTCTCTACGTATGTCATTTATTTCTGCTCTGATCTTTACTATTTCCTTCCTTCTACTTGCTCTGGGGTTTTCTTTTTGTTTGCTTTCTAGTTCTTTAAGTTGTGAGGTTAGATAGTCAATTAGAAATTTTTCTTGTTTCCTGAGGTAGGCCTATAGTGCTATGAACTTCCCTCTCAGAACTGCTTTTGCTGCATCTCATAAATTTTGTGTTGTTGTTGTTCATTTTCATTGGTTTCCAGGATTTTTAAAATTTCTTCCTTGATCTGAGAAGATGCTTGATATGATTCCAATCTTCTTGAACTTGTAGAGACTTAGCTTGTGTCCTAACATGTGGTCTATCTTTGAAAATGTCCCATGTGCCCTTGAGAAGAATGTGAATTCTGTAGTTTTGACGTGTAATTCTCTGTAGATATCTATTAAATTCATTTGACCTAGTGCATCATTTAGAGACTCTGTATCCTTGTTAATCTTTTGTCTGGAGGATCTATCTAGTGATGTTAGTGGGGTGTTGAAGTCCCCTGCTATGACTGTATTGCTGTCAATTTCTCCTTTGAAGTCCCCTAGAAGTTTTTAAATGTATTTCAGTGCTCCTATATTGGGTCCATATATGTTTATCAAGGTTATATCTTCCTGTTGGATAGATCCTTTCAATATTGTGTAGTGACCTTCTTTTTCTCTAGCTATGACCTTCATTTTGAAGTCTATTTTATCGGATATGAGTATTGCTACCCCAGCTCTTTTTCTCTTTCTGTTTGCTTGGAAGATTGTTTTCCATCCCTTCACTTTTAACCTATGTGAGTCTTTTGTTGTGAGGTGGGTCTCTTGTAAAAAATATATATATGAGTCATGCTTTCTTATCCAATCAGCTACTCTGTGTCTTTTGATTGAAGTGTTTAATCCATTCACATTTAAGGTTATTATTGATATGTCCTTATTTAGTGCCATTTTTGTTTAATGTGGTTATATTTTTCTTCCTATATCTTCTACTAATTATAGCAGTCCTGTTAACATTTCTTGCAGTGCTAGTTTTGTGCTAATATAGTCCCTTAGCCTTTTTTTTTTTTGTCTGAGAAGCTCTTTATTTGACCTTCTATTTTGAATAATAGCCTTGCTGGATAGAGTAGTCTTGGATTCAGATCCTTGTTTTTCATGACCTTGATTACTTCATTCCATTCCCTTCTGGCCTGTAGTGTTTCTGTTAATAAGTCAGCTGATAGCCTTCTGGGGGTTTCCTTGTAGATAACCTGTTGCTTATCTCTTGCTACCTTTTGGATTCTCTCTTGTCTTTAATTTTTGGCATTTTAATTATTATGTGTCTTGGTGTAGGCCTGTTTGGGTTCTTCTTACTTGGGGCTCTCTGTGTTTCTTGAACTTGAATGCCTTCTTCCTTCACCAAGTTAAGAAAGTTTTCTTGTCACTATTTCTTCAAATATATTCTCTAACCCTTGCTCATTTTCTTCTTCTTCTGGAACTCCTATGATGCAGATATTGTTCCGTTTCATATTGTCCCATAGTTCTCTTAGGCTGTCTACCTGTTTTTTAATTGTTTTTTCTTTTTGGTTCTCTGATTGTGTGATTTTTTCTACCCTGTCTTCTAATTCACTGATCCGAATCTTGGCCTCCTCTACTCTGCTTATTATTCCTTCCAATGTATTCTTTATTAATATTTCTGCTATGTCATTCTTCATTTCCACTTGGTTGGTTTTCAATGTTTCTATATCTTTATTCATGCTGTTGAGCTTCCTTATGATTATTACTCTGAACTTTCCCTCTGATATCTTGTTAAATTCCCTTTCATTTATTTCATCTTCTGTCCAATTATCTTGTTCTTTCATTTGGGATTTGTTTCTTTGTTTCACTATTTTGGCTTTCTCAGTGGGTTTTGGAGCCTGCCAAATTTTCCCTGTGGGTGTTGGTGTTCTGTTGGCTGTGGCTCCCTCTACTGGCTTTGGATGAGTGTGGGAGGACCCACATTAAACACCACTGTCAAGTCTTACTTCCTGGGTAGATTTGTAAGCCCAGGAAAGTTCAGTTATCCTCTAGCTTTTTGCCTGGAGGCTATTAGTCTCATCAAGTAACTACTTGATGAGCCTTGGGTTATAGCCCTGAACTTAGTGACAAAATCCCTCAGGTATTCAGGGTAAGAGGATTTTTAGAGGTTGGGACAGATGCTTGCTGGCTGTTAATGAGCCTCAATTTGCACTTCCCTGCCCTGGCCAGATGGTGGTCAATTCCTGAGGGAGGGGCTGTTACTTCTCCCCGGGGCTCTGGGGATCTTTGAGTAAGATGGGTACTGTCCTGTGGGGGTGTGATTCAGCACAAAACTCCCAGTGCCCTCCAAATCCCGATTCTGTCCACACAGTTCCAGTCCAGTCTGCCCTACCTCTGCCAGAGCCCAAAGGGAGTGGCTGTAGCTAATTCAGTGCTCTGTCTTGGCCCTCTGGGCTGTGGAGTCAGCTTGGGATTTTAAACCCAAGGGAGGTGCTCACAGCTAAAAGAGCTGTTGTTCATGGGCTCCCAGCCTGCCCTCTCATGCCTCCACAGTTCCTACCAGGCTCAATTTTGTGTCCTCTTTCTGATGGTGGTTATATGGGTCTGCTCCAGCTGCTTTTCTGTTGGTTTTCCCTGATGATTTGTCTTTATTTTAGTTGTAATTCCAGTTTGGTCCTGGGAGATGATCTGTGTAGCTTCCATTCACTCTGCAGCCATTTTGGAATCTCTTCAACAAATCATTTTAAAAGAAGTAAACAGCATTGTTGAACACTGCAATACTAACCCAGTCATAAAATAGAAATTGCTTGAGTATCTTTGCTTATTTTCTGTGGTAATAAAAA
The DNA here is from genome assembly GCA_030848825.1 of Tadarida brasiliensis. Classification (NCBI taxonomy): domain Eukaryota; kingdom Metazoa; phylum Chordata; class Mammalia; order Chiroptera; family Molossidae; genus Tadarida; species Tadarida brasiliensis. The sequence goes on from CM061265.1 coordinate 47,664,924, forward strand.
AATTGTTGACATACATATATTTTTGTAAACTATAGATATTTAGTGTAGGTAATTTAATATTTGAACACATTATGAAGAACAAGTCCAAACTATTACTACTGGAGCAATTTTTAACACTATCTAGATGAATCCCAAAATAACAAAAAGAAAATGAAGGCAGAGCAACAAGCTTTCTTTGAAATAATTTCAATAACCTAGAATACCCAAATAAAGAAATTGCATTTCATGCTTAAAAATGCATCTTTGTCGTGTCTTTAATAATCAAACCAGCATCTGTAATTTAAAATTTGGCTGGATACTGGGAAAATGTCACCTTGCTGTAAAACTGTAGTCAAGAGCACAGCCCATGATTAACCAGATGTTGGATTAAGTTGTTGCTGTCTGCCATATTAGCCGTGTGAATTTGGACACATTCATTTTAGTCACTTTGTAGTCTGATTTTCTCATTAAAAAGAAAAAAAAATGGGAAGGATAACAATGGCATCTTAATATTAAATGCAAATGCTTAATCCAATGCCTACCATATAGTCAAGTCAAATATTATTATTATTAAATATTAGCTGTTTTTATTATCATAATTATTTTTATAATCTTATCAGAGAACACCTTTCTATAGTAGCATTATTTGATACCTAATTATCAAAAAAAAAATGTTTCTGTAGTTTGGTTAAACATATAAATTCTTTAAAATAAGTGAAAGTTATATACAGTAATAGTTTTCAGACTGACATTTTGAATAAAACCCTATGATAATAATAGAGTATAGGGGTAAAATGTCAGTAAATAAATATATATAGTTATATATCATTTATATATTTATATATTTAATATATTCATATATCTATATATCACATAAACATATATAAATTGAATTATATATATTTTATTACATATTTTTGTAAATTACATGTATTTTATGAATTACATGTATTTCAAATTACATATATATCACATTTTCATTCATTCATCTATTGATGAATACTTGGGTTGTTTTCATGTCTTGGCTGTTGTGAATAATGCTGCACTGAAAATGAGAGTACACATATCTCTTCAATGTTCTAGTTTTATATCCTCTGGATATGTTATATACCCAGAAGCAAGATTGCTGGATCGTATGGTAGTTGTTGTTTTTTTTTTAAGGTTACTTAAGAACCTCTATACCATTTCCATTTGTGGCTATACCAATTTACATTCCCACCAACAGTGTACAAGGATTCCCTTTTCTCCACATTCTGCTCCCCCACACTCACATTTGTTATCTCTTGTCTTTTGGTGATAGCCATTCTGACAGGTATGAATCAGTGAAGCTTGAAAGCATTATACTAAGTGAAATAAGAGAATGACAAATACTCTATGACATCACTTATATTTGAAATCTAAAAAGTCAAACTTGTAGAAACAGAGTAAAATGGTAGTTACCAGAGCTGAGGAGTAGGGGAAATGAGATGTTGGTCAAAGAGTACAAGCTTCTAGTTGGAAGATAAATATATTTTGGGAATCCAGTGCATAGCATTATGATTACAGATAACAATACTGTACTATATACCTGTAAGTTGCTAAAAGAGTTCATTTTAAATGCTCTCAACAGAAAAGGAAAAAAATTATGTAACATGATGGAGATGTTAGCTAACATTATGGTGGTAATCATATTGCAATAGATACTATATGAAATCAACATATTGTACATGTTAAACTTACAGACTGTTGTATTTCAATTATATATCAATAATGCTGGGAAAAAGAGTCAAAGGTCTCACTTCTAGCCAAAGAGCCAGAGAGACTAGGAATAATACTGTGTCTCTGTATAGGGTAAGGGCAAAGAAAAAAAAGAATCATTAACTGCCATTGTATCAAACCTTGCATTTATTTGCTCATTTTAAGCTCCCAGTGACTCAAAAGGTTATATTTTATACAGAGCACCCCCTCCCCACCAAATAGTACTGTTTGTATGGCCTAAGTGGATAGACATTGGCCCTCAACTACTAAGGCTTGAAAACTGGCTCTGACATCTGCCCACTGAGTGATCTAGGGCAAGTCATTTAACCTCTCTGTAAAATAGGAAATTTTCCTTATGTGTGTGTATGTGTGCATGTGTGTGTATGCACAAAATGACTCAGTACCTAAGAAAGTGTTTTAAACAGTGCCCAGTACTCAGTGTCCAGAATGCTGTCGATATATAATAATGGCCAATGCCTGCAGAGCACTTGTTCAAAGTCACTCAGTATGTGTTCGAGTAGGAGTCCAACCTTGGTCAAAATCTCTAATCATAATGTCTCTGACCAGTATCAGGAATTCTCTTAGCTTTGCTACCTTTCATACCTACTGCTCCTATAGGCCTCAATTACTTTGTATATGAAGTGAGGGAATGTTATTACTCGATGTAAATTCATGATATTCCCTACAAATCCTGTACCCCAGTACCTTACACTCCACCAAAAATATTAACAGTTTTTATCTGTAGAGATGTTTTGCTGATCTTCAACTGGATCTCACAATACCTGTCCGTTCAGTTCGTTAAGCAGCCACTAACCGTTAATTCAACAAATATTTACTCAGCACAAGTCTCTAATATTCTTTTTTATTTATAAATGTTTTAATCTTAGAACAGTTTAAGTTTTGTAGAAAAATTGCAAAGACAGTACACATAGTTCTCATACAACCTGCACTCAATTTCCCCTATTATTAACATACTACGTTAGAATGACAAACTTCTTACAATTAATGAACCAATACTGACACGTTCTTATTAAAGTCTATAATTCATTCAGAAGTCTTTATATTTTACTTAATGCCCTTTTTTGTTCCAGGAATCAACCCAGAATACTACATTGCATTTAGAGGTCATGTCTTCTCAGTTTCCTCTTAGCTGTGAGTGTCTCTCAGACCTTGTTTATGATGATCATGGCATTTTGAAAATATCGCTCAGGTTTTTGTAGAACATCCTTAAATTAGGATTTGTCTGATCTTTTCCTCATGATTACACTTGAGTTTTATGTTTGAGTGAGAAAGACCACAGTGGTAAAATGCCATTTTCATAATATCATATCAAGAGTACACATACTATCACTATGATTTATTGCTGTTGACATTAATCTTGATTACCTGGCTGAGGTAGTGTTTGTCAGGTTTCTTCACTGTAAAATTATTTTTCTTTTCCCTTTTCATATTCTATTCTTTGAAATGAAGTCACCATGCATAGCCCACATTAAAAGTGGGTAGTTATGCTCCACTTCATTGAGGGTAGAGAAACTACATAAATTACTTGGAATTCTGCATAGAAACATCTAACTTCCAGACCATTTGTTGAGAAAGTCCATCCTTTCTCCATTAAATTAATTGTCTTTGCTCCTTTTCAAGGATCAGTTGGATATAATTGTGTGGATCTTCTTCTGGGCTCTCTTTTCTGTTTCATCCATCAATGTGTCTCTTACTTTGCTAGTATCATGCTGTCCTGATTACTTAACTTTATAGTAAGCCTTGAATTTAGGTAGTGTGAATCCTCCTATATTTTGTTTTTCTTCATCTTCTTTAGTATTGTGTTGGCTATTCTAGATCTTTTGTCTTTTCATGTAAATTTTAGATATGCCATTTTTTTTCCTGCATAGAAAATCATATCGCCTACAAATAAAGACAGTTTTATTTCTTCCTTAGAAATCTGTATACATTTTCTTTTCTTTCTTGTCTTCTTGCACTAGTGGGATTTTCAGTGAGATGTTAAATAGGGATAGTAAGAGAAGACTTCCTTGCTTTGTTCTTGATCTTAGAGGGCAAGCATACTGTTTCTCACCATTAAGTACAATGTTAGCAATACATTTTTCATAGATGTTTTTTATTGAGTTAAGGAAGTTCCCTCCACTTCCCAGTTTTCTGAGAATTTTTATTGTGAATGGGTGATGAATTTTTTCAAATGCTTTTTCCTCATTAATTAATATGATCATATGAGTTTTCTTCTTTAGCTTAGTGATGCTGTGGTGACATAACTTGAATTTCAAATGTTGAACCACTCCTGTATATCTGGAATAAAGTCCAGTTGAACATATTGTGTAATTTTTAGTACATAATGCTGAATTTGATTTGCTCATATTTTGAAGACATTTTTTGTATCTGTATTTATGAGATATATTGTTCTGTCCTTTTCCAATGTTCCCTCTGCTTCCATTTTTCTGAAGAGATTGTAAAAAATTGATATAATTTATTCCTTAAGTATCTGCTAGAAATCCCATGAAATAACCTGGGCCTGGTACTTTCTTTTTTGGAAAAACTATATTTATTGATTTAATTTCTTAATTGATATAAATAAGCATATTTAGATTATTTATTTCTTATTACATGATATTTGCTAGTTTATTCCTTAAGAAATTGGTTCATTTTATCTCACTTGTCAATTTGGTAAGCATAGAGCTGTTCATAACATTTCTCTATTATTCTTTAATGTCCATGGGATCCAATAGTGAAGACATTCCTTTCATTTAGAATATTGAGACATTGTATCTACTCTTTTTTTTTTTTTTCTTGGTTAAGTTGACTAAGGATTCATCTGTTTTTTGTTTCCTCTGTCTTATTGATTTACTCTATTACTTTTCTGTTTTTAATGTCATTGGTTTCTGCTCTAATTGTATTATTCTTTTCTTTTTAAAATTTCCTTGACTTAGGCTTCAATTATTCCTCCTTCTCTAAGGTGTAGAAACTTAGGTTATTGATTTTAGTGTTTTATTATTTTCTTATTAAGGATGTAGGGCTAAAAATGTTCCCCAAATACAGTTTCTATTGCAATCCAAAATTTGATAAGTTGTATTCATATTTAGTTCAAAATATCTTTTCAATTTATCTTGAGATGTCTTATTTCACTCATGTGTTATTCTAAAGTATATTGTTTACTAATATTTCAGAATTTTTTCTGCTTTATTTCTGTTGTTGATTTCTAGTTTAACTCTATTGTGTTCTGAGAACACATTCTGTATCATTTTTATTATTTTAAATTTGTTTAGGTGTCTTTTATGGCCCAGAATGTGGTCTATCTTGCTGATTATTTCATGTAAGCTTCAGAAGAATGTATATTCTGCTGTTGTTGGATGAGGTATTCTATAAAAGTCAATTAGATCAAAGTGATTGATAGTGTTGTTCATGTCTACAATCTCCCTGTTGATTTATTGCCTGCTTGAACTATCAAATACCCACAGAGGGGTTTGAAGTCTCCAACTATAATCGTAGAGTTGTCTATTTTTCCTTTCAGTTTTCGCCACATGTATTATGATGCACACATTTAGGATTGTTATTACTTCTTGGAGAATTAACTCCTTTTTCATTATGTAATGCCCCCCTTTATTCCTAATATTTTTTCTTGTTTTGAGGACTGTTTTGCCCAAAATGAATATGGCTACTCCAGCTTAATTTTTATTAGTGTTTGTATTGTATATTTTTGCCATCTCTTTACATTTCATATTGCTGAGACGTTGCATTTAAAGTGGGTTTCTTATAGATAATATGTGGTTGCATTTGTTGTTGTTTTTTATTCACTCTGATAATCTCTATTTTTAATGTGTGTATTTAGACCATTTACATTTAAAGTGATTATAGATATAGTCAGTTTAATTTCTACATTGTTTGTAACTGTTCTCTTCGTTGCATTTATTCTTTGTTTTTTATTTTCCCTTTATTTCTGCCTTTCTTAGTTTTAATTGAGCATTTTATATAATTTCATATTCTCTTCTCTCTTAAAATATCAGTTATACTTCTTTAATTATTTTAGTTATAGTCTTAAGATTGTAATATACATTTTTAAATAATTTAAACCCATCTCCAAATAAAACTATACCATTCACATATAGGATGTGTACATTATAACACAGTATGTATAGTACAGCTAACTTACCAACATGGTATTTCTAATTCCTTTCCTTCCTCTCATTCTTTATAACACTCTGTCATTCATTTCACTTATCTCTATGTATAACAACCTACGACAATGGAATATTATTTACCACTAAAAAGAAATGAGCTACCAAGCCAAGCAAAGACATGGAAAAACCTTAAATGCATATTACTAAGTATAAAAGAAGCCAATCTGAAAAGTCTACATACTGTATGATTCCAAACATACGACATTTTGGAAAAGGTTAAACTATGGAGACAATAAAAAGATCAGTTGTTACCAGGGTTGGGCGGTGGGGAAGGATAAATTAGCAGAGCACAGAGAAACCTCTCTGTATGATACTATAATGGTGGATATATGTCATGATACATTTGTCCAAACCCATAGAATATACAACACCAAGAGTGAATTGTAATGTCAACTCTGGTCTTTGAGTGATTATGATGTGTTAATGTAGCTTCATCAGTTATAATAATGTATGACTCTAGTGGGAGATGTTCACAATGGGGGAGTCTATACAATTGTTGGAGCACAGGGTGTATGGGAAATTTATGTACCTTCCTCTTAATTTTGCTGTAAACCTAAAAATGCTTCCAAATATAGTCTTTCATAAAAATAAACCAACTAACAAACAAAATAGCCTTTTTAATAGCTTGAATATGAAAGGTATAGGAGAGAGTGGATGTTAAGGGTGACTCCCAGATTTCTACCTTAAGCAACAGGGTGAATTGTGATGGTGTTTCTTCAAATAAAAAATGTGAGGGGAGTATATATGGAGGTGTGTAATTGGTGATGAGGCAGGGATCAAGTGGTCACATTTTGACATACTAGTTTTAAGTTATCAAAGACCAAGCAAAACAGAGTAAACAGTTGAATTTATTGTTTTTTAAAACAAGAGAGTTAATGAATTCCCCTGGCTAGGGAATGTAGAATTCGTAGATAGTACAAAATCAGTAGCAAACAGGGCCCAACTAGTCAATTATAGAAACCTCTTGTGAAGAAAACTATTTTCCATTCATGATCTTCATGATACCTAAGTTTTCACCCAGATCTAGCACTGTACTACATATGAATCTAAATTTCCATTATAGTTTAGGGGCCAAACAAAATACTTTGATGTTGTTTCCTTAGCTAGAAAAATACGTAAGGGAAACAAAATGACTGAGCATGTACTATATTCCAGACACTGAGCCCGTGTCTTGCTAATTCCAGAGGAATGACAAGCATTTTGTTTTTGGTTTGCTTCGATTTGATTTGCTTTGATTTTAAAGCACAGAAACAGAAGAGAGTAATAAAAGAAAAAAAGGGAATGAATGAGGTCACTACCACCCCCCCTTCCCCTCACACACACACACAGAAACAAACCCACAAAAACATTGGAAGAAAGCCAAGGTGACCAGAGTTCCATATATTTTATTAAGGCCATTTTTGTCATTGTCAAATTAAATAATTCTATTTTGCCAGTGTAGAATAAAACATTCATGTCTGATTTCAATTATTGTCACTTCTACTTATCAGCTACATAACAAAATGTACAAGACAAATTTCTGACACTGAATTGCTTATAACCTTTCCCTTTAAGTAATGCTCCCTGATGGAGGTGCTGAATTGGGGGCAAACTTGCCTTTACAGGTACAAAGTTAAGTATGCTTCTTCCCATGGTATTTGTGAAGGGATGAAAAGGTTTCACCTATATACAATGGCTAGGTCAGAACTACTCTTTTCAGTGGGCTTTCCAGGGTTCCTATGGGGGATTTTTGTTTCACTGAGTTCGACATAGCCAGGCTCTTCCATGGTAGCTTTGAAGGTGTTCTTTTAGGGAAAGGCTGGAGAGTAGTATCATGCCTCAGATATGAGCCTAAAACTTTACGTGTTAAGTACTAGTGGAACAGCCCAATTCCTATTATTTTGCAAGCATGCTAAAAGAATTAATCAGTGTTCAGACACTTTTTAACAAACAATCTGGGGAGGACAAATTCTCAATATATTTCTTGGGTTGTCTTAGATGTCAAAGCAGAATATTATCAAGAGATGGCTTCTTAGAGTATTTTTATATATACCGCCTGTATGGATAGAATTGTGTCCCAAAATGTATATGTTGAAGCCCTAACTTCCTATATCTCAGAATGTGACTGTATTGGGAGATAGGACCCTTAAAGAGGTAATTAAGTTAAAATGAAGTCATTAGGAAAGGCCTTATTCCAATACAACTGGTATGTCCTTATAGGAAGAGGGAATTTGGACACAAAAGACCCCAGGGATGCTCATGCACAGAAGAAAGGCCATGTGAGGACACAACAAGAAGACAGCTATCTGCAAGCCAAGGAGAAGGCCTCAAAAGAAACTAAACCTGCCAACACCTTGATCTCAGACTTCTAGCCTCCTAAACTGTGAGCAAATAAATTCCTGTTAAGACACCCAGACTGGGGTTTTTTGTTATAATATTCCCTAGCAAACTAACACACCATCTACGTTTTTCTAAAATGTTCTATCTGTTAAAATGCAGATTTCCAGACCCTATTCCAGTACAGTCGTCCCTCGCCACTTTGCGCTTCCACTTTTGCAACTTCACTCTCTCATGGTTTTTTCAAATATATTCATTAAAAAGTTGATCGAGACAGTGAAAACGATACAGCACGTGCTCGGTTGTCTGAGTCAATTATACACCCCTGTATTACAATTAAAATTAAAATTACTGTACGTATGGACTGTGGGCCTATGTATTCGAGCACCCCAGGAATCCTTCAACGCCAGGTGCAACCGCTAGAGTCTGGAACGGATTAACCGTGATAAATGAGGGACGACTGTACCTGAATCCTGGACCTGGTATGTAAGGATCTGCATTTCAACAGTTATCCCAGAGTATTCTGGTGCTAATTAAAATCTGAGAACCTCTGATGGCAAGATCTATCTTTATAGATCAAAATGAATAAACATTTAATCTTTCCCATTTCAAAACAATGTTTTGTGAGTACATTTTAGTAATAGCAAGGTTTAAAAATTAAGATCACAGAAAATTCACTGTCTTTCTCTCTTCAGCTCTCTATGAGCTGAAACTTCTTACAGAATCAAACTATTTCATAATGGTTCCAATTCCTACCTTTTACCTTGTAGGGATACCTGACAGGTGGTGGACACTGGACAGGTGGTGGACAGGGAACTCTTCATTAACACAGATGGCTGATTTTATGCCTAACACTTGCCAACACCTGCAGATTCATCCAAGACTTGCTCCTTTAACTAATTCTATCTTAATGCTTAAAATTTAAAAGAACATTACATTAAAACCCAGTCACCATCTATCGAATATATGACTTTTTAAAATATAGCTATACTTGTTGAAAAAATCTTACAGCCAAATCTTGTTCTCAGACACACAGATACCTCCAACTAATGCATATTAGGGCCCTTTCATTATCTTCAACTAATTAAAGGCAACAAATCTTACAAAGGTTGAAATGATCATTTTGATCAATTGTAGAGTAAGTTTTTTTCTCTGCTCCTACAAAAAGAAGAACCCTGTATATATGCATATAAATAAATGTGACAAGGGGAAATAAAAGGAAGAAACATTAGGTAAAGTTTTTGAAAAATATTTTAAAAATAGCTTTGCTCACTTCTTAACTCCCTTTCCCGAAAAGAAAAAATTACACCCATGTGCAGTTGTACGGTTCTGAGTTACTAGTTCTGAAAGTTATGTCAGGGTTTTTTTTTCAAGTTTGCTTTTGGTCGGTCATTTCACCTATACGTCTCATCTTTGATAACAAACTTCAACTTGAATATTTCTTACCACTGCAACTCAGCTCAAAGACATTTATTTAATGCCTCCTCTGTGCTAAGTTCTGCAATGCTCACCTGTCTCAATCTATATATGTGACACATTTTTTAACTGAAAATATACTTCATGTACATCATATATACATGCACATAAATACACATGCAGAATACATATTCTCTCTTCCCTCTGCCTCCTCCTCTTTTTCTCCTCTTCTCACATCTTCTCCCCTATCCTCCTCTTTCTCGTTTGCAAGCGAGCACATGAGTGCATCAATTGCAACCATACTTGCTAGGACTGCCAGTTTCTTTTCTGCTGTTGTTGTTAATCCTCACAGGAGGACACTGAGTGGAAGGGAGGGAGAGGGGGAGAAAGAAACATTGATGTGAGAGAGACACATCAATTGGTTGTCTCCCACATGTGCCTAGACCAGGACGGGGATGGAACCTGCAACCCAGGTATGTGCCCTTGACCAGGAGTTGAATCCATGGCCGTTAAGTGTGAAGAATGATGTGCTAGCCACTGAGCCACACCAAGCCAGGGCAAGACTGCCAAGTTCTATCTGACCAATAAACATAACCTCAGGGAAATTTTCCTGTGTTTCTGTGGAAGCAATAGATGTGACTTTAATTCCTGTAGTCCAAGTATATATTCCTATTTTTGAAAATGGTCTTAGATTTCACTAGGGTCATTACTGGATCAGCCATTTAAAGGTAGATTTGTGATTAAGAATATTATTCATTAAGGCAAGATCTCACATTGGGCAGTCAACTTATAGTAGTTACAGTATATTAGTAACATAGATTATTTTCCATAATGTACAAACAATCTTGATTCCATTTTAATTTAAATTACCTAATTTAATTGTTAATATTTGGATTTTCTTTGTACTGAAATTTTTCTTTTTTTCTGTACTTTTATTTTTAGCCGTATTCGGATAAATTATTCTCTCAAATTACATCATCAATGATAATAAAATTTAGGAAATCTTTTCTTATTTAGCATCTTTTATTCTACTCATATTTATATTCATTTCATGATGAAAAGATAAATTGTCTTTTCTTCTTTCCCTGGACTGGTAAATAATGACCATAAAAACAGCAACGGCAACAGTGCCTTACATAGTCCTTACCGGATGTCTCTGTCAATGGCCTTGCAAACTACTAAAAATGAAATTGAAATTATCAACAAGTTTTCTTTCTTTCTCACCCTCCAAGTTAAATAATTACCAATTTCTATCACTTTAACCACATTTACCCCCTCCTCATCCTCCAAATAGCTACTTCATCTGAGCCCTCATCATTTATTTTCTGGTCAATGCCACTGCCTTAGGATGCTCTGCCCACAGACCACTCCCAGTTTCCAAACACACATATGCTAACGTGACTTTCTAGTTTTAAAATCTAAGTTCAAGTATGGTTAGTATACATACTTAGAATTTAGGCAATTGTTTATTTACATAGAAAGCTTTAGAACCAGAAGTTTCAGCTTTGAATGAAGTTATTTATTCTAGATAAGCATGAGAAGGGGTGGAGGGATTGAAAGAAAGAACGGACACCCCTTGGCACTCTGAATGGAAATAAGAAGTTTTTTTCATGGGAAAAAGAAATGGAAAAACAAACAAAAAACTGATATATCTTTCCAATTGAATTGCTGATTTAAGTTCCTTATTGGTCAGAATTATTGGGGGTGGTGGTGTCATTTTAGTATATAAAGTCACGTGAGTTTATTTTTATGACAGTAAAATTTTTGGAAATGTACCATGTGGTATTTCCAAAAACAGTCTCTAAACTGTAGGATGAATAAAACGAATCAAAGAAATAACTACATCTTCATAGAAATGGTTTTGTGGCCTTAAGTTAACATAATAAGCAATAAAAAATAAAGTCTTTTTGTAAGTGGAAGAGTCATATGTCTTTTTCATTGATTTTTGTCACTTCATTTCGCACAACAAATCTATGTCAACATGAGTGGCAAATCTCAGAGGAGGAAAAGTATACACGTCAAGGCCATGAAAGCAGAAGATATACTTAGGAAATGGTCTATTGTAGCCATAATGAGAGGGCTTAGCTTTCAGGATATGGTTCACAACATTCCATATCCAAAGAAATGTTAAAGACCATTTTATTAATTTCACGTAGTGTCTCTCAGTCAATAATAAATCAATTTTTAAAGAAAGAGAAAATATGACTATGTACAATTGCCCTACTACTTGGGCATCATTTCCATAAAATATTATTAGTTTCTTTTTATATTAGTATGCTAGGGCTGCTATAAATATAGTACCACAAGCTAAGCAACTTAAACACAAAAATTTACTATTCCACAATTCCGGAGACTAGAAGTCTAAAATCAAGGTACCATAGGGCCATGCTCCCTCTGAAGATGCTAGGGGAGTAACCCTGTTTCAGGCCTCTCTCCTAGCATCTGTGTGTGTTTCTGTGTCCAAATTTCCCCCTTTGCATAAAACATCAGTCATATTGGTTTACAGGGCCAACCTACTCCAGTGTGACCTCATATTAACTATTAATAATTACATCGGCAATGACTCCATTTCCAAATAAGGTCACATTGTGAGGTACATATGTTCAACGTATGAATTTGGGAGAGACACAATTGAACCTTTAACATTTATGAATACTCTGTATTTTCTTTACCTTTAAGCATTATAGGTAGTATGGAAAATCATTCTTCATCAGTTGTTTTGGAGGGAGATACCCTATAGATATATTGTTACAGGACAAATCAGTGGGTCCAATTTCTCCATTGTTAGTGGAAGTGGGCTCTTGCAATATCTTGAGACAATGAATTTTCTAAGACTCACACAGAAGAATGGGTGAATTTTATTTGTGTGAAATTATATTCCTCGGATTCCAAAATCCCAGTTTCCTTAGTCCAGTCCTAAAGAAAGGGTAGCTGGGGGTTTAGCAAGGCCAGTTTCCATTCCATGGTGGAGTTGGGTCCAGTGTAGCATCAGGCTAGATTCAATCCATTGTGCAAAGTCACATGGCTATGGGCCAGGTGGATGAATGCAAGGGAATGCTCCCCTGCAATAGGAGTCCTAAGAGGGCCAGGAGAATGAAGAGAGAGCAATTCCCTTGTTCAAGAGTTTATGTATCTTAGATTTCATGCCTTTGCAGTGACCACACCTATTCTAGCCATTGACTTGTTCCCAGGTGTGAATGACAGGTAAGCATTTTCCCAGGTCACTTAGACCTTATTGGGCTTGTGTCTAAACTGCCTTTGTCCAGTCCCTTTCTCCATCCATGCCTGGGGAATAGACCTGCAGAATGTTAAAATGCAGCTCTCTGGCAAAGCTGCACAAGTGGCATGTCTATATTATCTGGTCTTCCCTTTATTGCTTTTCTGTTAAATAATAACCAGGTTACTATAATGGTATCAATATGAAGAGGTATCTTTTATAATTTAAGACAGTGAAAAATGTGGTCAAATGATTATTACCAAGAATAAGAAATAATAAGAGTTCTAGAAGGCTTTACAAGGATGATCAAACAATCAATGTTTCTCTCACATCAATGTTTCTCTCTCACTTTCTCTCCCTTCCTCTCTCTAAAATCAGTAAATATACCCTCGGGTGAGGATTTTTTTAAAAATAAGAAAGTTGTATGTGATCAGAATTGTATGCACAAAAACGTGGAACTGGTGAATTTTACACACACAAAGGCACACACATGCACACACAGAATCAGGATTCTTGAAAGGGGTAAAGTGGGCACAAGGCTGAACTCTGTAGAGATCTTTAAATTCTATGCTAAAGAGTTTGGATTTGGTCGCGTAAGCAATGGGAAGACATAGAAGCATTTTAGAATAGCATTCTGAAACGATATTTCAGGAAAATTAATTAAGGCAGCAGTATAAATGACTGAAGGAAGGAGATCATGGAAATAACATATTAAATTTCTTTAGAGGATAAAGCAAAGGTAGACACTTTCCTTTCACATATGTGAAATCCCCATCCCTGTTCTGAAAGAACTCATTTTGCCAGTCCTCCTCCTTCCCTGACACTTCATCAATTATGAAGCAGTGGAGGCCTGGAAGAGCAGCAGAAGTGGTCTTACTACCTGATTATGTTGTGCTGGATCATCCTGAAAAAGAACGACACAGTAATTTGAAAGCCCTGTCCCCAACGAACAAGATATCACAATTTCCCAAATCTACCAACACATGCAGTCACCAGCCAGGGAGTGAGTTCATATTTCCAAAAATTTTTTAAATATTATCAGAAGGTAATTATGAGCAGGTTTGTACTGAAACTTGTTAAGGGAGAAGGCCGTTGTTATTCTGGACTGCACATGCAAAAGAAAAAGGTGTTATGGAACACAGGAAGAGTCCCCTCTTTCTGATTCAGGAGAGACTGAAGCAGGACTATGCATTCAGTTTGGGGATCTCATTAGGAGAAAAAGAGAGACCTACTGCAGGAAGTTCAGAAGAAATCAACAGGAATAATTAAGGAACCAGAGGTATTTACTCCAGAGGAAATATTAAAAGAATAAGTAATGTACATGCAGTTGGCTAACTAAGGGGAACAGGAGAATTGTCTACAAATACCTAACATGTATAAACATTGAAACTGAAAGTCAATATAAAGCCTAGAGTAAGAAGGTAAAATTAAAAATAAGGCAATCAAATGAAAAAGAAGATTCCAGCAGAATACAAGGAAAAGTAAGGCAACTTTTTTTACAAATAGTTGGTTTAACTTTTTCCAGAATATTCAAAAACAAACTAGTCAAATAATAATAATAATAATAATAATAATAATAATAATAATAATAATGTGTGTTCTGTAGAGTACAAGCACCAAGGAATAAATAAATTTTACCCAATAATATGTCACTTCTTTCCTTTTAAAAGAAACTAATTTTAAAGTTTTGTCACTAATAAAATAAAGAAATGGGGAAACATTATTTTTGGCCTAATTGGGAAATACAGGTGCACTTTAGCCATCTAACATGTTTGAAGACAGAATATTGTTTCTGGAAGTTTAAGAGATTCTAGTTAATGTCCTCTCTTATCTGGAACCAACTCTACTTAACTGCAAATAAGAAAAAATGAGCTGAATATTTGTAACTGTTTGTCTCATTTTCATTATCATTCTCCCCTTGGAAGCAAGATGGGGAAAGAGAATTTTTTTATGAGGGTAAAAGCTGGGCTCCCCTTCTTCCTCCCCCAGGCTTCTCTCTCACCTGAGTGGATTTTGAAAATCCCATCACCACCAGATCACACACCTACACCTCCCCCCTTTCATTTACTTAATGTGGAGTCTCTTATTTGAATCTATATGACTTGAGGGTTCCCACTAGTACCTCTCACATGTAAAGGTTATGAGAAAGTTGTCATCACCAGAAGCATGATGCCTCGTTTTCCCCAGTGGGCAGCACAGTACAGATCTCAGAAAAACATTTCCAAATGAAATGAGTGGGTGGTCCCAATCCTTTCTTCATGAGAAGGAAATGAGTCTTACCCTCCTTAATACTCTGAAAATGATGAGTTTCTAATTATGTCATGATCGTTGTTATGGATTTGTCTTTTTTGTTTGTTTTCTTTTTGCTGGAGCATGACTACTACTTCCTAAATGATCGAGGCAGGATATTTCATTTAAAACAGTCTTCGTGAAAAGCACTGTGCAGGTTTCTGTTTTCATGACAAAGCCCAACAGGTTGAACATTTACCCTAAAATCAGACCTCACTGTGCAGAAGGTGGGAGAGATGAGGGCTGTAGTCTGAGGTTTAATTCGCTGCTTTATTTCAAGTCCAAGTCCCAGTTTGTGTAAACAGGTGCCACTCCTGCCAGACCAGGCGTAAGAGATGCTTCACCTTTCCAAAGGAATCTGGTTCAGGAAGGCAAACAGAAACACCTTCAGAAGACTAATGCAAACTGAAGTGACCCCAAGATTTATTGACCATGACTGAATAGGACAAGCTCCCAACCCTTCACCACTCAGCGAGCAGCTTGCTCCCCTGGTCTCCTTTTAATCTTAGTATAATTCCTCCTGTTACTCCAGTAGTCTGGCATGTTATCCTTTCAAAAAAAGACCTTTATTTATAATTTAAAAAATGAATTTCATAAACTTATCAATAAAACACCTCATTGCACAAAACCAACTAACACATTTTCTGCAGTTTTATACCCCAGCCAGTAAAAATTGCTGTGTATTCTCTGACCTACACTAATAAAAAAAATTAACTCTATTAAAAACTTACATAGAAAAGCATATATTCTTATAAGTTAAATTATTATTGCTATGTGTGTTACCTTCCATTTAAACGTTAGGAAAGTAACAGTGAGATCAGGTGCATAGGAAACTAATCACAAGCCTACATCCAGTGAATCTGAAGACATATGGTGTGACTTGGAGCTGGAGAGCGAATGTTCTCTTGGTCTAGCACAGTTCGTGAAGTGAAGTGTAAAATAGGACACAAGTGACTTGGGTACAGTCATTTAGCATCTGTTCCAGTCATGTTAACTCAGGTTGGACATCATATGAAGGCAGGAACATAACATGATGCAGAAACACTTAAAATAACATAATTGCCAGTTTAATAGCTTGGCAAGAAAAGAATGTTTAACCTTTGCAGGCAGGACACTGGGTTTGTTTTAACAGTTAAGATTCTCGATTCCCCTGGAACCATGATAACATACCATGAAATAAAGGTGCCCTTCACTCTAATAAAGGCCATGGTGATCACTATTCAATCATTTATTCATTCACTCATTCTTTAAATCTCAGCTCAAATATGCCCTCCTCCATGAAGAGTGATTAACAGTTTTAAAGGGTATATTAGAAGTAGAGATAATAGCAAGTGTGAATGAGTGCCCAGAATTTAAAGTAGGGGAGGGGATGTCAATAAATAGGCTATTCGTTTTATACTTTAAACAGCACATAAGAGGGTAGGTGGAATAAAAAAATTGTGTGATATGAGGTACTTTGATCAAAGACTTGAAGAATATCATATATTTTAGAGAACACTCTATGTCTCGTAGTAAATTGAAGATAATTTTGTTACAAATAATTTTGCCTGGAAAGGGGAAAATAGACCACACTTTTTCAACTTTATGGAGTTCTAAGACTACACTCAAGTTTTTAACTGACTTATTTTAAGTCTAAAAAATGTAACCAAGAGAATATCAGTCAAAATGAGAATAATAGCTAACTTATAGTAGTAACTTCTATATGCCAGAAACTGTTCTAACCATTATATATATTAACTCATTTAATTTCCCCTAATACCCAATGAGAAAAGTATTATTATTATCTCTTTATAACTCAGAAAACCGAGAATTGGTGAGCTTAAGAAATTTGCCCTCAATTGCTTATTATGTGCCAGGAACAATGCTAAGCACTCTATACACATTATCATGTTCAATTCTCATCAGTACCCATTGAAGGAGAAACCATTTCACAAGCAAAAACAGAGATTTTGCAAGGTTAAGTCATTCAGCAAAGTCACAAGCTAGCAAGTGATAGAGCCAGAATTTGAATCAGTGTTTGATTTTAGAAAATAAGCTCTCAATCACTACCCCATTCTGAAGAATGACACATGTACACACAACAACATACATATATACATATTCACACATATAAATGTATGTAAATAGCATGCTGATTTGTAGGTTACACAATGTTTAGTGATAGAAAATATGGTAATATTTTATATATATATTTAACTTCTTAGGATAACGTGTGAAAAGGATTTGGGGGATTTATACCTAGTAATTTTAACAGAAGTCAATACTGTAGAGTGACCACCAATGTCAAAATGACCTGAAATTGCTTCAGAATCAATTATGGACATTTCCACTCAGTACTGATCAGACCACCTGAAATACCACAATGACAAAGATCCTGGAAAATGTTAACCTATAGATTTAAAGATGTGATAGTTGTTTATAAATATTAGCAGTACTACATCAGGGAGAAAGAACACGATTGCCTCAATATGGACTTAAAGGGAAGAACATAGTATAGTAATTACAAGAAGACAGAGTTTTGGGTCAAGTTAACAGTCAAGACATTCAAACATTGAACTGGCTGCAGGCTGTCTTGATGAGGAAACTTTATCATTCAACAAATGGTTTAGAGTTCAGTATACTGGAGATACTGTCCAGTGAATTCAAGCATCTGTCAACAGATCATATTTAATGTCTCTTCCAAACCTCACTTTTTTATTATTCCATAGAGTCTCATGTAAATAGAAGAAAAACAAAACAAACCTAAAAGTTTGAGTAAAGTTCAAGGTAAAAATTGAAATAAGGTGGCAAGCTATTTAATATAATCCCTCAGTTTCTCCCACCAATTCTGGACTAGCTTGACCTATATGTGCATCAGAAACTAAAAGAGCAAAGAGTCTGGCTGATTGCTTCATTTTCCAATAAACAAGTCTCTTCAATATTCCCACTTTAATATATGGAAAACAAACTTTAAAAAATGATTCATGTTTTGCCCTGGCTGGTGTGGCTCAGTTGGTTAAGTATTGTCCCATGCACCGAAAAATTGCCAGTTGGAATGGTCAGGGCACATGGCCAGGTTGCAGGTCCGATCCCTATTTGGGGTACATGTGGAAGGCAACTAATTGTTTCTCTCTGACATCAATGTTTCTCTCTCTCTCCCTCTCCCTTCCTCTCTCTCTAAAGTCAATAAAAACATATTTTAAAAGAGATTTATATTTCAACACATTCAAGCTGTGACATTTCTCTTATATACATAGACTCTTCCTGGCCCTATACATGAAAGATGACATTATTTTATGGGTAAAAATTAATATTTTTATTAAATCACATTTCAAAACAACTTCAAGGATTCAGTTCAGGGAGAAACAGTATTTTTCTTTCCTATAAAGAGTTTTTCTTTGTGATAAACACAAGGAAAATGTATATTGTTAGTTTAGTGACAGAACATTGCTTGACAAAAGGTCTCTCCCCTCTCCCCACCTGACTGCTGTTTCCAGCATTCTCTGTCTTTCCATTATCCTTTGCTTGCTAAAGTAGCTTAGTCTATCATAAAGGCAACTGAGTGTCAGCTTGAGACTGCCATGAAAACCCACATCCATATAAAGCATTTTCCCACGTTTGTTAAGCTTCTTATCACACACACACAAAAGAAAGAACTCTCTTCTCCTCTCTCTCTGCCCTTTTTAAATGATTGTTCTAATTTTGTTGCGACTCTTTTGCTCGGGTACCACACTACAGTTCACTCACTATAGGAAAATGAACCCCAAAGAGCCAGCTTGCGACTATGACAAACCATTTCCACTTCTTATGTTAACATTTCATCTCAGAGGACTCTTTTCTCTCTCTGGCAGTTGCAAGGCACCTCTTTGTCTCTATTGCGCTTACTGTGTGAAGGTGCGTCATTGACTAGAGTGAAGTGAACTCGAAATTGCCAACGTGAAGCTCGCACACGTTGTTTCAAACACTTCTGTGGAAGTTGACGCCCACATGGGACTTGTGCTGCCCTAAGCAGCAGTTTCTGCTTTGATGACATGTCCCTTCTGAGACAGCCTTATGTACAGCCAACATGCCGACTTCTGTATTTGGGGGTTGCAGAGTTGGGGATTTGATGCAACTCATTTGATCACACCTGTACGCCACTCTCGCGTCCATCACAGTTGTCCTTTCTCATTGTTCTCTCGCCTCTCTTCTGAACTCACCTGGTTCTTTAAAGTAGAAAAAGTTTTAAAATGCTAACTGTGGTGGCCCTCTCAACAGGAGGATTTCCCAGCAAGAGAAAAACGCCAGGCATTAAGTCAGTGCTCTTACGAAAGCGATGGGCAAAATTCTTTTCTCAAAGTCCATTTCTTCATCCCTTGCTAGGACTTACTTCATAAGAAAAATTATGCAAAGAAACAGCTGCTGTTTCTTTCCAAGGGATACTAAGTGTACTGAATATCATTCGGACTAGTTGTTCTCAAAATGTAATCTGAAGACCAGCAGCATCAGCACCACCTGGGAATGTGTTAGAAATGTAAATTCTTGGCCCCCACCTCAGGCCTACAGAATCAGGAATTCTGAGAGTAGAGACCATTAATCTGTTTTAACAAGCCCTCCTGGTGATTCTGACACATAGTCAAGTTTGTACTGTCTAACTAAACTAAACGAACAGCTCATGTGCTATTGCATTGGATGAAAGTGTGTAATTGGGGTAGATTCAAGTAAGTGCACAATAATAACAGGAAATGAGGAAGAAATAGGATAATGAAGTAATAATTCCTGATGCTTTAAGCTGGATTTTAGCAAATTGAACTCATCCAAACAGGAGCGTGTCAAAAATTGATACTTTATTTGAAAAATATCCTTAAGACTATGAATAAAAATAACATTCACATCAAGATCAGTTGATCTACCTTAGTATCTGCTAAAATAAATCTGAGGATCAGTTATTGCTGTAACAAATACATCTTAAGGACTTGTTTTATGTGTCACACTGTGCTAGGATCCAGGAAAAGTGACAGGCTCCAACCTCACATCTGTGAGGAGCTAGAACACATGCAATGCTACAACACAAAAGCAAAAATATCTCCATTAAGCAAAGATAAAATACTCTAGAAGTTCAGAAGAGAATGAAAAAGTTTTACCCAGTTAATCAAGAAAAGCTTTATGAAAAATATACCCATTCATTTTACACAAAACAGAAATATAAAGACCAATAATAAGTGGAAAATATACTAATCTCATTAAAGACAGTAAGTATGAAACTACAGGATATGATTTTTACCTTTTTAAGTTGCAGTGCTTTTTAAAATGAGGGTGCATTGAACCAGAAACTTGAACCATTGACTCAAAGGGCAAATTGGTGTATTTCTGGGAGGAAATTTATGCATCCAAAGCCCTAAAAGTGTTAGTACTATTACACTTAGTAATTCCATTTTAAGAATTTAATCAGAAGGAATAACCAGAAATGTGTACAATGTTGTAAATACAAGAATAATCACTGAAGCAAAACAATTAAAAAATTAATTTTCAAAAATAATAGTTTGGATAAATATCTCATCTAAATAAAGAAACATTTTTCTGCCATTAATATCATGTTATAGGACAATATGCATTGACATGATAAAATGACTCTTCCAGACATTGTCCTATGAATCTCTTCAGCTATTCTTATATGCATCCTTTATAATAAAAATGTAATCATAATATAGAAATTTCCTGAGTTTTATGAGTCGTTCTGGTGAATTATTGAACCTGAAGGATAGTAGCAACCTTTGGTTTTGTAGCCAGTTGGTCAGAAGCACAGATGTTCTGGACAACACAGATTTTGTGGCTGATATCTAAGTCTTGTGGAACACAGTGCCCTCACCCTTTGAAGTCTATGCTAACTCTAGATACTGTGAGAACTGCATTGCATTCAACATAGAAAAACTTGATTCTCCACAAGCTTAAAGCAATTTTTCTTACCCCACATATACTTATAAGAATTTTATTTAATAATACTCCCAATTCCCAGATGTTAATCAGGCAAAATGTATACCACACAGAGTTTCATTATTAACAAGATAATATTACCTCCACAAACTGAAGTTCAGTCACAAACAGATTTAACTTAGTCTTTCTATCATCCAGAAGTAGATAAAAATAAGTATAATATACTCCAGAGAACTTTCAAATGAAATCCAACAGTAGGCGTTCTAACTCTGCAGAGGCTCTGCATGTCCTGAGGTCTTCTTTTATAAAAGTAGAAATTCTCCCTGAAAAGTGGTTTTTCTCAGTAGTTGTAGAAGTTAAGGAATAATATCACCTACATGAGAAGATTAGAGATGAAGATGAAGCTCTATGTAGAATATTGTTGCTGTTTCTTGTATTTTAAGGCAGAAAATTAAGACATATGCATATCTTCAGTACTCAAGCAATAATTGTAAGAACAAATAGTTTGGAATAGAAGAAAGAAGAAAAGAATAAAAGCTGTAAAAAGACACCAACTGACTATGAAACTTTTTTATTCTTCATGTTGTTTATTTCAGAGAAGCAACTACAAATATTTCCTTGATATGGTAGAATTCAGGAATTGGCCTGAATCCTCTGAAGAAGGAAAGTTTTCATGTTTATATCAAAATGTCCCTGCTTTTCTTGAAAATGCCACAATTGCACCTTAAAAACAAAAACAAAAAAAAAACTCTATTTTTTCTTTAGCTTTGTAAAATACCAAAGTTAAGGAATATCTAGCTCAAAATATAACTATGGCGTTAAACCATAAATGACAGAGATGGTAGATACGCATTCTAAGATCAAGGCTGAAATGTGTGATCCTTAGAAAAACCCCTAAGGAAAATGGATCAGGTAATATAATCACCGTTTTGCATCTAATGGTATAGAGTGTCATTTTCAATAGAGTAAACATAGGTAAGGAATGAGCCAATCTTCAAAACACCCTAAATCCTCTATAAATTATCATGGAATTTAACTATGGGGATACAAAAGAAACCAAACAATTGGAATTGAGCTAGGGTCCTCTGAAGTAGAGAACACCATTCTCATTAACAGCCAAGACGCAAGACTGGCTCTGTTATAAAAATGGTACAGAAGCAGACCTTCTCCTCCAGCAGTTTCAGTGACCAGAGAAGAATTATTGTTTCTTTCACTTAATGGCTCTGTGAGTCTTTAGAAGTGCAGACCATGCCCACTGACCACATAATCTCAATTATCATGACAAAGTTCTTGTCTTATCTCTGTATTTCATAACAACAATGATGAAAACAATTGGCATATATTTATTAAGTACCCAAAACTGTATAATAAGCATATTTATACCTTATTTCATTTCATCTTAATAATTCCTCTGTTAAGCAAGTAGCATTAGTCTTGTTTCAAACCAAGGGAATTGAGAAAAGAGATTAAGTTACTGGCTCAAGATTGCTTAGCGTTAATAGCTTAGCAGCTAATAAGTTAGGATTTGAACCTAAGGCTGTGTGTTCTAAAGGCCAAAATCGTATCCACTGGAAAGAATGGCCCTGTGAGGGAAAGCTAGTGGAAGACAGATCTTCAGAAATCTTTATCTAGAAGTTATTCTATTAAGCTTTTAGTTCTTTGGCTAAGTCAGATTAAACAATCAGGTATTCCTTTGTAGTCCATTTATTTTGTGTGTGTGTTTTTTTTTCCTTTTTGGAATATAAGTTACCCTTAGGTAAAATCCATTTAAGCTATACCCAGTCTCTTACTTTTATACAAAATCAGTAGCTGAAAAATGTGAAACACATAGTATTTAACATCAAATGACTTCTAAATACTATCTTTTAAATACACAAACTATAAATAAACACAATTTTAGAAGCTGTCTTTGATGCTATGTTTCCAACCTTTCATACATATTCTATAACTATATATGTTTTCTTAACAATTAAACTCATGGTCAGTCAGTTTAAATCCAATGAGCTTCCAGATGAGGCTTAAGATTCATCATTTTCAGGACTTAATTATTTTCATCTTTTCCATAATTGTTTTTTAATTTTAATAGTCTATACTTTGTAAGCATAGTATTTTTTCTATTTATAGTAACTTTTATATATTAACGGTAAAATTCGATAAAATTGTCATCAGCTGCCCAAACACTTGCCCAAAGTGGCAAGGCTCCAAAAAAGAATAGTTGGCTGGCAAACAGCATCACCAAGAAATTTGTTGACCAAAAGGTGGTTTTGAGAAATCAATGTAGACTATATACAATCGTGGACTATGCTCAAGTCCAAGGAAAAAATATGGCAGAATAGTTTTTAGAGTGGAATGTAGTGACAAACCAGAATTTGAATCTCAATTCTAGGCATGCTTAGTATTGTATGATTTCCTCAACCATAAAATAAGTATGATATTAATACCTGTCTCAATCAGTTATGGCTGCTATAACAAATAACAATAATCTGAGTACCTTAAACAAGAAATATTTATTTCTCACCATTCTGGAGGCTAGAAATCCATGTTCAAGGTGCTAACATGACCAGGTTCTGGTGAGGGTCTTCTGGGTTGCAGACTGCTGACTTTTCCTTGTATCCTCAAATGTGGTAAGAGGGTAAGCTGGCTTCTTAGCCTCTACATATAAGGGGTCTAATACTATTTATGAGGGCTCCACACCATGACATAATTACCTCCAAATACCATCACATTGGGAATTAGATTTCAATATATGAATTTTGGGAGAACACAATACATGAATTCACTCCATTTTTACTTTAAGGATCAAATGACATGGTACAGGTAAATTATAATTTCTGATATACAGTAAGGACTCAATAAATATTATCTATTATCATTGTTATAATTTTAATTATTCTAAGTACCATACTTTAGCACACAGAAATTTAACAGGATCTATAACACTAAGATTAACTCCATACTACCCCTTAGCATTCAGATCAAGCATGCAACAATAAATGATCTGAGCCCAGATCACATAGCTAGATAGAGGTACTAGATACTTGAGACTAACAGCATTGTTCTTCCACCCTAATGGTACAGAGCAATCAGAAGTTGCCCAGTTTAGAATGAAAAATCTTTTGTAACTTTTAGGTCTCTCATCAAAACAAAAGGTTCTCCCTAAATCACATATAACTGATTCAAATGAATTGATTTGTTTTAGGTCAAAGATAAATTAATGTTGGTTTAGAAAAAAACTCAGTCTCCTAGATCATTTATTATTTTTATTAATTTTAATTATGAGACATTAGTCAACATTTACTATATTAATAACACTGAATGAAGCAGACTTGGTCATTACACAGATTCTTACCAATAACCAAAGTGAATACTTTGAAATGACGTATGCACTATTTCTAGCAACTTGGACATTATTTTGTATGGCCAAGAGCAATTTACTGAATGGTATCAGGAGAATCTAGATAAATGTAAAACTGTATGCTGGAAAAAGTGGGGAGAAATTATATCCTGCCATGTAAACTTACAGCAGTATATTCCTGTGAATATTAACAAATGTGATTTTCCCCAAAAAAAGAAGAGAATTGTGCTCGGTATTAATTACAACTTTAAACTAAAAGGGAATAATTTGATAAGGGGTAAGAATGATGTTTAGAATATAGTTGTATACTCTTGCCAAGGAAAGCAACATGGACAGTTGCCTTGAGATAAGAGGAAACAGTAGTTTTAGTCAGAACGTTTAAGTTTGTCAATATAGACCCAGTATTAAATCAGCTTTAGAAATCAGTGGAACTAGAACAGGAGAGCTCTAGGTGGTAAATTACTGACAGTCACTATGACAGACCTGTCTTATAACCAAAGACTTTATGGAGAGAAAAACAATGACATTGTAAATTTGCAAATAATAACTCTGTTAAAAATAATCAGTCAAAAGTTAAGATAAATTGCCCTGAGCCTTAAATATGTCTTTAGCAACTTGGATGAGAAATACAACGAGATGATTCAATGATATTTCTTTGGCAATCTTTCAAAGAAATTAAGAAGCATAATGTGAACATTTTGTCAGGCCTCAGTAGTGTTGGTGAATAAACAATGATATTTCAGCATTATCCCTGGTCACAATCTTACCAGATGTTATATCTCCAATCCTTATTTCCCTGGCTCCTCTTTAGTAAAAAGAGGAGAAAAAATTATTCTTCTATTTCTTATAATAAAAAAAGGTAACTACTTTATAGACTATCAGTTCAAAGATGGTAGGCTGGATAGTTTTACCTTAAACAGACCATATTATAATGGCAAATACTGGCAGTGTGTATTTATGATATCCTGTTTTCTCAAAACTCAGCTTGAATTTTGCTCAATTCACAGTATTTCAGAAGAAAACTGAAAGAGACATAACCTCTGCAATAGTTAGTGGCAACTTTCTATGAGATTGGAAATGTATTCACTGTGAAAATATTGAGTCACTAAGCCTTCAGACTGCATTCCAAAAGTCTACTAGAGACATTTCAATCAAGGGTGTACGAATGTGACAGCCAGGCCATTTGGGCTAAAAAGCATTGCACAGAATTATGTTGGTGAATTTAGTGCCCTCCAAATGACCTCATGT
Source organism: Tadarida brasiliensis (assembly GCA_030848825.1). Taxonomy (NCBI): domain Eukaryota; kingdom Metazoa; phylum Chordata; class Mammalia; order Chiroptera; family Molossidae; genus Tadarida; species Tadarida brasiliensis. The sequence continues at coordinate 47,690,557 of CM061265.1, forward strand.
GTGGCCTGGTATTAAGTCATGGAGAAATCTATTCATAAGTTGAATATTTTTTTCCAAAAAAGGGAAAAAAAGAAAGTCTTGAGTTCCCCATAAGAATGCTAAATCACCCCATCTCCCAGTGGAATGATTCACTTTCATTTCCAATAGCAGTAAAGCCTATTGACCCCCATGGTGTTATCCTTCTTCCTGCTCATGCAGTACTTTCTTTAATCTCTCGGATCAAAGACTGGTCAATAAAAATCATCTCTGCTTTTGTGGGGAGCAAACAAACTGCACTCAGTCCTATGATAATTGTAAGTTTTCATAACATCCTAGAGGAAGAAATTCTCATGTGTTGTTATTAAATTCACAAAGGAAAAAACTTGTCTTCTACTTGGTGAGTCCATTTAAAATGCACTAGGTTTTCCAAATAAGGTGCAGATTACGTTCTCTTGGGGAGTTTATATTCTGTTTTTTCCCCCCTTCTTTCTAAAAATTTTAGATGAATTTTGAATCAGTGAAAGATCTCTTACCAATGACCCTGAACACTGAAGTCCAATTTTTCTGCAGAAAAAAATTACATGGAAGTGTCATTTTGAAAAAAGAACATCAATATAAATGACAGCCTCAATATGAACTGCCCTTTGCAATAAAGGAAACATGCCTCAATCCCAAACGAAAAGGACAACTTCTTTGGGGAAAGAGTAGACCCGTTGCTTTCTCCATTAAAGTTTGGTCCACATTGCTAAGCAGTAGTAAGTTTCAGGAGAAGATAGAAATAATATACAGTTTTTGTTAGGTCTTGATTAGTCAACTGGAACTACGTTCATTGACTTATTTCAAAATAGATAATCTAACAGTCACTCGGGCGAGATTCATGGTTCTACTGAATTATTTCGAAGTTGACAAACTGCTGATTTAATAGGGCACATTTTGCCATTTGCAACCACATTAAGCTTTTAAATTTTTATTTCAATTTCCTAATTGCTGTTCATAAGAATACATACTACCTTCTGAACTTTCTTCCATCCTTGTTTAAATAAAAAAAAGTAATGGGAAATTAATACTTTGCAGAAGTGAACTCTGTGGAGGATATTCTGATACCTTTGCCAGCAGAAGGCAATAATGATCAATTTCAATGATACTGTATAATACCAATTATGTGAGATGGTTATTCTAAACACAACTAGTTATTTTATGTAATGCACCAGGAGGAAATAAGTAACTGAAAACATGAAAATCTATAAGGACTATTAAATCCAAAGTAGCAGAATCGATTACCACAGAGATAGAACACATTTTACATTGAAGTTTATATTCTCGCATATTTTGATAAGCATTCATATGAATGTTACTACTAGTATTTTCTGTATAAACATGATTTTAATAATTTTGGGGGTTATTGGGAATCACAATATCTGCCTACTCCACATCTTATGGGACTATTATAAAAATAAATGAAAGCATGTACTTCTAAATCATCAGAAGACTAAGATTAAGTACATCCAAAAAGTATTGTTACTCACTGTAATTTGAGAAAATAATTCAGTGGAACTTCGTCATGTTTAAAAAAGAGTTATTGTGATTTAAAAAATAATAATAATGATAGGAGCATTGGCTTTAGAGCTAGAGAGACTTGGACTAAAATTCCAGATCCATGACTTGTCCTTACTTTCAGAGTCCTTTTTGCTTATTGAGTTTTGGTGTATTCTTTTATAAAATTAAAATTTTTAAAATACATCATTGCTTTGTGGTATGGATTAAATATAAGTACTACATTTAAAAATGCCTATTGCCATTCTTGGCTTACTCTAAGTACTTTAAATAGTTAACTTTTATTGAGTACTTACTATTACCAGGCCTCGTGCTAAGTGCTTTTCTTATATTAACTCATTTAAACTCCAAACTAAGCTACAAGATAGACATTATGTTGACCGCATTTTGTAGACAAGGAAACAAGGGTACAGAGAAATTTGGTAACTCTCTCAAGGTCATTGACTTAGAGAACAGCAGAGGCAGGATTTGAAACCCAGGTAGTCTGACTCAAGAGCATGAACTCTTGACACCACACCATAATCCATCTCTAGTTTGCAATAACTACTCATTTGTCAGTTATTTATGTTGATGTGTATAGCACTGTCTTACATCGAAAGTACTTCAGGTTTGCATTCTTTTAACTCGGCGTCAAAGCCTGGCTCTGTCCCTCAGTGATGTCAACATGTGATAATGTCAACATGGGCAGTTCATTTAATATGTCTTTCTTCTTCACTAGTCATATGAAAAACTGACTCTCAGTGCTTCAGAGATCACAAAAGATGGTGGATATAATATACTAAATAATCATGTTTCAGTAGGTTATTTGTACCCTGGGGCGGGGGGGAATTCTACCTGAACCCAGTGACCCAAATGCTTTTTGATCCCATGGTTTTCAGACTGTACTTCCCAAATCCAGGCCCCTGAGACCCTCATTAAGAGTTAGACAGAAACCTGAATTCACTCCCCTACAAACAATCAGAACTTCTTGTTTGTACTTAATTTTTGTGCTCCCACTAAGAATACATTCAAAATGGGACTCCAGAGCAAAAAAGATGTTAAAAATGAATTCAGAGATGTACCTTCCATCCAAAATTTAATTATTCTATCATTACCACTTAGATCACATGCTAAAAAGATTTGGAAATGCTAATTAATTTACATGTAAACCACTTTTAAGGAAGTATATAAAAATAGTATGTTTCTAAGTTTTGAGAAAGTTTAGGTAAATCATTTTTAACTAAATTTAAATAATAAATTATTTACAAGATGCCATGATATTTGGGAAGACTGTATTTTTTTATCACTGATCTGACTTGTAGTCACTATAATTCAAACCTTATGAATGACACCATCTCAAAACTTAAATGCAAATACCTCACAGTTAACACTAACTGTGAAGGAGTAAATTCTACACCCATGCAATCATTCACATTTTCAAAAAATACTTATTAGACATTTATTGAAACTCATGTAGCAACCACTATAAAAGAAATTCATATTTTACATAGAAAACTAAAAATACAGAAATGTATAGGGAATATTTTGATGTACTTCCAGACTTTCTCCAATTTTAAAGCTCCATCTTATTACACGAACAAAACTGCATGAATTAAGCTTAAGTAATATTATTTTCTGGCTAAAAGAGTAATGCATACTTATTATAGAAATATTGGGAACATTAAAATGAAGAAAAGGAATTCACACAGAACTCATAATGATGAAAATTGTCATTAGCAATTGTATTTTCTTAATATGATGTTTCCAATGTATTTTTAAAAAATAGTTGAGATCATTTTTTGTGTTCTGATTTTTCCGTGTACTTAACACAGTGTCATTCAGATAGCACAGATGGAAAAGAAGCTAGGATGGAAGCAGTAAATGATATCTACCACTAAATAGTCTCTGTCAAATTAAAGCAAAATGCCATGTCTCAGGTCACTTAATATGTTTAAAATTAATATGTTAAAAATAATATTAAAATTAATTACTGAAATATCCTGGAACTATAAAAAAGTTAAAAAGGCCATTTCACTGTTCTATGTAACTCTGCTGCAGATCAAGAGGGGGGAAAAAAAACATCTTTTACTAGGTCCCCTAACTTAGAAATTCTTAGCATGAGCTGAAACAGAATACCATCAAGTTTGTTTAAAATCCTAATCCTCAACACCTATAATCTTCTCTCCTAACATGTTTATTTCTTAATGCTGCATATTGGTAGATGATCTCAAAGTTTTAAGCAGTTCTTTCCAAACTGATGAGTACACGAAGCACCTGTGGATCTTGTTTAAATGCAGATTCTGATCGAACAGGTCTGGGTAAGACTGGAGAGTCCTCGTTTCTCACAAGCTCCCAGGGGGTGGAGATGCTGCTAGTCCACAATCCATGGTCCCTGTCCAGCTCCCACAACCCAGCAATCATCATCTGCTGGAGACAGACCCTAGGAGTCTGCCGTTCTCTCCGAAGTGATTGCGACTGGTCTGTTTCTTACTTAAAAATGATCGACAAGCCATGGATTGATTTTGTATTCCAATGTTCCTTGTACCCTGTGTCTTCATAAGCATGCTAGTGGGAATTAGGAACAGGGACAATGAACTCTTACGTATTTAAATCAGAAGTTTGACGGTACTTAAAAATATAAAAAGAATGGGATGTCACACGAGTTGCTGCAAGAGCCAGCAGTCAAGGCGTTGGAGAGGGGCAACTGTCCAGCAAGTCGTAAGAATAATGACTCTCCCACAGGACGCAAAACCACCTTTTTATTCCTATTTCTTTCCATGCAAAGTGTTCAAATGATATTAGCAGGCTAAACCTGTGGTGCCGACAGGTGAGTGTGGACATATCCTAGGAGAGTCCGTGCCTGGGGCCAGGCACAGATGGCTTGATGGCTGTCAGTGATCCTGTCCGGCTGTAAAAACCTCCTGCAGCATGAGAACCGGAGCAGAATATAATTTAGACCACATTGGGAACTGAACAAAGTGGGAGAGAATTTCACTTGTAAATGTTCATTCTCCCGACACAGAAATAAACAAAAACAGTCCATCTACACAGCATCATGCTCCCCCGAGGCAAATGATCACATCTATGCATCAGTTGCTTTCAGAGAGAGCTCTGTGGGCCAAGATAATTAAGTACTATCCTGCCCAGAAGCAGGGGGATGGTTAAAATGACCTCTTGAAGTCCCAATCCTGTAATTTAGGAAATGGTCACTGACTCCTTCGTATGAGAACAGAAGTGGTGGTAAAGGGTTAGCAGGCTCTGGTAGCCAAAGGCATCATGCTTTAACTCTCTACCTGCCATGCCAGATGGTCAGCAGAGAAAATGTCTTTCCTTCTAATATCTGAAAACTTCCAACTCTTGTGGCCCTCTAATCCTAGTGGAAGTCATCATGTAATTTTCCATTGACATTAGGACATTCTCCAGGAAGTCTCAGAACCTTGTGGGTAGCTGAACTGTTTGGAAAACAAGTACAGATTTTTTTAAAAAAAAAACTTGTGGTTGTACAGGAAAGGTACGGAATCAAAGGCCTTAATGTGTTTTTGAGAGATCATCTTTATATTTTTTATTTTTATTTTATTTTATTTTGTCCATGACCATTTATCTCCTCTATGTGCTCTTCCACCTCCACCCACCCCCTCTACACCCACAATCACTACACTGTTATCCTTGTCCATAACTTTTTTATTTCTTTTTTGTTCAATCCCTCCATCCCCCCAACATCCCCTCCTCCCTCCCCCCAGAGCTGTCTGCCTGCTCTCTATGAGTCTGTCTCTATTTCGCTTGGTAGTTCAGTTTGTTCATTAAATTCCACATATGAGTGAAATCATATGGTACTTGTCTTTCTCTGACTGGCTTATTTCACTCAGCATAGTGTTCTCCAGGTCGAAGACTTACTTTAAGTTATGCAGAATGGTGTTGGCTCACAAAGTTTTATTTTAAAAATGTATGTTTTTAGAATTAATAAATTATACTGTATGTGGATGATTAGCTTCCAAATCATTAGACTGCCTGATCCTGAACTCTGCTGCTAACCCTAACTGACTGCTGTTGTAATGTGTCACATTAGTAGGAAGGAAATCTGGACAAGAGACTGAACGACTTTGCAATTCTATTACCTGCTTGCAATTCTATTACCTACGACTAAAAACAAAACCAAACAAAAAGCCAAACTCACCTACTGACGGGATTCAGAAGAATCTTTATTGTTGATGGAGGAGAGATATTATCATGAAGCATTATAGCTGCTGTGACACATTTCTATGTGGTTTAGACCAGGCTGTCCATTTCCAGTTCAAAATCGCTAATACAAAAATGCAGCAGCAACCAGGCCCCCTCGTCATATCCTCCCGCAGACTCCTGCGTTTCCTTCACGGAACAGCTGACAATTCTGTATTTGTGGATCCTCCTGCTACACTGTAATTCCATGTTGACAGAAACCTTTGGCTTTTTCCCTCTTGAATCCACAGCACTTCTAAGCTTAGTACCTTACATGTAGTAGGTCTTGCTAAATAGTCATAGGATATATTTTAAATAAATTTTGGATTTTTACATGTAAATTTTTCTTGAACTAACAGAGGTTCACTGACCCTTTGATACAGACATTTTTTTAGGTATTCATTTTAGTCATAGCAATGGTGTATTTAAATATTAATACTTTTCATAGGATTATTGGCTTTATCTGTGGAACTGATTTCTCATTGTCCTACTATCGTAAACTAAACAAGTAAATTGGTCCCATGTTATGGATGATGAGAGAGGAGGACAAAGATTCCCGATTAGCAAAATTAATATCCCAGATAAACAGGGAATTAAAAGCCAGATATGTAATCAGCTTCTTAAAATATTCTCTTACCTGTTCAACCACAAAGTACTACTCCCTCCATTACTAACAGAGTTCGTCTATTAGCACAATTATATTAATGGAAGCACTATTTAAATCACATGAATGCCTAATGACTTTTTTTTACATTTACAGGTATAGTAAATATATAATATATAAATACATCTGCATGCCATTAATATATAGGACTTAAATTTTTCTTTTCTTTTTTTATATATTATAACATAACATAATATTTTCCCTATAAGAAATAGAAGCAACTCATTAAAAAATATCATGGTTTATTTTTTTATTTTTTAAACAAAGCACTCAGATACTAAAAAACTGAATACTTCATAAAGAAAATAGGTTGCTCTCCCCTAAAATTGCCTCTAATGTTAGCTGAATATTAATAAAATCCATAAACCATTAGTGCATTATAGCTGCTTTGTTCTGAATTACATAGACCTTTTATGTTTATTCCTCAGTGAAAATGCATAAAAAAATGAAATCCACTCTAATTGTACTCTCTGAAGATAGCTGGTAAAATCATTTCTAGCAGCTATAAATCAATTGTAGTATTAAAATGACCTGCCAGGTGCATCTTCTGGGTATCAGACTAATTAAGGGAATGTATTAATTGCAACTATTCATCAACACCACCAACGTTGTTAGGTAACCCTTACAATGAATCTTTTCTACCATATTATCTAGCAATAAAACTGCAGTTTTATAAAATGCAAAGGGAAAGAGAGAGAGAGAAAGCTGGAAGAACAGTTTCTGCTTCTGCTCCCACATTTCATAAGGTCTTACGCAGAGTGGCAAGATGACTAGAATAGAATTTTTCTTACACAAAATTTTTCACTCACCTTCATGCTTGGTTTTGATTATATTTTATATTGTGAAACATCTTTAATATGTCCTAATGAGTCAATTCTGGATTTTAAAACCCAGGTTTTTTTTTACTGCTTTTATTTTAGTATATTATGGATGAATATATATATGTGTATATGTGTGTGCATATAAGACAACACTGCATAGTTGCATAAGCATGTGTGTGCGTGTATCCTTCTTCAGATGGAAGTCAATTAAGCTGTAATGGTAATTGGTATCAAAAGAATGTCAGAAAAATGTAGACTTTGATCTTAAGTGGTAAACTAAGTAGGCTTTTGAAACTAATTTCAAATGACTGCCATATCGGTATTATACTTTCCATTCCTCAAAGGAGAAAAGAAATGTAAAATCTAGGAAATTGTTGCAAAACTCAAAGTGGTTTTTCTGTTTTAATGAGCCAAATTCTTAGAGAGCTCTAAGTGGCTCGCAAGTGTTAAGACGAATATTAATTCACTTGGTCATTATGGTAACATTTTGTAGTTCGGCTCTCTTTAGCACTCTAAGTAATACGAGTGACAAAATCACAAACTCCACGTGGAAAAGACTGCTATTTCCTACTCGTCTGGTGTAAATCACTCGCAGACTCTGAATTGACCCTGCATATCCCTGAATAAACAGTTCTAAAAGCTGGTTCTAACCTTCTTACAATGCGGTTCCTTTCAGATTGGGTCTTGGAACTCTTCTCTGGAGTTTCTCTGCAAGAGATGTGTTCCTTATTTAGAATATTCTGAGTCCACAGGAACCAGAGTGTAATGGGGCTCTAGAGTGGCCCTACAGTACGCTAGCACATCTGATCCCCTACAGAAGGGATGGAGAGACTAAGTCACTGGCATTGGTAGTTACACTGTAACGCTCTCAACAGCAATAAGAAGAGCCGTCACTATTATCAACTGCTCCAGGTCAAGTTGCCTATTGGTATTTGACCAAGACCGAACAGCCTCAGGTAATGCTGGCATCTAAAGCTTCTGCTGAAGAAAAGAAATTCCCCTCCTCCTGCAAGGTTAGAATTTTAAGGTGGGACAAGAAATGTGTCGAACAATTGTCCTAAGATGAAGAAGAATCTTCTACATCCCCCAAAATGAGCATGCTGGAGATAAGAAATCCACAGGCACTGTTTGGAACTTCCGCGTGGTTGAGTAAACTCTTCAGTTCACTCATGGGGAGGTAGAGTCACAGCCCATATCAGGATTGGAGCTTTAAGTGCACTCTTCCTCTCTATTTCCCAAGGAGCTAAAATAGGAAAATTTTAAAAGGAATGAAGGCTAAAGGGGCAGACAAAACCTCCCATGTAAGGGCAACAGGGGCAGAGCTTCAGGCTAGAGAGCCCAACTGCAGGAAAGCCCTGGTGACAGGAAGTAGTTCATTTAGGCAGCTCTGCCTTCAGGGACAAGTGCTGGACATCTGAGCAGTCAGGACCAGCTTGTAAAGAGATAGTCATCCTGAGTCTGGGAGGGAGTGGGCAGACCACTGATGTGAGTTTGCCAAAGAAAATGTTCAGGCTTCTGTACTTCTCTACTGGTGTACAAAAAGAGGAGGGCTGAGAAGCGACTAAATCCCCTGCCCATGAATAGCTGGGTGATTCTTTGGGTTTGAACTTTCAAAGCTAGTTCTGAATGAAGAAACATGACATTTTAATGTTAGTACCATTTATTGATCATTTATTTTGTCAGACACTAAGCTGAGCACTTTGCAAACATTGTCTGTCCATCCCATTATCTATCTATACTCATTTCATTTTTATCGCCATCCTAGATGATGGAAGTAAAATTCAGGGAAGATAAATGACTTCTCACATAATTCTGTAATTGGTTGAGAAATAAGGATTTGAATCCGGTTCTGTTTGATGATGAGCTCATTCTGTTCATCAGTAACCCATGCTATTCTTAAATGTCTTCATGGAATTTGACATCATCACAAGTAACAAATGTGAATTTCCCAGAATTCTCTTTCACCACTCTGATTGTTGTTACTCAACTACCAGATAATGTCCATCTGGCCTATGTCTTCCAAATTTGGATACACTTTCAATCTCAACAACTTTAAATTTTAATATATCTCATGAAGGCAAGACTGATGCTCTTGCCATTAAATGAAAGCTAAAATCTTTTGTTCACATCATATTCCTTCACTGAGAAAATAAATGCAGATTTTCAGATCTTTGTTTACTCACTCAGGTTTTTATTTCATATTATTTCAAGAAATTTTTTTCCATATAAGCAACAGGGATAAAATATTGATATAATAACAATTATCATATGTAGAGCTTAAGAAAACCAGAAAATTTGCACAACCCAGAAAAACAAACATCACATCCTTCCCCTTATTCAAAGGTCAGGCTAGAACATGACAGAGAAGCACATATCAGACCACAGCTGTGAAACCTATACGGCCAGGGCTGGAGTGACAATCACCATGAATGTCATGACTGACTGAAGAGATAGTGTTTTCCATACAATTAAAATCAACTATACCCAGTTTTCATATATTCTTACTTAAAGAAACAAAGAAATATGTTATTATAAAAGTCTTATCCACAAATAGGGTCAGTTCACTTACTGATGTTAATCAAGGAGAGTAGAACAGGAAATAATCCCAAAATCACTTTGGACTCTGAAATAAGTGTGTTTGGATATTTCCTTTTGGTTACAGGGATGCTGTATGAGACTGTTTTTATTTTTATTTCTCTATTCTTGACAAGTTCAAAAAGGAAAAAAAAAAATGGTTTGATCATCTCTCAGATTTATCCGTATCATCTTTGTGGTTTCTGGATAGTATTCAAAATAAAATAGACTTCATTCAGAAAATACTTGTAAATTATTCAATTTTCCCAGTTGGTCTCATTGGGGGACATCTTCTTAAAGTTTTCTCCACGTAGGGAATAATTAACTCAAGCTGACATTATGTATGGCTCTTCATCTTTCTGTGTATAATATCAAAGGCACAATATCTCTGACAACATTCAAGTTCATAAATATAGTATCGTATTTTCCATCTCTCTCTCTCCTTTTTTACCTTTCAAACAGAGTCCATCATCCATTAATTCTTCCAAATCCATTCATGGTCAGGCCCTATCCTTTGCCTATATGATGTAAAACAGCATTTTTCAGATATTTCTCTCTCCCCATTTCTCCACTTCATCCTGTAGGTAAAGGAATTTATTTGTCAAGCATTTTGATTGTGTTAGTTCACTTCTCTGGTCGGCTCTTGGGCCATACGTGTTCTGCAATTTGAACTGCAAAGTGCTGTTTTAAGCAGCATCCTTTAGAAAATATTTTCTCAGTCTTCTCAAGAAAGTCCATTTCTTTTTGCTCTTTGACACCCCTGTACCTTGTGTACATCTCTATTTTATTACACTTTGTACTCTGAAAAGTATTGGTTCATTATTTGATACATCATTAAGCTGTGATCACCCTGAATGCAAGAATTGTGATTTATATATCTTATAAATTCAGCACCTAGTATTTTGCTTGGTATAATGTGGCCTTCATTAGGTGTTTGTTGAATCAGTAAATGAAGACTCTGTTAATCACCACCACCACCATTGCAGTGCTACACACAGGCCACTCTTCTCTCAACTGTATCCAGTGAGTCCAGCTTAAAAGACGCCCCATGGAATTCAATGTACCTTGCCTCCAAATTATGATCCAGACATTTCTTCTGAACTTGAATGACCTTTCTTTCCCCTTCTCTGTCAACTCTGACCCTTTCAAAGTGCTGATAACCTTATCTCTTTAAGAAAGGTGTTTTATCCCAACTAACTCTACAAGTCATTTTGCAATGTGGTTGAGCATGAGGAGGTTGAGGATGATTGAATACCATCAACTAAGAGCTTACTATATGAATTTCTGTATACCAAAGATCTATTTTCTTTATAACAGTTTGAAATATATGGAATGAATGGAACCTTGTTCCCATTTACAGATGAAATGACTGAGGCTGAAAACATAATCAATAACCTGTTAACACCAACCTTTTTTTGGAACTGACTAGGGCACAGTTTTGTGTTAAAGAATGAGCAAGGTCTTTAGAGTCTGAGAGATCTCCTTCCACATTCTACCTGGACTGTTCGTGACCTACAGGACTACTCAAGGAGTCTGACCTTTCGTTTGCTAATTTACAAAAAGTGGATGAGAAGTCTAAGAATTAAGTGACCTTTTCCTTATCCCCAGTCATATTACAGTCCACATGCAGCCATCAACAGCCGGCTTCGATGACATGATGTCCACAGTAGTTAGTGTCTTCTACTCCCTGCGTGCACACTAAAAAAGAAGAGAGTGGATTTCATGTTCTTCTTCATTACCCCAAAGTAGTCGCCAATTTTTCTTATTTTTGGCACTGTCTGGACTGGCACTGTATTATTCAATATTTTTAAAAGTTAATAAACTATTGGAACTTTTAATTAATCATACAGAAACTAGCTACATTACTAGGCCTACTGTTACTACTAAAGAAAAATAATAAGCTAAGAAAAATATAACTCTACTACATTGCAAAATGAGAGACTTTCTTAATAGAAAGGTCAGAAAAAAATAGTTTAGAAATCCTAACACGATTCCTATTTCGTTAGGGGAGGCCTTACCAAGGTAACATCATTTACAATAATTGTCGAATGGAACCTTTCATATATACCTGAATGATCATGTCTCGTTCTTAAAATCATATGGTGAGATTTGACGACCTCAATTTCTTAATGTGGCTGTTTGAAACACCCTTTGTGACACTCACATCTCTGTGCTTAGTTAAAGCCCTGAGCAGCCTTAAAACGGGAACCAAATGTCTCCTGTCAAGAAAGAGCCTTAGCACATGGTAATATAACCAAATGTTACAATTTATCTTTTGACTGCCCTGGAATTTTCCTGTCAGGGTGCTATTTCTAACTGGTCTAGTCACATTCCTTGGTTTTTGCTTCTGACACAGTCAGAAGGGGCTCCTGGAAATTATTGATCAGCTGTGGCCCTGCAGGGAGAGTCTGAATGCCATTCAGTCACTGTGCTGGCCGAGAAAGCGCGAAATGCTGTCAGTGGTGGAGAAATCCCCACCATGCTGGTTTCCTTTAGGTTCACTGATGCTTCAAAAGGAAGCCTGAAAAGCAGCGAGGCGACTGATGTGGATGGTGAGAGAAGGAAACGCAGGTGGGATTTAAGGCTAACATCAAGAAAGCATGTGTTTAAAAACATAAAACTCTCTCGGGTGCTTGTAGGCACCCTCTCTAGCACTGCCATTTCGACAACACCCGCTCTCTGCAGTCCTTTATTCTCCGGTCTTCTCCAAGGGCTACCGAGCCATAAGCAATCACACAACAGGGAGTACTTATGTCAGCCCCACGCGCATTTCTGTGAACTGAAATATGAGGTGTGGCTGAGTAGACCTCACTGTTGCCAGGGTCTACATATTTTATCTGTACACTCACTCCCTAGAATTGTTCTTCTATTACTGCCCTGATTGTAGCTAACAACAATAAATGAAAATATGCTGAAAGATGACAGTCTAAAGTCATAATGGAAATTACAGGCACATAAAGTAGCTCTGAGGTGCCTAGATGGCCATTTGACTAAGAGTACAGATGCCCTGTCCAGACACAGCCGAGCAGCCCACCTCCCCCTCTCTGCAGCTATGAAGTGTATACTCTCAGCACGTTGAAACCTTCACAACCTGATAGCACCCACAAAGGTACTGGGACACTATGCACCACCAGAAGTCACAAGCTGAGGTGGCTGCCCAAGCTAGCATCACATCAATAGCTGAATACATCCCACATCAAACCGATAGCATCAAATCTCACTGGTGGCACCGGAATGTCTAATTCTATACTGTCTCTGAATAGGCTGTAGATTAGTTATTTCTGTGCATATTCATGAAAACTCAGTGAGAAAAATGACTGGAATATTCTTTGGAAGAATAGCTCTGTTCCAAACTGTAAGGATTGGGGGTCTGTGAAGAAAATGATTCCCTGGTTAATACATTTGGGAAGTTTTACCATATCTGGAGATGTATAGTAATAAGGTCTTGGAATATAGTTTTAATATTCCATGAAAGTTAGCTTGAAAATCATTGTTTTATTCCTCTGAGACAGTAAAAATTCTTGTGTCCATCTTTTTTTTTTGTTATTCCTCACCCGAGGATATTTTTTCATTGATTTTTTTACATAGAGTGCAAGGGAGGGAGGGAGAGAAAGAAACATCGATGTGAGAGAGACACATCTATTGGTTGCCTCCTCCATGACCCCGACTGGGTCCAGGGATCATCTCCAACCTGTGAACCTTTGGTCCAAGGACTGAAGCTCTAACTGCTGAGCCAAACTGCCCAGGACCCTCTCTTTTTAATTTAAACTTTTCTTACTTTATTTTCATTATCTAACAAATTCTAAGTCCAATCAACCTCAAGTTTCTCCAAGTAATACTGAGAACCATTATGTTCAAGAACAGTGTTAGAGTTTCTATGTATTGCTGCCCTTGGGGGTTGTGTCCTAGACACCAAATGACTTTAAGATGCCTCAGAACTTGGAAAACTAAATCCTGATGCTGGAGAACAAGGCCCACCCACCTCACACTAGATGTCATTTTTATTACAAAACTTACATACCTTTTGGATAGTGAAATTATTTTTTTTTAATTTTACCTCCATCAAAAAAGGGAAACATAGGTAACACTATTGCAGTATAACCTACTGTGCAAATTTATGCTCCCAAATTCTGTTCAACATTCACCAACAATGGAATTTCTGCATGGATTATCTGAAGCAAAGCAAGCATAGATTCAGCAAACTGCTTTTGGTATAGAGCATGGTTTTCAACTGGTGTACCACAATAACTCCTAAGACATGCATCCCTTAGATGGGCAAATTAAAAATGACAACAGCCACCAGGCCAGTGTGGATCAGTGGACTGAGCATCATCCCATGGACTGAGAGGTCCTCGTTCAATTTCTAGGCACATGCCTGGCTTTCGGGCTTGATCCCCAGTAGGGGGTGTGCAGGAGGCAGCCAATTAATTTCTCTCTTACATTGATGTTGCTATCTCTCTCTCCCTCTCTCCCTTCCTCTCTCTCTAAAAAAAATCAATTAAAGCCCTGGCCCGTTTGGCTGAGCGGTTAGAGCATCAGCCCACACACCAAAGAGCTGTGGGTTCAGTTCTGGTCAAAGGCACATACCTGTGTTGTGGTTCAATCCCTGGCCCTGGTTGGGGCCATGCGGGAGGCAGCCAATTGATGTTTCTCTCTCTCTCCCTCCCTCCCTCCCTTCCTCCCACTCTATCTGAAAATCAATAAAAAAAATGTCCTTGGGTGAGGATTAAAAAAAAAATCAATTAGAAAAAAATAACAACCAACACAACTTAGCCATCTGGTGTGAATGAAACAAAACTATACCAAATTTTTTGTCAGGTTGGCAAAAAAATATAACATATTTTTGCTGTGCCACAGAATTTTAGCAACAAGTCTACGTGTGCCATGAGAAAAAAAGGGTTATAAATCGTTGGTATAGAAGACAGTGAAATCTTACCCACTACTTCATCAAATTTCTTTCATTATGGTTACTTTTCAGTGCATTGCTTTCTAGCTGCCCAGATTCCAAACTTTCTTAGTACCTTTTGACATCGATCGGTCAATTTAAAATGCCTTGAGAGTTTCATTTCTATTCTGAAACTAAACAGGAATTTCTTCCCTCTTTTTCTCTCTTATACTTTTTTACCTTTCTTTTGCCCTCTATATCCTCCTTATCTCATTCACCTTCTCTCCCTTTGCCTCACTCCCTTGATCCAGCAGACACAGCCCAGCCATCAGATAGCTATATCTGAAAGTAATTTAGGACAGAAACAAAAGGCCCTGGAATCCTTAGTAATCCTCTTCAGATCCAGCCACTGAGCTCTGGTTAGGCTTCCGCACAGCCAACAGTCTTTTCAGGCAACTACCTTAGAAATTGAAAACCTGTTACAGCAACCGTGGAATAACATGAGCCCTGAAACAAAATCATACAAATAGAAAAGAAAATGTCCTTTCGGTGTTAACGCACTGCTGAAACAATTGAAAGGGAGACAGGCTAGGCTCTAGGTGATCTCTATTGATGGGCCTCAAAGTAGCTGGTGCTTAGAAGCAGACTGGTTATTTTGCCTGCATTTCAGGTGCCATCAGGCCTCTGCCCTGAAGGCTGAGCAGCTTACTCTTCTACACAAAGCTTCCTGTTTGAGAGGGAATAGCAAACCTGGTTAATGCATATTTGAGAGTTACTCATGGGGTAAGCAATCCAAGCACAGAGCATGCCAGCCCAGCAGTGCCAGCTACTTTGTTTAAGGGAAAGGCAGCTGTGCAACATTATTACTGCTGCGGCTGCTTCTGTTTTGACTTTCTGTCCCCAACCTCCACCAACACCCTCCCAAGCCTCCCTGGGGAAAGACCAGCATGCTCTCACCCTGCCTGCCTCGCTGTCCCCTGAATTACCTTCCTTCCCCACTCTCCTCTCTTCCTGACCAGATTGCATCCAGTCAAAATGTTTGACAAGGATCTAAAAATATGCCAAGTAAATAGTTCTGCCGAACCCAATTTAGAAGAACTCTTTGTTGAGATCATCTGTGTAATTATTCCTGTGGTTCAGCATTTTCATTTCTGCCAAATGCAAGAGGTGTTTTTAAGCAGGTAATTTTATTTTTGTGTGCCAGGCGGCCACTCTTAAAAGCTTCTAATGTGCCAAACATAATAAATTTTCTAGAAATTCAAGTCATATCACCCATTGCCTCCTCTTAATATACTCCTCTCTTGCATGTCTCACTGTTCCTCACTCCACACCCTCCCATGACTCCCTTGTACTGCCTTCTAATTTTTAAGCTACCCTCTCTTCTGTTTTTTTTTTTTTCCCCTAGACTTCCCCAACTGAAGTGGAGCTGTCGCCTGGGCATTTCTGGCTGTCCTGACAAAGCCTGCCATCTTTCCTTTCCGATTTCTGCTCTATTCTTCACCCCAGCTCATCCCCTGGTCCCAGGACAACCAAGCTCTGTAAGACTGGGACAAGGATCAGGAGCAGGAAATTTAACAATGGCAGAGCTGTGACAAGTTAATTCAACTCCTGCTGTTAAATTAACCAGCGTTCCAGCCGAGTTAGCGCGTCACCCAGTTTCAAAAGGTTAAGCTCCAAGCTTAATCTTATTCATCATTATGAACTCTTCAAATTGGCTGGAATATTTAAAATTCAGTGAAATGAAAGGACTGCAGGAAACATTTAAGAGCCAACTGCCCGGTCTTCAAGAAATGGAGAAATAATCTACAAAGATTAGGAAAAGAAGGCTTCAGAATGGGTGAATGGAGACACTTGAGAACAGGTTAGAGTGAATAATAAAAGGACATGAAGGACAAGGGCATCTTATCTTCCCACTATCATAAAGAGATTCAGGCGTTAGGAAGAAATTTAATGGAGCACCCTGAAAATGCTTGTCCTATCTCATCATAAGCAACAGAGCAAAACTGAATGCTAATGAAAAGGGCATGTACAATAATACCTCCTGAGCTCTCTGTTTCTCTTTGGACTTCAGACACAAATGGGAGGTGGGCCACAATCTGCCCCCCACTTATCACTGACCGGGAGGGAGATCACAGCCCCCTGAGTGTTCTCTACTCAGGCTTCTGTGACAGCAGAAAGCCCATATAAATTTCCAGAGAAGGAACTGTGCAGCATAAAATAATACTAGAGGTGCTGAGCCTAGCATTTCTTACTTAGGACAATGTTTAGTATACAGTAGGGCTTAATAAGGGTTAGCTCTATCATGATTACTATTATTAATAGTATTACTTCAATTATACACATTCAATTACAAATCTCTATAGACCTTTGAAGAGTGTAACCACTGAGATGGGGGGAACTGATATTCCATATGCACCCCTTCTCCCTCCTCAGTCTCTCACCCCAAGTTGAAGTGTATGTGCTTGTTTGAAATGTTCTTTCACATAGGCATGAGTTCCTGCTACCAACTTTGCAACCCAGGACACAATTAGCCACATTTTGCCCACACTTGTCTTCATGCCTCAGTTTTCTCCCTGGTCCTGTCTGTTCTGTCTGCTAGAATATGGTATCAAAAATTCCTTCCTGCTCCACCTCCTCTCAGAAACCTCTTATATTTGGGTCACTCGTCCTTAAATTGCCAACATAATCATGCTTCAACTTCTTGCAAGAGGTAGTTTTAGAATGTGTATTGTTTTGTTGATTGTATATTTGATCTGTTTGTGTATTTTATTGGATCATAGGTATCTACAGGGCAAAGAGCAAACCTGTCTGTTTTTAATACACACTCTGAAAGCCTAGTACAATTTCTTCATCTCTTGAGTTGCTATTAAATAAGAATAGGCCTATGAACATCTTTATACCCCCATCTTAATTTTGTGCTATGTTTATTTTAACTCTTTCCCTTTTTCTCCCCTCTCTCCTTCGCTCCTTCTCTCTCTCTCTCTCTCTCTCTCTCTCTCTCTCTCTCTCTCTCACACACACACACACACACACACACACACGCACACACGATAGTCCTTTCCAATTCATATACTGCCTTTAATTGGTTGCTCTCATCTAATTACATTGGTTAAAAACTATCAATATACTGTTAAATAGTAGTGAAGATGGTGAGCACCTTGCCTTGACTTTAACAGGTATGCCCCTAGTAGCTTCCTATTAAATAGGATACTGAGTGTACCAACTGAATTTTCCAGTAATGGTCACAACATCATCACCCACCCCAGAAAGCTCTTACACAATGTGATTCTGCCACTCCCTTGTCAACAGATAGAGTTGAATCCCTCTCTCCTTGAATTTGGGTCTGCCCTAGTGACTCAACTGAAACCAATAGGATGTAGAAAAAGTGAGTTGTGCGACTAGTGAGGTTAGGTCCAAAGAAGTCCTCCATCTCTTGGGAAACTAGATAGACAGATGCTCTTTCTCAGGACTCACTCTATTACAGCCCAGCCACCATGCTGTGAGAAGCCCAAACCAAATGAAGAGACCACACATGGGTGTCCTGATCGATTGTCCCAAGTGAGACTAGCCTTTGAGTCCTCCACAAGCCATTCCACTCACCAAATGAAGCCCTTTGTCCCATAGATATAGATATAGATGATACTGACATAGATATAAGGTATTTACAGATATAGAGAGAAATGAAGTATATGTAAGCATACATAATCAAATACATTGCTATTGATATTTTAAATAAACTATTATCTGTTACATCAATTAAGAATAAGAAAAATAGCCCTGGCTGGCTTGGCTCAGCAGTTACAGCCTTGGCCTGCAGACCAGAGTCGTGGGTTCTATTCCAGTCAAAGGCACATAACTTGGTTGCAGTTTGGTCCTCGGCCCTGGTCAGGGTCATGCAGGAGACAAATAATCAATGTGTCTCTCTCACATCCATGTTTCTCTCTCTCCTTCCCTCCCACTCTATCTGAAGATAAATGGAAAAATATCCTCGGGTGAGGATTTAAAAAAAAGAAAGGAAGAAAATAATTTTATTTTAGCTTCATTATTTCTTCTTTACGCTCTTCCTTACTTTATGTAGATCCAAGTTTTTAACCTGTACTATTTCTCTCCCTAAAGAACTTTTAACATTTCTTGCAAGGCAAGTCTTTGGGCAACAAATTTTCTCCATTTTGTTTATCTGTCAAAGTCTTTATTTTATATTTACTTTTAAAGGATAATTTCTCAGTACAGAATTCCAAGTTGATGGTTTTTTTTTTCAACATTTTAAATATTTCACACTACTCTTCTTGTTTTCACGGTTTCTGAGGAAAAATCAGATGTAATTCTCTACAGGTAAAGCATCTTATTTCTCTAAATCTTTTCATTATTATTCACTTTCTATAGTTTGAAAATGATATGCCCATTTTCTGACATTTATCCTGTTTGGTGTTCTCTGAGTTTCCTGGCTCTGTGGTTTGGTGTCTACATTAACTTGGGGCAAATTCCTACTCATTCTTATTTTAAATAATTTTTCTGTTCCTTTCTCCCTTTTCTCTCTTTCTGAATGTCCCATTTCACTTATGTTACACCATTTGCAGTTATCCCACAGGCCTTGAATATTCTGTTTTTGTCAGTCTATGTTCTCTTTCCTTTTTGGTTTTGGAAGACTCTATTGCTATATCTTCTAGCTCAGATTCTCACCTCAGCTTTGTCCAGCTATTAACAGGCCTATCCAAGGCATTCTTCATTTCTGTTACAATGTTTATTATCTCATGCTTTCTTTTTAGGGGGGGTCCTTTCATGGGATTTGTATCTCTGTTCTCTGTTTACATTGTCCACGTATCCTTGCATGTTATCTACTTATCAATTAAAGTCCTTAGCATATTGATCATAGTTGTTCTAAATTTCCAGTCTGATAATTTCAACATCTAGTTCTGATGTTTGTTTTGTTTCTTCCAATTATGTTTTTTACCTTTTGATATGCCTTCCAATTTTTTTCTTGATAGCTGGACTTGATGTATTAAGTAAAGGAACTACTGTAATGTGGGGGTGAAAAAGAAGCACGTTCCATAGTCTTATATTTAGGTCCCAGTCTTTAGTGAGCCTATGCATCTGGACTGTGAAATTCACAAGTGTTATGTAGTTCGTCCTTGTGCCCCCAAATTAGATGGTACAGGATGGTTAGAGTGGGCTGAATTTGGGTATTTCCCTTCCCCAGGCCAGTTAGGCTCCTGTAATTCCCCCATAAGTTTGGGCTCTGGTTAACTAGTTTCCCTGAGGGCAGGCCTTATAAAAAAGAACAGAGTGCTCTGCTGTATTTCAAAGTAACTCCTTTTTCTTATGCCCCTGCCAGAAACACAATGGAATTTTTCTCCAATATTTCCTTTGGGACTTAGTCTAGCTCCTGAAGGTAAATTGCACAATAATGTAGAACCCCCACTCCACCCAACCTTTGATTGGGTGGCCCTGGAGCTTTTAACTCTCAAAGCTGTCAAAATTGTCCACGTTGACCCTCCAGCAATTCATCAATTACAGTCCAGGTTTCCTATCCCAGCACTGGTTTCTGCCGAATTTTCTGTTTAGAAGTCTCAGACTCCCTGCATTCACCTATCTGTCCAATCTCGGGGGCAGTGGTCTTCCCAGTGTCCTCCCCTCTTACAGATCCATGAAGAGTTGTCGATTTTTCAGTCTGTTCAGTTTTCTATTTGTTGTGAGGACAGAGTGGTGACTTTCAAGCTCCTGATATGCAGAACAGGAAACTGGAAGTCTTTCACTTTTCGTTTTTATTGACCTAATTATTTAATTCCTCTAATCATTGCTTTAATAGTATCCCAGACAATCTGTTATGTAGTTTCTCCATTCATCATTATTTTTTATGTTTGTGTTTTCTCTTTGACATAAGAATTGTTTTATAAAGAGTTTTATAGATTTCTAGATAGAAAATTTTAATTTTTTTGTCAAACAATGTCTCTTTGATTTACTGCACTTGACCACAGAATGCTGTTATTTTTCATTTGTGGAATTTAGTGAGTTTGTTTTGCTTTGTAATGACTTGGTATATAGTCAAGTATTTTGTGCACTTGAAAAGATAAATTAGGTTTTGCTTTGTAAATCAATCTAAAAATCTTTTTAATGAGTGATAGGTAGATAGATAGATAGACTATATGTGTACAATTAACTGTACTATGATATATTTATTGTGGTTTTATTATGTTTTTTGTTATGTTTTTCTCTTTTCTTACATTCTTTTTATAGAAAGATTTCTGTTTTTTGTAGTGACTACCTTTATACTAATACTTTTGTATATTCTACTTAGTTCTCCTTTTTCTTACTTAAGCTTCTCCTATTCAGTTTCTCAGCTTGAAATAATTTTTGACTCCACAATGCTAATTATATGACATTTCATGAGCTTTTTTCATATTTGACATTTCCACCCTTCTCTTCTTATTTTTTTAGTTGCATTATTTCTACTTTGTCAAGCACATATAAAAATTAAATGCTCTTTTTCCATATTTATACCCATCTAAATGTTTTCAAGTCTCATAAGTCTATTTACCAATAATTCTCCTAGCATTTAGAGATTGATTAAAACTTGTTCCATAGTAGATTCCTTGAGAAGGGTTTGAGGGGTATAATATTCTTTGAGTTCTTACGGTGTTAAACTGCTTTGCTTTAGCCTAATTCTTAGAATACAGCTTGACGGGATATGAAAAGCTTATCAATCTATCATTGAGTTTTCGGAAGACATTACTCTACTGTTGTCTTGATTTATATGTGGCCATCAAGAATTCTGATGCCAAGTTAATTTTCTTTCCTTTTTAAGTGGCTTGTTTTATCTTTTTAAATCTGAAAGCCCGAGGAATTATTTTATCTTTAAAGTCCAATATTTTTGCTAGAATATGTTTCAAAATAAATTTTGTCAGCATTTGTAAAGTTTTTTCAATGTGTGTAATAAAGTCTTCTTATATTTTAGGAAGTATTCTTAGTTTGTCATTTTAAATATTAGTTCTATTCCATTGTTTTGTTTTATTGGTTCTTTTTGGACTCTAATTACATCAATCTTTTTTCTCTGATCTTTACCCATCTTTATTATTTTTATTATTTTGCTTTTCCTCATTCTTATTTTCTGTATCTTTTACGATTATCAAACATATCTATTTCCCTTGGGTATCTTGTAATTAATCTTGATTACTGGTATGACTTTGTCTTCTTCATTGATTTCCTTATTTCAAATCAGCTCTTATAAATATTACATAATTATGATATATACTTATTTTTAATTTCATTGTTTCCTTTTATATTTGAAATGAGTCTCACTCATATTGTAGCCTTTCCTTGTCTCTATTAGATCTTTATCTTCCAATGTTTTCTCTTCTTTCATAACTAGTCTCTTATTGATACCTCCCACTTCTACAATGTTGCACCATGTTCCACATGTTCCACAGTGGCCAGCATAATCACTGAATTTTCAACTATTTTAAAATGTTACTTGTACAACGGAATAGAAGATATTCTTTAATGTTCTGAAAAAAAATCACATCTGTCCTTGAGCTAACTGTTACTACCTCCTTCATCTCCCCATCCTCCTCACCGAATAATTCAAACAACCAGGGTTGAGAGGGTTGATCCCAATTTAAGGTAATTCTCTTTCTGACAGTGTCATAGAACTAACATTTTCAAACCACCTCATTCAATTTGTGTCTCCTAGGCTCTTCTCTTTAAATCTTTTTAACCATCTGCTCACACTTGGTTCCTTTATTGGAATGATTCCTGACTATATCTCAAATATTTATATCAGGTGTTATGAAAACATTCAATAAACATAAAGTAGGGTAGAAATCAAAAGGAGCTGATGATCAAACTTTTAAAGATAAAGAGTAGCATGATCCCAGATCTATCAATAAACACTGAAAATCCAAGTGCTCCATACCAAGAAAGAAATCAATGATCAGGAAATCTGAGATCTTAGAACAAGAATGTAGCTCAGGAGAGTTTGTAGTTTTCATACAGATAACTATTAGTTTCCACTGAACCTCAGACATAGTAAATAAAATACAGAAAGTCCCATAGATGCTATAAGTAGTGGGAAAGGTAATTGGTCCTTGTTTTCCTGTGTCCTTTTACAATACTGTGACCACTCTATCCCAATGGCCATCTTAGTTTAGGAATTCGTTTTGTACAGATAATCTTTTAATACATTATAAAATAGGAGCATTAACTGTACATTGTGAGTGATGGACAAAATTTAAATTGAGCAAATAAAAGCAATTTTATCAAAACATACTAAATATATATAGGTCATAATAATGGGAAAATTAAATTAAAACAGGTTAAATAAAAATACAAATGTTATGTAAGATTATGGACAATCAAGTTAATTAAGAAAAAAGTAAAGAGTAGATAACTTCAACAATTAGGGCAAGAAAGCCAATATATGAGGTGTATGAGGAGTAATATATCTCTAACAAGTTAGGACTCTCTTATTTTGAGGCATATTAAGAAAGTTTTTAATGAAAAGTAACAGACCTGAAAGGTGGTTGGAAGACCAATTGGTCAAGTTAAGGTATGATGAGTCTAAATTTAGTTAGAAATAATAGTTTTGCCTTTAATAATTTAAAATGTGCAATAAGCCCAAAGCCTTCTATAACTGGCAATACTTCAATTATAATGTACAACTTCAATGAGGGAAGGATTATTACCCCAAAGCATTTACTTTATTGTCTCAAAGCTAAATGTTAAATGGCATTAGATTTAAAGAATAAAATATATTTAGTTCACAATCAAATCATATCAACGGAACAAATACTATTGTTTTGGATTGTGTTATTAATGTCAAAAATTATCAACTAGAATTTTTAAAGTTTTATTTTTAAAACTTTTGAAGACTGAAATTTCATTGTATCACCATTGAATGGCTTACATAATAAAAATATAATTGTATACAATTTTATTTCAGACATAAAATAATCTAAAGACAACGAAATGCAGAGGGAGAAAAGTCTACTTTGTTTCTTATATTGCAAGCTCTACAGAATGAAATCAATAAACTCATCTTGTGATTATTGCAGTCACTATTAAATACGTGATTTCTGTAATCAGAATTATTAATAAGGAATTTATCAAAACAAATTACTTTCTACTGAATATAGCCAAGAAACTATGTACTGTGAAGTGTTTCTTTAATTATTGTTTCTTTGGAAAGAAATAAAATGCCATACTTAAAAAAAAGAGGAAAAGAGAGTGCTTGTAATTCCATTCTTAATACAATAGTGAAAACTAACAATGCGCAACATAATTAAGTCTATTGTTGTCACTGTGCAAGGCTGACACTTCTATTCAGATTGATGTCACTTAATCAAGAACTACTGATATTTGGGTAGTAATTTGCAAGGAAATATTTGAAATCTACAGCAAGATAAAAGCCCACTATAGAATTAGGAGAAATATGCACTAAATTAAATCATATTTTTAACCAAAATCCAAAGGATGTTTGACTACTACAGCATTCAATTTAAATTGACATAGGTGGCCCGGCTTGTGTGGCTCAGTGGTTGAGGGTCGACCCATGTACCAACACGTCGCCTGTTCGATTCCCAGTCAGGGCACATGCCCAGGTTGTGGGCCAAATTCCCAGTGGGGGCATGCAGGAGGCGGCCAATCGATGATTTCTCTCATCGATGTTTCTATCTCTCTCTCCCTCTCTAAAATCAACAAAGAAAAATAAATAAATAAATAAATAAATAAATAAATAGACATAGGTGCATCAAACTCCGATAGGACAAGGATTATGTTATGATTTTAAAATATTATCTTGAAGCAGTTTTCTAAATAGATTTAGAATCAGTTTTAGAAGTTTCTATCTAAATACAGGATATAAATAATATCCCTAAAAGTAATTGAAGTAGTATCACTATCTCGCCTCTATTTCAAATTTTATAATGTTGAATGTTCATTGGTATATATCGTTTTGTTTGATCATCACAAAAAACCTTGAGTAATAGAAAGGCAAATGGGTTATCATTTACCCAAGATAACCTCAGTTTGAGGGTTTTACCAAGAATATACGTCCACTTCATTTTTAGCATTTCCCAAATTGCCCCAGTTTAGATCATATTAAATGAGTAAATAACACACATGCGCGCACGCACACACACACACACACACACACACACACACACACCATTTTACAATTGAGGAAATCAAGATGCTCACCTGGGATTATAAAATAAATAATAAATAATAAAACATATTTCATTGGAAACCTCTGATTCATCAGTGGTAAAGACGTGATCTAAATAGAACTGGATAATTTTTAGGGTGCAGTTTAATTCTTAAAAACAGTGGGTTTTTTTCCTAATATTGTTGGGAAGGATTGTAAATTTCCTAAAAATGATTATTAATTAATATTCAAGTTTCAAGATGAAATTTTCCAAATATTTGTTGCAAGAATAATTTGTCCAAACCTCGAGAGTCGCAGTTTGTGATAGTTCATTGAAAAGAGAGAAGGAGGTGTGGCAGATTAGAGAATAGTGTCTTTGACACTATTCCAATAGAGAATTGACTCCAGGATCCCTGACTTTGAATCTAAGCAGTTCTGTGACTGCTTTGACTAACAGCATATAGCGGAAATACATCCAAGTCAGTTTCAATTCCAGGGATTTAAAACACTCAGCCTTGAACTTGTTGTCTTTTGGAACATTCTCACTCCGTGAGCCTTGAACTGTTGCTATGCAAATAGTCTATCTACATGCCAAATTAGCCAGAGATAGGCTCTGTGTCCAAAAGCCCCAGATAGCCCTGGCCAGTTTTGCTCAGTGGTTAGAGCATCAACCCTTGGACCAAAGGGTCACAGGTTCGATTCTTCGTCAAGGGCAGGTACCTAGGTTGCAGCTTTGATCCCTGGGCCTGGTCAGGGTCGTGCAGGAGGCAACCAATGCCTCCAATCGCTCTCACATCAATGTTTCTCTCTCTCTTTCTCTCTCCCTCCCTTCCACTCTATCTAAAAATCAATGGAAAAATATCCTTGGGTGAGGATTAACAACAACAACAACAACAAAAATCCCAGATAAATTGAGCTGTCAAGTCACCCCTGATTAGGCACCAGAAATGTGTGTGAAGCCATTTTACCCTCCAGACCATCTCATCCACATGCTGAACATAGAAGTATGAGCCAGCTTGGCTCTGCTCATATTACAGACACACAAAATCATGAAGTAAAACAAATAATTTCTTGCTTTAAGCATCCACATTTTAAGGTAATTTGTTATGTAGCAATAGATAACTGGAGCAGTATTTGGTACCTGGGTGTGCAATGTTGTAATAACAACAACAAAAAAGTGAAGCATGTACCATTGGCTGGGACTGGGTGGTGGGAAGGAGCTGGAAGGAACTGTTACTGAAAACTTGAATGGCCTTAGGGAGACTATTAGGGCTTCAAGGACAGTAAGAAAAATGTTATTGGAGGCCAGTGAAAAGGGCAGCTGAGTTATACACAGACAGAACAGTTAGCAAAACTGTTGCCTGCAGCAATATGGTAAATACAAAAACAACCTAATGATCTCAGAAACCTTGCTAAGGAGATTTGCAGGCACAAATTCTACTAGCTACCTATGATAAAATGAAAGATAACAGACAAACCAAGGAAGAAATCCTTAAGTTTTCCAGTATAATTGGAAAAAAACACTAAGAGTTCAGGACAGTCTTTCCAAGCCTAAAAAAAAAAAAAACTGTTAAAAGAAAGAAATAGCCTCAGAGAAAAGATCAAATTCAAGTCCCTGTTAAGTAAAGCATGGTCTGAGAGTAAAAATGAAGTCAAGGGTGAAAGTGTAAAACCTTTTTTAAGACCTCAGAGAGACTTAAAATGGTGTTTCATAGACCCTTTAAGCCAGACAAAATGACTTCTAAGGACAGAAAGCCTTCTTAGGCAAACCCTATAGACCCTTCCTTTTTAAATATTGGGCTTCTGAGGATCTTGAGGACATTGTCTCAGCTTCACAGAGTGCTCAAGGTATAGAAGAGCCTATTTGGAAAATATTTATGAAGCGGGGTGTCATTTGTTGGGATGGAGTATAAATTGATACACATGAAGTCTAGAAAGCCTTTCAAAGAATTATACCACCTGAACTGAAAAAAGATAGTGATACTACAAAATAAAAAATGTATTCAGACTCCTAATTTCTAAAATGGCTAAGATAACTACTCAGCTATAAACATAAACTACTTCTTATAGAAAGAAAGGGTGAATTCAATGTCAAACCAAGAGCTCAAAGGAAGTAAATAGGCACAGAGAATCATTTCTGTAAAGCAGTACTGTAATATATATATATATATATATATATATATATATATATATATATATATATAAAATGGCAACACATGCCTGACTGGATTTCAGAATTGCTATGGATCAGAGATTATTATATTCCTCTGTCTTTCCCCTTTTTTAACAGGAGTATCTATTGCTATTATTCTATATATCTCTCACCACTGTATGTTGGGTGCTGAGAACACATACTCATATCTTGTCCATAGGGAACCATGAAGGAAAACAATACATGAAAAACTGAACATGCTCTGGCTGGTGTGGGGCAGTTAGGAGAGTATCGCCACATCCACTAAGAGGCCGCAGGTTCAATTCCCAGTCAGGGCACATGCCTGAGTTGTGGGCCCTAGTAGGAGCATGCAGCAAGCAGCCTATTGAAGTTTCTCTCTCTCATCGATGTTTTTCTCTCTCCCTCTCCCTGTAAAAAAAATCAATAAAATCATACTTTTAAAAAGAAACTGAACAAAAGAAGCCTAATATAAACCTGAACTTGATTTAGAAAAATAAGATCTTGGACTTTGATATAATATTGCAATTGGATAAGAATTTGTGTGATTTAGAGGAAGCAAGTTTATTATCCATTTGGAAGAAACACAAGCAATCTGTGGTTCAGAGCAGACTATGTTGAATTAAAGATGGCTGCATATTTTTTAAAAAATGCTTCTCATTAAGAGTTAGCCATTCATCCTTCTCTTTGAATTAAGTGAGTTTTATTATTACTTTAACTGATATAATTCAGCAAAAGTGACACTATGCCTATTTCAACTCAGTAAATTTTTTTAACTCAATAAAGAACATTTGCAAAACAGTTAACATCACATTTAATGGTGAAAGACTAGACACATTCTCCCTAAGATTGGAAACAAAGCAAAAATGTCTTATCACTCCTATTCAACATTATACAAAAAAAAAAAATTTACTAGTGCAATAAGACAAGAAAAATGAATAAAAGGTACATAGGCTAGAAAGGAAGAAATAAACTGATAACATGACTTATGTGGAAGACCCCAAAGAATATTCACAAAAACCTTAGAACTAATAAGAAAATATAGCAAGTTTATAGACTATAAGATCAATATATAAAGCAATTATATTCTTATATATTAACAATCAATTAAAATTAAAAGTTATAAAACAATCCATTTACAATGGCATCAGATAATGTCATACTTAGATACAAATCAAAAAAGTAGGTATAGAGTTTATATATGAAAAACCATAAAACATTAATAGAAAATCAAATACCTAAAAAAATGGAATGATATTTCATTTTCATGGATTGGAAGACAATATTGTTAAGATGTCAGTTCTTCCCAATTTGATCTATAGGTTCAATGAAATCCTCATCAATACCCCAGGATGCTTTATTTAACAATGAACTGATTCTAAATTTGATATGGAAAGGCAAAAAACCTAGAAAAGCCAATAAAATAGTAAAGGGAAAAAAAAACAATAACAGAAACCTATTTAAAAACTTACCATAAAGATAAAGTAATTAACATAGCATGGTATTGGCAAAATAATAGATTTATAGAGTAATATGTCAGGATAAATATACTCAGTTCATTTTTATAATAGCTCAAAGTCAATTCAATGAAGAAATGATAGACTTTTTAACAAATGGCACTGAAAGAATTAGACATTTATATGCAAATAAAATGAATGTAAATACAGACCTTATTGCTTGAAATGAACTCAAAATAGATTATAGATTTAAGTGAAAAAAAGAAAACTAAAAAAAAAAAAAAAAAAAACACAACAGCAACAACAAAAACTGATAGAATAAAACATAGAAGGCAATTTGTGTACCTTGGGTTTGATGATGAGTTCATAGACACAACACTAAAATTATGAGCCATAGCCCAGCCAGTGTGGCTCAGTGGTTGAGCATTGACCAATGGACCAAGAGGTCACCAATTCGATTCCTGGTCAGGGCACATGCCTAGGTTGCAGGCTCGATCCCTAGTGGGAGATGTGCAGGAGTTAGCCAATTAATGTGTCTTTTATGAGTCATAAAAGAAAAAAATGGTTAATTAGACTTTATTAGAATTAAAACTTCTGCCCTGGCTGGTTTGGTTCAGCTGTTAGAGTATCGGCCAGCGGACCAGAGAGTCCCAGGTTCGGTTCCCACTGAGGGCACATACCTCGGTTGTGGTTTGTCCCTGTCCCCGGTTGGGATCATGTGGGTGGCAACCACTCCATGTGTCTCTCTCACATCGATGTTTCTCTCTCTCTCTTCTTCCCTCTCTCCCTCCTGTTCTATCTGAAATTAATCCTCGGGTGAGGATTAAAAAAAAAAAAGGAAAAAACCTTCTGCTTTAAAAAAAAAAACTGCGAGGAGAAAACACCTATCTGATAAAGAAATTGTATCAAAAATATTTAAAGAACCCTTAAAATTCAACAATAAGAAAACTAGCAACCGGCCATGGCCAGTTTGGCTCAGCAGTTAGAGCGTCGGCCTGCGGACCAAAGAGTCATGGATTGGATTCCGGTCAAGGGCATGTACCCTGGTTGCAGTTTGGTCCTGGCCCTGGTGGGGTCATGCAGGAGGCAACCTGTCAATGTGTCTCTCTTACATCGATGTTTCTCTCTCTCTCTCTCTCTCTTTCTCTCTCTCTCATGCACGCCCTCCTTCCCTCCCTCCCACTCTATCTGAAGATAAATGGAAAAATATCCTTGAGTGAGGATTTAAAAAAATAGAAATAAAAATAAATAAATAGAAAAGAAAACTAGCAACCCAATTAAATAATGAACAAGAGATATGAAAAGACACTTCACCAAATAAGATACACAGATTGCAAATAAGCATAAAGAAAGATGCTCAACATGATTTGCCCTTAAGAAAATGTAAATATCACAACATACCTATTACAATGGCTGAAATGCAAAAATCTGAAAATATCAATTGCTGGGTAAGATGCAGACAAATAGGAACTCTTATTTATTGCTGATGGGAGTGCAAAACAGTAAAGCTCCATTGGAAAAATAGTTTAGCATATATAGTATTCTTACAATACTAAACATAGTCTTACCATATGATCCAGCAATCACACTCTCAAATATTTACTTGACTGATTTGAAAACTTATGTCCGCACAAAAATATACATGTAAACATTTATACCAGATTTATTATACTAACCCCAAACTGGAAACAACCAGGATGACCTTCTGTAAGTAAATGGTTAAACAGGTATGGTACATTCATACAATAGGATACTATCCAGCAATAAAAAAGAATGAGCTCCCAAACCACACAAAGACACGGATGAATCTCAAGTGTATATTGCTAAGTACAAGAAGCAAGACTGAAAAGGCTATATACTATATGAGTCCAAATATATGACATCCAATAAAGACAAAACTATAGAAATAGAAAACTGATTCACTGATCAGTTTACTAGGGATTGGGGAGGAAGCTCAGGGGATTTTTTCAGGACAATGAATGTATCCTGATACTGTAATGATGTATACATGAATGACACAATGTAACTGTCAAAGTCAATAGAGCTTCACTGCACAAAGAGTAAAGCTTACCATGTGCAAATTAAAAAAAATAGTTTAGGAAGTTTCAGGACTCCATGATGGAATGCAGAATGTGACACATGTATGAAACAGCCTCCCTGAATGGGATGAGGGAGAAAGGTACCGATCTCAGGTATTTTAGTAATGAGTGGAGTCTGTAAAACTAAAGGCAAAAGAAACTGTACATGAGCACAGTACTCTAGTTGAAGAAGTTGTCTCCCCAGGAATACAGGTTAACAATTCTAAAACTACTATACATTTATACCAAAATTGAACAAATAAGTAAATGTACACCAGATAATGGTAGTCAGGTTTTTCACTGTTGATGTAAAAGATTATAACTAGCAAGGAGAGGAGGCTAGAATCAACTGTGTGGCAATTATTTGAGTTGAAGATATTAGTATATAACTCATGTTTGTCTTAATAAAGATACGGAATGTTAGTACAGAAATGTTTATAGATATGTGTAAACACACATTATCTTCTTGCCCTGTCAGCTGGGAGGGCGTTGAAGTAATAACACCATGACAATGAGCACACCAAGCACTCAGATCTTGATTTCTAATACCATTCTCCAATAAAAGGAACCTGAGCTCCTTAGAGAAATAGCTGATTTTAGGATAGAGCAGAAAAAATATATATAAGATGAGCCTGGAGCACTTTGAAATGAAAGAAAGGACTATTGCAATAACTTCGCCCAGTGACAGATGGTTACTAGATTTTTCTTGGTGATTATATCATAAGTTATATAAATGTTAAATCACCATGCTGTACACCTGAAACTAGTATAATATTGTATGCCACAATGCTTTAATAAGAAATTAACTTTCAAAAAAGAAACAATAAAAAGTAAGGACATGTTAAAAAAAAAAAGTTCCACAATATGGGATATGTCAAAGGGTATAGAGCCAACAGAAAGAGTTCAAAATGCCCGAAGCTGGAACAATTTGAGCAACAGTAAAGATGGGTTAATATCTGATTATTATCCAAAGTATCAAATAAATATTCATGAGTCCATACTGATATAAATAAATGATTTCATAAATAAATAAATGAGAATCTCCCGTGTAGAAAAGTTTCAAATATTTATGTAAATACTCTGCTCTTAAAAATGAGGAACATAATTCAAGTCAGGTGGTTATAGTTAACATCAGCAATGGAAAGTCACGTTGATAGTACATACCCTTGATATGCATTTGGTATATATTGTATATACCCATCACATAGCCTTTATGTGATGAAAAGGACACTTTACCATTGTTAAAACACATTAGCTGAATGTAATCATAAGAAAAACATCAGAGAATTCCCAGCCAAAGCATACCCTACAAAACACCTGACTAATAATCCTCAAAACTGTCAAGGTCATTGCAAAACAGGAAACGCTGAAAAACTGTCACAACTACGAAAAACCTAAGAAGACATGACTATTAAAAGTAATGTGGTATCCTGGATGAGATCATATAACAGAAAAAAGTCATTAAGGAAAACAAAAAAGTAGTCTGAATAAAATAGAAATAAGTCCGGCCAGAGTGGCTCAGTGGTTAAGCATCGACCCATGCAACAAGAGGTTGCTGGTTCAATTCCCGGTCAGGGCACATGCCCAGGTTGTAGGCCCGATCCCCAGTGGGGGCATGCAGGAGGCGGCCAGTTGATGTTCTCTCTCATCGATGTTTCTATCTCTCCCTCTCACTTCCTCTTTCTCTTAAATCAATAAAGGGAAAAAAATTTTTTTTTAAATATAAACAAAATGTATCAATATTATTTCATTAATTTTGACAAAATACCATACTCATCAGATATTGATAAGAGAAGAAACAGTATGAAATATACAGAAACTCTTTGCACTATCTTCTCAATAATTCTGTAAATTTAAAACTGCTTTGAAATAAAAAGTTTATTTAGAAAAAGAGCAAGGATAGAAAACTCTCAATACATAAATTGAAGTTAATGTATACTATAAAGCTATATTAATATTGGCATTAAGAAACACACATAGAAAAATGGAACAAAATAGAGAGTCCAGAAATATGCTCACACTAATATGATCAAGGGATTTTCAACAAAGGTGATAAGGTGATTCAATGAAAAAAAAGTCTTTCAACAAATGATGATGTAAAATTTGTGTATCCACATGCACAAAAATAAACATCAAACATCCACCAAAAAAAAAAAATTAAGTGCATTTTAAAATAGTTTGAACTAAATGAAAATAAAAACATAATTAATCAAAAATTGTAGGATGCAATGAAAGCAGTGCTTAGAGGAAAATGTATAACACTGAATGAATGCATTAGAAAAAAGAAAAATCTAAAATCTAATCTTTCACATTAGGAAACTAAAAATAACAGAAGTAAATCCAAATTAAGCAGAAGAAAAAATATAATAAAAATAAGAGCAAAAAGAAAAAAAAAGTTGAAAAGAGAAAATCAATGGAGAAAAATCAACGAATTCGAAAGCTACTTTTTGAAAAGATTAATGATATTAATAAGTCTCTTGCTAGACTAAGTAAAAGAGAGATAGAACACAAATTATTAACATCACAATGATCAGGGTAATCACTGCAGATGCTATGGACATTAAAAGAATAATAAAAGAATATTGTGAACAACTCTGTGCCCACAAATTTAATAACCCATATGAGATGGACCAATTCTTTAAAAAACACAATCTGCCAAAACTCGTACAAGAAAAAAATAGAAGATGAAAAACATAATCTAAATAGGCCTATATTTATTTTTTTAATTTAATCAATAATTAATAAGCTTTTAAAGCAGAAAGTACCGGGCCCAGATGGGTTCACTGGTGAATTTTACTGAACATTTAAGGTAGAAATTATACCAATTTTACAGTCTTTTTCAGAGGATAGAAGCAGAGAAAAAACTTTCTAACTCATTCTGTGAGGCCAGTATTAGTCTGTTACCTAAACCAGACAAAGAAATTACAAGAAAACTACAGATCAATATGTCTCATGAACATAGATCGAAAAATTCTCAAAAAAGAAGCAAATTGGCCCTGACCAGTGTGGCTCAGTTGGTTGAGCATGTCGCATGCACCAAGAGGTCCCAGGTTTGATTCCTGATCAGGGCACAGCTCGATTCCCAATAAGAGGCATACAGGAGGCAGCCACTCAATGTTTCCTCTCTGTCTCTTTCCCTCCCCCTTCTTCACTCTCTAAAATCAATAAAACATATTTTTTAAAAATTAGCAAATTGAATCTAACCATGTACAAAAAAGAATTATACACCACAACCTAGTGGGATTTATCTCAGATATATAAGGCTGGTTCAGCATTCAAAAATCAATTAATGTAGTACATCACATCAACAGGCTAACAAAGAAAGAAATCACATCAATAGATGCAGAAAAAGCATTTGACAAAATCCAACACCCATTCATCATAAGAACTCTCAGGAAACTAGAAATAGAGAGGAACTTTCTCAACTTAATAAAGAATATCTACAAAAATTCTACAGGTACATCCTACTTCATAGTGAGAAACTCAAAGCTTTCCCACTAGGATCAGGATCAGGCAAGAATGATTCCTCCCATCACTCCTTTTCAACAGTGTACTAAAAGTTCCAGCTAATGCAATAACAAAAATAAAAAGTATACAAGTTGTAAAGAAAAAATAAATAAAACTGTTTTTGTTCACAGATGATATGATCATCTATGTGGAAAATCTAAGGGAACTGACAAAAAAGGAACCCTGGAACTAATAAGTTTATATAGCAAGGGTGCAGAACACAAGATGATATACAAAAATCAGTCACTTTCTTATATAACAGCAATGAACAAGTGGAATTAAAAATTAAAATCACAATACTATTTTTGTATTATAGTACAGGAATATTTTTACTAGTGACAAAGAAGAAATATTCAGGTATAAGTCTAACAAAATATATATAAGATACATATGAGAAAAACTACAAATCTCTGATGAACAAAATCACAGAATAACTAAATAAACGAAGAGATATTTATAGATAGGGAGACTCAATGTTGTCAAGATGTGTTCTTTCCAAATTGATCTATAGATTCAATGCAAGCCCAACAAATACAAAACAAGTAATTTTTGGATACCAAGAGACTAATTTTAAAGTTTATATGGACGATCATGGCTTGGCTTCCTGTCAAGATATCAGAGCAGGTGAACGCTGTACTTGTCTCTTCCCATGACCACATCAACATTACAACTAAACTACAGAACAATCATCATTGAGAATCACCTAAAGTGTAGCTGAAAAGAACTCCTATAGCCAAGGATATACAGAAGAAGCCACATCCATAATGGTAGGGAAGGAGTTGGTCCCTCACCCATGTGTGGTGGTTGAGGAATTGGGAGGGAAATCTTGGCTGCAAAGGTCCCCACTGAGGAATATTGAGTCCAGACCCACACCAGGCACATCCAGATAATCATATATAATTCAGCACTAAAAAGAAATGAGCTGTCAAAAAAGACATGGAGGAAACATAAATGCATATTGCTAAGGGAAAGAAACCCGTCTGAAAAGGCCACATACTCCGTGATTCCAAGTATATGACGTTTTGGAATAGGCAAAATGAAGACAGTAAAAAGATCAGTGATTGCCAGGGGTTAGAGGGGAGGGAAGGATGAATAGGAAATGGACAGAAGATCTTTAAGGCAGTGAAAACACTCTGTATGATACATAATTGTGGGTATTTGCATTATACATTTGTCCAAATCTATAAAATGTACAATGCTGAAAGTGAACCCAATGTAAACTACGGTCTTTGGG
Organism: Tadarida brasiliensis; assembly: GCA_030848825.1. Classification (NCBI taxonomy): domain Eukaryota; kingdom Metazoa; phylum Chordata; class Mammalia; order Chiroptera; family Molossidae; genus Tadarida; species Tadarida brasiliensis. The sequence continues at coordinate 47,725,812 of CM061265.1, forward strand.
TAATAATATGTCCCTGTAGTTTGTTTGATCAATTATAACAAATGTGCCACTCTGGAGGGAGGATACTGATAATCAGGCAGGCAGTGCATATGTAGGGGCTAAGGGTATACGAGAAATCTTTGTACCCTCCCATAAATTCTGCTGTGAGCTTAAAATTGCTCTAAAAAAAAAAAAAAAAGTCTATTTAAAAAAAAAGAAAAACCTTAGTGAGATAAAAGAACCTTAATCCTTACTTCACACCTCATATAAAAATTAACTTAAAGTTGGTCATAGACCTAAACATACAAGCTTAAATTATTAAAATTGTAACATATAATTCAGAAAGAAAATATTATGTTTAGCCCGGCTGGTGTGGCTCAGTGGTTGAGCATCGACCCATGCACCAAGAGGTTGCCAGTTCAATTCCTGGTGAGGGCACATGCCCAACTTGTGGGCCAAATCCCCAGTGCGGGGAGAGGGGGGGACATGCAGGAGGCGGCCAATCGATGTTCTCTCTCATCGATGTTTCTATCTCTCTCTCCCTCTTCCTTCCTCTCTCTCTAAAACCAATAAAGAAAAAAAATTTTAAATATTGTTTAAATGTATAGAGAAATATAGATTGATATTATCTCTCTTTATAAAGAGAGACAGATTGAGAGAAAAATAAATCAAATTTAGTAAAATGTTAACCACTGAAGAATCAAAGTGAAGGTTCTTTTCACTATTCTTAAAAGTTTTCTATAGGTTTAAAGGTTTTAAAAATTAAAGGTTTGGGGAAGAAGATAATTGAGTCTAATTAAAACTGAAAACAGAGCCTGGCCAGAGTGGCTCAGCAGTTGTAGCATTGGCCCACGGACCAAAGAGTTGCGGGTTCAATTCCCAGTCAAGGGCACGTACCTCGGTTGCAGGTTCGATCCCTAGCCCCCATCAGGGTCATTTGGGAGGCAACCAATCCATGTGTCTCTCTCACATCAATGTTTCTCTCCCTCTCTCTCCTTCTCCCTCCCTCCCTCCTACTCTATCTAAAATAATAATAATAATAAAACAGAAACATTACATTATACTCTAAGATTGCTTCAAATGTCTCAAAATAATTAAATTTAAATATATTATATACTCCAGTTTTAGTAATAAAATAACTTAAAACAGAACAAAAGAAAATGGTAATCAATGATGATACACAAGGGATTAGTCAGATGAAGACAGAACAAAAATGTATTGAATTTAGCAACATGGAGGACATTTTTGGTTTTACTGAGAGTAATTTCAATTGGATAATGAGAGTAGAAGCCAAATTTCAGTAGAGGGGAGTATAAATAAGTATTTGAAAAATAAAAAATAAAAGCCTTAAAATACATTATTTTGTGAAGATACACAATGGGAACAATTGCTCTTTAACAGGAGGGAAAGAAGAGGAAATGGGCTCAGGTGTATAAAGGGTTTTAGACTGTGGTGGGAAGAGGATAGATTTTGCATCTGTACAGTTTTATTTTTCAATAAAGAATGAAAAAGTTCTTCATCTGAGATCTAGTCTTGGAAAGTTAGGAGGCTCAAAGAATCAGTAAGTAAGCAGCTAGAACATCATAGTAGTATTCCTGTGCTGTGGTGAAATCCATTTAAGAATGAGTTTGCCTTCATACAGTATTCATGGCTGTACACAAATCTTGTTCATTAGGTAGAGGCACCAGCTTCTCTACATTTATCCAAAAGAAATGCAAACTATGCTCATTCAAACAAGTACACAAATCATTACAATAGCTTTATTCCTAATTACTAAAACTTGGAAACAACACAAATGTCCTTCAGTTAGTCATTCAATGAGATACATCCATACAAGGGAACACCACTTGGCCATGAAGAGAAAAGAACAAAGTACGTACTGATACACGCAGCAACATGGATGAATCTCAAGTGCATTATGCTAAGTGGAAGAAGCCAGATTCAAAAGCATGAATAATGTCTGACTCCATTTATATATTTCAGAAACGAAAATTATAGGGTACAGAAAACAGACCAGTAGTTGCTTAAGATCTAGGGGTGAGAGAGAAGCAGACTAAAAAGGGCACAAGAAAATTTCTTGGAGTCATGAAATTGCTCTGTCTTGATTGTGGTGGTAGACACACAACTGTAGGTGTCGGTCAAATCTCATAAAACTATACACAGAAAGGAAGAATGTTATTGTCTATAAGTTAAACCTCAATAATTTTTTAGAAAATAGTTGCTAGCAGGTAAGTGTGGAGGCTTGGACCTCTGACATTGACTAAGGTGAACAATTGCATGAAGCATAATGACTGGTTTTGGCAGTCTCTCAAAGTAGAAATTCCCAACTGGTGTGCCAAGAACAGGTTATAGGAATACCAGGGATGCTGGTCTCTTAGTTCTAAGGGCAGCGGAGTAGGTCCCACACCCCAAAACTTATAAAGTAGGCATTTCAACTGGAAGCAGCCTCAACTGATTACCTCATTGAGCTATACACATATTATTACTGTCTGTTTTTGCCACGATGTGAGGAATCATGGGAGCACTGTTAGAAGAAGATAGCCCTGTAGTCCTGACTACTTCACTCAGCAGTGTGATAGATCCTGAGAAAATACAGCACTTGAATGATTAGGGAGTGCTGCCTACTCCAGGTTCCTTATGGAATTCTGGTCTAGTTAACAGAAGAATATATAGCTGCTATTACAAAATAATAATATGAAAAAAGCTGTATTACAAAACTTAGAGGATTCAGCCAAATCTGTGGTTAGAGGGAATTAATAACACTAAAATGTCCTCATTATTTAATAAGGAAGAATAAAACTCAGTGAACTTAGCATTTAATAAGGTGGGGTGGGAGGTTGAGGAACACAATGCATTTAATTTAACAATAAACAAATGAAAGTAATAAAGCAGAAATGAATGCATTTGAAAAAAGAAAACTTGACATCAAAGGCCTTGCACACACAAATAATATGCAAATATTTTAAAATTTCAAGTAAAAAAATCAAGAAATAAATTAACTACATACAGTTCTGGCAATAAATAAAAATATGAAATTTTCAATAAAAAGGATGGATTCCTAAAAAGACTTTTTTTAAAAAACCTACTAAAATCTATTCAAGATCTAGAAAACCTGAGTAAACCATGAACCCCTAAAGAAATAAGAAAAGGTGTCAAAAATTAAACTCAACTTTCTCATGCTACATAAAATTTTCAAGAACATAGAAAAATTCCATCAGGGCTATCTAGTGATAAGTAGTGATTTTCCTCCTCTTTTCTATATTTCCCAAATATAGTCAACATATATTATTTTTATAATCAGAAACAAGATACTAAATTTTGTTTTTAAAAGAAATAGTCCCGACCAACATTCTGTTTCTACCACTAATTCTGATGGGTTTGGCCTTGGCATTCCTGACACCTCAATAAATTACAATGAAAACACAAGTTTTATAAAATTGTCCTCAGCCTTCTTTTTTTGAATCTTCTCCGTGTATACAGATCACAGTCTGTTAAATGAGTGAACTTGCTTGGTAGTAGAGAACTAGTTTTGTGCATTTTAAACTAACCAAACTTCTAGCGGCTTGAGTGACCATATGTGGACACGAACTTCAGGAATTCTCCAATGAATCTGTTCAAAACACTTGCCTCCAAGTTCTCCCTCATCACTTAACTGTTGGATGAAAAGGAGAAAGATCAGATGACTTGCAGCGTTGAAATACAAACCCCCTCTGAAATCTAAGTTGTATTTTTGTCGATTAAAAAAGTTCCCAAGTTTCTGACAAATTAATGAGCAATTTATTTTGTCTCTAAACATAATGAAAGTGTAAGAAAAAGATACTACTACATTTGCCCTGTATGTGCTGAGAGACAAGTCTTGAGCTGTCATCATTGGGTTACATGGGGACATTACAGGACAGAGAAAATGCTTTGAAAGGGTCTGTACCGAGATTGTGAAGGAAGAATGAGGGAGGTAAGAAGTCATTTTCTTAACAGAAGAAAAAGTCAGGAAGAAAAACACAAAAGCATGATGAAAAAAAGAAAGCTGGTATCACCTGACAACATCGTCAGTTTTATTTCCTTTCTTCTCTATTGAAACGTGAATCATCGAGGGACAGATATCAAAGTTGTCTAAGACAACAGGCACATTCAATTAAAAAAAAAGAAAGAAAGGACTCCAAAGATGCCTGTAAGTATTAAAGGAGTGGAGGTGAGAACTTCAGTAGAGCAAGTAAAGAAGGTATGCCCAGAGAATCCTTACTGCTATAGTTAACATGAATAAAGTGAGGAACACATACTAAAGAACGAAGTTGCAGAGGCATGAGGAAATTCAACATCCATATACCACTCACTGAATAAGTATTCACCAGATGTTCTTCATGTGAAATTCTTTCTTATCATGGAAAAGTAGTGCCAGTGAGAAGGAGCTCAGCTCATGACTGCCCATTTGTCATATCGCCCTAGAGCAGTGGTTCTCAACCTGTGGGTCACGACCCCTTTGGGGGTCAAACAACCCTTTCACAGGGGTCACCTAAGACCATCGGAAAACACATATTTCTGATGGTCTTAGGAACCAAGACACCGCTCCTCTATCCATCTCCAGGCGGTTCCGCCCACATGCAGACACGCCCACATACAACATGAGGAACTGTATTAAAGGGTCGCGGCCTTAGGAAGGTTGAGAACCACTGCTCTAGAGTGTCTCAGAGTTGGGCTTGGATTGGGGAACCAGTAAAGAAAAAGGTACCTAACCTTGTCCTGAAAGTCATTACGGGGAAACTGACATGGACTTATAGCTATGGAGCTTGATATTTTTTTTTCTTTTATTGATTTTAGAGTGAGAGGAAGGGAGAGGGAGAGAGAGATAGAAACATCGATGAGGAAGAACATCGACTGGCCGCCTCCTGCATGCCCCCCACTGGGAATGGGGCCCACAACCTGGGCATGTGTCCTGACCGGGAATTGAAGCGGTGACCTCTTGGTGCATGGGTCGACGCTCAACCACTGAGCCACACCAGCCGAGCGGGAGCTTGATTTTTGTAACATATTACATTAAATTATTTAATATGTGCTATATATACATTGCTTTAAAAAAATTAAAAGGAATATTTGTTAGGATAATATGGGGAAAAGAAAAAACAGTGGAAGGGTAACCAACCATCACACACAGGAGGAGACCATTTAAAAATGGGGTTTGGCCATAAATTTTCAAATAAGTCCTGTATTGAATGAGATTTAACCATATTCTATTTCAGGATGAGGATGAGCAACTGTGATTTTATAACCACTGTGAGAACTCATAAAGTGCAAACATGTAGCAAATACTTGAAACAAGGAGGTTCCTAATTTTAAAGTCTCGAGGAATTCATGGGTTTATTCATTCACCAAATATTTATTGAGCACATAATACATATTAATTCCTAGGACAGATGTGGCAAGTAGAACAGTGAAAGAGAAGTGTTTTATTCTCTCGTGGATTTGACAGACTAAGACAGTGTTCTCACGGCAGGAAGAAAATAAGGCAATTCACTGGGGTTGGAAATAAAAAGACTGAAATATTTAGCATTTTTTGCCTAGAAATGAGAAAGATATGAAGCTGTACGAATATTTAGTTTGCAAACCATCCTTACTGCACCCCAATGTGAGAGCATATATTGCTGCACAGTGGATCCCGATGGGGCAGTGGGAGCTCAAACACACAGGTGGCCTATACCAGCTGAACTAGAGCACTTTAAGTGGACCAGTTAAGCTTATTTTCAGATTACATTCTGCAGTTTTGATAAAATTCACCCTGACAAAATGAACAAACTATTCTGAAAGACTCCTGCAAAGGAACTATGGGTCAAAGGTAACTCTATTAACAAAAGTACAACTGAACAATTAGAAAATGGCAGTGCTTAAGTCTCTCTTCCCCCTCGGGCAAATTTCTTATCAGATATTTATGAGTTAAAATTCTGTGATAATCTTATTAGCTCTCATAGACTCATATAACTGTGACTGAAATATAAAAATTTTTAATAATATTAATATTGACTGTAATATAATTACTAAAATTTAATGAGAAAAAGTTTTCACACTAAAAAAATAAATAAATAATGTTGCATTCAACTTCATTCTTTTTCAATTCCTATAATTGGCCAGGTTTTATGATATATTTATCATATCTGTATTTGATTACATTTATGTTTTAATATAAGAACATAATTTATACTGAAACATATTGGGATTCAAATTCATAAAAATATTTTACTGTAAGGGGCATACTGTCAAAAACACTTGGAAGTCATTGAGGTAGAGGACATAAATTCTATAAATAATAGAATTTTGAGGCTAATATCTATAATCAAAAACATTCTGGGAGAGATATTTTGTGAATATTTGAAAAGAAATATAAATATAATAAAAAGCATGTAGTAATCATTAGAAAGAAGATGACTTTATAAAAATAACTACCCAACTGACTTGATTAATCTTTATAATAATGTCACTCTGACATTAAGAGAATGGAGTAAATACTACTATCTTGATTTGAGCTAAGCACTTTGAAAAAAATTAGGATGTGAATAAAATAATAGAATTTAGATGACGCACACTAGGAGGAAGAGCTAAAATGATAGATAACCAGAATAATCTTTCCAGCTCATTTCCTCTAGTACCACACGTCTAAATCCTTTTGATTGCTCTGAGAATGAGATCTACATTCCATGGATCCCCTACCACCTTCATTGACCCCCAACCCCCTGATGCCCTCATTACAACCATTCTGTTGCACAGGTCCTTAGCTCTCTAGCCTCTTCCTGGCTTCCCTGACTGAACTTCCACCCTCTATATCTAAACCTACGACAGAATTGAAACATAACTTCAGTTAAACTAGTCACAGCGTGAGCAGGAGGCCATTAATACTACTCAAGATTATATTTCTCTGGTTTGCTCACATTCTCACTCTCCTGAGCAACTGTTTCACAACTTTTTCTCTTTTCAAACATCGTCACTTTCTCTTTTATCCTATGTTCTAATGACTTTACTTCCAAAGTCACTGAGAATATTGAATCTGTCACTGCCACTCATCTGTATCCATGCCCACAAACTCCCCCTTCCCCCCTGCGAAAATGGAGAATGACCCAGGTTCCTAGCTATAGCCTGTCAAGATTTATGAAGATTTTGAGATTTTACTTTACTTACAAGCTAAAACAATAGCTTGCCACAGATTCATGGATAATACCAATAGATGTGAGGGTCCTGGGTTGCAGGAAAAGGATAGTTTATTACTCATGGAAAGCACAGTAGTGAGAGTATGGTCATTTTCCTGTGACGGTTCTTATGATGGTTAATTTTATGTGTCATCTTGGCTGGGCTATGGGGTGTCCAGATGCTATGAACTGAATATTTGTGACTCTACCCAAAGTAATGTGTTGAAACTATACCCCCCTGCCAATGTAATGATATTTGGAGGCAGGGCCTCTGGAGGTAATTAGGGATAGATTAAATCATGAAGGTGGGATCCTTGAGATAAAATTATAAAAAGACAAGGAGATAAAGGATCCTTCTCTCTCTTTGCATGTAGCCACGAAGAAAGGCCATGTGAGGACAAAACCAGAAAGAAGACTTTTCAAGAACCCAACTATGCTGGCACACTTATCTCAGACTTCCAGTCTTCAGAACTCTGAGAAATGTATGTTGTTGCTTAAGTCTCATAGTCTATGGTATTCTGTTACAGCAGCCCGAACTAAGACACCAAAATTTGGTTAAGCATCATTTCTGAATGTGTCTGTCAGGGTGGTTTTGGAGGAGATTAACATTTTAATCCGTACTCGGAGTAATGCAGACTTCCCTCCCCAAAGTGGGTGGGCTGAATCCTACCCATTGAAGACCTGAATAGAATAAGAAGGCTGAGTAAGAAAAAAATCTCTTTCTGCCTGACCAGCTTCGAGTTTGGACATTGGTTTTCTCCTGCCTTCAGACTCATTTTTGGATTGGAATTTATACCATTAGCTCTTGTGGTCCTCAGGCCTTTGGGCTCAGATTAGAACTATACCATTGTTTCTTCTCTGGCTCTGGCTCTCCAGCTTGTCAACTACAGGTATATACACACACACACACACACACACACACACGCACACGCACACACACAAATATATATATTTCTGAATAGTTCAGACCAATACAGTTCCTAAGCCTCAATTCCCGCAGGACAATATTATAAGGAAAAAGGGACATCTGCATCTGTGGTAGGCTGCATTACAAGAAAGGAACCTTGAGCTTAGGAAACCTGAACATTTTATAATGGGATGAGACATTATCTTAATTATAAGTGGACATTAAGCAAATATACCTCCTCTCTAAAGGAAGATAGATTCTATCTCTAACTTCCAAGGCTCTTTGCTATATAAACATCTTTAAAATGATAGTCCATACTCAGCCAGTGTGGCTCAGTGGATTGAGCATTGTCCCATGGACTGAGAGGTCCCGGTTTGATTTCTAGTCAGGGCACATGCCCGGGCTGCAGGCTCCATCTCCAGTAGGGGACTACGATATCTGCAACAGCAACCTAAACCTCAAGGGGACAGATCGAGAACCCACCTACTGCTGCCCAGCCACCCACACGGCTAGATCTGCATTGATGATAAAATTACCAAACACTCTAGAGCACCTTCAAAGATTATTTCGAGGAAATCTGTCCATTATTATCTATCTATCCCATAAAGCTATAAAATCATATGTGGAATATCCATTCTACCCAATGGGACAATCCATCCAAATAGGCCTTGTATATCCAGAAAGGAGAAAGGGAGGAATGGAGGGAGTAAGGAAAGAAGGAAGACAATGACTGACGATAATCTTTGGACACTTTTGTATGCCTGCCTAGAAAGATTATACACCTGAACAAAATCCAGCTCTAGAATTTCCAAACTGAAATGTAATGAACAACAAAATAGAAAATATTATCATCTAGGCTTCCATGTGAAAATGCAGCTCAAAAAAGCATTGACTTATATATGTTCATTTAAAAAACAAGTTTAGAAAACATATCCAATCATCTCAAAATGTGAAAAATTCAACATGCTTTCCTATTTACAAAATAATTGTGTCCAAAATTCTTGGAGCTTAAGACCTCATAATTTTCACTGAGTAGTGACATGTGTAAACCATGTACATGTACAAAGTATGTGGAAGTAGGTATATGACAATTTCATATAATTCATAAAACTTAGATAGTACATACCTTTCAAGTCTTTTAGTAATTACATAAAAGGAATCTAGGTGACCAAAGTGACATGTATATGTCATTTGTGTCTCAATAATGATGATAGAAACTCTGGAAAAAATGATACATTCCTTTCCTTGAATGTTTAGATCAGCCAAAACATTCTATTTTCATGATGCCTTGTGACATACGTGGGGAAGTATCCTTAGCTTCATAGATGTTTGTTGATGTCCCGAGGTTTATTACTTTCTGGGTTTTTGTCTGACACTTCTTCACTCTCTTGCTCGCTCTCCCTCTGCCTCTCCCTCTCTCTCCCTTTCCCTCTCTTCTAATTAGGCCACTTCTTTCTTCCTATCATTCTTGCTCAAAATACACTTGCTAAGTCTATCGCTGCTATTACTTCTTTTCCACATTATCTTTTTTTAGGCACAATGGCAGTGCCGTCTTTCTTATGATTTGTGAAAGTCTTTCTTTCCTCTGTCCCTGCCCAGGCCTCCTACCCCCTGCCTAAGCTTTTCCTTTTCCTCTATTATCTGCTATGCTCGCTTATATTTCTAGCCCTTAAAGTTCACAGGACTCATGAGAAAAGAAAACTACAGCTGTGGTGAAACAACAGAGGTTTGTCCAAAATCTACCCTTGGTTACTTGGATCTAGTTTACAGGGTTGCCTCTAAACAATAGCTTAATTGCAGGAATCTTGGAGAGAGAAGGAAAAACCCTGCAAAAATCAAGCAAAAGCCTTGGAGAAAGTACGGGTCATCGTCTGTTTGCTCTCAAGTCTTAGGTGCTCTGATGTGCCTCACCCCTGTATCCATGAGATAAAACAAGATATATTTACATTTTCCCCTTGTTTACAGGAGAATTGAACCAAAACAGCTTCTCTTCACCCAATTACAATGAACTCTCAATAGTAATACAACACAGAATGTATGCCATCTTAAACTGTCACTGATAAGTATAAGAAAATACATTTAATTTGAATAGGTTTGCAGTCTTACCCAGAACACTAGGGAAGATGATCAAGTTCCTGATGCCTGATCTCTTAGCGGCATGCAGAGAATTTTACAAGCTAAAGAAATTCCCAGAGGAGAATTGTGGAATATAATAGCCAGCCTGGGTTTCTACACTTGACTCACTTCTTTGCTTAGATATGCAATGATTTTAAAGTCCTTAATTTTGCCAGTGTTGTTATGTATTTTGTTTTTCTATAACGTCCTTTAATATTTATTTTTGTGGCTAGTTTAGTTACCTGGAGTCATTGCTCTTACTCTACAGGCATGAAATGCCAGGTGAATTTGCCTCAGTGCTGATCAGTTCACAAGTAAATACGTTTTTACATGCTCTTAAGAAAGAATAAATATATTTAATGTCTTAATAGAGAAACTGATCATTGCAAATATAATTAGACCCCGTCTCTCGTTTTTACTCACATGCATCCGTAATAGGTCTACTGAGCTGCTGACCTATAGAGAGAGAAAAAAATCTGATCATAACTGGAAACATTTTTTTAAATTCTATATTTGCAAAATCCAAATTACCAAAAATGATAGAACCAGGAATACCAAATTAAGTTCCTTTAAGTCATAGTCAGAAGTTAACAGTACAGAGACAGTTAATGACATTGAACTTCTAAACAAAATCCCATCACAAAGCCATACCTGAACTCATCTTAAGAGAAAGATGGGGAGTAAAAAATATGTGGATTCTACATAGACCACTAGGAAATTAAATAGAAACAGAATAGACAAAAAATAAAGAGAAGAAAAGCAAAGAGTGGGGATGCTACTATTTAATTAACATTGATGGATAGCCATGAATACAGGATAGATAGATATTCGTGCTCGAAGAATCTTTTCAAGGAAAATACTGCTGTGGTACGAGAAACGGAAGCATTAAAACTGACCGGTTTTAGAGCAGTGATATTTTGCCCTATGAAGTTCTGTGAAAATTGCACTGTACCAGTAATATTTAATTGTAGCATAAAAATTAAACACCATTCACTTGATATAAAATAGGGATAGTATGTAAATTAAGTAAGTTTCAATTCATGTCTTCTTACTCACATCTGTTGGCAGTTTAAATAGTTTTAGTGTCATTAATTGTTATAAAAGTGCAAGATTTGCTGTATGCTTGCCACTTAGGACCAAAGGCACAAAAGTCTAATTGAACTAAGTAATTAGTAATTTGTCATTTCCTATTGTCAGCAATTACTTTCCATTAGAAATCCTCACTGAAAATTCTAATTTGAAGTGAGGTTTGCATTTTATTGCTGTCCATCCAAATTAGTTTAAAATTGACAGCTACATTTTCATTTAAAATTTTAAAGATATTAAATATGCTTGAAGAAACTGCAGCACACTCAGCTCCACACAAGCCTCTGTGTATGTACCTATGTGTGTGCAGATATGCACACACACTCAAAATGGAGACAGCTCACACCAATGGATGTGCCTTTTATTTCCCCAAAAGGGAGTGGCTGTGCAAATATCACATCATCACTGCTTCTGTGAAATTCCAGGTTTCTGATTTTTACATTTTCACACAGACCCGTGCAGTGGTGGTTTCACCTGCACACAGATGGACCAGGAAACAACACACTATTGGACTTCCTTCTGGGGTTTCCAGCTCCCTCTGGGATACTGCCATTGGATGGATTTTCATATGTTCTTTCTTCCTGACTCACTAGCCAATCAACACTTTCCCTTTCTTAGGTTCTGAGGGTATGTAAAACTAAAAGGGAACAGCCCTCGGAAACAATGCTAAGAAAGTGATTTATAATTAGCATAGATCCACTTGAAACTAAGGGCAACTGGTGAGGCAAACTCATCCTTTGTTTCCTTTGTAAAAGTTTGAACACCACATGTTGTTATCCTAACTGGATAGTCTTCCTCTTTTAACACTTAACACGTCTTTTTCCCTTAAAGTACAGCTGGATTTGTTTAACAAATAGACTAGGTTTTAAAAATATAGAATGAATTTTAGATAGTTTTCTCTCTACCCCATTATTAAAATCCTAAAACTACACTGCAAATCTTTAACTAAAAGCCTTGAGCTAATAAATTTGTACACAAAGGCCCAGTGTCTTAGATGCGGCTACCAAAATCGCCTGGCAAAAAGCATATTCACGTATTTATGATGATAAAGATAGCAGTTTCCATAAAGAGCAGATTTGATCCATTAACACAGAGTTAGAATTACATTAAAGGCAAAAATGAAATCTCACAATTACATGTCTAATAATTCAGTAACTAATAAGAATGGCGTTGAATGCATCCCCATATTTATTTAAGTGATATGGTTTACTAATTTTTCTTCTAAGTTCTGTATATGCTAAAATTGTCTTGTAACACTGGAAATGGTAATGAATTTCCCTTATTTTTTAAAATGACACTCTAATAATTACTCTAAATTCATATACTTTCCCAGAACAAATTTTCTACTGTTACCCCTTCAGTAACTAACTAGATATATCACAAATCTGTAACACTTAAGTGAACATTAATTAGCACTAATTTACAATCAAATTCCAATGGAGAAGCAAATTATGCTTTCTTGAACATCAAAAGTCTTTATGTGAAGAATTCTGGGACATCTTAATTATTTCTGCTTATAAATAATGTTTCCTGCATTTCTTCAACATGCACAAGAATGCTCTAGAAAGAAAAAAAAATACTACTCTCATTATAATTTAGTGCGAATGCAGTTCATTTCAGTGACTATCTTGTTCTCGTTCCTTCATTGTAATAGAAAAGAGGTTGTCTAAAAATTGAAGAGGAAATTCTTCTATTGGGCATATCATTTGAGATCTATTGATATAGATTTAAGAAATTTTACTACACTACCTCAACACTTTGCTACATAATTCCAAGATTGTTCTAAAATATCCCAGTTTTATGTGAACCAAAACTTACTTAAACTGTAAAATATCCATCTCCTTACACATATCATATCACAATAGGGTCGCATATTTCTAAAGCAATATGCTTCACAGAAGGAAAATAAGCAACAGATACTTACAAACTCGTATTCAGCTCATTCTAAAATAGTGTATAATTGCCAATAAGGCACTGAAGAAAAGAGAGAATTAAATTAAAAGTTCAATAAACACTGATCAATATGCTTGTAAATACCAAGTCTATAAAATGATCTTCCCTTTAAATGTAGTTATAACACAAGTACATGTTCTGTACTTTGGAACTCAGCTGATCATTTTTAAATCCAGTTAAATTTGTTTCTAATAGAAACATGCCAAAAATCTGAGAAGATTAAAAAGAAAGATAAAGGAAGAGAGAAAGAAAGAAAGAGAGAGAGAGAGAGAGAGAGAGAGGGCGGGCGGGAGGGAGGGAGGAAGGAAGGGAGAAAGAAATAGAAGGAAGGAAAGAAAGAAAACAGCATCCTAGATTGTCAAACTTACTGTCTCGGGGTTTAGCATTAGCTCACAATCAGCTGAATAAAGAAGTCATCTCTGTCTAAGATGTAAATAAATCACAAGCCTCAGTTACTTTACCACTAGCTGTTTGTCATTCAGGAAAATAATGGTTAATCAATGTCTAATCAATGAAGATGTGTAACATATTAGTTTGCAGTCCTTCATCATCCTATTTTCTTCAATTGCCTGGGGGTTTGTGTTCAGTACTTACAGAATCGATTACAATTGAGAGTGATCATTCAGCTCATGTTGAGAGCTGTCAGCTGTGCTTTCCATGAGGCAGTTTTGCTCTGGTGTTTAACATGAGATGCTAATATTTAGCTGCTTCTGACAAACTAGGTTCCATGGTGGAACACTTTATGAGAAGTGCTTAAGTAACTAATTGTATCACTACATGTCACTTGATGAAACTAAACTTTTCCTGACTTCACAATAATCATAAGCATTACTGGCTTGCTGTGGAAAATTAAAGGGAAATAGCTGCCTGCTTGAGTCTGATCATGCCTGCAGGGAAGGTCTAAGAAAGGCAACTACCGGATGACGTCTTTATAAATAACTACAGGGGCGGGGGAGGGGGTGGAGATGATTCTCCGATTTTCATATAAAGCAACATCTTCCAACACAAGGACGATGTATCCTCTTCTGCAAAGATCTCTAAATGCCCACAATTTCTCACAAACACCACAAGAAAAGTTGGAGCTGCAGCCTCTTGACACATTTCTTTTAAAAAACAACTTTTTGTGGCTACGCGCGTTTACAGTCCAAAGAAAATGTTAATTGCCTGACAAACCCGTTTTCCTTGCCATTTATAAAAACGTATCACCAAAAAAATATATACATCCTGAAGAGACTGGGAGGATATTAAAAAGGGTAGAAGAGAAGAGTCCTGATTTCCTTTCAACAACAACACATAATTGTCAAGTTATGGAGCTTTTTGCTTTAATTACTGATTTTGTGATTTGTTTGGCAAGTTGTGCTGATGACATTCCCAGAGCCCAATGTTAAAAACTAATAATGATATAGTATTTCACTAGAAACATTTTTTGGATCTTGGTAGTATTGATTTGAAACGAACAAGTTCAAGCGTCTTGTTAGTATCAGTGCCAACAGCACCCTCTAGCGCCCACAGCTTTGAAGCGCCTTGTGGAAGATGGAAAAGCCTATACAGTTGGAGTTCATTGGCACTTGCTTTATAGCCAATAATAAGAAACTTGACAAAGTATATCCATCACCACAAGTAACCTAAATGTGCTCTTAAACTTCAAAATATTTTACTGTCATTCTGTGATCAAGCATACTGGAGAAATGTAAAACGATCTAATTTTTGTTGTTAGATCAGTGCATTAACTTAAGAGTATTGCTTCAGTGATAATTGTCAAATTTTATGGATATTTCGGGATATGTGTTAATTGTTTAAACTTATGGGATAACTGACTTAACTAATGACAGCACTTAAAAGAGAAAGTTTGTTTTACGTTCAATGCTATAATATACAATGAAATACTGAACTTACATTGTTTTCTGCCATTGTAGGAAGGAAAAACTTTATCTCTGAATCCAAATTTTCAATGAATCTGACTTGTTTTTAAAAATAACTAATTTTAAAGGTGAGTAATAAAGATTCCATCAAATGATTAAATGATCATTTTTTTTCTCTTAGGTTTAAGTCCATTTATTTCAAAAATAAATACCATTATAGTTTTGAGTACCTATCTGTGAAACACTGGTTTTAGTTACATTTTGAAACAGAATTTCATGGTCAGGAAAGACATGTGTATTCAATTTTAAATAATGAGTATATCTTTCTGAGTTTATAAGCTAAACGTGTAGTGAAGGAATGAAAAATCATGAATTTATAGTAATATTTTATGCGGGCATAAACTGCATTCATATAAATAAGTCACTTAGCTAACTTGACCTGAAAAATAAACGTATGAAAATCTCATCCTTTAAGTGAATCAAAACTAGTGTGTGTGTGTGTGTGTGTGTGTGTGTTTGGACATACAATAAGGAGAGCCGGGGGACAAACTTGCCAGAGGCACCTAATCTCAGAAAGATTCCCAACCACAAAAATGCTAGAATTTTTTCCAAAATATACATGATGGTGTTTTCTTCTTTACATCCAACTTTCTTATTAAGAAATGATTTATATCCTGACGTGTTTCAGCAAACTTTACAAGATTTCATATATATATATTTCTAGTGATAAAATATTTCAAAAGGAAAAAATTAGCATGTATGCAGTGTCTACTATATATCAGTCTCCAGGTTGGGCATAAATATGTTAACTCACATAGAATCACATCATACTCTGCAGTAATCTTGATCAGCACTTTCTAGAAGTTCCTCTTTTTCCTATCATTCACATTAGTCAGAATATGAGAAACCTTGTTAGCTGGATGGCTTATAAGCTGAGCTCACATTCCTGTGCAAATATTTGTAGTCTTCTTAAATTACATTTTTACCATCAGCAGCTCCCAAATCGAGCACATGACACTATGAAAGGCAAACCAACAAAGAAGTATGTAAAAGATCATCTACCTTTCCGCACAGCTGCCAGGGGAGGTGAGCTAGCCCCACAAATGTCTGCACTTTGATACGAGTGCTGTGATAATGATGAAAAGTTAATGGATTTTTATCTATATCAACCTGATGATCATAGACCTTGTTATTTTTATTATTTTTTCTAAGAAGGGGATTGGTGCTGCATGAATATGAAGGCATATATTCGCAGAATTTCTTAGATTTCTAGGTACAGGAGCTACAAAGCCTGCTCTCCTAAGATAGATAAATTGAGTTCCATGCAGTTTACTATGTAGGGGTCTTTCAAATGAGACCACAAAATCTTAAATCCTCACTCTCATGTGTGGACATTAAAGATCTCATAGCACTTTTTGATAAGAGTAGGGGCTTGTCACTGTGCCACTGGGCAAATTCCTGGGACCTACCTTAAAGTCCAACAGCCAGCTTCTCTCCACAGGATATTACTGCATGAGGTACACTGGAAAAGTTCAGTATATTTATTCAATTAATTTAAAATGTTATCCTAATGGTCCTGAAAATACCCCCCCTTCTTTTTTAGTAAAAAGAATCAAAGGTCTCCTAAGGCAAAGTTACAGTCATGTTTGTTACATGAAATCCAACTTCCTTCCAAAATATTTGATTAGTCCCTTTTGAACACAAATGCCTACAGTATTAATTTTATTTAAAAAATAAAAACAACCAATATATAATAAAAAAATCTTATAACCCATGATCCATGCTTTCTGATACAGGTAATGTAAAATAAATGATATAATCTACAAAACAATGACAAATGAAAGACTTGGAAAAGGTTATGGTTTGACAAGGTAACATTTTTGAAATCTGGACACCAATCAAATTGATGTAACTATTGGTGATGCAACCCTTTCTGACACTAAAGTCTTTACCACTGTCTAAAACATATAGAAGAGCCTATCGTGATTGCTTAACGTCAGCTTTTGTTCATAAGCTCTTTCATAAAACTGAAACCAGGAAAATGATTTAAAGCCGTTCAATTTGTCTATTTACCTTAATCTTTAACTATTCCCATATGTCTGGCTACATGATGTATGACTCTTCATAAACCAATTTTTCAAAGATATACACGACAGAAAAAAGTCAGGCTCCTAACCTTTTATGCGCTGAACTTTTATAGAGCTCGAGAAAACAAAATGCTTTTAGGTTTCAGAAAAGGAAAAAAAGGGGAGGAAGGTTTTCTTTTCTCTCTGCTTAGGAAATATTTGCATCATTGGAAGTAGAACATGCACTAATTTCTAGATTTGTGAAAGGAACTTTCACTGGTCCACCCATGAATGTCAATGGTACAGATTTTTGTTTTTTTTTTTTTAAAAATTGCTAATTAAAAAAAATAATGATCCATAAATTAAGACTATTAAATTAGTGTAAGTCCCGCAGTTGAGGTAGGGATATTGTGCTAGGTATAATACCATTTAGAAGGGTGAGCAGAAAAGAAGAAATGCAGATTAGAGATTTCTCTGTAAAGAGCCTGAGTCATCATCATAGTGGAACTGCTTTAGCTTCCATCTTAGGAAAAACATTAATTGGAGAAATCAGCCAGTTGAAACAGAATATTCTGATTATTTAAAAAATATCACAAGATGCTTATGTCAATTTTAAATTAACTTACATGCCTTTATGAAGATGGAAATTTTAAAATGTAGCTTTTTTATTTATATAAACAACATTTAATGAGCACCTACTGTGTGCTTGGAACTGAATAAACAGCTGTGAACAGGAAAAATTCACAGCCCTGTCCTCTTGGAACCTATACTTTACTATTAAGCTACAAAACTAGCTTCAGGATCATTACCATCAGGTTATGATTATGAGTCACGGCAAAAGGGAAGGCTTTCTGATACTGTTAGTCCTTAACCCTCTTGAGTTCAATCCATATTCAAATTTTGTGCAAAAGCCTTTGCTATTTTCAAGGTACACTAATTTCCCAGCTAGTTTGCCCAAATTAGAAAATGTAGTCTTCTCTCACAAAATAGGAACAAATGTTAGAACTCTTTTGATAAATAAAGAATACAGAACAGGAAAAGAGAAAAGTACCAATTGTTATACATCTAATTATGTGCCTAACCCAATTCCAGGCACTTTGCATATTTTTACCACAAATGTTCACATCTTTCATTAGGAGATTAAATCTGCTAAATCATTTTATTGAATAGTATAGTCTGTATCTTAAAATAGAAGAAAGTCAAATAGAAAAACCAATGAATCATTAAAATGAACTCTTATTTCAGTATGTGAAATAATTAACTTGTATTATAACACTATTTCTTCCATCTGTAGTTAGATAAGATTTAATGCAACTTCTAAAGAAGTTGCTAACATGCTGAAAAGGTAAACCTGTCAATCAATGCAGAAAAAAATTAACATTCAAATTATTATCATCAAGCACTATTGAAATCTAATATATAAAATCTGCATGACAAAAATCAACAGGATGCTATTTAAAGCTTATGAAAGAATTGTGTTCTGAGCAACATCACAGGATGATTCTATGATTCGTCCATGCCATTTGACCAAGTAATCATAAATATGAAACTAAGATTTTTAGTAACAGCTTCTAAAGTACATGGAACTTTGTTTCATTTATACTTTTACTATCCCCCAAGTGAAACATTGAAAGTATGTTTATGCATATGGATATGTGTATACAAACATTATTTGCATATGTGTATTATTTACTATTATACATGTAAATACACTCGCAGTTCTCAAAATGCAAATGTAGCTATCCTTATACTTTTGAAAATGAGAAGTATAAAACTTACAAAATGGGTGCGAAGATGTATCTGATGTCATAACATTTAATGTGCATTCTTAATTTATTAAAATTCTGGAAAGGAACTCGGTTTGCATATGCATGAGGATGACAAGAAATTTTTATATTCCAAAATTAAGCACATTCTAAAATAATTTGTCATATTTTTCTATTAATAAGAATTCTAATTCTAATCTTGTTCTGATTTCAGAATTAAAAAGTTGTCATCTTAAAGCAATTTCGAATAACTACACAAATGAAAATACCTAATAATTAAAGGTAACGTTGATATGTATTTTAATGAAAATATACTGGCAATTCTCAGAATGAAGGAAAAAGCAAACACACTAGTATGATATTTGGTAAATGACTCTACTCTTTTACTTAAAAAATATTTCCACTTACCTCATTCTTAATCCACTGATAAAATAAAGGAAAAACAATTTAACAAAGAAATAAAAGAATTGGAGACATCACAAGAATTTGTGTATATTTGTGGCTATTTGTTGTTGAATAATCAGGGGATTTACAAGGATAAAATAGATGAGCATTTAACTGTATTTAAACAAATAAAAATATTAGTACATAACTTTCAATTTTTTTAAACTCTAAAATGTTTTATTAAATTATTTTTTAAATAAAATAATTTTAAACACATTTAACCTAAAATGGAAATTATTAGATATGCTATTTAGCTCATTTGCACTAATACATTTAAAATCAACTATTTCACACACAAAAACTCATTTAAAATAGATTTTTAAAAAATTTCAGCTTTTTTTTAATGGTTCTTTTTAAAACTTCAAGTACGCTTGAGAAACGGACTGTGGACCATGTATACAATGTAGGGTCAATGCTGTATTGAATTTCCAGACCATTTTCAGACTACCTTCTGGCAATGGAAGCATTTTGACCACTGACACTCCCTATGGGTATATCTGACTATCCTGGTACAATGCACCATTCCCCATTATTGAATCTACAACAAACTGCTGTAGGTTATTCATTGATTGAGTGTTTAAGTATATTCTTTAGGAGCAAATAGAGAACTAATCTGTAAGCAATCACATAAAATAAAAAATCAGCAGAATTCCTGCTTCAAAGATGCTTTGAGCTCCAGCACTTAATTATGTGCATTCTTTGATTATATTGTGTCACATTCAATAAAGATATATAGGAATTCTATTTCTTTGTATCACTGTAGATTCTTCTCAGCACCTGGTTGTACCACGCAAGGAAATTTTAAAAGCACCTTCCAAATCAGCCATTCCAAGTAAAATTGCATCTACTCCCTTTTTATACTAATCTTTTTTTCCCCTAGATCAATCACAATACTCACCAGAGTGCTTATTTAACCAATAGAGCTGCTAACTGTGATTCTATGATTTGCTATTACACGTTCATCTAAACATCAGGTAAACTGTTTTCAGCCTCGAGATATACTTGTATACAGGCTCATGAGTCTGCATTCGTCTTAACTAGACTGCATTTTACGAATAAGCTTGAGGACTCCTTGCACAGTCTTCTTAAGCAATTCACAGCCTGAGAGTGTGTGGGGTGGCATGTGTGAGAGCAGACAGCTCCGCGTCCGTTCACACGGTCCCTCTGTCAGTGTGTATTTAGGACAGCTTTCTAACGGGAAATCAGCTCAGCAGCACTGTCGATTTCAGGGGTTTTAAGAGAGACAGAAAGAAAGAATACTTCAGCTCCTTAAAATGTATTTGCTATTCCTCTTCTCTGAACACCTGAATGCACTTTTTAAATTTCTCTGGAAAATGACTTTTTAAAGATATATCTGCCATACCAAACCAATTTCTTTTTGTTTGTGTGTTTGAATTAGCCTGGTAGGCTTTTAATATTTTAACAACTAAACATTTAAAATGTCTAAGGAAAAAAAAAATTAAAAAAAAAATAAATAAAATGTCTAAGGATAGAGTAAGTAATTCAAAAGGCATATGCTTTTAAAAATGCAATGTAGAAATACATAAATTTTAACATTTAGCTTTAAAAAAGTGGCAAGAAGATGCAGTGGAAATATTTGCCAGCCATGTATCATGTGAAGTTTTATTTTATTCTTTCGTAAAATATAATTTTGGTTGGTTGTTTTGTTTTGTTCTGCTCTGTTGCCAGCAAAGGTCTCACCTAAGCCACCATCTGCATAACAGAGGGATAGACACCAAATCACAATTTCATCTCAGTTCTTTGTCCGCTTGATGTTGATGCTTCTTGTTTACCTAACCATTTTCACTTAAGGCAGCAGAGGAGTCGTGGAGAAGAAGCCACCACTTTGCTGCCCTACTAATGAAAGAGTTCTGTGAGATCTAGAGTATATTCCAACGAATGAAATGGTTGGGTATTTTGAGAGATTACTAAATGTGCAAGTAGTGTATTGTCCTAAAACCTTTCAGTAATACTGCGTTCAAATGGGAAATAACCAGAGAATAGAAAACAGTTTTAAAATACAAGCAAAGAAACAACATAAGAAGCAAATGCCAATCTCTATGGTCAATGTCACATTACTCACTCACTTCTCTGCTCAAGTTTATAGAGTTCTTCAAGTGTAACAATTAACGATCCAGGTCAGTTAATCTACGTGATTATGCTGCGGGGACCTGTATGTGTAAGAAACTGTGGTCCATTCACAGAGGATGCCGTACTACAGAATAAAGACATAGAAATAAAGTCCGCCACTTATAAAATAGTGAAGAAAATATGCTGATGATAATGAGAGTTTTTGTTTTTTTGTTTTTAAAGATTTCTCATCTCTGGAGATATTTCCTCTAAATTATGAATAATTTTAAAAGGCCTTTTTTTTTTTTTTTTAAAGTAGGAGGAAATGAAGTCCAAATATGTTTTACAATCTTTTTATAATATCATGTAAAGTTTTATTTTATTCTTTTGTAAATTATACATTTGGTTAGTTAGGTTTTGTAATGACAATGAAAATGCTTCCCAACTTGAGGTCAAGCTATTACTTTTATAGATAATACTTTTATTATATGGAATTTGTGAACTATATATTTTTATATTCTTGAAGATGCATATATTTAACCAAGACACTCACTCAAAAGGGCATTGGGTGACTTTCCCATAATTTTTAATAGAATAATTTTGATTCTCCCATGAAAACTTCTTCTAATTTAAGAGAGACTCTTGTTACTGCTAAAGCTTGATGGAAGGCACGCATCAAACAAATACAAAAAATCGTCAGCAATGAATCCCAACTGACCTCATCCCACTGGTATTTGTTATTAACACTACACTTGTATACTTATCACGTTGAATTGTTATCTTTTTTTGTACACATATTGTCCTTATTGAACTATGAATGTTTTAAAGACTTGAACCATATTTCATTTCAAGCCTAATTCATGTAGCAAATTTGCAATCAGTATTTGCAAAAGATGAGAATGGGAAGGACAGAAAAAAAAGGAGAAAGGAAAGGAATAGGCTTGCATAATAAAGTTAAATAATAGGAAAACCCTAAAGAAAAAGAACATATAAATGTATAAAATGTATAACAAGCCCTGCCGGTGTGGCTCAGTGGTTAAGTCTTGACCCATGCACCAAGAGGTCGCAGGTTCGTTTCCCAGTCAGGGCACATGCCCAGGTTGTGGGCCAATCCCCAGTGGGGGGCATGAAGGAGGCAGCCAGTCGTTCTCTCTCATCGATGTTTCTATCTGTCTCTCCCTCTCCCTTCCTCCCTCTCTAAAACATCAATAAAGAAAAAGAAAAATAAATAAATAAATAAATAAATAAAATATATAACAAAATTAAACAGCTGTTGCTATCAGACATATAATAGCATAATCTGTAAGTAATACAGACACAAATGTGGTGGCTAGGCTGACAATTTATTCAGCATTTAGAATTTCAACGTGGATTTTTTTTTATTATTATTATGTAAGCTTACCTTTTTTTCATTATAATTCTTCAAAGACATATTTTATAAAGGTCAGTTTATGTTTTTGTTTGAAATAAAGAGACCACATTTCACCCATTGCTGCCAAGTTTCTAAATCACATTGTCGTAACTAAGCTTCCCTCTGTGATAGCCACCCAAGGGTGTTCTATGAAGCGTCAAGTGGCCCCCTTGGAAACTAACTGGACACAGTAACTGTCAGCAGCACACCTGAGCTCAGAGCCCTGCTTCCTGGGGAGATTATGCTGGCAGCAGTCGCAGACTGACCTCAAGTCTGAGGGAGAGTTGCAAACATAGCCAGTTTCTGCGCACGAAGGCTGCAGCACCCACTCCCAGAACAATCTTTACATGTCTACAGTACGGGAAGAATTGCTCTTGGTTACTTCAATGAATGCAGTTTTTCCCGTGCACTCATTTTTGAACTACAAAGAATGGCAAGGTCTTCCTAGAGTATTTTTGAAATTTTAAAACACTTAAATTTCATTGTCAGAAATTGAAGTTTTATGTGCTGCACTTTTCTGTAATAAGCAATACATGTTCTCCTCACAGCTAACACAGATTTCAATTCTACCGCCCACAGGACGAGGTTCGCATTATGGCCTAGAGCAGTCATCCTTCAGTTGGCACGGAGTCTGAATACATTGTCTAAAACTGCATGATGTATCCGTCTTGAGCTTTAAAAGCTAATAAAAATAAATTCCAGTGTCCCATTATACAGTCAATCTATTATTATAGTAAAAAGTGAATAAACTACAAAAGTAAAGAATATATTAAAAACTTGGGGAACAATTTTGGAATAATCTTACTAACCCAGGGAAGAAAGAAAAGATATGGAACATGCTTAATGCTATGAAAAAAAAAAAATAGCAGAGTAGAGTTTAATGGTATGTCTGAGAAGAAAACAAGAAATATGTTTAATCTATTTTCAGTCAGCCTAGTTTTTGTAATTTTTAGGCAGATTGACTAATTAGTAAAATAAAATCATTCATTAAATTTTACTATGAATGTAGGTCCATTCTATGTGACTGGAGAGCTGAGCATATATTTCCTTTTTCAGTGTTAGGGTCTAATGTCACACAGCCACTGTGTATCGGGTTGAATTTTGTTGAGTTTATTTGAATTGAGTGGGGATTTGCATAGCTTTCATCTAGTTCGCAGATGATGATATGATAATACAAGCTAAAGATAGTGAATAACATTTTGAGAATTTGTGGAGAGAGAAATTGGGAGGAAACGATGCACCAGAGAAGCTTGAAGCTTGGCTGAGAGACCCTCACTGAAAGATTTCGTGACGGTTTACTTGGTATTGACATACACATGTATTTCCCCTCTCAGCTGGAATGACTCCAGAAGGGCTGTCATGGTTGGTCGAGTCAATAATACATGCTTTATAAACAATTATAAATCTGTATTCACCTGATGGACTTTGTATTCATTCCAGTCAATTGGGCATATAATACTCGTTTAAAAAATAAGTACATATAATGCATTAAAAACTGCTTAAACGCCCATTTAACCGGAGGGGCCAAAACAGCTCTAAAATGGAGCATGTGATTAACACTAATGGCAGTGACGCACATGTAATAACAGGAGAACCCCCAACCCTTTTAAAAGGGGCTATGACAGGAGAATGACAACTGGGAAACACGAAGGTTTAAGGCTTCTTGGTGTTCGGAAGCAGGCTCTGCCCTCAGAGCAGTCAGTAACTCCCAGTGTGGCAGATCTCGGGGTCCAAAGCAATAAATGCACCGTGATGTAAGGTGGAATAATGCTGAGGGGAATGGCGGGGGCTGCTGGGCGATAAGTAATGCAGTGCTGTAATTGGGTTTCTTCTTTGTACCTAAAGAGCTATTCACTGATGATGGCTCCTATCCCACTTAAAGAGCTTACCCAGGATTTCTTCTTTATAATGTCAAGCACAAGACAGATCTAATTTTTTAAAGTTTTTAATGAGCATAATGTAGAAACAATCTCATAATATTTTAGATTCAAAAGGGTTTCTTTTTTAAAAGAGTGAAGGATATATGCAACAGTTGGCATAAAAACAAAAATGAGCCCGGCCAGTGTGGTTCAGTGGTTGAGTGTCGACCCATGCACCAAGAGGTTGCTGGTTCGATTCCCAGTCAGGGCACACACCCAGGTTGTGGGCCCGATCCTCAGTGGGGGGTATGCAGGAGGCAGCCAATCTATGTTCTCTCTTATCGATGTTTCTGTCTCTCTCCCTCTCCTTTCCTCTCTCTCTAGAATCAATAAAGAAAGAAAAATGAGACCTGGCTGGTTTGGCTCAGTGGTTAGAGCGTCGGACCACAGACAGAAGACTCACGGGTTCAAGACCTTGATTTTGGTTCGTCCCTGGCTCTAGTCGGGTCATGTGGGAGGCAACCAATCAATGTGTCTCTCTCACATCAAGGTTTCTCTCTCTCTCTCTCCCCATCTCACTTTGTCTGACAATAAATGGAAAAATATCCTCGAGTGAGGATTTAAAAAAAAAAAAGATTCTGCCTTATTTCTCTTTTGTTTGAGGTTTTAAGAGAGTATTTACCAATTGACTATATAGATAGTGAGATCTGGGAAGTACTAAGTGTTTGCCTGTGGACCACACTGCTTCCCCATTAGCCTGAAGAAAGGTTTGAAATTATCCTTAGAGGTGTTGTGTGGGGGGTGTGGGGATGATAGAAACCCCTTATGAAATGTAAACACAACACCCAGATATAATGTACATTCATTCATGAGCACTCCCCAGCCCATAAATTAACTTTATAGATAAACTACCCATGACCTAGAGAAAAGGAGTGGTTTTTATAGCAATGGAGGAAGCAGTCTGATGGGAGAAAAGGTACAAGATATGTACAGTGTACTTAGAAGTAAGACAACAGAGAAGGCTGTGAAAAGCCAACAGGCAGAATGAAGGCATGAAGCTATCTGAAAGAGTCCTGTAAACAGACCTCAGCGTTCTCATCCATTCCTTTGCTGATGACTCTTAATGTAATATCACATTGGTAACTACTGGAATTCTACCCCAGGGTCAGTCCCATTTCCATTTCCTATATTATGTTGCAATAGTTTGAATGTTGTTAGACTGTGAGTATGTTAAGGGCAGGGACTGTTATGTATAGTACCAAGGTATTATTACTAGTACCAGGAAGGGCGACGGAAATGTAAGAGATGTTCAGTGACTATCTGTTGAATGAATTAATTGTATGTATAAATGAGTAAATCCAGTAATGTTTGCAGAGGCACAGGACCAGAAAACAAGTTCAGTTAAATAATGAGCTGATTTCCTATTTAGTCTTATCCTCCAAGGTAAAATGAAGATAATTTCAGTTATGAATAGATGTGTGAATAGACAAAAAGCTTTGACATAGATTTAAAAGACATACAGAATAGAGGATAAGTAAAACAGCTAGCAGCAAGAGAAGGGAGAAAACAGAAGAAAAACAAAACAGTGCTGGGAATGTCTTGGAGTACCATTAATAGAAGAACACAAAAATGAAGATCCATAAAATAAAAGTCCCTTAGATATTCATGAATCTAGTTCTAGTCTCTGCTAAGTCTGACATGTTATGTGTACTGTTCTTTATTCCCATGACATAAACGCTCCCTTCCTTATTGCCAGGTGTATTCTCAATAAATCCACCTAACCTGAGCTTGGCAAATCTAAGGTCCCAATCCTCTGAGAGTCACAAAATACTGAATTCTGTGTAAGAGGGCAACAAGGTCTCCTTCCAAACTCTGTGTCCACTTTATCACTAGACACAGTACGGCCCTGAAGAGTCCCACCACTTCTACCATTCTCTCTATACCTGCCTACAGCCACTCTCAGGGATGTGAGTTGACAGAGGAATTGGAAAAGTCACTCCATTTTTTCCTCCATCCTCCTCTATCCTCCCTACATCATGCACCAAAATCTCTCCTCTACCATAGAGAAAATTACACACACACACACACACACACACACACACACACACACACACACAATGAATACTTGGGAAGTGAATGCGAATGGGAAGTATGAAGATCTAAAATAAGAGTAGCCTGCCAAAAGTCCTATTACACAGGTGTTCTCATGCAATCTCCCTATGAAGTTATCCTCATCTTTTGAAACTGAGGCTAACTGGAGAGACGAAGTAACTTGCCCAAGAATGTGTGAATACCTGCAAAGCATTAGCACTAGAAGCCCAGGGATCCACTGGAGGGTATGGCCTTTGCCCTCACAGAGCATATTGAGTAAAGAAGATAAAAATGTCAATACAAAATTGAATACAGTCTGGCTAGTGCTACAGAAGCACCGAAGAAAGCTTCTAACTCAGATCTGGGAGGTTGCAGAGAGGGATGGATACACTGAAGTATACAAGATGAATTGGATCCAGCCAACAAGAGAGGCCATGAAGATGGACCATGTAGAAGAAACACTATATACAAAAGACCAGAGATACGATGAACAAAACTGCAAGGGTGGAAAGTTGCAAAAATATGATACTAAAGAAATCCATAGAAACCAGCTCAAGCAGGACCTTGTAGGTCAGGGAAAGGAATTTGGACATTATCGTGGGGACAAAGGAACACCATTAAATGGGGTTAACAAGGGAAATAAGATCAGATTTGTGTTTTTGAAATTTTTCTCTTACTGCAGTGTAAAACAAATGAATTAGAAAAAAAGAAAAATTATTTAGGTTGAAACACATGAATTTTGAATATATCAGTATTTCTGTCTGATACAAATGCTGATTTCGAATGGCTCAGCCTAATGGCTAGGTAGCTATTGCTTGCACTAAAGCAATGACCGGGAGAATAGACAGATGTAGATGCTTTCCATATCTTCTGTAGCTTTTTTGAGAAGGCATAGACAGCACTTAAAATTTATTGGATGTGGCAAAGGAAGAGAAAAAGAGGCATGTAGAGTGACCCTCCCTCAAAGTTTTAAAATATAGCAAGTGGGTAAATAATGATGGCAACCTTCTATGTAGGAAAAATGAGGCAAAAAACTGGACGAGGCAAAGAAATGGACCTAGTTGGAGGAGGTTACTTATTTCCAGGACTCACCACATGAAGAAAGAGTAGAGGAAATGGCTTAATGTGATATTCTAATTTAACAAAATGGAAATAATGAGTTAAAAAATAATGGATCATATTGTGAACACATCTAACAACTCTTTATATTTAAAAAAATAAAACACTTAAGCTAAATTGCCAATTCTTATCTTTCTGTAAAATAGATCTCTTTCTATCCATTAAAAAAATAGGCTCTTATTTTTGCACAGATTCATAATCTGACCTTTTCCAGGTTGCCAAAGCCTAAGAAATAGCTTCAAGACTGTAGATTAACCTTTGTAGGATGTACTTGACATGAATTTTTAAGAGATATCGTGTCTTCAAATAAATGATTCCAACACAAATTTAAGATTCAATCAGCATTAATGGTGGTATTAGAAATAATAACTTCAATTATAAGCATAATGCATTTTCCTTTGGGAGATTAATTTATGTAGAGTAGGTACTTGGAGTTTGCCCTGGTACAGCCATACTTCAAACCTGCTTGTGACCAGGGGAAGGCATTTGTGCTAGTTTGATCTTAGATAATAGCAAATGTTAAATAATAATAATAATAATGTTAGGTAACTCATTTTCCAGTAAGTTATTTTTTCCAATTATCTGAGATAAGAAGTGTGAGTTAAAATTAAAGCAGATAAGATATTAAAGTAATAAAATTAATAAAATTAATCTAATTTTGTCCTCATGTGAATTTTATATTTAACCTATGGTTAAAAGAAGTAGTTATAAAATACTGTGCAACATAAGAATAAAATAAGCAATTTATCTCAGTATTATTTTTTATCATTCCACTTTTTGAAATAAAAGTATACTTCCTTAAGGAGATATATGACTAAAATTATAAAGTGATTTTTAAGGATGTTGACGGCTAATTTTAAAATAAGATCATGAAAATTCTAAAAATGAAAACAAAAGTACTTATAACATCAAAATTATCTGAACAAAAAACTCAAAAAAACAAAACAAAACACTTTTTCTCTAGGTAGTTTAGAGAAAACTATTACTAAAATAAATTTTCCTGGGGACATTGACAAAATAGAGTAGAAAGATACACATTTCTTTATTTTAATTTATTTTCCTTTATTGATATTAGAGAGAAAGGAAGTGAGAGGGAGAGAGAGATAGAAACATCAATGAGAGAGAACATCAATTGGCCGCCTCCTGCATGCCCCCCACTGGGGATCAGGCCCACAACCTGGGCATGTGCCCTGAGCGGGAATCGAACCAGTGACCTCTTGGTACATGGGTTGATGTTCAACTATTGAGACACGCTGGCTGGGCGAAAGATACACATTTCTTAAAATATAACATAAAATATATGGATTGGAATCCATGTGTAGTATCTATAAAACATTGAAGTAATATTAAAAATTATTTTTAAATTGTAAAGCCCTAAAGTGTTAATAATTATAGGTGAAATTATCAATCCCATTTTATAGAAAAATAAACAAAGCTTGGAGTTAAAGTTACTCATCTGAGTTCTCCAGGTTAGGGAGTGGCAAAGTCAGCCCTGAATCTCCAATCTGTACGTCTCTCAAGCATGAGCTTAACTCCAGCATGCGATATGCTATATTGCCCCTTAACAAAGTGTAAGGTGACCTCTTATAATTATATTTATTTTAGATCAGTATGTCTTTTCATAGGTAATACTTAACTAATTAGGGAAGTGATAGTAAGAGATGAAAACTGGGGGCTGTAAGTGGAATATCCAGTTACCCTTTTGGGCTGATTATTGAGTTTTTACCAGGTGACTTGTTCATATATCCATGCAGTTTTTCCATCAGCAAATGAGAATTAGACTAGATTATAAAAGTGCACCATTTGACTCAATGATATTTCTTATGTTATTGGTTATTATATAGATTCACTTACAAAATTAAACATTTAAATAAGAGGTCCTTCATAAAAGTTCACTGTAAAATAGTTCAACATAGTATTCATTAATTCCCCCAACACATACTTGCTATACATTCAAAACACCTTTGTGGAAACTTAGAGAAAAATAAAATTCAAAGACAGTCTATGCTTTCCATGATATAACAATCTTCTTGGAGAGATATGAAACACATTCATCCAGTACAAAGTTGCTAAGCAATATACACATCAGTGCAAAATAATATAGCAAAAAAAACTCACTTAAGTAATGCAGAGAGGTGCAATAAAGGTACAATCAGTGTGCACAGGTGTAACTAGAAAAGAGAGTTAAAAGAATGAATGTTGACCCATAACATACTAATTTGAAAGAATATATGCATCCTTATGTTCACTGCAGTATTGTTTTAAATAGCCAAGATTTGGAAGCAGCCCAAGTTCCCATCAGTAGATCAGTAAATACAAAAGCAGTGGTACATTTACGCAATGGAATACTACTCAGCCATAAAAAAGAAGAAAATCTTACCTTTTGTGACAGCATTGATGGACCTGGAAAGTATTATACTAAGTGAAATAAACCAGTCAGAGAAAGACAAGAACCACATGATTTCACTTATATGTAGAATCTAATGAACAAAATTAACTAACAAAGTGGAGACAGAGAACAGACTGGCAGTTGTCAGAGGGGAGGGAGTTAAGAGCTGGGTGGGAAGGGTGAAGGGATTAAGCAAAGAAAATAAAAAATACTGATGGACACAGACAACAGTATGGTAATTGCCAGAGGGAAGGGAGGGTGGGGTGAGGTAGAAGTGAGTAAAGGGGGGATAAATGGCGATGGAAGGAGACTTGATTTGGCGTGGTAAACACACAACACAACATACAGATGATGTATTGTAGAACTGTATACCTGAAACCTATATAATGTTATTAACAATGTCACCCCAATAAATTCAATAAAAAATTAATTTTAAAAAAAGTGGTGAAGATGAATGGCCAAAAAGAAAATCAGGTAAGCGTGAGAATGTCTATTTGGGGCTAATAAAGTCACAGAATAAACAAGAGCTGGGACGTGCAGGGCAATTGACAGATGGTCTCAAAGATCATGCAGCACAGATTTAAATGAAAGTAAAAACAACTTTGTTTTGATTTGGTTCTTCAAATTGACTTTGCAATTTGTGAAATAAATATTCAGATTCTAATATGCCTTTTTCCTAAAGGTTTTACCTAAAGATTCTGTTAAATCAGTGTTCCAAAAGTTACCGTAGGAGTTTCACTCTAAAATTAAATGAGAAAACCAAACCCAAATATTTGCAATACAAACTGAAAAGTGGTTCTTCTGAGCCCAGTGTTTTCTTTTTAAAAATACACATATATAGATGTGAAACCAGGAGCTCTTAGATTTCCCCCCACCTCTCTTGAATGTTATCTTAATGGCAGTTGTGTCTTCTGTTTTGATTTAATCCCCGTTGTATAACGTTGAATGCTTTCTGCAAAATTCAACAATTCAATCTGGAGCCAAAGAAATAAAACCTTGATGACTCTTAGAGAGTTTAAGATTAATGCAGGAAGAAATTACCTTGGTTAGTTATGCCTATTCTTACTAGCAACCTAAAGTTTGCTTTTGCTGAAGAAGTGGTGGGAGTTTGATATGAAGCCAAGATTCAGTAGATCATGTTGTGTGGCCTGCTTTTTAGTCACTAAATTCAAGAAGAAGCTAGAATTACATTTTGAATGATTGTATTACTGTACATGCTATCAAATAATAGCCCCCAAAGATAAGACATTAAATGTGCATAATAAACAGAAATGAATATCATCCTTCCTCTTTAGATTATGTCAACAAAGTCAGTGAGTATTCTATGGTTCAGAAACAATATAAACGGATTTTAATGAAAGCCTACATATAATTGTCATGAGTATCTTTCCATGTAAGAATATTGTGGGCAGCTGCTCAACATCAAGACATGTATTACATTGGGGAACTTGTAATTGTTCTCCCGGAATATGCTATGAACACTGCAGTGTTTAATCAATTAATCATGCAGCTACTGTTCTGCAAATCCTCTACCAGATTAGCTGTGAATGTATCTGCATAGTATACACAAACTAAGCATGTGAACATAGGAAAAAAAATGCTTCTTTTTTAAAAATAAAAACCAGCTTCTCCTTATTCAAAAAAGGACAGGACTGCCAGTTGAAACTCTGGACCAAGAATATTTATAATTTACTTGAGAGATTGAATGGTATCCCTAATATCTGGTATTATTTAATATCTAGTAAAAACACTGTTCACATTTTTAATCAATGGGCAAAATAATATCAAATGTCTATTGAGCAATTATTACATGCCAGATATCATGCCAAGGGCTTTATATAGAATCTCACTATTCCCACTATTACACTATTGCAGTGGGACCGTTTTGACATAAGGGGACATTTTGCAATGTCTGGAGTCATTTTGATTTCCAGAATAGTGCTATTGGCATGTAAGGGGTAGAGGCCAGGAATTCTGATAACCAACCTTCAGTGCACATGACAACAAAGAATATCCAATTCTGCATGTCAATAGAGCTGAAGCTGAGAAACTTACACTACTTTGATCTTCACTTAACAGATGAGAAAAATGAGGCTTAAAGAGGTTAAATAAACAACTCAAGTTCATAGAGCTAATAAGTGTCTGAGGTTCCAAAGCCCATACCTTCTCCACCACATCACATCCTTGCTGCATTGCATCATATTAGAAAATAATTGGCCTCACTGTACACAATCTCATAATGCAACAAACCTAGTGCTTTGAATCAGAGGTCATCAGTGTAGATGTAGGTAAGGCTACTCATTGATCTTCACATCATTCCAATCCTCATCTATAATCTGAGAGCCTAAGCTTAGAGCTTTCCTAAATGTTTCTCTTAACTGTTTATGATTCTAGCCCTGAGCCTTCTAGCAAGATTATCAAACTGCCTCTCCATCCCTCCACTGGGTGTTAGATTAGGTCTCCCATAGGCTTTGTCCTTATTCTGTTCTTGGCTTCTCAGTAAGCAGTAGAGGATTCCCTTGAGTGGCCCCTGCTGATTTTGACATCCTCTCTGTGGAATAGGATTCTGCTTTCAATGATGCCATGGACAACTTTTCCACCTTTGGGAACACCCTAAACACCACTGGGGAGGGGAGGGGGATTTGGCACTGCCTTTTCCCTCCAACTGTCTGTGGAGAATCAGATATTCCTTGGGGAAGCCACTAAGAGTTGACTCTCTCCCACTCTGAAACAGTAAAGACTCCTAGGGGAGGGAATTCACACCCTGACCTCCAAACCAAATAGCTGAAGACCCAAAGTATGTTGCTCAGTTACCTGCATGCACCCCAGGGACCAATCAAAAACATCCCCCAAAAAGCTTGCAGGCAGCATGAGGCTGAAGTCTCCATGCCCTGGATCACCTTATTTTTACATCAATTACAGAAGTAATACACATGCCCCCAAAATAGTTGCTTCACTAAACCACAGCATCAAGAGCTGTAATCTGTCTCTAAATATCGATTTGAAATAAAAGAAACAATACTTCCTATATGTCCCCTTTTGAAGGACCATAATTATTTCTGTGGAAAATGGAATGTGGAAGAACACTTGAGAATGCAAGTATCAAGCAGAACTAAACCCACTGATGTGGATTCCTTTCCACAGCATTTATAGTTGTGGTTGTCAGGATTTCTGGTTCTTGAAACCTGCCTGTGTCATCCAGATGTGATGAGTCTTTCTGTTCCAGTTAAAACGTATATAGGTCATTTCAAAGAGGGCTTATGGGGCTGTGAAGCCAGGATCTCTTAATTCTATGACCAAAATTGAGGTTCTCCATAGGATGTCATAGTCACTCAACACTGCTAAGTAATTTTGAGGAGAAATAATCATGATAGTTCACTCATACTAATCCATGATTGATGTCTCAAAGTTTATATACATTTAGATAGATAGATATCTCTACATATAGATCTATCTATCTATCATCTATCTATCTGTCTATAACTCTCATACCTAGTTACACATACTAATAGTACATAGGTAGAATATGGATCAGTCATCATAACTGGATAATTGGCATTCACATAACCTAAATTTTAACAAATATTTTCTTCTTGTTCTCCTCACTAAGTTACCTATCAGATTGCTAACAAAACCAATATGCATCACATTTTCCTGATGGAGGATGTCATTGAAAGGATGTGACTGCTGGTTGACCCGCAAGCTGGACTAGGGCAATCGAGGCTCCTTACCCCTACCCCTGTCCTTAAAATATACATTGTGCTCACCATTCCTGTACTAGGTGCCTTGAGCGAGTGATGTGATACTGAGATGATCTGGACTGTGTATATGACGGAACTCCGTGAAGGCCTCTATATAAATGTTTATGATTCTTGCAGGCAGGTTCAGAGATCTATTTATCTTGTGATGGCCCAAGACAGGGACCGGTCTGCTTCTTTCTTCTGCCTCTCCTTGCTCTTCATGCACAGGAATTCAAATTTCACCTGGAGAACTCCAACATACCCTCATTTCCACCAAGCCAGCTTCTCCCTGGCAATGGTTCTAGTGATGACTGACGTCCAAGTAGCAGAATGAGAGAACAGGAACCCTACAATACCCAGAAACTTGAAATTTTCTGTGAACAAGTACAAAGGAACTGCATTTTAATTATCCATGCCATGAAATCCCCTTTACCCACTCCAACCCTGACTGGCTTGGCAGAGTTTCTGCTTTAACCCTTCCCAGGAAAGTACAAACTACTCCCTGGAAAGGCTAGTACAGTTCAAAAACACAGGCACAGTTTCCATCAGAAAAATAACCAAGATGCTAAGAACCTCTCTGGCCACGGAGTTTATGATACTCGAGGTAGTCAGGTTCCCTGCATCCCATAAACCACGTGGTAGTGGTTGGGGTGGGAGGTGAAGAGTGTAGTAACATTGGTTAGATGCAAAGTGGCCTTCCCATTGTCTGAAAACTAATCAAATACCTTAGAAATAAAGCCCAGTACCAAACCACTCTTTGAGATCTGGATACTGCAGAAATAGAATCAGCTGCTTCTAATGGAAACTTAGGCTAATTTGATTCTAAATAATTCATCGTTTTCTGACCATCTTGTTATTGTGCCCCACTCCAATTCAACAACTGATGTGAACACACACACACACACACACACACACACACACGCACTTTCTTTTATTCCATCTATTTCCAAATGTTTAAGTGGGATGAAAGTGAGCTGGCTGAACCAGGCTAGAGCTAGGACAGCTGAAGCTGTCACGGAGCTATCTCCCCCTGACATGTATGTCGGCCAAATTGCCACAGCCAAGTAGCAATCATTTGTCTTTCCCCTCATTTCCTCAGAGCAGAGGCTGATGTTGAGGGTGGTTTTAGAATATGGACAGGGGTCTCCACAGCCAGGAAAAGACATCTGATGCCTTCCCCTCCCTGCCCCCAACCTGTGCTCAGCAGTTGTGACTCCTCTGAGGCTTGAACGCCGGTCTCCAGAGGTGAAAGGAGCGTGGATTAGCCCACTGTGCTGCCTTGCCCACAGCATAGTATAATATTAATTAGTCACCTTCCTTATTATTCAGTCAAAATATACCAGACTGAAATAAATTACATTCTTAGCACATATTTCACACCCCTGGATCAAGTCTTGCAAGGGTTTTCTTTTATTATTTATAAGATCATGTGCTGTCTTCCTGCAGAAAATGAGATGGTCTGCATGAGGAAAAGGTAAAAGAAATGCAGAGAAATGAAACCATCAGATATTCCCTAATGATATTTAAAAATAGAAAATTTGCTACTGTTACATACAGCATGTTCCATCTTTTGAGATTTAATGGCTCTCTTGTGGTTTAATGGAGAATTACTTTCAGTAATTGATTATTAAAATTTAAAATTGCTAACCATCTTCATTATTAGATGAGCGAACATGTTATCCTTGTAATTAAAAAAAGCCCGAGACTCACTTTCATCCTGTTGACAGAGCGGGCAGACTGTCTCCGCACTCACTTGATGGTTTCAGGGTTCTTGTTTGACAAAAAGAGCCAGCCAGTCATTTGATGATGAAAATGCAGTACATCCACAGAGACTGAGCAGAAAATATAATGAACAAAAAAATAAAA
Organism: Tadarida brasiliensis; assembly: GCA_030848825.1. NCBI lineage: Eukaryota > Metazoa > Chordata > Mammalia > Chiroptera > Molossidae > Tadarida > Tadarida brasiliensis. The sequence continues at coordinate 47,761,704 of CM061265.1, forward strand.
TAATAAAAAGCCGTACAAGCTAATTAAAGTTTTCAGTCCCGACTCATTAAATGATCTGCATCACTTACGCGGTATTGCAATGCGCTCGGGTAACACGGGCGCTGTCACGTTATGCCAGCCCCAGAAAGCATCCCACCTCTCCCCCTGCACCTGCAGCAGCGCCTGCCCTTTCACACTTCACCTCAGGATGATCCCAATACAAATCGCTGGTTTCGGCAACGTGCTGCCGAAATGGGATCTGGAAATCTACAGTGTGATTCTCTGCTCTCCAGTGTGTTTAGGGTATTTCTGGAATGGCATAGAGAGCCCCAAAGCTAAAGAGCCCTGCTGAGTCCAAAGAGTGGTACCTCAGAATCCCTCAGGAAGTTCTGCATCTTAAGAGAGAAAGCTTTATCAGTTAGTTATCCACACGTAGGGGGTGCAGAATTCACCTTTATGGGAGCTTGCATTCCCCTCAAAGTTTTCAGGTTGGAGTGTGGGTTTTGTGAAGGTAGCACTCAGTGATTTCCAAAAGGAAATGTTACAACTGTCAATGAAAAGAGCCGATGAAAGGGGATATTTTTCACAGTTCAAGTGTTAGATAGATGTCAGCCTTCAGGAGACAAAAATCCAGCAGATTTGAGAAGCACAAATATGAGTGAAGAAAAGATTTTTGTACGTACAATTTTTTTTTTTTTAAATAAAGGAACACCATTTGAATACCAGCATTTCTATAGTCTCTATTGTTTAGCTCATAAAATCCCTGCTCAAATGTCCATTTTTAAAAATTGATGAATCACCCCAGCCGGTGTGGCTCAGTGGTTGAGAGTCGACCCATGCACCGATGAGTCTCTGGTTCGATTCTTGATCAGGGTACATGCCCAGGTTGTAGGCCAAATCCTCAGTGTGGGGCATGCAGGAGGCAGCCAATTGATGTTCACTCTCATTGATGTTTCTATCTCTCTCTCCCTCTCCCTTCCTCTCTCTCTAAAATCAATAAAGAAAAAAAATTTTAATTAAAAAATAATTTGATGAATCAATGCCTTGCCAATATTTTGATTCACACCGTCAAGAATGTCCTCTCTGCTTCGACTCAGCCAACCTTGATTATTCTTTAATGCAAATTACCACTCCACCTTTCTTTGTCCACACTCAAAGAATATATCACTGGTCAACATTTAGATTGTGCTGTAAAGTTGTTCTCACGTGTTTGTCCTTGCATTTGCCCTCCCAATTAGATTATATGATCTTCAAGAGTAAGAGCAATTTCTTTCATTTCTTTTGCTATTTTCACTTACCTACGTAGCCTCTTACCTGATGTTGAGCTCAGCAGACATCAAGTCCACCACCCATCTTATTTCTTATTGGGTTAGATATGGAAGTTTGACAAGAAGCAGAGATATTCTATACTAATTAAATATAACCTTGAATTTAAAACCTGTACAGAGTAGAGCAGCCTTTTTTCCAACCATGAAACAGTTTCTCAGTTCTCCCAAGAGTGGTACATAGCTAGCTGCATTCTAGATGCATATGAGACAAGAACATTCATTACATAAGGTGAGCATCAGGGCTTAATTCTCAAAACTTCTTGAGAAAGCCTGGTCTAGATTGTTCTTACAGATTCCTTCAACAAGCTCTCAGAATCATTAACAAATAAGAAAATTTCTTTCTTCTTTCATAGTCTTTCTGGCTTTGGTGATGTAACAATTTCCCCCCTGAAATATGAAATGCCAATCAATTTTTCAAGGCATCTCACAATATCACCTCCTCATAATCACTTTTGTATACCCAAACACCATGCACCTGACTTGTGCTAATGACACTCATTTCCCTCTTTTATCAAGTACCACTATTAAATTATAGGCATGCTGGTAGCATAATTCACTTATGAACGTTTTTCTACCTCTGTCAGCACCTAGCACCTAGTTTTAAACATGTAAGAGATTACAGTAGCTAGTAACTGAATAAATGAAAACAAGAGAATGATCTAGTTCCAGATTTTTTTCTATTTCTCTCTCTCCTTTCTGAAATTTAAATATGAATGAAAATAGCTATCCCATGCAAGGTGCTGATTAAGGGCTTACAAAACATTTCTTTCTCATATGGGCATCAAAAATTTACATTTACGAACAAATTTCTGATCTCCCCATCTCAGTTGATGGCAATTTTATAGTTTCAGTCTCTAAGGCTGTGACCTCTGAGTCATCCTGGACCTTTCTTTCTCTCATATCCCTTATCTGTCGATCAACAGATTATATCAGCTCTCCATCAAAATAGATCCAGGCCATTTCTCACCACCTCCATTACTACCACCCTGTTTCAAGGTACCATCATCCATCCCCTAGATTATTCTTTTTTCCTTCTAATGTCTCTCAGTTTACTGCCAGAAATATCCTGTTGCAGCATCACTTGGTTCTAGTCATTCCTCTCCCCATATCCTCCAATGATTTCCAATTTTCTTATAATGGCCTACAGAGTCCTATGGGATCCGCCTACCCCTCCGCTCCCTACTATCACCAGGCATCCGGGCCCCCTTGTCCTTCCTCCAGGAAGCACTCTCCTGCCTTGTGAAATGCCCGGAGGCCTTTGCACAAGCTCTTCCCTCAGCCTGGATAGCTCTTTGCCAACATAGACAGAATTAAAGATTTAATACCACATTTTTCTTCTATTACTATTCAAATATCACCTTACTATTAAGACCTTTAGAAATGTATAAATCTGGCTTTTTCTACAACTAGTTTAATCTACTTAATTTATAAGGCAGTGTTAAAATGGAGAAATCACAAAAATTGTAAGCTGTTTACAGAATATCGCCATATCAGAGGACAATCCAAATGTTGACATAGTTTGAGTGTGTAATAAGGGCACACAATGTAGAAATGCTATGGCTTCCTAGGAGACTGCTAAAAATGCATTTCTCCCTGCTGTTTCTTTCTGTCTCAGCCCTTTCATCTTTCACAAATGGCGTGGATGCCTGAAAAGGGTTCTCAAAAGGTTATTGACAACCAACTGAAATGTTTTCTACCATGCCAAATTAGCTGCAAACACTGATTCTATCAAACTTATTTTTCTATCAAGAACAGGACCGGAAGGAAGGAAGGAAGGAAAGAAGGGAGGGAGGGAGGGAGGAAGGAAGGAAGGAAGGAAGGAAGGAAGGAAGGAAGGAAGGAAGGAAGGAAGGAAGGAAGGAAGGAAGGAGGGAAGGAAGGAAAGAAGGAAGGAAGGAAGGAAGGAAGGAAGGACGGGTAAGAGAAAGAAAAAAGTTGCATTTACTACTTCTTTGTACTTGGACAAATTAGACTGACAATAAAAATTTATTGAACAGCAAAAGATTCTCCCCCAAGTTTTTGTTTTTGTTTATGTTCTTATTTTTCACTGTTTTTTTCCCACATATTATAATAACATGGAAGCAACACAGCTGATAACAGCTGTTGGCATTAAACAATTTTTGGAAAATACTTCGGTCCTGTCAAAGTCTTACAATCTAACATGTTATAGGATCCGGAGATCAAAGCTAATTTTTGAGTTTGAAGGAAAGACTTGGTAGCAGCAATTTTCCCTGATGAGAGGTTTCATATAATAAAAAAAAAAAATTTTTTTTCTAAGGGTCCCTAAAAATTGGCTGATCCCCTTCCTCATTTTAAAGATAAGGATTCAAAGAGTTGGTGAGATTAAATGATTTGCCCAAGGCACACAACTTCTTACCAGCTAGCTGGGAATGCAATTCAAGCTCCTTGGCACTCATTGTTCTTCCTTGTTCTCTGCCTGTTTCATGATGGTGCCACCCTGGCACTCAGTGAAAATCCAGCTAATGTCAACCTTACTGCTTAATAAGTTGTAATCTATAACTTGCAACCAAATGGATAACATGAAAATAATCATAGTTGAAATTATGATGAAATATATTTTTCAGTTTACAATTTATAATCTTCAAAGTGTTTTCATATCTGTCACCTCATTTTATCCTCAAAAGAACACTCCACAAATTCTGAAATAGCAAACATTGCATAAATATTAATAGGTAGCATTTAAATACTCCAGTGTGCTCTCTGGGGGATGGTCAGGAAAGAAAAGTCACTGTGGTCTCTTATGTGTATGAACAAGATGGTGCTCTTACCACATATGTTAAATGCTACTAACTTGGTTTGATGATCAATCTTTATATATATGTATACACACACACACACACACACATACATATATATGTATATATACACACACTCACATGTGTGTGTGCATATGTGTATACACATATGCACACACATATATAATTTCTCTTCTCTGTTCTCATAGTTATACTTGGAATCCACTAATGCTCTTTGCTATATTCCATGTGTCAGCACAGAAGAAAGCCATCTCAGGGCTCTGGAAATGGCAGAAAGTGAATAATTAAGATCAGGCATCAAGACATTGACATGTCATTCACTGGTAACACAGAGGGACGGGATGCCAATAGTACTTTCTAAATATGCCACCAAGGGAGGGATTTCCTAGATCCTTAATAAAATTGGCCCCCATACATAATGGATACAACCAGTCAGTACCTGCTTTCCACTGCATAGCTTATGTCAAAATTATGAAGGGAAAAAAGAAGAAAAAGACATTGTCCATTTGCTTATGGAATAGGCAACTGTCTCTTTTCTGAAATTTGAATGGAGTCAGGCAGAACCTCTGGCCAAAAGTATATCCCTCCATGCCTGTCGCACTGCCTGAAATCCCACCGTTATTGACTTAGGCCTTCGTGTTTTGAATATTTTTCAGGCCTGAAGCAAACCCATTAAAATGCATATACTCTTAAAAGGGCCACAATCTCCTCACAGATTAGGTCATTATTTAATGGGACCCAGGATAAACCAGGGACAAGAGGAGTGTTTGTAAAGGAGTGTTTTAAAAATAATACAATACAAATATATTTCTGGGTATGGAAAACGTGCCTGGAGCCGTTCGAGTGGAACTTTTCTGGTTGCCTCCAAATGGGTGCTAGTCTCCACAGTGGAAAATAGCATAGAAAGAATTATAAAAGGAATCACCAACAATGGGGCCAGGTAGACTGATCCTGGGACTGCAGGAGTTTGGCACCCTTAACAAATACCTGAAACCTGGCTTTTGGAAGGGGACCCAGAGCAGATCCTTTATAAACACTAGGAGTTCCTGTCTCCCTTGCTGGTAGGGAAGAGGTCCTGATTTTTTAAATTATTTGTGTATGTATGTATTTATTTATTTAGTTGCCCACATGAGTCCCTGTCTGAGATCCTGCATATACCTACCGACATGAACTGGTTGCACAATGATGTATGTCCCTTATTTTTTTCTCATAAAAGTCAAATGTGGTGATAGGCTCACCAACAGGGAAGACCTAATTCTAACCGACCCAATATCATAAATGCTCAGCTTTCTAAAACCTACTAGATTTAACTAACATGTGAGAGACTGGATAACAGACAAATCATTGTGTATGGGATTTAGAAGGTGCTGTGAGAAAGGTGCCATGAAAACCCACTGAGCAGGAACTGGCAGCCCCTTGGCAGCTCTCCACGAGCAGCAGCCCACCGTGTGGGCCGGGACAAACTAAGAAGAACGAGTGTCCCCACTTTTTATTGCATCTATTTATCTGATCACTGGTAAGTGAGGAAGAAAAAGTCATCCAGATCCTCCATAGGAAACCCATCTTATAACTGAAAGAAAACCTTGGCTGGGTTGAGGACACCTCACAGTATCAGAGAGAAGATACAGAAAATCCTAAATGCAGTAGGTCCTAATATACACTCTTTCTGATAAAACCCTGCCAGTGGACTGAACTGTGATGCATTCTGGGAAGCAGCAGCTCATTTAAATAAAGAAAAGAAGTATGTTCTATAAGCCCCAGAGGATGACATTGCCATTAGGGACAGATTCTACAAACCTAGACAGACAGAATGGGCAACGACTCTATTCCCTCACTGGAATTTCCTGCTACTTCCATAAATGTTAACAAACACTAATCGAAGGTGTACATGATATTTCGATATATTTTGGTATAAAAGTAGTAACCAGGAGAGTCTTAAAATAAAAGTGTTGGACGGAAATGTGTGCGTCTGTTGAGGAAGGTTAGGCATTCTCAAAGGCTGCATCTGACAGCAGAGGGGGGTTTGAATCCCCCGAAGCCAATCAAATAATCTGTTTCATTGATACAATTAATAAATCATTGATTAGTGTGCTGAGTGGTCTCTATGGGTGGTCTTTATTACAGGTGAATTGTAGCCATCGCCAGCTGTTTCTTTGGCAAGTTCTTCAGCTACAGAAACGCTGGCATTGTGCCCAGATGCAGCCTGGGAGCCCCACTGCTTCAAAGTGTTTTTTCTTTCCCCCAGTGAGTGCTTCCCTCTGTCATTACATGGCTTCCCTGAGCTCTCATCATTACAACAATAGAATCCATAAAACCAAACACAGAAACAAAGGTATAACTTATTGGCAACTAATGAAACACAGGAAGATTGTTGAAGCGGTGTAAATGCAAAAGGCTTTGAACCAGTTTAAACAATCTACTCAAATTCCAATGCAACCATGGTTAACACAGGTGTGAAGGCAAGTGTCTCAGCATCATAAAAGTCACACCATCTCTGTCTTAAAGGTCTGCTGTCTTGTTGCTCCACAGCTCAAACTCTTTTTGGAATGTTGGTTTTCTTTCTCTCCATTTGTCCAAATTCTATCCATCTTTCAAAGCTAGCTTATCTCTCAGCTTTTCTAAGAAAGTTCCCGGAACATGAAGACTCTGCTGAGCTTTCCTTTCTCTTTATTCTTCCAATGATTTAGGTGTGTTTGGCCAGCAGACACTAGGGAAAGTATGGGAAATTTCAAGATTCCATGTTACATCACAAATAGGCCAAGGCACTTCTCTCTGATCCCAGATGTGTACTCAAAAACTTTCTCAATAGACAATCCTATTAGATCCATCAATGACTCAGCATTGGCAGCTGAAATAAACCAGTTTGCCATCTCTGGTGTTGAGGAAATAGGGCAGACCTTGCATCTGAGGAACAGTATTCAAACCTCAAATCAAAAGTTTACTATATGTGCAACCATGAATTTTGTGTTTCCTTTTAATCCCCTGAGACTCTGTTTTAATCCAAAGAACAGAAATTATATGATCTTTTTTGCCTGTGAGCTATGCTTAGGAGCTGGCACACAGTAAGCACCTAATATATAAACATGTCCTATTCCTCGTGCTCCCTCCAAGGGCACTCATTAATGTGCACTGCCAGTCAGGTCTCTCCACAAGTGGGTTGTAAGTTCCTTGAGGAAAGAGCTACAACAGCATCTTCTATGCTGAGGCTAAATCTGTATACACAGATTATAAATCTGCATACACAGACTATAAATCTGCATACACAGACTATAAATCTGCATACACAGACTATAAATCTGTATACACAGACTATAAATCTGCATACACAGACTATACTCTGCATACATAGACTATAAATCTGTATATACAGACTGTAAATCTGTATACATACACTGTAAACCTGCATATACATACTATAAATCTATGTACACAGACTATAAATCTGCATACACAGATTATAAATCTGCATACACAGACTATAAATCTGCATATACAGACTGTAAATCTATATACACACACTGTAAATCTGTATATACAGATTATAAATCTGCATACAGACTATAAATCTGTATACATAGACTATATATCTGTACACATAGACTATAAATATGTATACACACACTATAAATCTGTATATACACCCTACAAACCTGTATACACACACTATATACCTGTATACACACACTATAAATCTCTATACACACACTATAAATCTGTATACACAGACTATAAATTTGTATACATAGACTATGAATGTGTACATATAGACTATAAATCTGTATACACACACTGTAAATCTGTATACACAGACTAAATTTGTATACATAGACTATAAATCTGTATACATACACTATAAATCTGTATACACACACTATAAATCTGTATATGTAGACTATAAATCTGTATACACATACTGTAAATTTGTGTACACAGACTATAAATCTGTATACACAAACTATAAATCTGTATACATAGACTATACAGTCTTTGGCCTTTTCCCTGAAACAGTAGTTATAGATTGGGAGAAAATTGGGTGACTTTATGAATAAAAATAAGGGATCAATGAGTCAGCACTTTCAGATAATTGATTCCAGCATTGTGCTCATTATCTATAGATTCCATGATATAAAAATGTTATAGAATAAAATAAAGTTCTGCTCATTTTTGACCCAGAGTTATGACAATCTGCTTGCAGATTCCTGACTGAGAGATTTCCGATGCATTCTTTTAATGTCTCCATAGATTCTACTCAAGTCAGGAGATGAGCACCCTGGCTGAGTCAGGCACAGCGTTGATAAACAGCTACCATATTAGCTTGATGCATTCTTCTAAATTATGTTTGAGAACCATTTCGAAAGAAGATTGACGTTAGCACAGAAAGATTATTCTTCTGAGAGAAGACTAACCCATCCTGAATTTGAAATTGTGCCTCTAACCAGGGTCTGTAGGATTTTTAATGCTTTTGTGTCCTGTCCCCACAATGTATCACTAAATGTGCAGGTTGCTATATATGGTCCAAAATATTAGAGGTCATTTTTTTTTTTAATTCAAACATCTCCACTCCATCTCTCTTTTGCAATCCAGCTTGTGATGCAAATAACATTTCAAATTTTCCAAGTTAACACTCCCCTTTGTTTCTGCATATAGTAAATGCAAAACCTCCAGTCACTAAGAAATAGATTAAGTAATCATAGAATCATAGACTTTTCAGCACTGAAACGGACCTTTGAGATCACGTAGTCCAACCTCCTCATTTTAACAGATGAGGAGACTGATGTCAGTGGAAGATTATAGCTTCAGGGGTAAAACAGAGTTCATTAGCTCATCTTTAAAAAAAAACCAAAAAACTGTTTTTATTGTTAGAATAAATGATTAAATGATTCCCATTTTATGCCATCTCCTTTATTCACAAAGTTTGCCAGTTGCCTTTTCCTTTTGTCCGTGTAACCATGACAATTGCTGGAAATAATATAGCTATCAGTATAAAAATAGCCTCATTAGCATCAACAAGGAGCTCGCCAATCAGCTTGGATTTATTAAAGGACTGATAACCACCTTGCCTGCCTTACAGTTTGCAACACACATCCTCTCCAGACTCCTCCCTTAGGCTGGCTCTTTTCTCTAAGGCTCTGTCCATCACAATTTGACAGCTGGGATTTACAAGTGGAATCCTACCTGAGAAAGCCCTGTTCCCAAGCAGGCTCAAATAGATCTTGCCTTGGGATTTCTGTCCTGCTTCTGCTTTTGAGAGCCCCTAATGTCATATCTAAAGGAAAAGTGAATATTGTCCCTTTGTATATACAGTAGAAGACAGAAAAAAAAAATAGACACAATTAGAAATGGACACATTCATCAGCAGGAAGGCTTTAGCCTGAGTTTGATGTTTGTTTCGGGCTCTTCTTTTGATTTTTCTACTGCCACTACTTTTCCTTTCATGAGCAATTTATAATTTATGCCAATTTCCATAAGTTTGTATGCAATAAAATACAGTTATTTAGGGTATTTTCATCACATCTGCACCCCACCCCACCCCCCAAATAAACATAAACCAAATAAAAATGAAAACTGGGAAACAAAACTGACAAAGGATATATAGAGAGAGACTTTAGACCCATTTTAAATTGGTTAAATTCACTTTGGCTAAATTTCACTATGGGACAAAATTAAACTGAGTTATCCAGCTGAGCTATGTGGAAGGAAGGGAGACTGATGCAATGGCACTCAGCAAACTGAAAGGTTACAAAATATACCATGGCCTTAAAAATAGATAAATGGATCAATGGAGTAGAATGGAGAGTCCAGAAATAGATCCACATATATATGATCAATTGATTTTTGACAAAAGTGCCAAGGCAATTCAATGCAGAAAGAATTGTGTTGTCAACAAACGGTACTGGGGCAATTAAATATCCATATCCATATCTTTCACCATGTAAGCATTTTTACTCAAAATGAGGTACGGCTCTAAATGTCAAACCTAAACCAATAACACTTCTAGAGGGAAGCATAGAAAAAAACTTTGTAACCATGAAATAGGCAAAGATCCATAAAAGATAAACTTGATCAATTAGATGACATCAAAATTAATAACTTCCCTTTAAGGAATCACAAAGACAACTACAGATAGGAAGAAAATATTTGCAAATCACATGCTGAAACAAGATTTGTATCCAAAATACATATATAAATAACTCTCAAAATTCAATAATCACAAAACAATCTAATATAAAAAGGGGAGCAAAATAGTTTAATCGCACTTCACCAAAAAACATATAAGGACATTAAGGAGCATATGATAGGCATTAGAGAAATTAAAAGCACAGTAACATACCACTATATCACTCTTTAAGTGACTGAAATACTAAAGATCAACCATTTCTAGTGTTGGGGAAATATGGGGCAACTAGAGCTCTCATTCACTGACAAAAAGAATGTAAAATGGTACAACCACTTGGGAAGGGAATTTGGCAATTACTTAAAAAGTGAAACCTACCATATGAGTCAGCCATTTCACTCCTATTTCCCCCCAAAAAATTAAATCATATGTCCATACAAAGACTTGTCTTTGAATGTTCAAGGCAAATTTATTGGCATAAACTGGAAACAACTCAAATATCCCTCAACAGGTGAACGGATACATTGTGATAGCTATAAGATGAATACTATTCAGCAAGAAAAAGGAATAAATTATTGCTACATGCAACAATGTGGTTGCTGCTCAGGTAGAAAAGATGCCTTCACTGGGGTCAAAATGTTGACCTTAAAAATAAAACTCAAAATAATTATGCTGAATGAAAGAAGCCAGATCAGAAGCACGCACACACACACACACACAAAGAGTACATACTGTATGATTCCATTTATATAAAATTCCAGAAAATGCAAACTAATCTATAATAACAAAAAGGAGATTAGTGGCTCTCTAGGGGATTCAGAAGGGGTTTGGTGGGGATAGAGGATGGGAGGGTAAATGAAGAGATTGCAAAAGGGCACAAAGAAACTTTGGAGAGTGATGGACATGTTTATTATTTTAATTGTGGCAAAGGTTTTATGGGTATAAATATTTGTCAAAACTTATCCAATTTAGCCCTGACCAGTGTTGCTTAGTGGTTAGAGCATTAGCCGGCACACCAAAGGGTCACAGGTTCAATTCCCAGTCAAGCGCACACACCTGGATTGCAGGTTCAATCCCCAGTCCCAGCTGGGGTATGTGTGGGAAGCAAACAATCTCTCTCTCTCTGTCCCTCCCTTCCACTCTCTCTAAGAATCAATGGAAAAATATCCTGGGGTGAGGATTAAAAAAAGTTATCCAATTTTACAATTATTTTTAAAAATGGAGAGATAATAAAAATAAACATGCCAATGACTAATTTATTGATAAGATTCCCCTTGCTGATTATAGAATGTCACTTTTGAGGTAATGGGTTCAAGTAGAAGTAAGACATGAGGGAAGCATGACTGAAGAATATTTAACAAAAGGGTTACACAATATTGCCAGCTTGGTTATAAGGTCCCTTATTTCAACTTAATTTGGGAATCATTTTCTAGAGTGCAGTCTCTGAAAGAAGCAGTATTTCCAACTATTTCTTCATTTAATCTATCCTCACCACTTCAAGTATTACTAGTCACTGAGCACTTACTCTGCGCCTAACATCTTACCAAGCACGTTGCATTTGTTTTCTTATTTAATCCTCCCAGCAATTGTTATTGTACCCATTTTACAGATGAGGAAACTGGAGCTTGAGGAGTTAAATAAGGTCTTCAAAGTTATACAGCCAGGAAATGACAGGTAGAACCAGGATTCATAAGCAAGTCTGACTGCTTATGAAGGCAAAGAGAGAAAGATGAAGGCAGAGGGAGAGAGAGAGAAACATAGATGTGAGAATGCAACATAGATCTGCTGCCTCTTGCACGCCCCCTACCAGAGATTAAGCCCGCAACCCGGTTATGTGCCCTTGACTGGGAATCAAACCGGCAAACTTCTGGTGCCCAGGATGATGCCCAACCAGCTGAGCCACACCAACCAGGGCGGGAAGGGCACTTTTTTTAAAAAAATTGCACAAATCTACAACATGAGCTAGGAGTGACCTTGATGAGCAGATTTCCTTTGTTTGTCTTTTGTTCCTTTACTGTCTTCCAAACTCATGGCATTACATTACTTCTCTGAATTTTGCATTATTCATGTCAAATCTGCTAAATATGTCCTAAAAGGCACCGATTGAGCCAAGGTAGCTCACATAAAAAAGAAAAAAAATAATGGCATAAATGATAAATGAAATAAAGATTTTAAAAGAAATTTTATGGTATTTAATTAATCTACCAGTTTTACTAAGTTGCTTTCAAGTGAAATGGCTCTTTACCAGTGCCTTTTGAAAAGGTTAGAAGTGAATTCCCTGAGCTACAATCATTAGCATATAGATGTCTCTAAGTGTTAATTTCTGTTTTCACTGAATGAATGTAATTTAAAATGAGGCCCTTTCAAATCAGTTAACTTCGGCCATTTGAGAAAGATAAGAAAAATGGACTCAAGCATAAACCCCAGCAGAACCTGCTTCTCCGGGATAAGTGCTATACGCCACAGCCACGCACTACTTTGGGAAATTACAGACCTGCTCAGAAAGAGAAAGAGGGGTTGAGGTGAGCAGGTTAAAAGGACCCCAAACATTTGCTTTCCATTTAGTTAATCATGAAAAGGAAATTGAAAATGAATGAAGAAATAAACTTGGAAAAATATGGGCCAGTGATATTGTTGATGAAATTCAGCCAGGCCACCTTTTTAGTTCTGCACAGTGCTTGGCACAGAGAGGTTACTCAACACACTTTTGCTGAGTTTCATCATCATTAATGGAAATATGTGTCTAATAGGGATCTCAAAGATGATTAAGTCCTGTATTTTACTCATGCTCCACTGTTTAGAGCAATACACCTTTAAAAATATAAATCAGATCTTGTCAATCCTATACTTATAACACTTCATTGACGTCTCCCTTGCTCTTCCTTAGAATTAAATTTAAACTCTTAAATGCATAGCCTGTAAGATCGTACATGATCTAACTTTGCAGACAACCCCACCACCCCACTCTCATCCCCACTAGGTGCAGCTGCACTGGTTTTTCCGTCTTTCACACACACGTCCCTGCCCTACCTTAAGGACTCACTTTTGCCCCTCTCTGAATGGAAGGCTATTCCTCTGAGCTGTCTTATGGGGAGTCGTGGTCATCCCTCAAGCCTCAGGTCAAATGTCACATGCTCAGAGAAACCTCTCCTCATCAGCCCCAACTCCAGCCCCCAGTGTTTCTACATTTCAACACTCTCCTTCTATCACTATACATTTCAAAATCTGACATTATAGTTCTCATTTAATGTCTGTTTTTCTATGAATGCAAGATCGTTAGGAGAGAGGGAGCTAGTCTCTCTTCTTCACAGCAATATCCTTGGTGCCTAGCATACTAGGCACAGTGCTTGATCCTGGGTAAAAGATCAGAGTATTTCTTGACTTAATAAGTAAAAGACAGATGGATTTGCCAGTCCCCTCTAGAGTTTTGTAATGGCACATAGACCTAAAGATGCATAAAGCCCACTGCTTATACAGAACAGGTTAAAGTAGAAAAACCACAGAATCACTGCCTCCAAAGTGCTATTTTTAAAAGACAGGTATTACCTGTGTTCCCCCATAGCACTTAACACACAATGTCACAGTTGCATCTAACACAGTTGGCATTGACCTGTCTACCACACTCACACTAGACTTATCTATTTATGGGACCACTCCCATACTCTACATTGTAATATGTGGCAGGAAAGAGATCACATCTGGTTCAACTTTGTATCCCCCAGAGTGCTTTGCACATAGCAAATACACATTAAATATAAGTCCCCACCTTCACTAGAATTCAGATATTCTGTCATTTGGAGTCCTTCTCTAAATTGGCTTCCAGAACTCACTATTCAGACATAGCAAGGAGAAAAAGACCAGTCTCAAATTGTGGATCCTCATAAACATATGAAGTTATTGGCTTAGGGCTCCAATTCACGTGACTGATTCATCTAATAGATCTCATGAGACTAGACTAGAACTGTTGATTCATTCACTCATTCTTCATTCAACAAATGCCATTGAACACCTACCACACATTATGTTCTAGACAGTAAGCTAAGTGCTAACTATACAGTGATAAACAATGCAGAAATACAAGATCTTTTTTGGAGCTCACCATCTGACAGAGAAGAAAGACCATACACAAGTGTAAACAAACGAACAAAAACCCAAAATTCAAATTATGAAGAATTTTATTAAGATTTAAATAGGTCTAATGATAGAGAATAAGATGTAGAGGGGTAAGGTGGATGGGGAAGACTTCTCCGAGATACTATTTAAAAGGATACCTTAAAGGTGAGAAGATAGCATTCATGCATACACCTGGGAGGAAAATGTTCTGGGTAGAGGGAACAGTATGTGTTACAACATTGATGTGGGAAAGCTCTAGGTACACTGAGGGACTTAAAGAGGCCCCTGGCTCTGGGAGCATACCTAGAAGAGGTGTGGATGACACTGCAAAGAGAAACAGGGTGTGGAACATGGAGGACCTTATAGGTCATAGCAGTAACTTTCTAGCCTATTCAAAGTGCAATGGACAATGGAAACCATTGAAAAGGGTTAAACAGAGGCACAGTAGTCTGTATTTTAACAGATTATTCTTGTTGATAAGTGAAGAATTGTAAGTATCACTTCTTCACATGCTAGTATTATATTGTATCGGACAAAATCTTTCCTTAACTAATAGGACCTCATCCAATACTCTCAGAAAACTCCACTGGGGGGTGCGGAGGGGAGCAGGGTGTTGCCACACTTATCTGGGTATCTGATCACACCATTGTACTCTCCAGTGCACACTGGGACATTGATACTGAGCATACTGGTGAGTCCTGGTGTTTTGACCCTGGGTTTATAATAGGTTTCCTCAAGGACAGTGTCATTCTTTTGAGAGGAGACCATTCCTTTCTGGTTTGCTTGCATATTTGTTTATATAGGTTCCAGTTTTATAACTAAAGGTCATATTTTTAAAGCAGAAATGGCAGAACTATGACTCTTACCTCCCACTCTAGTGTTAAGCCAGCTCTTCCAAAACTTATTGACAAAGGTGATTCCTGGGCCACAACTCTGCACACACAGACACACACACAGTCACACTGGGGGTGATGGATAAAAGGAACCAATAGTTTTTTTAGTTTTGTTTTCCTTTTTTCTAGGGAAAAACTATAATAATACCTTGAAGGTCATGCAGCAACTCAGTGGCTCAGAGCACCACTCCACAATAGATTCTTCCCTCTGCTTCAAGGAGCTATTTAAAGACAATTCTCTCAATATCCATCCTTCCTTTAGTTCAAAAAACTGTGCATTAAAAAAACACATTCATTCCCTGTGCCCTAAATAATATCCTAGGTAGCCTGCGTTGATATGTCAACTAAGATGACAAATGAATTACCAAGCAGGACTCTAAGCTGAAGATGACAAGCTAAGGAAGGGATACCTCTCTGCATTGAAGGTTAAGCTCCAAAGTTCATGAAACAAGTGTGTCATTAGCTGGTAAATTCAGAATACAATCTAGCTCAACTGTGTCCCTCATCGCCCTATTTATGCAACAAACATTCATTTACCACTGTGATATAATACATTGAGAGGATAAAGATAATAGTTATTATAACAGCTGATTCATATTGAGCAACTATGTGCATAATGCACTTAATCCTTCTCATATAATATTATGATGAAGAAATTATTATTATCCCCATTTTGCAGATGAGAAAAATTGAGCTCCAATAGGTTAAGTAATTTTCCAAGATCACATTTTAAGTAAGTGGCAGATTCAAATGTGGGTATGCCCACTTTATCCAAACTCTAAATTTTATAAAAACTTTTAATCCTATGTAATGCTGCCTGTTGCCTTTGAGAAGCTCACAGTAGGAGAGACGAACTGAGCTCTACTAATATTCACCATGGAGGGGGCTATATATGGTGGACCTGTGGGAGCTCAAAAAGGAGATTTCCAGGGTAGAAGATGGGTTTTTTGTTGTTTTTTTATCCTCACCCGAGGACATTTTTGCATTTATCCTCAGATAGAGTGGGAGGGAAAGAGGGAGGAAGACAGAGAGAGAAACATCAATGTGAGTGAGACACATCGAATGGTTGCCACCCACATGACCCCAGCTGGGGCCGGGGACAAATTGCAACTGCGGGAACTGAACCTGGGACTCTCCGGTCCACAGCCGACACTCTAACCACTGAGCCAAACCAGCCAGGGCAGAAGATGGGTTTTAAGAGCAAGTAAAGTGTGAGCAGAATCTGTGCTAGGATATAACATAGAGATGACAATATCCTGCGCTGGAGATGTATTTCCTGAGTTTTCACTGGATAATCTGACTTTCTGTTCTTGTTCAAGTTATTTAAGATGTCAGTGTATCAGTTTTCTCATCTGTCAAATGGGAATGAGACTATTATATACTTTATCAGGTTAAAATAAAAGTTTAGTGAGTAAAGTTATGTCACGTGCTTAGAACAGTGTTTGCCATATAGTAAGTATGCAATGAATGTTACTAATTCTTATGTTTATCAAAGAAAATGTGGGAGGTTAACAGCGTGGATTAGGTGGTGGAGGTAATAATAGCATTTTAAACTGAAAAAACAGTTGCAAATGCCCGTACCAGAGAGTGTGACAGAACCAAAGCATTTTGAGGCACTCTGTAGGTTGGAGTTTAGGATTTCCATGTGTACAGAAAGGAGGTATTGCTACAAGACAAGATAGGGAGGTGTGCAACACATCATTAAAATAATTGTGTATATTATTTTTGAATTAGAGATGAACTTGGTGTTCTCACCAGTGAAATGGACAAATTTGATTAAATGATAATATAACTCTTTGCAGTCCTAAATAATTACCAAAGTCTACGATTTTTTCCAATATCCATTGTAATAATATCATTATGGAATTTATTCTTGGGTCTTTTTCAATCTAGCTAGCCACTTGGCATTCTTATTACATAATTCTTAATCAGCTGATCTAAATGCCTGACTTGCAGTTAATGTCATCAAGTTTAGCAGAGCCCATATCCCTGTAAATAGACAATCTTCAAATTTTGGTAACTTTTTTATGTTGGCCAAGTTTTTTATAGTTAAGCTTTTCTCATGCAAATATCGTTGGGAAATATATACTTTTTAATCTGTGAAAAAATATATACATTCTCCAATAATAATAATAATAACATATACTGGAGACATAAAATGCTAACATTAGTTAATGCCACCCAGTAATGTTTATTTAACAGATACAGGGAGTGTGCTTGACATTTCCCCTGGTATCAATTTATTTTATTTAGTTATTTTTTTCCACACTTATAGTAGCTCAAGTGCATTTAAATAGTAAATGTGCTTTGTGCCTAAAATGTTTACATTAATAAAAACACGTGCATTGTGTTTTAATACCTTGTTGGCATATTTACTGGGATGGATCCAGAGCCCAATATCCATCCAGAGGCGTGTTATTAGGGAAATCATTTGTTTCCAGCCAGTCCAATGCTGCAGAAACAGGAATTGCCATTGCGCTGTAGATGAGGGCGTTCTGTTACTTATAAAGTGCTACAGTGGAGCAGAGCAATGCCATCCATCAGTATCCAACCAGCAGCGAAGCTGGCAGAGGAAACTGGGGTATAAAAAAATGCATTGGCACAGACCATTTAAACTGGCAGATTCTGAAGCTTGAACTTGGCAGTGGTTTTTAAAACTAATTTATTTGTTATTTGCGGGAAAGGGTTACCACTTTGAAACACTCTCAAAAAGTTTCCAGTTTCGGGACACTGACGAGTCAAACAATGCAACTCGCATTCCTATGTGATTTCTTTCCAGGACCCCCTTCACCCTGTCCACAAACCTGATAACATATCATTTCGTTCCCTGCCATGGTGATATTTTTTTGCTCATTTCTTATTTCTGTTTTTAAAATTGAATCCTCTCCAAATTCGTTTCCATTTTAAACACCACCTGCTCTTCTTTTTACAGTACACCTAACACAGGTTCACATCTCTTGAGAGTCCCATTAGATTTGTAAGTAATGCATACATGCTATTTTTGACTTATCATTAAGGACTGGAGTATGTATCAGTTCTTTATTTAAGTGTATGAGCATTATGTAGACAAAGCCACAATGCCACAGGCATCTATAAATTCAAAGAAATTCTTATCAAAAGCACAATAGGATTTTACATACACTTTGACAAACTGATGCTTAAATCCATATGGGGAATAAAGCTAGCCAGACATGTATGAATAAAAGCAAAAAACAGGTGTGCTTCTGGTCAAGATGATGGAGTAGGTAAATGTGGTATTTGCATCCTCCCAGGACCACATCAAAATAACACCTAAACTATAGAAAAATCATCATTGAGAATCACCTAAATCTAGCTGAACAGAAGTCCTATAACTAAGGATATGCAGAAGCCGCCACATAAAGACTGGTAGGAGGGGCGGAGATGCAGAAAGGACTGGTCCCACACCCAGGTATAGCTCTTAAAAATTGGGAGGGGTATCTCAGCTGCGGAGATCACTCCTGAGGAGCAAGAGATCCCAGCCCCACATCAGTGTCCCCAGCCCAGGGTTAGAGTGCTGGAAAGAGAAGTCCCTATAACTTCTGGC
The DNA here is from genome assembly GCA_030848825.1 of Tadarida brasiliensis. Classification (NCBI taxonomy): domain Eukaryota; kingdom Metazoa; phylum Chordata; class Mammalia; order Chiroptera; family Molossidae; genus Tadarida; species Tadarida brasiliensis. Next base: position 47,780,474 of record CM061265.1, read on the forward strand.
TGTGAAAATCAGCAGGGATTGTGGCTGAGTGAGACATAAGATTTCTGGAGTCCCAAGCATTCCATTTAAAGGGCCTGCACACGGACTTACTCACTTTGAGCTCTAGCACTGAAAAGGCACCAGGGATGAATGAGGAGGAACTGAATTGTCTAGCAAGGGAAGACACCAAGGTCATACAAGGAGGAACTGAATTGTTCAGCAGTTCCTCCTTGAATTGTGAGGGACTTTCTCCTAGACAGAAGTGCTGGTAGAGGCCATTGTTCCTTTTCTGAGCCCTTCTCCCACAGCGCAGGCAGGCAGATGCAATATCTAAGTCTCCATCAACCTAATGAAAATTGTCTGCCCACCCTGGTGATTCCCTGAGACCCCACCCATCCAAATTTGGGGCCCACTCAAGCTATTTCCTGTGGTTTTTCCATACAAATGGCTTGTCTTGGCTCATGCTTTGGACTTTTCTAAAATATCTCAAAGATTCCCAAATCCTGAACAAGAAGCATCTGGCCTCTCTGTGTCCCATACTTCTTTCTAAGTGGCCCCAGGTCCGGCACTAGCAGCAGCCAACATGGTTTGAAACTTGACCTCTCCCAGAAACCTCCAAACCCAGCACAAGTAGCAGCCACCTGAAGATTGCTTTTAGCTCATGTCAGGTGGCCCTGGGCAGGGCACAGGCAGAAGTTGACCTTGGCCTGCAACTCCTTGGAGGCCCCAGAGCCAGCACACCCAGTGAACAGCTTCAGACCATGCTGGAGCACCACACAGCCTCCTCCAGGAGGGAAATATTCAAGGAGCAGACTCAGCAGGCACCAGAAACCCAGTGAAGGGATCTTTCTCTGTGGGCGTCAGTCCCTGCACAACAGATCCTCCTCTAGTCCTTGCAGCTCATCAGCCTGAGGGTAAATCCCTCCCATTGATGTGCCAACAGCAATCAAGGCTCAATAACAATAGGAGGGTGTACACAGCCCACATGGAGGGTATACCTGGAGGGCCCAACTTGGGTGACCAGAGAGGCTGCACCACTGGGACCTACAGAACACCCACTGCATAAGGCCACTCTACCAAGACCAGGAGATGTAGCTGCTCCACTTAATATATAGAAAACACAGGGACAAAAAAGAGATAAATAAACATGTCCCAAATTAAATAACAAAACAAAACTCCAGAAAAATAACTTTAAAAATGGAGACCAGCAATCTACTAGATGCAGAGTTCAAAACATTGGTTATAAGAATGCCCAGTGAACTTACAGGAAGAGTAGATGTACTTAGTGAGAACTTCAACAAAGAGATAGGAAACATAAAATAGGAGAGAGAAAACATAAAAAAGAACCTGTCAGAAATGAAGAATACATTACAGGGAATCAACAGTAGCATAAGTGAAGCAAAGGAACAAATCAGAAATTTGGAAGATAAATAAGCAGAAAAAACCCAATCAGAGCAATAACAACAAAAAAGAATCCAAGAAAATGATTATGGTTTAAGGAGCCTCTGGGACAACATGAAGCATACTAACATTCGCATCATGAGGGTACCAGAAGGTGGAGAGAGAGAGCAAGGTATTGAAAATCTATTTGAAAAAAATAATGATAGAAAACTTTCCTAACCTGGTGAAGGAAATAGACATACAAATCCAGGAAGCGCAGAAAGTCCCAAACAAAATGAACCCAAAGAGGCCCACACCAAGACCCATTATAATTAAAATGCCAAAGATTAAGACAAAGAAAGGATCTTAAAAGATGCAAGAGAAAAGCAGTTGGTTATCTATGAGACTCCCATAAGACTGTCAGCTGATTTCTCAACAGAAACTTTGCAGGCCAAAGGGAGTGGCAAGAAATATTCCAAGCGATGAAAAGCACGAACCTAAAACTGAGATTAGCACTCTACCCAGCAAAGCTATCATTTAGAATCCAAGGACATATAAAGAACTTCCCAGATAAGGAGTTCATCACCACCAAACCAGTATTACATAAAATTTTAAAGGGTCTTCTTTAAGAGGAAAAAGAAGGGGGAAAAAAAAGATTTGAAAAATGAATAAAAATGGCAATAAATACATATCTTTCAACAATTACTTTAAATGCAAATGGATTAAATGCTCCAATCAAAAGACATATGGTGGCTGAAAGAATAACAAAATAAGACATTTACATATGCTGGCTACAGAAGACTCACTTCAGACCAAAAGACACACAGACTGGAAGTAAAGGGATGGAAAAAGATATTTCACGAAAATGGAACTGAAAAAAATACAAAACTGGGGTAGCAATACTTGTTCCAGACAAAACAGACTTTAACTCAATGACTAACAAGAGATGAAGAAAGACCCAGCAATTGTACTTCTGGGTATTTATCTGAAGAAACCCAAAACACTAATCCGAAATGACATACACATTCATATGTTTATTGCAGCATTATTCACAATAGCCAAGATATGGAAGCAACCTAAGTGTCAATCAATAGATGAATGAAGAGGATGTGGTGCATATGGACAATGGAATACGACTCAGCCATAAAAAAGAATGAAATCTTGCCATCTACAACAGCATGGATTGACCTAGAGGGTATTGTGCTGAGTGAGATAAGTCAGACAGAGAAAGACAAATGCTATATGATTTCACTTATATGTGGAATCTAAAAAACAAAAATAAATGAACAAGCAGAACAGAAACAGACTTACAAATATAGAAACATTTTGATGGTTGTTAGATGGGAAGGTGGTTGGGGGAATGGGTGAAATGGTGAAGGGATTAAGTACAGATTGTTAGTTACAGAATAGTCATGGGGATATAAAGTACAGCATAGGGAATATAGTCAATAATATTATAATAACTATATATGGCATCAGATGGGAACTAGATTTATCAAGGTGATCACTTTGCCACTTATATAAATGTCTAATCACTGGGTTGTACACCTGAAACTAATATAATATTGTACTGACATTTTTAATGTCACTGTAATAGAAAAAAAAAAAAAAAAAATATATATATATATATATATATATATATATATATATATATCCCTGTCCAGTTTGGTTCAGTGGTTAGAGTGTCAGCCTACAGACCAAAGGATCATGGGTTCCACTCCAGTCAAGGGCACATACCTGAGTTGCAGGTTCGATCCCCGGCTCCAAACAGGTTCATGCTGGAGGCAGCCAATTGATGTGTCTCACATTGTTTCTCTCTCTCTCTCTTTCTCTCTCCCCTTCCCTCTCTCCCTTCCACTCTCTCTAATAAGCAATGGAAAAATATCATCAGATGAGGAAAAAAAAAAAAAATATATATATATATAATAAGAAATTAAAGTTCTTGTTCCACTAGAAATAAGGGTTTTTATGTAAAGCTGTCATAATTAAAACAATGTGGTGAAAGAGTAGAATAAAACAAACTGATCAATGGAACTTAATAAGAATCCTAGGAATTTGTTAAACGGTAAAACAAGCATTGGAAACACATTACCAAAGAACAAACTATTTCAAAAATAGCATTTGAATTTCAGCTTCACATATTAAACAATAATAATAGAAATTTTAAAAACCTCTTAACCAGACAATATACACAGATAAAAGTTACAAGGTAATTAAAACTTACATATAAAAACAAAAACTTAGAAAATATTTGTGACCTTAGAATGTCAAGAAATTGTAAGTAATAAATAAATAAGTGAATTAATTTGGCCAAACCAAAATTAAAATTTCTGTGCATGAAAAATACCATAAACAAAGGATAAGGACAAGCCACATACTGGGAGAAGATATTTAAAACACATATCACAAGAAATTAAAATTTTAAAAAATTTTTTTAAAATTTTGTGTATAAAAACACAAACATAGCAAAATAGGCTGTGAATAAAAGAAAATACCAGAAAAGAAAACTTAAATTGCCAGTGAACACGATCTTGTGGAAAGATTTTCACACACGTTGGTATTATTAATATACTATGTTACACTGATCAGATTGGTGAAAAAAATTAGGACCACGAAGTGTTGGTGATAATGCAGGCAACTCATGTTAATTGCTGATAGGGTTATAAATCATTAGGATCAACTAAGAAAGCATCTTGGCAGTACCTTGTAACTTAGAAAATATACAAGACCTAAGATCCAACAATTAAATTTCTAGGGATATACTCTAACAAGAACATAAACATAAGCAAAACTCTCATAAGGAGACACAATTTAAAATATTTTTACAGCATTATTTCTGATAGTGAAAACTTTGAAATAATGTAATAAATAACATATAACGAAATAAGTTTTGATATAATCTTTAAAAAGTAGCAAAAATGACACACACAAATCTAAATAGCATGATAAATAGAACAATAAATAGATAAATCAATCAATCAACAATGAATGGATCTCAAAATGTAATGTTTAGTTTTTTAAGCAAATTATAGACCAATATGTATAGGATGATAGCATTATTCAAACACATATGCAGAAAATAACATCTTATTTATGGATCATTACACATGGTAAAAACACATAAAATACACAGAATTTGTGAATGTGATTACCTTTAGGGAGAAAAGGGGAGAACTATAGGGTTTTATTTCTTCAAAAAATAGTATGAAGAAAATATGACAAAATGTTATTTATTAATTTGAGGAGGGGGGCTGGCTGCCGTAGAAAATAAATCTGTGGGGTGGGGGTACATAATATTTCTTCTTATGCACTCAAACAGTTAATGTCATATTTCATTTCTCACAACCTTTACCTTCCTAAACTTGAATTATGATTATTTTTCTCATTAATATTTTCTAATTTGTACTTTAAACAACTTAAAATATCTGCCATTTAAGAAGCATCTGACTCCTGAATTTACACAGACAAAAACTAGTATGGAGGAGTTAGGTATCCTGGAAGCATTAACATTTTTATTAGAACCTCATGTAGAAATAAAGAAGGGTTCTCACTCAGAATTATCCTCCCCTCCAGTCAGCCACAGAGGTTTGATGTTCTATCAACTGCTATTTCCTTGGGTGACAATGTTGTTACTTCTGATCACCCTTGTCTTTGTCCTCTCATTGCCTTCTTGTTTATGATCAAGGGGTAACTGTAGCTATAAATATGTTCATACACATGGAATTTTTTAATACCTTTGTAACCTAATGGAACAGCCAGGTAAGATGAAGAAGGTTTTGATAGGAAGAATCGGAATGGGAAATATTCTGAGTCAGAGCATTTATTAATTAGGTTGGGCTGGGTTTGGCTTAGTAGAGAACAAGTCCAAAACAACTCCAAAACTCTTAACTGATTTAACATAGAAATGTTTCTTTTTCACTCATGTTGTATGTGATTGGTGGAGGCCTCTTTTTCATCCAGGAATCCAGGTAACAGAGGTGTCACCATTTCGTAACTATTCTGTCTGGCAGATGTAATCTCAGCATCATTGGTGGGTCGAGAGCAAGAGGGAAAGGAGCACAAACTTTTCACCAACACACGGTCTTTGGGCCAGAACGAGTTATAGGGGCCACTCAGCCCAAGAGTTGATCTTCTATGTGCCTGGAAGAGGAGGAAATTGGACGTTGGTGACCACTAGTAATGTCTGTCAAGGTATAGGCTGGGTTGGGGCTGGGTAGCTGGAGAAGGCATCCATAGAGGACAGTCAATGCAAGGTTGAAAAGAGTTTGTGAAGCACAGAAGGAGTAGGTTTCCCAATTCCTGCCTCAAAGTATCCCTGAACAGATTCAAATATTTGATTGACATACAGAAATGGAAGGGGGAAAATAGTTTCAGTCCAAGGGTTCTAGTGTAGAATTCAGTGTAATAGTTACAACATGCCCTGAATCAGAAACACAGGACAGGCATTTTCAGGACTTTTGTTTTGTTTTGTTTTTCCAGACAATTCAAGCCAGATATCTTTTATTCTGCTGATGTCTACAATTGGCAGTAGGTGCTAAATCTTCCATGGTTTGATATGTTTGTGGGAAAACACAAAAATCAAAGAATAGGCATTCATTTTCATTCTTTCACTTCTGTTTATTGGATCTAGTACAAGAAAATGAAAATTTGTTGAAGTCCAAAAATCAGTCTGTGAAGATTTTTTAAAAGGGGATTAAGTTGTTTATCTTCAGCGATGCTAGGGTTTGTACAGTTATGCCTAGCACTAATCTCATTAGAATGAGCCTCTTTATCAAATTCATTTATTATCCTTTCGCTTCCATAATATATTTGATTCTCTTCTGGCCATAGCTCAATTGTAATCATCCATGCTGGCAGTTCTCTATGTGAAGTTGCATACTAGGTATTTTTATGTCCAAGGCAATTTAATGCCTAATGTATCTATGTTCTGTAACAAGAGATTCTAAACAAATTTAACAGAGCTTGTCTGCTTCTTTTACCTTTTGTAAAACTATTGGTAGTTGCAAAAATAACATAATCTGTCTTTAAGTATAGTATTTAATTATTTGCTCATAACTTTATCAAGTTCAATGCAGCAACTATAATGAGTTTGTGTTCAATTTTGCATTCAGAATCAAGATCTAGGATTAAGTAATCTTCTTATATTTCTATTCATAGCTAAAATCCAAAAGCACTATCTCAGTCTGATAAGATATAAAAACTCAAGGAAACTGCTGTGGAAATCTAGACCTGTAGTCTTAATTTTGACAGAGATAATACGATAAAGTTCTTTAGGAATTTTGTTTCTTACATCTTATTTAGACCTCCTGCATTTCTTAGCAGATGTGTCCCTGACAGCAAACCAGCAAACATAGAAGTTTGTTTTTGTGGGTTTTTTTGCCTCATTTTTACCTTTTGACAAAGAAAAAAAAAGTCAGGGAGTAATCCTTTTCCTAGAACAAGAGCAGCAGAGCCTTTTAAAGGACCTTCATTACTTTATGTGGTAAATGTTCGCAGCTCTCAAATTTATTGGCATAGCTGTCAACATGTATATTCAGTTTGATAATAATGTTCCAGCTTAACGAGGCCTCTTGGAATTATTTATTATTAAATTTCATTACTTTCTGCAAATGTTCATGCTGATTAAGCCCACCCTTTCAGCCTCTACCATGCATAGACCAATCACAGTGTGACGAGATGGTGAAATTTAAGCTAACGTGCTTTCCACAGCACCTGTCTTGTCAAATCTTTAAATATAATTTAATGAAATGTCTGTTGACGTAACTATGGAAAGTGGAAAAACTCATTTATAAAATCAACCAACCATACCTGAAGAACATTTGCACTCTCTGACATGACAAGAATTACTTAAACATTTGGTCTGCCTTTGTGTGGAAAAAATTGCCACACGTGGCATTTGCCAAATATTCTGTCCCTTGTACTGTGTTATGAACATGGTACATCTTTCCTAGAAAACATTACTCCCGTGGCTCATATCTCCATAAACATGCCTCAAAGAATATCAAATCATATAGAAATATAATATGCTATTATCTTGTCAGATGTTTACAGTTAAAATAGATCTTGTCCAAAGTCTTGATGATTTGGTAAGGTAATAAGCAAATGCCATAGGAATATATGCTATAATATCAATATTGCCATAAGAGGAAATCTAGACAGTAATTTCATGCATAGAATGGAGAAGGGCTGTGACTGAAATATGTATTTGTACATACATACACACGTTTGTAATTTTCCAACATGGAATATAAGTATTAAGATTTTCTGAAGTCAATTCAGTAGAAAAGAGAAGTGAGGTGATATGGAAAAGGGTGTGGGCCCACTAAATCAAGATCTTCATGGGCAAATTGTGAGAAAATATCTTATTTTCAAGAGTGGCAGTGGAAAGCAGGTTGAATTTGCCCATTTTTGTGCTCTCTCGTTATATTACTGGGTTCTATCACTGCATCAACCATAATTTTATATTTACCTGTTACTGGATTTGTCCTCCACACTTTTCATGGTATTTTGAGAATAGGGACCTTGTCTTTTTTGTGTTTCATTTTCTTTTTTTAAAGCAATTTTTTTCTTTATTGATTTTCAGAGAGGAAGGAAGAGGGGGAGAGAGTAACATGAATGTGGGTTGCCTGCCTTCTGCATGCCCCCTACCGAGGATCAAGCCCACAACCTGGGCATGTGTCCTGGACCAAGTATTGAACCAGCAGCCTTTCCGCACATGGGACGATGCCCAACCAACTGGGCCACACTGGCCAGGGCTGTGTTTCACTCTCTTAGCCCCTATAACAGTATCTAAGACATAGGAAGTGATCAAAAGACATTAACTAGATTAATTGGAGGTATAAAAAAACAATATGGTAAAAAAAAAAAAAACAACCTTTGAAAATTTCTTTACTTACAAATTGGCTTAAAATTATTTTCATATTCCTCAAGAAGAGAAGTAAAGAGGTACTGGTGAAGGCAGAGAGAGAAATTTTTTTTCTAAAATCCTGGAGAAGAATATTTTATATTCATTCTTTCTGGTATGGTTTGGTTGGGAATGTTTCCAGTATTCAGATCGGCAAATATTTGAGTGCCTACCTTACTAAGTAGCATCAAGAGGCTAGAAAATAATACATTAAATATATTGCCTACTCCTGAGGACAGTGTAGTCTGTTTCAAACGCATGCTAATTTTACAACGCCCACTTCTACATAGCCTCAGAAATGTAAAAATCTGAGATAACGGTGTGCTGTGTGAATCTAATATTTTTATCTTGGAAGGTTTCATCGAAAGGTATATTTCTTGTTGTACTTTGAAGTACAGCGAGACTGTGAATGTGTGAAGAAAGCCTTGGGTGACAAAAAAAGTCTACTTCTGGGGAAGTACAAGTGCAAAGGAAGGCATGCAAGCCTGCCAGAAATAAAGAGGTAGTGATCAGCAAAAGTAGAATCCATAGAGGTTTTGGAGACAACAAGCTCACATTCAAAACAGGTTGGGAGATAGGACATTAGAAGACTGAGATAAGAACAGAAGTAAAAAATCAATGGGTTTAAAAGGTATTCATACAGTAGCAGTCATGTATCCTCTTAATCAAAATTTATTGAGTGATTATTAGGTTCACATAGAGAAAGGAAAAAGGAGAGGATTTTAAAAATAGTATTTATTGAGCACTTTGGAGCCAAGTCTTAGGACTCAAGTTTTACATATATTATCTCAACCATTATGATAAGTCCTTGTGTAAATGGAAAGTGAAATATAGAGAAGCTATTGGTCTCCAAATAACAGAGCTGTTAAGTGGACTTGAACCCCTGTTTTTCTGGACCAAAACTACATGGTTTTTTCACTCTCCATCTTCTGCCTGTCACATATACACTGCCTCCCATAGATCCCTTCCAAGTGAAACACCCAGTGTCAGGGGTCGTCTACACAAAGGCCTTATAGTCTGGTTTGGAAATATATATAGATACCTAGATATAGGTATAGATGCAGATAGATATAGGATTACAACTGAAAAGCAATACACATAAGCAACTGCAAAATAAAGTCGTTTTATCAAACCCCTGGGCAAAAAATTAGTAACACAAACACTGAAATATGAAGAAATAGAAAACAAATTATACCACCAACATACTTATACATCCATATGTGTTTCTAAAAATCCAGAACTTTAAAAAAATCATTTAACCTATTTTAAACCATTTTACAATTGCTATTTTATTGGCTCACAATGTTTACCCACAGACATAATTGTGTCGTGCTGAGTTTGGGATGATGTTAGAGCACATAGTTAACGATAACCACAGCAAAAACTGGAGTTACAAAAACAATCTTTGGAAAAATGTCTCCAACAGAGGAAGGATTGATAGTCAGCCCCAAACAGGCAATGTCCAGGGCCTAACATGAGAAGAATTAGTAGTCCTAGCATTAAGTCCAGAATCGTGAAATTGCTTTGAGGTTATTTATATTCTTCATGCTTTTTTCCATCTGTAAATTAAGATTGAAAATCTCTTCTTTAATATTCTTTCTTCTGTGGTAATGTGTTAGACTTAAACAATAAACATTAATGTTCTACACGGTTCTGACTCCACAGTCTCTAAACTGTTAAGTAACTGGATTCAGTCCTACGGGTGGGCACAGGCAGAGCCCCCTTCAAAGGGCACTGTAAGAGGCTTGTCAAATACTTTTTGTCCAGGAACATTGTGGTATCGATAGCACTCACGTTGCCAGCCCCGTAGTCAATGCACTACCCATGCTACATACTCAAGTCAATGCCCGGGCAACGCTTGGGCTTTAGGAAGTATGGCAATAGCAAGACCTACTGAAAAGAGCCCTTGTGAAAAAGATCTTAGGCATTTCAGGAAGACCCTCCAGGATTTAAAAGCAAGCTTCAGTATTTCATTTCTGTTTCCTGTTCTGTGGTATCAGAATAGCACAACGTACCATCTGAGAATTTTTTCAATGTTTAAATGAGGTAAACCAGTCAAAGACTCAATAATAGATAGTGCCTAACACTTTGCAGACCCCCCAAATAATAGTTATTTCTCGTATTGTTTGATTTGCCCTATAACACAGCTAAAAAAACAGAAGTATAATGAGTTTAAATGTTTTTTTCCTGCTATCACACAATGGAAGGACCTGGACTGGCTCCAAGTCTGTGCTCATAGCCAAAAAAGAATCCATGATTTGGAGAAAAACGCATTTTAAAAACATGAATTTGGGGGTCAGAGTTGCTAGGGCAATTTCATAATTTTATAGTTAACTAAAAATAGCTTTATTGTAAGCCAAGGAATCTCAACAGCAATCCCAATTTGATTTGGACAACTACGCTTCACTGCTTATACTTCACAACAAACCTTCAAATCAGAAAATTCACTGGAGTAATTAAGATTTTTAATTGGAAGAAAAGTGTACAATCCTCAAAATGTACTTAATTAGCCCTCAGACCACTCACTGATCCAACACATAATTTCCAAAACAATTGCAGAATTCAATACATAGTCTTTGCTAAAATGGAAATCACATTATTAAAACAAAACAGCTAGAACTAAGTTATAGGGTAAATGTACCCTGATCGAATTACATTCTTACTTCTTGGCATTTAGCCCAATTGCCTTTAAGGTCTCATTTCTTTCTTTAATGATTCCAAGCTTGTTTTTTTATTAATTATACAAATCTTTAGTATTAAAAGGCAATATAATGGTTTCAAGAAATAGCTTCACAGACTATCTGCATATTTAATCAACTGCCTCTAAATTTTTTATCATTTGAGTCCAGGTTCTTGTCTTGAAGCTTAACTTGATAACAAAACTACCAACTGGTAGAACTAATTGGTACAGAATCAGTCAATAATTTATAAGAAACAAGAAAAAAAAAAAAAAGAAGGATGTTACCGTGGTAAAAGACCACGAGTCTCAGTTATTTCTGGGAGGCAACAGCAAACAAGGCTTGTTCTACACATCCATGGCGCACTGGTGACATCCGCTGGCTGTCCCTTAGCATCGTTCAGCTTCTTTTGATTTTCAGTGTGACTCATAAAACTAAAATTACTGGGTTTTACACATTTACTATTAACATTGGTTAGGTTAACCTACACATCCATTTAATGCATCCCATGTCTAACTTTTAACATCTTAAATCATTCTTGTATTATGAGTTAGAGTGACTCAAATGAAGTCCCTCACTTCTGAGAGCTCAAAAAAAGACAAACTGAAACATAGCGAGGGGATAAAACATCTTCACTAGTTATATGATCCGTGAAAATCAGTATCATTTTATAGTAATAGGAATTTGGTAAATTGTCTTATTGCTATAATTTTGAAAACAGTGAAACATTTGGCACAGACTAGCACTGGGTAGGAATGGTCAAACACATAGACAGTGGCTCTGAAAGTTTAGTAACATCAGAATCATCTGCATTGCCGGTTACAGGTGCAGATTTCTGGGCTCTGTCAGAACCACTCAGAGAAGTTTCTAATGCAGTTGGTTCACAAACTACACTTTGAGGAACACAGCACTAAGAGAAAGAATCTCTTTGATTGTCCAAACATGGAATTTCATACAGAATGCAGAAAACAATTTTGAACAATGTATTGGGGGCAACATGGGGAAGAGGTTCTTCTTTATCAGTGGAACAATTCTTTAAAATTGTCACTTCCCGAACAAAACAGGATTCCAAAATGGCAGCAGAGTGAATGGAAGCCACACTGACCATCTCCCAAGACCAAACTGGAATTACAACTAAAATAAAGACAAATTGTCAGGAAAAACCAACAGAAAAGCAGCTGCAGAGGACCCCAATAACCACGAGCCTGGTAGGAATTTCGGAGGTGTGAGAAGGTGACCTGGGAGCCTATGGACAGCAGCTGTTTTAGCTGTGAGCAGCTCCCTCGGGGTCATCCCAAACCAGCTTCACAGCGCAGAGGGCTGGCACAAAGCATTAAATTAGCTACAACCACTCACCTTGGGCTCCGGCAGAGGGAGGGCAGACTGGACTGAAACTGTGTGGAAACACTCAGGATTTGGAGGGCACTGGGAGTTTTTTGCTGAATCACTCCCTCATAGGACAGTACCCATATTACTGGAAGAGCCCCTTCCAAGAGCCGCAGGGAGAAGCAACAGCCCTTCCTCAGGAATTTAACACCACCCAGCCAGGCCAGAGAAATGCCAATTAAGGCTTATTAACAGCCAGCAAGCATCTGCCCCACCCTCTGGAAATCCTCTTAGCCTGAACACCTGAGGGATTTTTTCACTCAGCTGAGGGCTACAACCCAAGTCTCATCAAGTAACTGAGACTCATAGCCTCCAGGCAAAAAGCTAGAGGATAACAGAATCTTTCCTGGACTTGAAAATCTACCCAGGAAAGTAAAACTTGACAGTGGCATTTAACGTGGGTCTTTTCACATTCATCCAAACCCAGTAGAGGGAGCCACAATCAGTGGAACACAAACACCCACAGGGAAATTTGGCAGGCTCCAAAACACAATGAGATAGCCAAAATGGTGAAACAAAGAAACAAATCCCAAATGAAAGAGCAAGATAATTTGACAGAAGATTAAATAAATAAAAGGAAATTGAGCATGATATCAGAGGGAGTAATAATCATGAGGAATCTCAACAGCATGAGTAAAGATATAGAAGCAATGAAAACCAACCAATTGGAAATAAAGAATGACATAGCAGAAATAAAGAACACATTGGAAGGAAGAATAGAGGAGGCCAAGGATCGGATCAGTGAATTAGAAGACAGGGTAGAAAAAATTGCCCAATCAGAACCAAAAAGAAAAAAACAATTAAAAAGCAGGAAGACAGCCTAAGAAAACTGTGGTACAACTGGAAACGTAACAACATTCACATCATAGGAGCTCCAGAAGAAGAAGAAAATGAGCAAGGGTTAGAGAATATATTTGAAGAAATAGTGACAGAAAACTTTCTTAACTTGGTGAAGGAAAAAGGCATACAAGTTCAAGAAGCACAGAGAGCCCCAAGTAAGAAGAACCCAAACAGGCCCACACCAAGACACATAATAAATAGAATGCCAAAAATTAAAGACAAAGAGGGAATCCTAAAGGCATCAAGAGATAAGCAACAAGTTACCTACAAAGGAACCCCCATAAGGCTATCAGCTGTCTTCTCAGCAGAAACACTACAGGCCAGAAGGGAATGGCATGAAATAATCAAGATAATGAAAAACAAGGACCTGAATCCAAGACTACTCTATCCAGCAAGGCTATCATTCAAAATAGAAGGTCAAATAAAGAGCTTCCCAGACAAAAAAAAAGGCTAAGGGAATATATTAGCACCAAACCAACACTGCAAGAAATGCTAAAAGGACTGCTGTAATTAGTAGAAGAAATAGGAAGAAAAATATAACCACAAAAAACAAAAATGGCAATAAATATGTACATATCAATAATAACCTTAAATATAAGTGGATTAAATGTTCCAATCAAAAGACACAGAATAGCTGATTGGATAAGAAAGCATGACTGGTATATATGTTGTTTACGAGGCCCACCTCACAACAAAAGACTCACATAGGTTGCAAGTGAAGGGATGGAAAAAAATCTTCCAAGCAAAAGGAAAGAAAAAAATAGCTGGGGTAGCAATACTCATATCCGATAAAATGTATTTCAAAATGAAGGCCATAACTAGAGACAAAGAAGGCAACATAATATTGAAAGGATCTATCCAACAGAAGGATATAACCTTAGTAAACATATATGCACCCAATATAGGAGCACTGAAATATATTTAAAAAGCTTCTGGAGAACTACAAAGGAGAAATTGACAGCAATACAATCGTGGCAGGGGGCTTCAACACGCCGCTGACATCACTGGATAGATCCTCTAGACAATAATTAACAAGGAAACAGAAACTCTAAATGAAGCACTAGATCAAATGAGTTTAATAGATATCTACAGAGAATTACACCCCAAAACTGCATAATTCACATTCTTCTCAAGTGCACATGGGACATTCTCAAAGATAGACCACATATTAGGACACAAACTAAGTCTCTACAAGTTCAAGAAGATTGAAATAATTTCAAGCATCTTCTCAGATCACATGGCATGAAACTAGAAATCAATTACAACAAAAACACGCAAAAACATTTAAACACACGAAGGCTAAATGGCATGTTATTAAACAATGAATGGGTTACCAGGGAGATCAAGGAAAAAAATCTAAAACTTCCTGGAAATCAATGAAAATGAACACAAAACAACACAAAATCTATGGGACACAGCAAAAGCAGTCCTGAGAGTGAAGTTCATAGCACTACAGGCCTACCTTAGAAAACTAGAAAAATTTCTAATTGACTCTCTAACCTCACAATTTAAAGAACTAGAAAGCAAACAACAAGAAAAACCCAGAGCAAGTAAAAGGAAAGAAATAGTAAAGGTCAGAGTAGAAATAAATGACATAGAGACTAAAAAACCAACTCAAAAGATCAATGAAACAAAGAGCTGGTTCCTTGAAAAGGTAAACAAGATGGATGGACCCTTAGCTAGACTCACCAAGAAACAGAGGGGACCCAAATAAAAAAAATCAGGAATGAAAGAGAAGTAACAACTGACATCACAGAAATCGTTAAAAAATTAAGACTCGAACTGCCATTTGACCCAGTGATCCCACTTCTAGGAATATATCCTAAGAAGCCTGAAACACCAATCAGAAAGAATATATGTACCCCTATGTTCATAGCAGCAATATTTACAATTGCTAAGATCTGGAGACAGCCCAAGTGTCCATCAATAGATGAGTGGATAAAAAAGCTGTGGTACATATACACAATGAAACACTATGCAGCTGTAAGAAAGAAAGATCTCTTATCCTTTGAGATGACATGGAGGAACCTGGAGAGTTTTATGCTAAGAGAAATAAGCCAATAAGAGAAAGACAAATACCCCATGATCTCACTTATTTGTGGAATATAATGAACAGAAAAAGCTGATGAAAAAAATAGACCCAGAAACATAGAAAGGAGTATGGTTCAGACTGACAAACTTCAGAATAGGGTGGCAGAGGGAGGGATGAGATGAACCAAAGAACTTATATGCATGTATGTGTAACCAATGGACAGAGACAACAATACTTGCAGGGTGGGGATAAGGAGGCAGGTGTCTGGGGGGGAGAAACATCTGTAACAAAAATAAATTAATTAATTAAAATGGTCACTCCCCAAAATTCAATCATTAAATCATTAAAGAGTTATTAAAAAACATTTAAGAGTTATTAAAAATCATTAAAGAGTTATTAAAAAACATTTATTCAAATCTTCTGGGCAGTGCAAATAAGACAGAAATAAGTTATGATTGCTTATAAATAAAAGTCAGATACCCAGAAAAAAACGGGATTAAATAGGCAGAGGATAACTATTAATAATATGAAATACTCGCTCTAGATATCAATGTGTTAGCAGTATTTTATTCTCTGTGGGGACAAAATTACAGGGAAACCTTTTGCCTGACTTCTGTAGTGAAGATGTGCTATTTATGTTTTGTTTTGTTTTTTTGTTTTTTTTACAAAAGTTAGGTAAGCATACCCTACAGGTACTGGGGAAATCATGGTTGTTCAGGGAGGTCTCTATGGTGCATTCAGTGGTCTTAATATTTAACCAATCATCATCATCATTATTATCATCATCATCCCCCTAAATCCCAAAACTATGTCTTCTATCAAGCAGAAGAGTCATGGTTGATGTCAAGAACTGAGTTACTGCACAAAGAGTTTGGGTATTTACTTGGGAGTTGTGATTTAATAACTTTAAGCTAATAATTGTGAGTTGGAGTAGAGGACAATTTTGAGAAGAACCAAAAAGGTAAGAGACCTAAGGTCAAGAAAGCACAAAGGCTAAGCTATTTTCTATGAGAACCCAAGGGAAAGGTATTAGAGATGGGTTATAACATGATGAGGGCAGGAGGGACAGCACCTAGAACAGAACGTAGAGAAAGGAAAACTATTGTTTCTACTTACTGAAGGGACTGAAAATTAACCAGATAGATTACAATTCCAGGTAAGTTATTCTTTTTACTTTAGTAAAATGTCACAATGATACAATGTAGGGCAACATCAAAGTAATGTTCTTTCAGAAAACATGTTCAAACAACCTTCAGGATTCCAAGGACTTGCGTAGCTTTCACACATATCTACGGTAACGGCGATGGAAGAGGACTTTTAGAGTTTGATGCTGAAGCCACTTTGTAATCTTTACTCGTCTTTCAAATAAAAAGCTAAACGTTAGCCTAGGTTCAGAGGATTAAAAAAAAACAGGTCTCTTTTAATGAAAATCCTCTAGTTTCTCTGAGTTACAAAGACCACAGCCCGAGGGGAGAGCCTAGACTTCTTTCTTTAAGGAATTAGCAGGTGTCTGCCAAGATGTGTGCTCACTGTCCATGGGAAATAATGAATCCACGTCATCTGGCAGCAGGAAGCATGTTCAGATTGAAACACTGGATTGGAGGGACAAGCATCCAAGAATCCACATGTGTATATTACTGGACATGAAAGGCAGTTAGTTCACATTAAGAAATGGCAAACAGTTGAAATAGGCAAAGAGAAAAGTAGGAGTATAAAATTACTTAAATGATTTCCCCCTGTGTAGATAAATCTTTCTTTTTTCCTCTAAATTGAAAAGATTTATTTTTCTGATTATAAAACATACACCCAACTCATAAAAAGCTATAAAAAGCAGAAAGCCAAATATAAGATCACCCAAAAATCCCACTAATTTTATACTCTAGGGAGGACAGAGTCAACTACCTCGACTATCATTTTGGTGACCATCTTTCTCACTTGTGCCTGCCCCAGGCACCTGTACATATGCACACATGCACTTTTGTTAAAAAATTGTGGATATTTTTTCATATCAATAAATACAGATATATAATTCTCTATTGTGATGATTATGATCAGTCCCCTAGGTGGTTTCTATTACCATTTTTTTTCACTATCATGAAAAATGCGGCAGCAACTATCTGCTCTTGAACAATTCCAATCCATTACCCATAAAGCTCCAAGAGTGATCTTATTGAAATATAAATCCTATTTTATCACTTTTTGTTTGTTAAAAAGCCATCAGTGGCTTTCTGTTACCCTTCCAATAAAACCCAAACTCCTTTTCCTAACTTAAGAGGACCTGTATGACCTGAATGCTACCTGTCTCTTCACTACCATCTAACCACTCATCCCTTACACACCACGCCCAAGCATTCTGTTCCTCAAACATGTAGCACTACTTTTCCCTTGAGCTCTTTCACATGCTCTTTGTACTGATTGGGAAGTTCTTCATCCACAGGGCTCTCATCTATCTCTCATTTAATTGTCTGTCTCCCCTGCAGTGACACTTCCTTAGGGAGGTCTTCGCTGGCGTTCGTATGTATCGTATATTACTTATTCTCTTAATCTTGTTAGTAATTCCTTACGAGCAACTGGAAGGTGTTTCTAAAATTGTTTCCCTGGTTTGTGTCTGTATCCTTAATCATATCACCATCTCCACAAAATCGGTGATGGTTGTCTTTCCTGGGCATCCAGTTATTCATAGTCAAGCCTGTAATGGGCACTAACAACATATCTGTTGCATGAATAAGTGAACAAATGAATTGATAAGTACATCTGGATGCACTTGACTGGTTTTCTCCTTACTAAATTGCTAGGAATAGAGTTTCAAAATAAAAGGGGATTCACATTTTCTATTTTATATAAATATTGCCAAATATTATCCAGCTATGAAAAATAAATCCTGCTATTTGTGACAACATAAATGGACCTTGAAGGGATTATGCTAAGTGAAATAAGTCAGACAGAAAGAGACAAATACTGTGTGATATCACTTCTATGTGAAATCTAAAAAATATAAAACCTGAACTCATAGATGCAGAGAACAGATTGGTAGTTGCCAGTGGTGGGGGTTGGGCGGTAGGGGTGAAATAGGTGAAGATGGTCAAAAGGTACAAACTTCCTGTCATAAGACAAATGATTCCTGGGGATGTAATATACAGTACGGTGACTATAGTTAATAATACTGTAGTGTATATTTGAAAGTTGCTAAAAGAGATCTTAAAAGTTCTTGTTATAAGAAAAAAATTGTAACTGTGTGGAGATGGATGTTAACTAAGCTTATTGTGGTAATCATTTAAAAATAAATACAGCCTGGCTGGTGTGGCTCAGTGGTTGAGCGTCGACCCATGCACCAAGAGGTCACCAGTTCGATTCCCGGTCAGGGCACATGCCCAGGTTGTGGGCCCGATCCCCAGTTGGGGGGCATGCAGGAGGCGGCCAGTCGATGTTCTCTCATCAATGTTTCTATCTCTCCCTCTCCCTTCTTCTCTCTCTAAAATCAATAAAGAAAAAATTTTAAAAAAATATAAATAAATAAATAAATAAATACATACATACATACATATATCGCCCTGGCTGGTTTGGCTCAGTGGTTAGAGCATCGGCCTGTGGACCAATGAGTCGTGGGTTCGATTCTAGTCAAGGGCACATACCTCATTTGCGGTTCATTCCCCCGCCCTGGTTGGGGTCATGCAGGAGGCAACCAGTCAATGTGTTCCTCTCACGTCTATGTTTCTCTCTCTCTCTCCCTCCCTCCTACTCTATCTGAAGATAAATAGAAAAAAATGTCCTTGGGTGAGGATTGAAAAAATAAAAATAAAATGTGTATATATGTACACACACACACACACACACATACATACATATATCAAATCACTGTGTTGTACACCTAAAAGTTTTGCAATGTTATATGTCAATCATAGCTCAATTTTTTAAAATGGCAAAAAAAATGTATTGCCCAACTGTTCAATCAAAAGTATGTAGCACTTGAAATTCCTAACAATAAAATAGTAGAGATGTTTGGTTTTTCTCCCTACATTCTTGACAATACTTAATACCAACTCATTAGGAAAATAAATAACTAATCAAATTTTAATTTTAATTGCTGAATGCTAATGAGGCTGAACATCTTTTTATGTTTTTTTCTTTTGAATATCTATTATTTTAATTACCAGTTCATGTCTTTGCCTTTTTCTTTTGGAATTCATATCTTGCTTTCTGATATAAAGGCATTTTGCATATGAAACTTGTTTCTTATTAATAATGTTATAAATATTTTATCCAATTTTTTGTTATTAAGCTTTATTTATAGTGATAATCCTTTTTGTATGGATTTTAATTTTGTATGTTTCAAACCTTCTTTTATTTTGGCTTTCATATCATGATTAAATACAACCACAATTTTACATAAATATTCCCCCTTAATTTTTCCAGTTTTTTATGACTTAATATTTTATGTTTAGGTTTTTTAACTACTTGAAATTTAGTATGGCATAAAGAGTGATGTAGGGAGCTATGAAATAGTAGATGTCCCATCAAACCTACAAAAGCAATGTGTCCCTTATTGATTTCTAAACTCATGCATATTCTCGAATCTTGTACTGGTTTTTCTTTTTCCCCTTTAAAAGAAATATGAATTTGCTCAATGACAGTTGAGTGCAACAAGTCTCACCTTTATGGAAATCGAAGGCATGGTCCCAGGTCATATGGGCCATGGCTTAATCTTTCTCTTCGACGATGAGCACCATTTGGTCCTTTTGCTAGAAAAGGCTGCTGTCATGGACCTCCTGTCATCAGGTCACCATTGGTGCTCTGGGCAGTCTACTTCTGACCACAGGTTCTGCCACAGAAACCCCTGTCTCTACTCTCAAAGATAAAGTACTGAAGAGTCTATTCTCACAGGCATTCTCCAATCATCCTCCAATCATTCACCTATACAACGACCTGTGGATAAGAGGGACACAGATTTGTACGCAGGGAAAACCCCAAACAGCCACGTGCTTCTCAATCCTGGCTAAACTATATTTATCTCTCTCTGGTTAGGCCATTTCCATTTCATGTCATATAAAAATTCCTTTTCTCCTCTTTGAGTAGTATAGCTTTTATTACCCTTCAATAGTCCTAAAAAAAAGAGGTTTTCCCACCTCTTTTCAGATGCGTGGGATACAAATGTGTAAGGGTAACTCAGATGTTTACAGTCTCTACTTCCTGAAGTAAGGAGAGGAAAGGAGTGGCTTTCTTCTTCTCTGCTGAGTCCTCAGCAACAACAAAAACAATTTTTAAATTCTTTTAATTGTTCTTACTTTACGTTTTAATATCTGTGGTAGTAACATCCCACCATCTTCTAAATGGTCTTGGCTATTCTTGTATGTTTATTCTTCTGGTCAAAGTGAATTGAGCATCGTCCCAAGGACTGCGAGGTCCTGGTTTGATTCCCGGTCAGGGTTCCATCCCCAGTAGGGGGCGTGCAGGAGGCAGCCGATCAATGTTTCTTTTTCACATCAGTGTTTCTCTCTCTCTCTCTCCCTTTCTCTCTCTCTAGGAAAATCAATGAAAACATATTTAAAAAGAGAGAGAGAGAGAGAGAGACTCAGCAATGTTTAAAGTGAAATGGGAGAGATGCCATACTACTGGCCCAGAAAAACAGATGGGAATTCTTGGACATTTTCAACTGAATTCAGTGTGAAACCAATTTTTAAGTGAGTATAACTTTTCAATGAAGTAAAACAAAATAAGGATGGAAGAGAACCAAAATGACTTTCAAGCTTAGGTAAATGACCACAGGGTATATCTGAATTCTGATTTTTATTTTAAAGTGTCTAAAACCACATAGATAGACAGATAGACAGGCAGATAGATAGAAACAGACAAATAAATTGATTTGTATTTCCAAAGGATGGGAATACTTTCTTCATGGATGTCCCACAGGAACTCCAGTTTTAGGAGTTCCAAAACTGACCTCGTATTCTGCGCTTCCTCATTCATCAAATCTGTACTGAGCACCTAAAATCAGTCTTAGGCATTTTGCTGGGTTCTGAGGCTACAACCTTGAACAAGACAGTCTTTCCTTGCAGGGATCTTACATTGACTAGAGAAAACAAAAATGACTTCATGCCAGCCTTGGAAAGATGAAAGGTTGTTAAGTTATAAAACCCCAGAGCAAACATCCTAAAAAATTATGTACCCCATATCCATGTTCTTAAGAGTCTTTCTGCCACCTGGGCTTTGGACTTTCTCAATGGCCATCTTTCTCTTCAACTTCCAGCCTTCCACCATCCCATTAGGCCTCTTGATTCATTCTCTCACTGCCTCCTCTCTTTACTTCCATGACCAAATTCATAACTTCCCATGTAAAATGAAACTCTCTGTATTTCTTTCTTTCAGCATCAAGACTTCAGGCCTCACCTTCCTAGAGTTTTTCAGTAAAGCCAATTCTTTCTCTAAGAATTCCAATGACATCTGTTAAAATCATAACTTTTCCACCCTCATATATCGCCATCTTTCTAGTTTCTTTGACCCTAAACCTGCTAATTATTTTGAACTCCTCCCTTTGCTTCTCCCTCACCCCTCTCATTCAATCACTAATTATTTCCCCTCCATAAAATTCTTTCTTTCATGCCCATGGCTCTAGAGCAGGCACTCCTGATTATTGCCAAGATTATTGTAATGGCTTCTTGATGGGTCAACCTCTTTGGTTCCCTTCCTCATCCTTACTCATCTTATACACAGTTGCCCTTCTAAATCCAGACATCAACAGGAGCTTCTATCCTTTAATTATTTTGCTCATTCAGTCAATAGATATTTCTGAGAATTTCCAATATGAAGGACAGAGATAAAAAGATGCATAAAGCCCAGCCAGTGTGGTTCAGTGGTTGAGTGTTGACCCATGCACCAAGAGGTCGCTGGTTCGATTCCCGGTCAGGGTACATGCCCAGGTTGTGGGCCAGGTCCCCAGTGGGGGGCATTCAGGAGGCGGCCAGTCTATGTTCTCTCTCATCAATGTTTCTATCTCTCTCTTCCTCTCTTTAAAAAATAAAAATTTAAAAAAATTAAAAAAAAGATGCATAAAGCCCACTCCTGATTTCAAACAGGTAAAAATTTAATGGGGGAACACACTGGGGAACCTACAGCTTTCCTTAACTAAAATGTAAACCACTATGCCAAGGAATGAAGCTCTCCCTAATGCAGCAAGAGCTTGTCTTTCTGGTGCCATTTGCCATAACGCTCATCTCTGTCACAATACTCTGTATACTTCAGTTACAATGAAGCTATCATTTGCTGAAAAACTCTTACATTCAATCTATGCCCTTTCCATGCTGCCTGGCATTACCACTGTCCCTTTGATGACAAGGTTTGTAAATGTAACTCCTATAGGGCTTTCAGGACCCACTTTATTCCTCCCATCTTTCAGCAAGTGTTGCCAATGTCCCTCTCCCATTGTATTGATAGATACTTGCCTACCCTGGCTTCTAGGACAGGTACTTGTATATCTATCTATACTCTATTATTCAATTTCGCATCTCTAGAAGTGCCTTTCAAATAATAGGCACTTGATACATGCTGAAGTGAACTTAACAAGCACACAAGGTAAGAACATCATTTTTTGCTCCTAATCTGATCGCTAACATTACAAGTGCTTCTGAGGGGAGCAGAATCCTCCCAGAGAGTATGACCAGGGACACATTCATCCTATGAAAGTTTATTAATTTCTCAGACATGCACCTAGTAGTCTTTTCCATTTTCTCCACTCAGCCACACATTAGCCAGCCCATTTTCTGTGTTGTACAGGCAGGGATCTCTAAAGCAGGTTTCGTTTTCTACATTTTGGGCACATCATGAGAAGGCAGGATTCTTTGGCAAAGACCATAATTCTGGGAAAAACAGAAGGCAGCAGGAAAAGAGGAAGACCAAATACGAGACGGATTGACTCCATACAAGAAGCCACAGGCAGGAGTCTACAGGAGCGGAGCAGGGCTGCTGAGGGCAGGACACTGTGGACATCATGCATTCAGTCACCAGGAGTCAGAGCTGACTCAACAGTACAGAATACACACCTATTTCCCATTTTGCCAATCATTGTTATTTCAGGGGAGGGAGATGGGACGTGTGAGAATCCCAAAGCTCGCTTCCTTTTTTTTTTTTTTTTTATCCTTACCCGAGGACATTTTTTCATTTTTTTGTTCAGACAGAGTGGGAGGGAGAGAGAGGAAGAGAGAGAGAGAGAGAGAGAAACATCGACGTGAAAGGGACACATCGAGTGGCTGCCACCCGCACGACCAACCAGGGCCAGGGACAAACTGCAACCGAAGTACATGCCCTTAGCGGGAACCGAACCCGGGTCTCTCTGGACCGCAGGCCAACGCTCCAACCGCTGAGCCAAACTGGCCAGGGCTCACTTCCTATTTTTAATCAGCAAGAAGAAGAAAGCAGGGGAGTCTGTAGGACCTGGTACAGGTGAGTATAGTTGTCCACATAGCTCCTACAGATGGGCTGGGCATCCCCCACTGTACTGTAACTATGGCCACTATGCCACGTCCATAAAAGCAGTCTTATAGGAAGGACTGAAACCAGGGCAGAGGCACGATGTATAATGTACTCTGTAGTCTTCTTGGCAGGAAGGGCATACTAGTGGTGGCAGAGCAAGGGCACTCAGTGGTGGAAAAGGCAATGTCCCAGGGAGGTGGGGTTCCTAAATGTACAAGCACTAATGCAGTAAAAAACATGATTCTAGGTCATGTACTACTTAACAGGCATGATTTTATTTCATCACCACAACTTAAGAACTGAATGATGATGACAGTGATGGTGCTCTCTCCTCCACAGAAATGAAGAAACGGATCTGGCCAAGGCTGCATAGCTATATAATGGGCTGGAATTCAAGTTCGTAAAGTCCACGTCAGAGCTATAATCTTAACTTGTTTCTAATGCCTTGTGTGTTATGTGGGGCTAAATTTGGAAGTGGTAAATTTTTTATGATTACAAGGGGAATGGGCATGGAAAAAGACTAGTCACCTGGTACCCTGACTGCAGGAACAATTCCAGCCAACAATTTGCTGGCTGGAAATTCACTTGGATACCTTTCTCAAGTTGGGGGATCTCGGCAATGAACTTTTGGGTGAGTAATTATGTGCTCAGCCAAGTGGCTGGCTGGCCTTTCTCTTGTTCACATTTATAATTTGTGGCATGCAGTAGTTGCAATTAGAGACATAACAAGCAGTGCACCAGTTACCAGCATGCCTAAATGTCACAGAAGGTAGAACTGTGGGAGCCGGGGCTGGCAGGAAGTGATACATCCCACAAGAGGCAGGTATGAAGGTTTGGTTGAGTATTCCATTAAGTGCTTTGAGAACTTTGCATCTCAGGCATACTGCTCTGTGCCCCACGGGTGTGGGTAAGAGTGACTGAGAATCACCCACTGTGTTCTCTAGAGAACACCAACCAACACTGGAGGCCTTGTATGGGCAACAGTCAACACAACCAGGAGACACACCACAGCAGTGTCCACCTGGGGTCCACCTACACATACAATTATAGTTATGCTACTATAATTAGATTGCTTTGAAATTCTAATTATTTTATTTTATACACTTAAAGACATTTTGACAGGGTCCATAAATTCCACCAGGCTGCTAGATAGAT
Source organism: Tadarida brasiliensis (assembly GCA_030848825.1). NCBI lineage: Eukaryota > Metazoa > Chordata > Mammalia > Chiroptera > Molossidae > Tadarida > Tadarida brasiliensis. The sequence goes on from CM061265.1 coordinate 47,805,291, forward strand.
CCAAGTCATGAAAAAGCTTTACAGTGCCTGGCAATAGAGAGAAGAGCTTTCTAAATAGTGGAGCCAGCTTGAAATGCCAAGTTGTAACCATGACCAATGACAATCTTTCCTCTTCAGAAAAGTCATAATCCATAGTCTGATATCACTACCATAATACAACTATCATATGTAGAGTTGGCATTGTAGGTGATTAGAAGGCAGAGACCACATCGGACTCTGATTAATTGATGTTGAACACTGTAAAAGAGAAATAAAACAAAAATCTCCACCTAATATATTCAAATCAGTCAGGGCTTACACCATTATACATAGGAAACAAGTAATTATTCTGATTGAAACACTCCTAATAATTTTTATCTTGTTTGATTAGGTTTCCTGAATGTTTCAAAATAATTAATTTTTCCATATAAGAAAATTTTAAAAAGACAATGAGGACCAGATGGTCTGCTGGGTTTGCTTCTTTCTAGGAGAGTGAAGCATGCTAACTCCAACATGTGAGAAGAAAAAAGAAGAAAACAGAGCTGATTTGGCCTAATGTCTATCTAAACCGGTGCAAGATGGTAGAACATGGATAAATCAAAATAAAAAACAGTTAAAAGGTAATTCACATTTTTCCTGGAAAGCCACTTTAATACTGTGCTATGACTGTGTCTGATAGTTTCAGATTTAATTTCATATTAGATTTACATACACACACACATACACACATTCAATACCCTATATCAGAGGGAAAAGGAAGGATAATGTCAACCTTTCCTCAATAATTTTTCCTGACTCATGCTTTAAGATCAAAGTGAGCAATTACTTACAAAATCTGGCTCCACAATAACTTTAGATTATGAATGAAGTCAGAGACACAAATAACAAAGACAAGCACAAACTGGTCGATTTAGTCTAGTATTTAAAATACTACGTTTTCTGATATTGTCAATTTGAACTGGGTGCAAAATGAGAAAATGCATTTCAATTTAAAACACAAAGTTTTTTGTAAATTGGAAATAAATCAGAAGCACTCAGGGCTATTTTTAAAGCTCCTCCATTAAGAGGTCCTCTGTTTCTTCCAAGCCTTTGCAGATACCAGATTGATATTCTATAACATCAAATTTATGTTCTAAGTTTCAGTGTTTCAGGTTTGCATCAGCTAAAATTAAAATATTTTAAAAATGTAACCAATAATTCGTTTTCAGTAATAATTGAATTAGTATTTTATGAATGTTTTCAAATGCTGTTATCAAAAATGTATAACTTTTATTTAAAACTAAAGTATACAGTTTTAAAATATTATTTTAAAAAAATCTAACTTTCCCACAATATTGTTAGAAGGCTCAACTAGAGGGAATGGGCAATATTTTGTATGATTTTAATGTTTATTTTATATTTTGTTTCTCTTATCTTTTTTTTAATGACTATCCTGACCACAGAAAGTTGAAAGAGCAGAATCATAGCATCCCACCAAAAACTTCCCAGATGATCTCAAGAGAGGTGACAAGAGAGGTTGTTAGTGTCTCGTGTTTCCAAAATCTTTGGCTTCCATACTGACGTTGCCTAGGTAAAAAACTAAAAATGGGGTAGGCAAATAGTACAAATTTACCTATTACGATCCTAATAGATTTTAACTCTTTGATTTTACTGATTTTAATCAGGTTAGTGATCTAACAGTGTAGTGAGGATCCAAGAAGCCTTCATAAAGTTTACAGCAGGGGGGCAAAGGTGAAGTATTAAGGTCACAATGTAACATTGTCATAGATTATATGCCACAAGAAAGCATATACAAATTATAAAAATTCCCTCTATATTTTGATCATCTTCTTAAAAACATATAGTCATGCACTGAATACCATCAACGATGGTCCATATATATGACAATGGTCCCATAAGATTATAATGAAGCTGAAAAATTCCTATTGCCTAATGACATCGTAGCTGTTATTAATGTCACAGTGCATTGCATTGCACAAATACTTACCACTGTGTTACAACTGCCTACAGTTTTCAGTACAGTAAGCCACATGCTGCCCAAGTGTGTAGCAGGGTATACAATCTAGGTTTGCGCAAGTGCATTCTATGATGTTTGCAAAATGATAAAATTGCCTAATGATACATTTCTCAGAATGTATCACTGCTATTAAGGAACACATAACTTTAGATAATTCCAGTCAATCATTAAGGAATAAAAAAGTGCAATGAATAATGTGTCACTAATAGGTGCAATGCCAGTGTAAATATTATAGTACAATTAATAATTTAATAATGTAATAAAAGTGATCCTGAAAAAAATCAATATATTTCAAAATAATTTTAAGCTGGTACTTCAAAATAGCATTTGACCTTAAGGTAATAGTAAACTCAGAAAATATATAGTTCAAAATAGTTTTTAGTTTTATTGACAGGTTGTGGGTAGCTTCTTTTAATTGATAATTTGAGTTTTTAATTATACTTAAGTTATAAAAAAAAAAAAGTAGTGTAATTTAAACTCAATCTTCAAATAATTCATTCTGAACCCAATTTTTTTCATATTTTGCAGTTGAAAATTCTAATATTGCTATATTAATGAAAGAAAATTGTTTAAAATATGCATATTTGAAGAAAATAATATAGTAATGTAAAATCACACAAGGATACACCAAACCATTGTTTTTCAGAGGTTTAATTTTAACTAATGAATTTTAAATGATGAATATAATATCAATCCAAATCTTTGCTTATTTTCAATGCACAACCTATATTTTGTAACTTGGAGGTGAAATAAATTCTTTCACCACAGCAATGCTTTCATTCTTTTTATGTTCTTTCTTTTTCCCCTTTAATTTTTTTCTCTTGAGTTCTTTTTCTTCAACAGTTTAACAAGTCACTTCTGGTTTGGCTAAAGTGTAATTCTAGCACAATAATGTTTCAATTTGCAAGGAAGAACGCCCTTATTGAGTTGATAAAACTCCACCAGCTGGATTAGATCAGTAAACCTTGTGTGGCCATCGTCCAGGGTGTGGAACATTTCACCATCATCTTCCACCTGCAGGAGGAAAAATAACAAACTGGTAAGAAGGGCACAATACCCAGAAGGACAATCACATTCTATTGCATACTGTGTCTTTATATGCCAAAATTGACAAGTTTAAAAAACTAAAGGACAGTGAAAAGAATATTATGGCATGCTTATTCTTTTTTTGTAACTTCATTTTCATTTAAAAGAAATATCATCTGATCCTAGAATAAGCAATGTGACTGTACTTTCTCTACCTCTAATTCTGGCAATGTTCGGTAATTAGAATAGTATGACTCTTCTGAATCAATATACAGTGAGAAATCTGCACTATTCAGTGTATTAATGATCCCACTTACAGACATAAATTTCCATTTCCAAATGTTGTCTACCTAACAGGCTCACTTAGTATATTAAAAATGAATGTTCACATAATTTGTATCAGTAAATTGATTCTGAAGCAATCAAACATTATGTTAATAGGATGACAGTTATCTTTTTCTGTCAGTGAGATCTTCTGGCATTAAGCAATTCATACTTGCCAGGGACATCATTCACATAATCAATGAAGTAGAGAAGATACTTCATATAGACTTTGGATAATTCCAAAAAGAGCCCATTCAATAGGAAACACCAGTAATTTAGCAACCTCGTGTAACACTGTCCTGAAAAAAGAATAATTCTCTATTCCACATTACCTGGTTCCAATATATAGATCACATGGACAAACACACACACACACACCACACACACACACACACACACACACACACACACACACACACACACCAGCAACAGAAGCAACAAAAATCCCAAAGCAAACGGTGCCACTCAGAAGCAGAATTATGAAAAGAAATTGTAAATGTGCTCAGAAGAGTTTAAAGGGTCTCCAGTTCTGCAGCACCTGTGTATCCACCCACAATGATGAAAAACAAAACTACACAAACGAAAAACCATTTTGGGATAAGAGAGAAGAAAGGGATTCAAAAGAATGGTTTTCAAAGAATCACCAGTAGAATCCAGGAGAAAGAATTTCTAGTGGCCTTTTAACAATAGGTGGCATGGGTCTATACAATATTGCTAAATCATATTTCATGGGGAAAAGGAAATTTAATTTTTACAATTCCTGTATTTCTTATATTAATTCAGACTCATAAAACCATTTATGCCAAACTTAACTCTAGTCAAAGTACAAGATCCCAAATTATATTTAATAAAAGAACCAAAGAAAACCAAAGTTTCTGAAGGCTTATGCATTAAAATCATCTCTAATATACAAATATGAAATCACAAATTACTTACCGGTATGATTTGAAAGTGCTTTATTTTTTGTGCATGACTCATTGACAGTACGAAAGTTTTGGGGTTACTCTGACTATCCCGTACCAAGAAAACTCTAAAGAGAGAGAAAGAATTTCAGTATGTTTCTACATTTACTTATGGTTTTCATAGAAATGCAGCATGTAACAAATCCAGAAAATATACACATAAATGCAGCCAGAGTTTTCTTTCACTGTGTATTCAGTGATGGGATTATCCAACATGGTAGACTATATGGTACAACATCACCTTCTGCTATAAAACTGTTATTAGTGCTAATTCTAATAGGACAAATATAGAGCCCATTTGTCAGATTGTCTGCTCACAAGAACAAATATAATGTTATGATGGCATCAGTAATTAGTGCTGTGTCCTTTTTTCCACTGGGAAATTGGGTACCTACTTGTAACTATTTGGTACAGAGAATGGGCATTAGCATATTGTCATTTTAACTTCTGAGTCATATCAGGCCCTGAAAGAGAAAATTATTTATTAGACTGAAATGATGTTTTAACCACCTCTTCTGGATTCCCCTTTTTCTTTTGTTTCTGGTTCCTACTGTTGCATACACAACAGAAAGTGAGAGATGAATATAGTCTTTAATAAAAAATCAGTCCTGAAATCATTTATTAAATATTTGAGCAAAATATTTTAAGATCAAGAAACACTCAACGAACATGTACTTTAACCTTGAAGAATGCAGCAGAAGGGCCTCTATAATGTCAGGCTAGAAAAACAAGACATGGCCTAATGTCCAAAGAGAAGAATGTTGCCTGGCATGGATTCTTACTTACTGGCAATACAGTGCAAAACCAGCTTTGTATTAATTGTTGGCACACAGGCTGTGCAAACAGTCCCCACTGGTAACTCCAGTGGTAATCTCAGTGTGCGTGGGCAAAGAGGCAGCCAAATCTGAGCCATCATAGATGTCTGATGAGATTATCCATTTCATCTATGCTGTGTGAGATTCTGACATTACATCACTGGGAGATGGGACAAAAGGGCATTTCACTGGTAAATAGAGCTGTAATTCTCTCCCGGTTCCTGAGTAAATCACCACTGCCACCTAGTGGACTTCCTGGTAGCATCACATCTTTCCAAAGGAATACCAAAAAACATTTTTTTAAAAATTAAAAATGTAAAGATACTATCATTCTTCGTGCAATTATTTCATTCAATTTACATAAAATGAGCTCAGAAAGAAGGGAAATTGTTATTTTCCAAAACATGTTATGTATGCTTTGTGGTTTGTTTGTTTTCTTGGTCTCATCAGATTATAATGTTGCTGATTGCCCAAATGTATATCTGAAAAGACTGTGCTCCACGCAGGGAAGCATATTAAAATCTTTCCTTATTTAGAATCTAGTGAAATTCTGACTTGCTATTAATAATCTTCCATGTGAATATGTATTTGCATCCAAATGTCAGTATTAAATCACCTTGAAATCTTGTCATCTTAAGCCAACCCTTGAAAGATATAAGCTTCTGTCACTCCTTGTTTAAATTGATGCTGGTTTCATTTCTCATCCAAACCTCAATACAACCTCATTCATTTGTATTGCATTTGGGAAGAGAATCTAGCCAGTATTATAGGAAGTATCTGAAATATTTTGAGAAAAAGAAAATTCTCTAGATTGTAAACCATTCATAATACATTTTATATTTCTCCAGTATCTTCCATGCTACCCCACTAAAAGATAACATGAGAAACAGTCAATAAGTACTCTTCTTATAGGTTTATATTACTTGAAGCTTTTAAAATGTAGAGAAAAAAATTGAAATATAGACAGAAATTTGAAAAAGTCTAAATATACAAGCAACTTATTACTTAACATACCCTACATCAAACTTTAATATTAGTGCTCATCAGTTAAGAGCAGAGCATCTATTCAGTTATCGATGCATTTATGCACAATGGTAACCACGCACAATGGAACAGGTGTTCTAGACATTGCTAGGATCCACTGGCAGCCGTCCTTACAGAACAGCCACTTCTGTTTTAATAGGCCAAAGTCAGACTCTTCGTGTTGCTGAATAAGTAACTACTGACTATAGCAGAAATCACATCCACGACCGCTCAGAGTCCAACTTACCCGTCCACAAGTCCTTGCTGAATAATCAGTCGCTGAGCTTCATCTCTAGAAATTCTGTGGTGAAACCACGGCTGGGAACGGTGGATAGCTGGCGAGACAGAGGGAAGGAACACAAAGCTCTGTATGAAACGACTGCAGTTGAAGGACCCGGCCTCTTCGCCACAACCCCTCGGTGATGACGGCTGAATCCCACCCCGCGGCCCGCGGAGGGCGGCCATACCCAAGTTCGTGGCCGCGCAATGCGAAGAGGCCGTGGGGCTCCCGTGCGTGCCCAGGCGTAAGCATCCTTTCTTCTGCACAAAGAAGGGGGGAAATAAATGTAAGCTTTCTGAGCGAAACAAACTCACATCGTAAATATTTTTAAAGAACGTGAACCGATCTGTACCCTCCATGCGAGTCCTTCTTCCACGGCAACTGACAGGGCTTCAGTGGGGTTTTCTATGACTCTGCTTTTCTGGCCTGAGAAGTCCATTGCGACCAGGGAATTCTCTGATATACTTCTCTGGGAAAAAACAAACATACACACTTTTTTTTTTCCACCATGAAAATATATTTGAAGTTATCTTAGGGTGCTTTGCTGGCAATATGCTGCCATTTTAGGATGTGGTTCCAGAGGTGGCTAGCACGAAATTAAAATGTTAAAAATACATGTTCAAGATAAAATGGTGCTATAAAATAGTTTGGTTAAATAAGTTACGGGGTTATTAGTCAAGGTCACTGAATTAAGTGTTGTGTAAAGGAATTAAAAGCTTTCAAGGTAAGCATGACTTTCTCCTAAAACAACCCTCTCTTCATATTCTTTAATAAAACAGGAAAACAACAATTTAGAAAGTAATATTTAGCCCTTCCTGTGGCTACAAAGATCCATTACTTATGAACTCATCTCCCTATTATGCTTTGAGACTCATCAATTATTATTAAAATACCAAATCTATCTACTTATGAAGCAGCTATTTATTAAGATTGAAGGTACACTGAAGCTATAACAAACTGACTTATATCACTGCATTAGAAACCAAAATGCTCACTTTATAGCAGTACTTCAGTATGTATTTTAAGTTTATCGCCTCAACTTTCATCTAATTTAGAAAATCAAATTTAGTAAAATAATTCAGATAACTCCATATTATTAAATTTTTATTTGATTTAATAGATGAACATTTTTTCACCTTGTGAGGATCAACATGACAAAATGAGAGCTGCAAAACAAGTCAGTGACAAAAGAACTGATATAAAAAGAGGACATCTTTAAACAAGCATACTTTTATTTTTTTATCCTCACCCAAGGACATTTTTTGCATTTATCTGCAGACAGAGCGGGAGGGAGAGAGGAGGAAAGAGAGAGAGAAAAACATTGAGGTGAGAGAGACACATCGACTGGTTGCCACCCACACAACCCCAACAGGGGCTGGAGTCAAGCTGCAACCAAGGTACGCGCCCTTAGCGGGAACTGAAGCCGGGACTCTCTGGTCCACGGGCCGATGCTCTAACCGCTGAGCCAGACCAGCCAGGGCTAAACAAGCATACTTTTAAACAATTAATTGTTTGCTAATTATTTTGTGTCAGTTAATTATTGTATTCATGTTTTCTGAACGTGAAGATAAAATATCCAAAACCTGGATTTTATTTTTTACTTTCCGTTTGTTTAGGGCTCTACTTGACAACCATCCTTTTAAAAGTATGCCACCCCAGGTCACGCAGCTTTAAAAAAGACAACTGTCAAAATCTCCAGTCAAGGGTGTCACCCAGTTTTTAAGAATTAAAACTCTACAAAAGAAAAAAACAATTCAAAAACAGCATGGACAATGCTTAACAGTTATTCTCCACTCACTAATAGAATAGCAAAACAAAAAAATGGAAATCTAATGGTCAATGAGGAACCAGTGTGCATTGGGAGACTCCTGTCCTAGACCATCACGTCTCTCCACATGGACTCAGCCATGCCTCGCTTGGCCTAACATCCCATAGTCCCATGTGTGTTTGGAACTTTGTCCACACACAAAAAATTGGGAGGCACACTTATCACTGCATCACACACTGCACTTTCTTAGCATTTGTTATTTCCTCTTCAAACCATCAATAGCAGTCTACAGTCTTATTAAGGTTTATCTGTATTTCTAGAGACCCGGCGTGCAATTTTTCATTTGTTGCAGGAGCTTTGTAACTGACAGCTGCTCTTTCCAGACAGACGCTGTCTCTGTAATCTCTATTTGCTGTCACACCTTACTTTGCCCTTCTCACCCATGATCTTCTGTGCTGGGCTGTGGACCAGTCGGATACACTTTTGCTCTGCTAACTTTAATGAAAAGCCTCTACCTGCTCAAGCCACAGAGTAACTAATCTCAATCATAATGAGAGCTTTATCCTTATTATATCTCTACTTCACACACCCAGATAGGCCCTGTAATCTCGAGATCCTAGTAACACAAAAATACTGTTAGGAAAGAGCAATAAATGTAACCAGTTTTCTTATTCTTTTTTTTAAAAAATTTTTCTACACTATGATAGGCTGGAATGTAAAACAAGATCTCATGCCCCATAATGACTTGACATTAAGTAGGAAGTCTAAATACAAATCAGCATTTTCATTTGCTGCATTAACTACACTGGAGGAAACACAGGAATATAGCAAATATTTTCTACTGAATGGCAGGTGGTGGATAAAAAATTAATAGTTTACCTTTGGTGGACAAAGAAATGGAAGTGAAGCAAAATCGAACTTGAACTCAAAAGGTCATTTTCAGCTCAATTTCTTTCACATACAAAAGCAATGTTTTTAACATTCAGAATCAGTGTGTTTTCTCAAAGTATTTGTCCCTATTTCCAGGCCAAAAAAAAAAAGGGTCCATGATTTTAAGGGCATGCCTCTTTTTTTTAAAAAAGAAAGAAAAGGCCTGGGTACAGTCTGGATTATCTGGGCCACACATGGAGATTAGATCCAGCCCCTCCTAGTGGAATGAAATGTTTTTCAGGCAGTTTAGCTAGGTGGCAACTAGTAGCCATTCACTCTCTGCCACCCCATTTAAAGATAAAACTGCAGAGTAGTCCTTAGCAAGAGGGCACAGAATTTCCTCAGACATTGTCTCTCACATGCTTCATACAGGAACACAAAACAGAGATGAAATTGATTCTGGAGATTATTCAACTCCCGCCCCCCCACCCCCCGTATTATACTGCAGGACCCCAGTGACTCCATGAAGGTCACACAGGCAGCTATGGTAAGAGCAGTGACAGAGAGGCTCTATCCAGGGTTCCTTTACATACCAAAGAAGGGAGGGTACAGGGAAGAAACTCCAGTACGGAATGTCTAGCTCAGGGTCAAAGTGAGGAAGAATAAGAACTTATGTAGACTTGTTTTCCCCATCCCCTGACTCTAGCCAGGACCATGTTAACAGATGCTCCTTTAAATGAATCCTTTATTTGCCCTAAAAAGGAGCGACTAGTTTTGGCTTCTTGAAATATCTGCTGCTGCTGATTCTCGTTTCAAAGGCTGATAGGGGTAGCCATTAAGTGCTATATATGGCTATGATGTTCATGATAGCATGAGAATATGTTTTTCTCATTTCTTTTCTCAAAATGTAGCTCCAAAGAAGATAAGATGATAACATTGTTCCTTTAGTTACATTAACTAAAATATACTAACTTTTCTGTGTTGCTCTGAAAATAGTGCTGGGATGAAAACCAGCAGAGGCAGGTGAGGGGCCCTGGTATCCATTACCTCGGTCGCCGATTCTCCCATGATCATCTAGAAAAGTGGGATTCTGGATAGACAGCAAAGTTAGTACAAAGACCTCCCAAACTGCTTCGTTTCCTTCATGTACATTAAGAACAGTGGAGCTAAAATCTCAAAAGCTCTTTGATCATGAAAATCGCCATCCAGGACAGACAGGTCCTCACCACACAGACACCTAACCCCCTTCTCCTTCAATCCCTATTTTCAACCAGATTCACTTAAGGAGTATCTTTGTCCTACATGTGGTGTTGAACGAGGAAAGCTACACTAACCAAACTGTCATACGCAATTTGAACAATGTAGTAGGATCACTTTCAACGGAAACAGGCAAGAAAAATACCATACTTATATGCTAATGACAGTGATGAGACTAGAAAGTTCTTTGTTTATGATCATGTTTTCCTATGATTAAGGGCAGTAAACAATAATTGCTTTCAAATTCATGGCTGCTGTTAACAAGCTTATCCTAATAACTGTAAATTCTAAAAGAAATGTAGAAGGATTTAGGAAAGGATTAAGGTAATAAAAGTCATTATTCTTTTTATACATATAGATAGAAAGATAGAGATAAGCTGCCAAATTATAAAAATGCCTTAAAGCAATTGCTTTTATAGAAATTCATTATATTCCTGGTTCTTATTTTAGGGCTTGAAAGTAATATGATACAAAGATGAGAAGTTACTTTTCCATAACTTATAGTTAAAGCAACATAACTACAGAATTGGAGTTCTTTTTCCATATCAGTCTATCAGGCTTCATAATCAACACTATTTCATGCCTTATTCCTAGAGCCGAGCATTTCATCTGCTACATTCCACGTGGGGAAATGCTGCTGCCTTGGTCACAGGCGTGAGGAGCGAATTTTTAACCCAAGTGGAAGTGCGGCACATTAGCCGATTTGTAATACAGGCACAGATGTCTGAATCCCTAATACACTCAATATTAAGAAGCACAAGCAAAAATAGCAGAACATAAAATTCAAGAACCAGAGGCATGGATACATGGAACAGACTGTCAGAGATCAGAGGGGAAGGGGGTGTGGGACTGGATGAGAGAAAGGGAAGAGATTAGCCAAAAACATATATGCACAGTCCATGGACATAGACAACACTGTGGTGATTGGCAGAGGGAAGGGGAGGGCAGGGGCTGGGTGGAGGTGGGCAAAGGGGGGGAAGTGGGGAATATCTATAATAGTGTCAACAATAAATAATAAATAAATAAATACATTTCTTGTGTTAATGCACACAAAATTAAAATTGGTCCTCAAGAAGAAAAAAGGCGTGTCTGTGTGCGTCTGCAAATAAATACCCAAGTTGTATTTAGTATAATTCTGAGAAGTAGTTCTAGACTTAATATAATGCACGACCTATATTTTAGCTGACAGTTTTTGGGTTTCCTGTAGAACCATTTGCTTTTCAAGAACCTGGAACTTTAAAAATTGTATTGTTAGAGAGCCAGAATGCAGAAGAGCTCACATGGGTATAGTACGGCTTTAGAAATTTCAAATCTTTATTGTAGGCTATGACAATTCCAGAATTAATATCAAATTAAATAAATAAGCCCATAGTCAAAACCAATAGTTAAGGAAACATCTACAGGCCCACAGAAAATGTTCTATGTATTATCCTATCGAGAGCTAATCCTCAAATATTGTAATGACACAAAAGGACTCATGCAATTCTTTCAAATATTCAAAAATTTTCTTTAACAGATAGCTATCTATGTTAATTGAATATTTCACGTGTACTCTGCTGCTGTGATTTTTATCACATAGGCTGCCATCCTATGAAATCGAAGAGTAAATAATTCAATACAACATTATGGTAAGGTGATGCCAAAGAGTTACTTTACTTGACCAAAAGGAAAGAATGTAAATGTACTATAATGTGCATTTAGAATGCAACATAATTGAAAATTAATATAATATAAATATAAGATAAAAGGTTCAAACACCTGGTCCTTACCATGGGTGATATGCTCTGAGAACTGCAGCCGCTTCTGCCTTGGTATGGATGCATGTAATTCTGGTACAGCTGCACGCCATACTGCAGAGCAAACGAATAAAACACATGGCCACCGCCTTCACTACACAGATGGTTTATGAAAATCAACACTTTCATTAATTATACATCAATATAAAAAACGAAAATTATAAGCATTCCTTAAAACCAATAAATGAAGCAACAAAATATTTGAAAGATAAATGTTTAGTACCATAAAATGATGCATTTAAAAACACAGTGTTTTTTATCTGGACCCATTCTTCAGGTCTCGCTCACCCATATAAAGATCTGGAACGGACATTTCTATACATTATTTTTAGCACCAATAGCACTAAAACTGTTGAAAGGGATACATCACCTAGAAGAACACTCACTTGGGAAGCGTGCCAGGCTTTATGGTACACAGACTCTGCAAACACATCCTAAGCAAAATCAGGTAAAATTCATTATAACTCTCCAATGACTGATGGATGGATTACACTGTCTCTTCAGTAAATCCATGACTTAGCCCTATGGCAAAGATCTTTGGCACTGTCTCATCCTCTGGTGACAATACTTATGATACTGTTTCATGTTTGGTGCTAAATTCAGGCAAATCAAAATGGTGGGGAATCAGGCTGATTTAAAAGGGTCACAAAATACAATGTACATGGCAGTAGGTAAGAACAGCAGCGTCTTTACTTTAGCAGGAGGCATCATGAGACTTGGGCTGCCAGACTGCAGCTGAAAAGTGAGTCTACATAAAATACTGGATTATTAGTTTGAGAAACATTAAGAATGCCAACTGTCACAACCCAACCTATCTTGCAGGGGTCCCCATCAGATAATCCCCTTAGATTTAAGTCACTTTATTTTTAAAAGAAAGAAAGAAAATAAGAGAGAGAAAAAAGAAGCTAGCAGAGTTTTAATTGAAGGGAAAGGAAAGAGACATGTAACGAAAAGAAAAGAAAGGAAAGAAAAACCAGTGTGACAGACAAGCTTTTTTGAGGGGCCATACTCTACAACTATCTCCATATCATGGAGCCATAATGAACTTTAAAGTAGGTCTTATATAAAAAAGATTGAAAAGACACCATGGAATTCAATCTTACCCAGAGGGCGAATACCATTTAAACATTCCAACAGAACTGGTTTTCTTCTATAAAGACTATTTCCTTAAAAGCAATTTCAGTGAAGTGGACATATTTGGTAATTAGGCAGAAAATCAGGGCGGGGCGAAGAAAGTCACTGTTTTCCAAATTTTGCTTTCAACCTGAATATAAACCCACATTCATTTAAAATTCTCTGTGTTGACTTCTTTATCCAATTATTTCTCAAATTCTAAAACTTATTTTTTCAATTTAAGGTTTGATTGGCATGAATGAGACCTAATAAAATTTATTATAAATCAACTCTAAGCCTACAATAATATTAAAAAGAAGCAGAGGAGCTTAATTCCTAGTCAAATTCATTTTGGAGAATATACAATAACCTCCAACCAACACTTTCACAAGGTACATGCTGCTTGGCTACCTTTTATTTATCGGCAGTGAAAAGCCTGCTACCAACTAATAAGACTGTTTCCTTCAAAGATGTATTGTCCCTGGTACCTGTGGTGTTAGGTAGTGGCTTCTGTGCTGTTGGAGGTCTTTGGTAGGCATTTAACCCAGCCGAAGGGTAGGGCATGGGTCACCTTAACATTCCCCTACCCCTATAGAGGGGCAGGTAAGGGACCAAAATATGTTAGAGTGAAGCTAGCAGAGTTTTAATTGAAGGAAAAAGGAGGAGACATGTAACTAGGACACCGTACATGAGCAAATCCCCTTTCTAAGTCTCGGATTTTCTGTGATTCAACATGTAACTGGAATTTCTCCAAAGAGAACAGGAGTATCTCCATCTGATGTTACATAAAGCTTTTGTGTGTACATGATCATGAAAGGGACATAAAAACAAAAGAGGCCAGATTCTTGGGGAAGGCTATCTCTAATAAGTAGTACAGAATGAAGACAAGAGGGCACTTCCAGTCCAGCCAACATAATGTAGACTAGTTTCTCCCTGGTCCTCCCCACTAGGCACAGCAGGTCCTCGATAATGTTTCACTATAACATTGATGAAGGAAAAAAATCAACAGTGTGGAGTTTTCATATTCTCCCCATGTGTGCATGGGTTTTCTCTGGGGATTCCTGTCTCCTCCCACATCCCAACTATGTGCACGCAAATATGGGTCTACATTGCCCCACCTGCGCGTGTGCAAGTGTGCCTGTGATGGAGGGCATCGTGTCCAGGGTTGGTGTCATCTTGTGCCCTGAGCTGCTGGAATGGGCTCTACCACCCTCAACCTCGAACAGATTGGAAAATCATTATCTCATTGGTTTTTGTACATCTTTCTTACATGTATGTATAGCTCACATTTATTTCAATGTTTAATATTAGGAGTGTTTTGGGTCTTTATTTAGAAAGTTGGTGATGTTTTTGTGACTAGAAATATGCCATAGGAATTAACTCTTGCTTTTATCAAGTAGACTATGGTAAACTGGTTTCGTTATACATCGTTTCTAAAGTCGCAGCTTCCAAGAACCTGTCAAGGACATTAAGTGAGGACTCACTGTGCAATGATAAACTCTGGGAATAACACAATAGACAACGAAAGGAGACAATCTAAAGACATCCCTAACACCAAGCGAGCCCAGTTGCACCAGCCAGGGGGATCAAACAGGTACCCCCCTGACAACCTGCCAGGGAAACCAACTCAGTCCCCTATTACAGAGCCTCAAATGTGTCTGGATCTGGATATTTTAAAGTGTAAAACAGGTCATATCACCTTCCTGTTTGAAACCCTTCACAGGTTTCTCACTGGCCCCAGGACACAGGTCCTCACTGAGGCTTGCCTCCCTCTCCAGCTCCATCTGGAAAACCTTTACCGTAATTGAAACAAACAGAGGACACCAATGTGGCAGCAGAATAATGGCCCTCAGAGATGCCCACATCCTAATCTCTGGAACCTATGATTATGTTAGGCTATATGGAAAGGGGGAAATCTGTTGCATGTGAAATTCAAGGTGCTAATCAGGTGACCTTGAAATAAAGTGAGTATCCTGGACTATCTAGATGGACCCAATGTGACCACAGGAGTCCTTATAAGTAGAAGGGGAGCCAGAACACGGGGAACCAGAGATAAGGCAGTGTGGAAGGGACTCGGAGCACACTGCTGGCTTTGAGGGTGCAGGAGGGGCCATGATCCAGGGAATCGGGGTGGCCTCTAAAGGCTGGAAAAGACCAGGAAATAGATTCCCCTCTAGATCCTCCAAAAGAGAATGCAACTCTGCTGACATTTTGTTTTTAGGCCAATTAATGTGCATTTCAGACTTCCGATTGACACAGGTGTAAGATGTATTGTTTTAAGCCACAATGCTGGTGGGACTGTGTTACAGCAGTGATAGAAAAGTAATATAATAGAGCAACTTTAACTGGACATTTCTGACTTGAAAGTTGCTTGGCGAAGAGGCAGATAAGAGACAAAAGTGAGAAGGGGACAATCTTCTAGAAACTAAGCATTCTGTATATGGAAGGACCAGAGAAAGCTTTTAGTATATTTCATAAATTCTTAGACACACATTTCTTTTCAGATTTTAACACCTTTAAATTTGTTAAATTTAAATTTGTCTTATAACCTATGGCATCTTATATTCACTGTGGACCAAGTGACTTGTCATTGGCTGAAATGGGTGGGATCAAGAAATCGTTAGCATCAAACCTTTGCAAAATGAATGTCAGCGGCTAGAAAGACAACCCAACAGACCACAACAGGGCACTTATCTGAGAGGCTCAGCCTTCCCAAAGGTTTTTTGTTTGTTTGTTTGTTTGTTTGTTTTTTATTCCTCACCTGAGGATACTTTCCTATTTATTATCAGATAGAGTGGGAGGGAGGGAGAGAGAGAGAGACCGAGAGAAACATCAACATGATAGAGCCACATCGACTGGTTGCATCCCGCATGACCAGACCAGGGACAGGGACGAACTGCAACTGAGGTATATGCCCTTGACCGGAATCGAACCCTTGACTCTTTGGTCCATGGGCCAATGCTCTAACCGCTGAGCCAAACCGGCCAGGGCCCCAAAGGTTTTGAAAGCACAGAACTGGATATTCTGTGGAAAATATGGATATCCTTGACTCTGAGATGAAAATGATTCAGAAAAGCCAGACTTAGAATATTAGAAAGCTTGAGGATATCTCCATTAATTTATTTCACATATATATTTTCATATATCTGTATATATGTGTATATCTGTGTGCATACACAAAATTGATAATGATGAAAAACTAGGTCTATATAAATGTAAACTATTTAAATGAAAATAATTTCATAAGTAATATGAAAGCATCACATAATTTTATTGGTATATTTCTTTTTTCTAGTCACACACAAAAATAATGGAGTATCCCAGTAAAATCAGTGGTGTATTAGATTCACTGAAAGACTGATTTAAGTAAGTGGACTTCCCACCCTGGCCGGTTTGGCTCAGTGGTTGGAGTGTCGGCCTGCAGACCAAAGAGTCACAGGTTTGATTCCGGTCAATGGCATATACCTCGGTTGCTGTTTGGTCCCCGGCCCTGGTCGGGGTTGTGCAGGAGGCAGTCAATCAGAGTGTCTCTCTCACATCACATTGATGTCTCTCTCCCTCCCTCCCTCTCTCCCACTCTATCTGAAGATAAATGGAAAAATATCCTCGAGTGAGGATTTAAAAAAGAAAAAAAGGAAGTGAGCCTCCCACCTGCTGCTGTGTTGGGCACCTAACTCTGAGCCCAAGGTAGAAGGGAGGAAAACTTGGCTAACAGGGTTGGAAAGCATCTCCCCTGCCAGCCTAGCCTGATTTCCACAGTTCTGATGGAAGGGGAGAGAAAACCAGACACCTCAAGGTACTTTCTTTACCATATTCACAATAGTCGAAAGGTAGAAACAACCCAAATACCCATCAACAAATAAATAAACTAATTGTTTACTTAACATACATATACAGTGGGATATTCTCCAGCCATAAAAAGAAATGAAGTACTATTGACATCTGCTATAATGTGAATGAACCACAAAACCGTATGCCAAGTAAGAGAAGCCAGACACAAAAGGTCCCCTATTGCTTGAGTCCATTTACCTGAAGCAGATCAATTCATAGAGACCGACAAAGACTGGTAGTTGCCAGGGGCTGAGAGCAACTGCTTAATGGGTCCAGTTTTCGTTTGAGGTGAAGAAAACGTTTTGGAGCTACAAGGAGTTTGTGGTTACACACCATTTTGAATATACAAAATGCCACTGAATTGTTCACATTAAAAATAGTTAATTTGATTACATTTTTTTCTTTTTTGCGTTGTGAATTTTACCTCAATTTTAAGAAATTAAAAGAATAAAAAGTAAAATTCTCTTCCAGACCTGGTATGACAACTAACCTGATTCTGATATTCTGCCCTTCTTCAAAAGGAAATGATTGATCAATTTATAATGATAAATGTAAAGGTGTGTTAAATTTACTAGCATATAGGTTTCAAAAACAAATGTTTTCCATACATTCTGGAAGAAATCAGTTCTGTCTCTCTTCCCTACCTGCCTTTACAACATTCTTGCTCCTTTAAAAATGCTTACCCACAAATGATGCCTATGAAAGTAGTAATTTCCACTTAACACAAAAGTGAGTATTTTAATAATATATCTGCAGTAAACTTTACCTAATAATTTGAGTTACAGTTAAAATAGAAAGCAGTGTATACAACACTTAAATGAAACACAAAACCACTACACTAAACCTATCTAGGTGGGCACATTTTAAAATGCGCTTCATATTGGATTGATGGCAATGTTTATACAATGCACAGTCAGTCATGTACAGAAGTTAGACAATCAGTTATACTGGCTATCTATGTAATATTCGTAGACAAAATTAGAATCAGAACATTTCTAAAAATGGAATACTTACTTCACACACAAAAGATAAATATTAGCTTACTCCACTCACTCTGCAAATGTTTATCTGTTAGATAAAAATAAAACACACATATTGGGTGGCGGTGATTTTCCTTCTAACTCACACACCCACACAGACTCATAGTGAATCTCTGCATTTTGAAATACAGCTATTTTCAAACCCTGATGGTCCTCCCAGCATTTAATAGAAACGCACGACTCAGTGAGATTACCTTAAGCAATCTAATCGCGGTCACCCAGCACATCCTACTCTGCTCTTCTTCTGCACAGAGCATTTTCAGGTCTCGGGGCCCTCGCGCTTTGTTAGGCTAGAAGGCCACAGCACATTGTTTATCGTTAATGCATATCTTGAAGGTAACACCTGTTGAAATAAAAGCCACTAAAATTCTCCCATATATGTAAGAGAAAGCTGTCTCTTTTTAAAAGAAATTAAAAGAAACTCAAGCTTACCTAAAAGGCTGAGGCTTGCTTTATTCATCTATCAAAATATTAAGCCTGTACCTTAAAGCAGAATCCATAGTTAGATGGTGCTCCGTGTTTTTTTTTGCCTGCCAGTGACACATAAATATCACTATTGCCAAATTCGCTGAAAAACTGCAAATGCCGTGGTTCCTAAAAAAAAAAAAGAAAAGATGCGAGTGTTGACATAGGTAGGTGTCTCTTTTCTATTTCTACTATATGACATGATTTATACCTTGGCAAAAATTATCCCAAATAATGTCACAGAAACAAAAGGGAAGAAAAACTGAGACACGATATCCTTAAATAACCAGGAGCTTGACACAATCTCATTTAGTTTGAGAAGTAGCAGCTTGTTTACAATTTAACTTCCAGTATACAAAAAAAAAAGAAAAACACATCTTCCAATTCCAAAATTAGCCCCTTTAACCACCATTTAAAGGATTCTGAAGGAGAGCAGACAGAAAGAATGGCTTTTGAAAATGTTTTCCTTCCTGGGTTTCAAATCATGGTAGTTTACTAAAGGGAAGAAGGTTGGTTTAAGCTTCGGCAGCAGTTGGAGAAGAAGAAGGAGAATCAGACAATGACTCCTGTTTCATTCAGAAATACCCATCCCTCACGTCGGTGTACTGCCTAACACACCACGGCAAGCAACGAGATAGGAGGCATGCCTGTCTTACTTTACTAAAGAAGGAAGCCTGTACTGATGAGTTCAGGGAAATTACCTGGCAGTGGGATGTGTCTGATTTTCAAGGCAAAGTGAAATCATGAACAGCTATTGCTTCTCTGGGAAATCCATGAGATTTAGAACTGGTCATGGGAAATCACTGGGTCACATTATTCTATGATAGGTTAATAACTTGGAGAAGTGTTTAATTCTGGGGCTGAGTATATAATCAAAACTGACCAAAGTGCATTTGTTCTTTAAAAGCTTGCTGCTAGTAGCGTGGTCCCCGACCACATCAGCATTACCTGGGAGTTTATTAGAAATGCAAAATCTCAGGGTCCACCCCAGACTCACTGAATCAAAATCTACATTTCACCAAGCTCCCAGGTGATTCATATGCACTGAGATTTGAGAAGCCACGTTCTAAAAAGAAATTAAAAAAAAAAAAAAAAAAGACAGAAACAGAACATTCGGCAATTAGAGCAACCCATTCAAATCCAAATCCACAGAAATTTCACTCATTGACCAGCCAGCTATGCTGTCCCTGATGGTTGGCACAGTGAGAATTTCTATGTAACTGTTCTTAGGCATTTTGATCTAATGAATGACTATGGTTCCAAACTCCATGGGAAAATAACACAGAAAAGAAAATTGCTAAAACAGACCCAGCCTAGGGCCGGCCCATGGAACAAGGGAGGACAAAGGAGAAAGATACTCTTATGGGCCTGGCCTTTAAAGCTTACTTCCAAGACAGAAACTGATTTGCTATTAAAAAATGTCTGATTTCCATGAAGATGAAATAAGACCATCTCTGTCCTTATATGAACTTAAAATCATATACTGGACAAGTCAATGTCACTGAGTCATTCGAATGTGAGAAAAGGCAGCCCAAGAAACACTGGAAGGCCACAGAGGCATGATGACTTTCCTCTTCTGATCGATTTATTTCCATTACTACAGGCATGTAAAGACTTAGGACATTACGAGACGACAAGGCCAAGTTGGCATGGCTACAAAAGCTCAGCATGTGTACATTGGAGGGGTTGAAAGGAGGGTAGTTAGATGTTTCCCCGTAAATACAAGGCATAGTCACACCCCTAAGGCTTATCTGATTCCCACACAGCCTACTTCTTTAGAAAGTAAAATGAGACCCTTCTCACAGAAAAAGGACAGGATGTAGTCTCCTTGCCAGTTAGAAATGTCACTATTAAACATTAGAGAGTCTACATAATTTGTATCAGTCTTAATTCTTGAGGTTATCTAATAACTCAAATTTCTTTTTTGAGGGGAACTTAAAATCATTTTCATGTATAGACTGTGGAACATGAGCTCACTGGTCACAGACTAAAGAGAATAGCATGTACCGATGCAAAGTTGGACACTATATTGAAAAGAGCTGAGGTCTGGACTGCGAATAGGGATTTGTGTTTAGGATTTTGCCTAGCCAAGGGGAAGACCACTGTACGGATAAAGCATAGACCCAGGAGAAGGAAGAAGAGCTGTGTTGTATAATGGGTAGGGAGAAAAAGGAGGTGAAGGGGGAAGTAAAATAGAATGGGCAGTTGATTTTAATGAGAAACTTGTTGCAGAAATAAGAATATAGGAACCAAAGAAACATTATCATATCCTCCAGTGAAGAATCACTTTTAAAAAATACAGTAAGATAAGCATGATTTCTAGATTTAAACGCTACTTTTCTCTGATTTTTAAAAGCAAAAAGATGACCCGTCACACATTTGTTCAAAAAACATCTTCATGTGTAATTTCATAAATTAGGAACATTGGGGAAAGAGCAGCAAGTTCATTCGAGCGGTCACAAAAAAAAGTCTAAAACCTTAATTACAAAAAAATAATTCATCCTAACATTATATATTATAGAAAAATGTGAAAACTAATTTAAATGGTCACAAAAAATTAGTTAAATGCATCTGGATGATAAAATACAAGCAGTCAAACAATACATACTTCAAAATAAAAGATTTCTGTAAGGGGATGGTTTTCTATGAAGCATTCTACCACTTACACTTCAAAGAAACACACATACGTGTACACACACACATACATGGGCAGACACACACATGTTTACACAAACTATAAATGGTAAAAAAAAAAACCTGTATATGAGAGAAAGGAGGAAACTATGTAAGAACAGTTGGGGAAATATGGAAAAGAGTCAAGTATCACTCTTCAGCAGCTCCTGTTAGATCCTGCAAGAATCACTACCCAAATAGTTGGTCCCCATCTTTAATTGTGTTCTGGGATGCATCACCCTCAGCACAGTATATCTAGAAATAAAATTATTAGTTACCTTACTTCTAAAATAATGACCCTCTAGCAAACCTCCTATTCTTGTTTTTTTCTATTAAATCATTTTTTATTTCTTTATTTCTTTCTCTAAGAACATTGTTAATGCTTCCTCTCCTTTTGTTTCAATCTGTCAACAAAACCCAGCCATTTGCCATTTAATCTGGTATCCAGCCCTTCCTTCTTCCCCCCACTGCACATCGTAGGTCAGATCCCATCACCTCAACCCTGAATTACCAAAATTATCATCAAATTAGCAAATGTGCTGCTCACCTCTCTAGCTATCTCTCTCTCTCTCTCTTTCTCTCTCTCTCTCCTCCCTCCCTCCCTTACTCCCTTGCTTCCTCCTCCTTACTCTCTTTTTCTTTCTCTACTTAGTTTTTTTTAACTCACTGTGGCCATACTAATCTTACAACTTAATTATTTCACTCTTGTGCTAAAAAATTTCACTGGCTTCCTATAGTGAGTTAAATAATAGCTCCCCCCCAAAATATGTCCATGTCCTAATCCCCAAGAAACTGTGACTATGACATATTTTGGAAAAAGGGTCTTTGCACATGTAATTAAATTAAGGATCTCAAGATGAGATCATTTTAGATTATGTGGTTGGGACTTAAATCCAATGACAAGTGTCCTTATAAGAGACACACAGAGAAAGAGGAGAAGGCCAGGGGAAGACAGAGTCAGAGACTGAAGTTAGGCAGCCACAAGCAAAGGGGCACCTGGAGCCATGACTAGCCAAGACAGCTAATCCTCCTAAAAATGTAAAGGATTAAATAATGAGAATGAGAAATAAATAATGGATGAACATTTCAAACATAAAAGAAAAAAACATGAATTTGAAGACTGAATGCATATGTTGAGAATCAAGCAAGTTTTATTAGAATATATTTGAATGCACTTAGAAATATGGCAGGAAAATTACTGAACACCAATTATTATAATGGAAAACAGCCAGAGAAAAATGACCGATTACCCATAAACTATCAACAATGTTGTCACTGGCAACAGATGCATGAAAATACAATTAAAATAACCTCTCATGAAAACTCTCAAAGGTAGTTTTACTTGAAAGTTATCACTGCATTGCATAAAATGTCAACACTTATAAAACAGACCATATAGCATAGTCTACATTGACTAGATTACAAAGAAACACAGACTGCATTGTGTGAATTACATGTGTGAATGGTTATGTATGTGGGTATGGACATCAGCACATGTGTGTCTATGAAGCTGCATACATAGGTATACATACACAAGCATACAAACAAGTACATCTACCCCTGATCATAACATAACTTCCTCTAGGAATTTAAATCTAGCTAAGGAGAGAAAAGTAATGGACACAAAGGAATTAAAGAGCAATTATAGACTCAGATGAGTGTATCAATATGAACAGAAGTTCAGAAGTGGGCAAGATCAGCAGTAGGACCTGGAGTAAAAAGAAAAGATGTGAACTCTATTGGGCTCAAAACCCACACCCCAGGGTAAGGAGAAAGGAGGTGAATTCAGAATGGGAAAGAAATGAGCAGCAGATGTGGTACTGAAATAAGAACATCTAGACCCTATCAAAGGATGTCTCTAGTGGGAAATAAAGCTGAAGAGTTAGTTTTTAAACAGATTATAATAAATGTTTGGAATCCAAAACAATGACCAACTCTTGAGATCAAGTAATAAAGAAAACAAGGTGAAATCCACTTTAACTGACAACATAAAAGATTTATAACGCATCACTGATATTTCCAATTACCTTTGATGTCCCTTTAGTAGAAAAATATAAACCAGATCTTCTTAGAAAGAAGTAAATCTTTTTCCAGGACTTCTTTCCCTGTTCTTTTGCATGCAAGAAGCCATGGATTTCAGGATATGTGCTTGAACTCAGAAACATCTGGAAAAAAAAATGAGACACTCTCATACTGTTTTTGAATCAATGATATTGTAGCCTTATATTAATCATGTTCAGATTTCAAACATGAACATGTAAAATCTAACACTGTCAATACCACCCATGTACTGTTACAGAAATGACAACATATACACAACAGGATAAATCAGTCTTTCATCTCAAGTTCCAAATGAAAATATGTTCACAAAACATACATTCTAAATTATCAGTACTTAGCCAGACATCAAAATTATAAGCTATTTTAATGTCCATTTGAAAAGTTAAGTCCTGGTACTTTTCACCCTTTTCTATGATTTGCCTTGAGAACCTATCTATTTCAACTTTATTATGATGTAGGACCACAATCCTGACTTCAATTATTAAGAAAGTTAAGTCAAGTTCACCTCCTTGAGAGGACCAAGCAAACAATCTCTTCTTTGTCTCTAGGGTTCTCAGTTGTGAGTAGGTATGCCAAGTCGTGTTTTCCAAGAGAACTACAACAATATCTTCCATTCCACGTGTTCTTCTGCAAAGTGATCTAGCCACTGAACCATAATGATGGCATTTGGTTTCTTCATCCCCCTTGAATCTCAGCAAGGCTTGTTTGTGACTGCTTTGACCAACAGAATTGGCAAAGTGACAGCCCATTCTAACTATAGTCCTTAATTAGCCTGATGGCTTCCTCTACTTAACCCTTGGAGGCTAGCTGTCACATAAGAAATGTGACTACCCTGAGAAGCACTGGAGGATAAGACACCATGTGGAGAGAGACAAACTGGCCAAGGAGGACCAGGCACATGCCGTGAAAAGCCAACTTATAAGGGGATCTTCAACCCCTCTGTGACTCACTGTGTCTCAGAAATTACCCACCCAGCTAAACCTTCAAGTTTCTGACCCACAAAATTTTGCTGGCAAAATGTGAGTGGGTACTTAAGCCATTAAGGTTTGGAATCGTTTGTTACACAGTAGTAACTAACTGACACATGGGTTGGTCAGGAAAATGAAAATGAAAAGGAGTAGCTCTGAGTGGCTGTGCTAAATAGCTTTAATAAGATAATGGAAATGCACTAGCATCTCATTGAAAGAACAAAATAAAAATGCCTATGAAGCCCTGGCTGGTTTGGCTCAGCAGTTAGAGCGTCAGCCTGTGGTCCACAGAGACCCAGGTTCAGTTCCCACTAGGGGCACGTACCTCGGTTGCAATTTGTCCCCGGCCCTGGTTGGTCGTGCGGGAGGCAGCCACTTGATGTGTCACTTTCATGTCGATGTTTCTCTCTCTCTCTCTTCCTCTCTCTCCCTCCCACTCTAACTGAACAAAAAATGGAAAAATGACCTCGGGTGAGGATAAAAAAAAAAAGCCTATGAATAAACAAATGCAAAAACTGAAAGTAAGAGAAATTATTAGCTAAAACAATGTAACATTTTAAAAGGCTACTCAGGGAAAGGCTGCTAGTAGATATTTATTTAAATTACTAAATATTTAAATTACTAAAAACATTTTAATTTAATGAGCCACAGATATTAATTAATTGACATGCAAAACAGGCAAGTATGTTTTTTAGCTTGAGTGCCTTCCAAGTTATTAAAGCAAACCAATTAAATTTTAAAGAGGGAGTCATAGAGGTCACAATAGAAAAAGAAGAAATGTTTTAAAAACTGGAAACATTGCCTCAATGGACAGAAGAGGTCAGGGCCACATGCAAAACTATCTGATTCCAAGGCTATGATTTTTCTTGTTTTTATAATTTAACATTAAAGTAATAAAACTACATTATAGGAGAATTTGGGAAAGGAGGCGGAAGAAAAACTCCAACCCACCACCCAGGCACATCCCCCTGGTGAGGCACTTAGAAGGCTTGAGAGTTGGGGGGCTGGGCACTGCAGCTGCTGCCATTCACCCTAACATTTTGATGAGGAGTCTGTGAAAATCGGTAGCAAATAAGTAGCTCTGAGAAAAATTTCTTGAGATTAATCATATTTTTTAAATATGTTGAAGTGCAAAAATAAAATACAACCTATTAAAAAGCTCATAGAAAACAAATCTGTCATACCCAATATATTTACCAGTATATTTAAATATCAATATATTTAAAGGAGTATCTATGTTGAACATATTGTTTTGTTCATTTAAGATCAGAGAATATTGAGTGGGTTTGGGAATGTTCAGGGCTTAGATCGAATAGCACCCATTACAAAGATATTGCTCAACATAAACCTGGTAACAACTCCAGAGCTTCTGGTGTAAAATCTACTAATCTATCAACAACAAAATAAAATAATTAAAATCAACTTTTCACTGTAATAAAAATGACTTGGGAAATGATCACCTAAAGTCACAGCCAGTTTAGAAGAAATCAGCTCAATAAATGCAAAACCAAGGAGATTTTTAATTAAATAACCAGTACTCTTAATTCAGCTAAGATATTTCACAATTCTATTCAAATATTACCATCACAGGTTTTACAAAGGTTAGTATATAAAATAAATATATTCTATATCTTTTTTCACCTACCATTTAATTGCTAAATATTTTATTACAAATAGGATTAAGCGCATTTGTTATAAAACTTAATACTAAATGCCTACTGGTAAAATGCCTACAATGTACTGGAAATTTTAATTTTTCAAAAGACTAACATAATCTTTCAACACATCACAGTGTAAAACTGCAAGTTTCCTTTCATGATACACACTTTTTAAACATTTAAAATCCTTTGTCAACTGGCCAAAACTGGGAAAAATAATATTGTTAAGGGCCTTATTGATTTAAGAAATTCTTTATCCAGATCTTGCTCTTTTCTTTCCTATTTTTTCCTTTTCTTTTCAGTTTTACCTCCAGCAAAAATTAATCATTCAAGGGATAGTATTTCAAAGTCTGGACACTTACAAATATGGACCTTAAACCCTCCCTTTATTAAGACTTACATATTTTAATGAAAATATAGTTTACCTGCAAAATCTGTGTGGGGGATATTTCACCATTGGTTTCAGTTGCAAAAGACACCATATGCTCTGGAAAAAAATACTGAAGAAAAGATACAGGTTACATTATCCCAAAGCCTGTGCTACAAAGATTCAGTTATGACCATTGTAATCTAAAGCAAAAGTTCTTTAAATTTGAATGTTGAAAATTCACTCAAAGTGTTTTAAAAATGCCAGTCCCTGGACTCTACCTTCAGGTATCTTACTGAAAAGGTCAGAGTAGAGGCCAGAGGAGCAAACACCCTCCGATGATGCCCATGAAGAGATTCACATACTTCCCGTTACACAGAACACCGCCCCCAGGCGGACAATGTGCTCCTACACCTCTTCCCTGGGTCCTGCAACCACTGTAGCAGGTGCTAAGGGGCCATCACTCCATTTTAGAAAGTCAAAGCTCACAGAAGGAAAGGGCAAACTCAAGGTCACAGCCCACAGTGTAAAGGAGCCAGGACTTTAAACTAGGGCCAGGGAACGAGAAGTCCAGTCTTTTCCACTCACTGTTTTTCCAAACTTGTTTAATCATGAAATTCACAGACCATTGCTTCACATAGGATTACCGAGGCCTCATTCCTACTGAGTCAGTGGTTCCAGGCAGGTTCTGGGTCCTGTGTTTTTAACAAGCTCTCTCCCCCTCCCCCACATAATCTTTACCATCGGACAAGTTTGGGAAAATATATCCCACACTACTTCCTCTAGGGCAAGTATTTCAACAGCAGTTCTATTAACATTTGGTCTGATAATACTGTGTTGTGGGGGAGGGGGCTGTCCTGTGCACTATAGGATATTTAGCAGCATTCCTGGCTTCTATTCATTAGCCGTCCCCCCACCCAACTGAACTATCCAACCAGGGCCAGATTCATGTCAATCTTAAATTTCTGGATTAAGTTATAACACCCCCAACAATCATCTGTTTTTACTTTAGAAATTTTATATTTTAAATTTCCTAAATTCTCTGAAAAGTGTTAAACTATAATATTTTGGAACCTGCTTGAGGATATCTAATAATTCATTCCCTAAATCAAATGCATAGAATTTTTTTTCTTAAAAAGCAAGAAAAAAACCTGGCCAGTTTGGCTCAGCAGTTTGGGCACCGGCCCTTGGACCAAAGAGTCACGGGTTTGATTCACAGTTAAGGGCATGTACCTCAGTTGAGGGTTCGATCTCCAGCCCCAGTTGGGGTGATGCAGGAGGCAACCTATCGATGTGTCTCTCTTATACTGATGTTTCTCTCTCTCTCCCTCCCTCCCGCTCTATCAAAAAAAAAAAAAAATCAATGGAAAAATATTCTCCAGTGAGGATTTAAAAAAAAGGCAAGAAAAAAAGCAAGAGTTCTTTAGTCATGTATTTGAACTTCTGTGATGATGTTGACTAATCAACATTAGAGTTAGAAGAAATGGGACTATAATTATAAAGGACCAGAATTCTTACCTACAAGTTACCAAACAGGAAATTATGTTTTATTTATGGTGACACTTTTCTTCACATAAACTAAAATAAAATTTAACTAATTCATTTATTTCCCAAACTATTAGTGGGGATTTCACTTACCATTGGATTTTTAAAGAATTCATATTTGGCATAATTTTTCCTAAAGTATAGCTTATTCTCTTCTTCCACTCCCCAGTTAGATAGCACTTCAACCACCAGCTCATGGTCTTCTATTATTCTTTCTGTAAAGAATGTTTCAGTGAGTATGTTAATGGATAGATAGATGGGTGGATGAATAAATGAATAAAAAGGTAGGTAGGTCGACAAATATACATATGGATATACAGATCCATACAAATATATAAAATATATTACACAGTATATTTATTCAAGATAGAAAATTTCAACTAAATTCTGAAATAGCCAGATTGATCAAAATTTTCATCAATTTAGAACTAGTAATAACTGATTTTTATAACAAACTGAAAAGAAAAATGACATAAAATATCACAATGCACTTTTTGCTAATTCTGAATCTCCTTTTATTGCTATGTAAATTATAAGTTTGATAACAAATCAGCATTAAGAATACAGGAGCTATTCTTTTTCTTCAGCTTGTCATGTTGCCAAAATTAAAATATTTGCCTCAAGGATGAACAATTCAGCCCATGAAGAGAAGAAAAATTTTGACTGGTTCAATATGCACTTAAGATACATAATCTGGATAGTTAAAAAATAATAAAATAAGTGCTTTAAACGAAAAATATTAATGTAGGTACATAACATTTTTAAGAAACCTAATTTCTTGTGGCACTTTATACTTTCATGACTAATGTTCAGGGAAATACATTTTGTATTAACAATGAGGATAATTAGGTAGGATGGGAAGGCACTTAGGAGGAAAGTCACTTAAATGAAATAAGCAATGACAACTTTAAAGAGGTGAACATAACATGCAAAATACCTATTTAATAAGAAATCATGACATTCTTAGCAGCACTATTCATAATAGCCCCAAACTGGAAACTACCCAAATGCTTATCAATGTGAGAATGAATAAATAAATACTGTAAAAGCACCCAGTGGAATATATACTACGATAATAAGCAGCAGTATGGGTGAATTTCACAAACATAATAATAAATAAGTCAGACACAAAGAGTACATACTACATGATTCCACTTACATAAGGTTTGACACAGGTAAAATACATCTATGGTGTTAGAAATGAATGTAATGCAGATAGTGGGTAAGTGGGGGCATGGTGAGAACCACTGGGCATGGGAAATATTCTGCTGATCTGGGTGGTTAATACACAGTTATATGCAATAACTGAATTCACTGAGTTGTCCACATATCGTTTGTTCACATTTCTAAAGGTATGTCATACTGCGATAAAATGTTAAAGTAATTGTGAAATGACTAATACAAAACAGGAAATAGAGAACAGCCAAATAAGGAATATAGAAATCCTCTGCTTTTTCTAGGACCTTTTTGAAAGGTATCTGTGTCTCAGAAATTCAACACTCAGTAGTGATCTGTGACCTATAACACCCGAACCCTTGAAAGTAATGTCATACTTAAATAGAAGCTTATTCTTCTGAAAGGAAGTTCTTGTAAGAGTGCTTAATGAATATGGATGAGTTTGAGCTAAGTGTGCATCAACACTCGGGTTCTGTTCCTAACTCCCGACAGCTCTTTTTCTGTCTCATTGACTAGCTCCCGTAGCTCCTTCTCCCTCCTAAGATGTAGTGCTTGGCTCAACTCTTTTCTTTCCCTTTGTCTGCACTCATTCATGCTCCCCTCTTCAGCCATCACGTCTGTCAAGTTCCTTAAGGTGAAATCTCCGGCTACAGCTGCTTTCACTCACACTCCAGTCCTAACTGCTAGACTCTCCACCTCCTCAAACACAGTCTGTCTGAAATCAAAGTCAGTAAGGCAGTTCCTAAAATATTAAACAATTCCAGCAATTCTCCTTCTGAGTATATAACCAAAAGAAGTAAAAGCATGAACTGGAATGTATATTGTACACCAATGTCCATAGTAGCATTATTCATAATAGTCAAAAGGTAGAAACATCCTAATGTCCATCAACAAATGAATGGACAAACACAATGCAATACAGACATGCAACGGGAAATTTAGCCTTCAAAGGAATAAAATTCAAACACATGCTATAACATGGATGAATCTTAAAGATATTATGCTATGTGAAATAAGACAGACACAAAAGAACAGATATTATGATTTCATTTACATGAGGTACCTAGAATGAACAAATTCATAGAGACAAAAAGTAGACTGGTGGTTGCCAGGGACTGGGGGGAGGAAGAAATGGGGAGTTATTGTTTAATGTGTTGAGAATGGGGAGATAAAAATGTTCTAGAGATGAATGTTGGTGGTTGCATAACAATATGAATATACATAATTCCAGTGAACTCTACCCTTAAAATGGATAAAATGGTAAATTTTATGTTATGTACATTGTACCAAAATTTTAAATAAAGAAACAAAGTTCTCTTCCTTTTTCCTCTCATACTGCTTTTTCCTAAATTTTCCTATCTCCATGACACCTTTCTCCATACCTACTCCAATATCCTCTACTCGTTATCCCCAGATATCAAGGATTCTTCCTCTGAGTGTCTCACACAACCAACAAGCCCCCGCCCATTACCACTATCACTATTCCAATTTAGACCTTCACCTTTTCTGAACTAATCTCAAAACCTCTACTTTCTTGTTCTTCAACCCAACCTGAACACTAATATCACAGCAAACCTCGTAAGACATTTGCATCAATGCGACCCCTCCTCAAAAAGCTTGTCTACTTCCTCCTTGTTATGAGACAAATCCATGTAGCCTGGCTGTTATAGTGCACTCATTTATCCATCCTTCTATACTTGTTGAAGGCCTACCATGTGTCAGTCACCTTGGGGTTTGGAATTTTATAGTGCAAAGACAGTCAAAAACCACTACCTCATGGAGCTTTCATTCTATTGGAAAGACATGGACAATGAATAAAGTGTAAACATTAAAAGGTGGCTATAGCCCAGCCAGTGTGGCTTACTGGTTGAGCATCGACCCATGCACAAAGAGGTCGTTGGTTCTATTCCCGGTCAGGGCATGTGCCAGGTTGTGGGCTCAATCCCCAGTGGGGGCATGCAGGAGGCCGCCAATCGATGTTCTCAATTATCGATGTTTCTATCTCTCTCTCCCTGTCCCTTCCCCTCTCTCTAAAATCAGTCAATAAATAAATAAAAATTTAAAAGGTGGCTATAAATACTACATAGAAAAATAGAGCAGAAAAGAGGGAGAGAGGAGGGCACAAGGGAAATAAGTCATTGTCAATAACTTGCCAAGGAAGGCTTCCTAGAGAAGGTAGTATTTGAACACAGACCCAGAGGAAAAGAGGGCACGAGCCAAGCAGATATCTAGAGGAAGAACAAGAACAAAGCTCTTGATGCAAGAGTGAGGCTGGCATGTTTGAGTGAGAAAAGGGAGAGTACCAGAAGAGGTTAGAGAAGTCATGCACTGGGGGATGGGGTAAAGCCCTGCAGTTCATAGTAAGGATCTGGCTTTTCCTCTGAGTTAGATAAGAAGTCATTTTAAAACAGAGGATATCATGAACTGACATGTTTTCCTTGGATTACATTGGTTGCTGAGTGAAGAACTAATCTTAAGAGGTTTAAGGATGGAAGCGGAATATTGTAATTAACAAGGGGAGGGATGACATGGCTTGGATTAGAGTAGTAGCAGTCCACTTGTAAGAAGTAGGCAGAATCTAGATGGATTCTGAAGGTGGAGCCAATAGGATTTGTTGACAAGTTAGACATGGAATGAAAGAGAGAGGACAGTTAAGGAAGACACCAAGGGTCTTTGCCTAAGTTCTTGGATGAATTGTGTTGCCATTAATGAGTTTGAAAGACTATAAGAGCAATAGGGTGGGGTTGGGGGGTGGGGGGGCAGATCCTGGAGTCATTGAGATATTGAGTGGGAAGTTGCATCCCTAACAATCTATCTATCCTTATATTTGTATACTTCTCACACAAACCCAACTGGTATTTTCAAGTTTATGAAACATGGGTATACATTATTAAACATAGTATGTGCTAAGCACTATATCTATATTCTTTGCAACTACAGTGGGAGAAAATGTTAAGATTTTAAGCAAAATATTTGCTTGTTTGTTTCTTTGTACCCATGACCTCTCTCTACCATTAAGAAAACGGCACGTTTTCTGCTCACAAGATACACTACACAGAGAGGAAAATAATGACAGGTGCATTTTCTTTTCTTCTGAGCTTCAAAGAAGACTTTATCAATCTCTGACAGATACAACTGCTTCAGGTGAATCATGTTCAGCCGATCCTCCATTGCCTCATACAGGCATCTACCCTCTGTCCTCTGGGAAAAGAGCTGGAGTCAAGGGGTTAGTGGAGGAAAAGGGAGTGGAGACTGAGAAGGAGCTAGATAGTAGACAGATGGTATAGGTCCCAAGTGACCCTGGATCCTGCCCCCTTCCAGAACCAGAACCCCAGGGTGAGGAGCTGATGGTGATATAACGCCAGGTAAGTTTTTGTGTGGCTCAAACCACACTGTCGCCTAGGAGACCTCTAGCCTCAAGTAGAAGCCCTGCATCTGTCATGGTAGAGATGGAATGGCTGAGTCTAACATCGAGGCAGAGGAGTACCTAGCGCCCAATATGGGGAGAGGGCACTGCAGTGATACCGAGTCCCTTAGAAGGAGCATGGAAGGGCCAAGAGAAAACCATGAACTCAAGGGGCTTTATGGTGGAGTCAATAAGCTTGAGAGGAGCAAGAGTTTCAGAACATGAAGAGCTGGACAGCAGTTAGACAAATGCCCCTTCTGGGACGTAAATACCCCACCAGCGTGCTGGAGGAGTAAAAGTAGGTCTAATCCTTCTATTGAGAATATTTTAAACTTTCAGGTAACTCCTTTATAGAATCTGAATTTACTGTTTATCCCAAAAAGACTGATAACAATTCATAAAGCAAACAAATAAAGATTAAATTGTCTGCCGTTAAGAAGGCAGGAGACTGAAGGCCAAAAATTAATTCAGTTATAGAAATAAAGAAAGTTGTATCTCTGCAAATCTCATTCTGAGACCTTTTTCATTACTGTATTTAATTCTTATAATATCTGCAGTAGGCTAAATAATGGGCCCAATAATGGTTCCTAATATCTGGAACCTGTAAATGTTACCTTACATAGCAATTCCTTTGTAGATGTCATTGACTTAAAGATATTGCGATGAGGAAATTATCTTAGATTATCCAGGTAGGCCCTAAATCCAAACACAAGAATCCTTGTAGAGAGAGACAGAAAGAGATTTGGCACAGACCCAAGAGCAAAGGGCAATGTGACCACAGATGTGGAGACTCAGGGGATGTGGTCACAAGCCAAGGAATGATGACAGCCACCAGCAGCTGAAAGAGGCAGGAATGGATTTCCCCTAAAGCCCCCGGAAAGAGGATGACCCTGCCAACATCTTGATTTCAGCCCAGCAGAATTAATTTTGGACTTCACCTCCAGAACCCTTAAAGATCACATTTCTGTTGTTTTAAGCCACCAGGTTTTTGGTAATTTGTTACAGAGGCCTTAGGAAACGAATACAATAATCTAATGAGTAAGTTATATCTCCATTTATAGAGAATGAAACTAAAGTTTTTTTTTAATTTTTTTTATTAATTTTTTTTATTAATTTATAGGATTTGAAGGCATCACATACGGCCCCAGGTCGACGCTCTGCACAGCGTGGTCTCTGCTCTCACTACAGTTCCCACTACAGAGGGGCATCCCTGCCGCCTCCGCTGGGTCTGTTTATATCCTGATCATTCTTTCTGTTTATCAGCTAAAATCTCTTCACGTAATCCTCCTAGTTTATAATATATTTTTAAAATATCTAAACAAAGCAAATAATTCTATAACCAGGGGCTCTTTGCTGCAACATTTGAAAACGACGACATTAGAAACGATCACCCAGACTAACTCAGATACTTTTTGAGTTACCCTTTGAAAAGTGACCCCAGGCAACTTTCACATAAATTCATCATGATTATTTTAAAGATCTTATTTTTAAAGCTTCATAAATCCATCTAAAATACTACCTTAAAATATATTATTAAAAATTCAAAGATATGGATATCTTTTTAAACTTTTTTAATTAAAAAAACACATGTACTTTTCAGGCGTTGGAAAGTGAATTACAATGGTCAAATACCACTCCTGTGTAGGTTAAAAAAAAAAAAAAATAGGAGAGAGGCCCTCTTAAATCACTTCAACTCAGCAACCAAAAAGGAGGAAAAAAAAGAAAGAAAGCCTTCAAAAGAGCAAAAAAAAAAAAATTTTTTTACAATGAAAACAAAAGCTTCATATTGCTTTAAATTTAATTTTTGCTTCTAATATATCAGCGTAGTATTATGGTAACAGAATAAAATATTAACAAATAATGATCATTGTTTTCTTTTTAATTTTCAGAAACTTTTCCTTTAAAAAAAAAAAGAAGAGAAGAAAGAGTTCCTTCTGAAACTGTTGATTTGAAAGTCCTTTAGAAACCCTCAGTCCTCCCAGTATGGAAAGCACCCACCTGGGACCTTCTGCCTGGATTTCTTCACTGAATCTACGGCAAGTACAGCGTGGGGCTCACGCAGAAACCTGAGTCCCTGCTCACCTCATCGCTTGATAAGGGAAGAAACAAGAGTGGCTTTTACCTCTAATTCACCCAGAAAACAATTCTCTGTACACCTCTGTTACAGAAAACTCCAGGAGACAAATGGTCCTTGTACTTCTCTGTGCTAGGTAGAAACTACATACATTTTGTCAATCTTACTTTCAGATAAAAGTGAACAGCCTCTGACTAAGCAAAACACAAACTGGAGAAGCAAAGAATAAAACAGGGCTCGATTTCTGAAAGGTTCCTTAACCTAAAAAAAACTACTTAATACCGACAAGATCCCCTGGAAAATTGCCGCAGCCAAAGTCAGCTCCCCCAGGGCAATGAGAGGAATATCTTGACACTTTAGCTTGATGGGTACAAAGGGCCTTGTGGATCGTTCTCCCGCAAATCGAAATTGTCCTCATATTAACTCAGACTCAACGATCACAACCTGTATTCATAGAAAGCCTTCTTTTTCCACAGTGTTTGCATATATATTACCCCCAGCCGACTGGTAAATACCTGAAGAGCTAAGAAATGGATTCTATAAATTCTAAGTTACCCAATGTGTGCTTTAAGTGTCCATGTGGGCACAGCGTGTGATTGCTTTGGTTTCTTTTCCAAGTTGCTGCC
Source organism: Tadarida brasiliensis (assembly GCA_030848825.1). Classification (NCBI taxonomy): domain Eukaryota; kingdom Metazoa; phylum Chordata; class Mammalia; order Chiroptera; family Molossidae; genus Tadarida; species Tadarida brasiliensis. The sequence continues at coordinate 47,840,411 of CM061265.1, forward strand.
TGCTATGTACATTGTAATCCATCGTGTGAATCGTTTGATACAAATACCTTTCAGTTTAGTACAGCTCATTTATTTGTCCTAAATGCTGGGTTACAAACATGAATGTATACATGGAGTTCCAGCTCTCACAGAATTACTGTCTCATTGTAATAACATCACCACTATGAGGACAGCTGCAAAAATGTTACAGCAGCTCAGAAGGTGGGCACTTGCCCCAATTTGGGACTTCCGGAAGATGTCTGAGTTAAGTCTTTACAAAAATCTCTTCAAAAGTGTTTTTAAATTGTGTTTATTCCTTTTTCCCTGATTACTAAAATAATACATTTCCATTACAGAAAATTCGAAAAACACAGACAGCTGATAATCACAGTCCATCTGTAAACCTGTCAATCAGGAATAAGCACTTAACATTTCAGTATATTCCTTTCTTGCCTTTTTCTCTGGCAAATATATAGAACTAGGTGTGTGTATATTTTTCACACAATTTAGAAAACATTGTTTACATGTAAACATATCTATATACATATATATAAGGTTCCTACACTGGGTAAGAAATATATACTTTTATTTAATCATCATTATAATTTTACATTAGCTCACATCAGTCATTGAAGGAAGACCTCCAAAAACATTAAAAAAAAAAGCTCCACAACTTATATTCTATGGGTATACAATAATTTAAAACATTCCCCTATTATCATAGCACTAGGTTTTACTTTTCTAATTGATATAAGTAATCCTGCTTGAACAGCTTTATGATACCTACTTTTTGTCCAAATTTGCTTGTTTCCTACCCCCATCTACAGCATGTACCTGTGGAAGCGTCACCTCCCAGGACACAAGTCATCATAATTGCGCCTAGTGCTTCCCACACGACTCTGCTATTTTGGGGATTTGCAATTTCCTATGGATGTATGAGAAGGGGTGGTGCCGGCAAGTATCCAGATTGCCTCAAGAAACAGCTTTTGAGCAGCAAATGTCTGTGCCTAGGGCCCGGGCACAGGGAAGAGGCCCTGTGCCTCCCCACCCGCTCTCGGATGGAAAGGGCGACTCTACTTCAGAGATCTGAGCGTGGCATGACTCTCCCTGCCTTTCTCTCCCTCCGCTCCCTACATGGTGGCACTAGGTTAGCTGTCAGTAAGCTTGGACAGCTGAGGGTTCTCATCGCACCTTGTCTTCCTACGTATTTTTAGGAGACGGCTAGCGTTGTACTTTCCTGTCATTTTTAACTAAGATTCCAAGTAAGCCTTGGAAGATGCATAGCAGTTAGTCAGGTCAAGATGGGCGACAAAGGACTTCCTGAGACTCTCAACAGCATGAGCAAGCAAACCAAGGAGCAGAAACCATAGCACATGCAGGCCACTCCGGGCAGTACTTTAATAAATAAACTACGGGAGGGAGGGGCGAGACACAAGGCTGGAGTTAGGAGAGGCGGTCAGGGCGCCGGTGCTCCAGTTCCTGCAGAGGACCTTGGACCCTAACGCAAGGAGAATCGGGCCTGCGTGCAAACGGACACGTGGGATAACCAGAGGCAAGAGAAAGAGCTGTAAAACGGAATAACAGGAGCGAGATGACAAAACCTGGACTCAGGCGATAAGGACATTGAGAAGGAAAACCCAGCTGGACCAGGAGGCAGATTTAGTGATGAGCACTCATTGCTGGTTTGCTATTTCCATCCCCAACCTCAGTGCGCTGTCAGGACACCACATCTCTCACAGTGCAGGCCAGGGCTCCAGAAGCCTCAGAGAAGGAAGCACAGCGCTGGTGATGACAATAGTCACAACCTGCTGGCCGGGAGATTCCAAACAGCACAGAGAGAACGACTACACAGCAGCTCCAGACAACGGGGAGGGGGGACCAAAATAACACTTGAGCCGCTTTTGTAAAAAAAGAAAAAAGTGAAGGAGCAGCTTCAAAGCAGGTGGCCTTGAAGCGTTCCCTCGCCGCCGCCGTTCCTTGCTTCTGTCTTAAAGAGATCACGCGGGTAGAGCTGCACACATAAAAACGGTATCATTAAAAGCCTCCAGTCATTCATTTTGCTTATTAAAGCCACTCCACAATGAAATTCATAATGGAAATCTCAGCTGTCCCTAGCAATGACACTAAAATACAATTAATTCCTCTTCCCAAGGAGTCTAGAGGTATGCGCTTGAGGTACTGTGTTAATTGCCACTGCTTCATACCACGGCTTCAATTAGGAACCAGAATGGGAGCAGGA